>JAPDPM010000023.1:4905384-5517307 GCA_032173925.1 Heritiera fomes | reverse complement strand
TTCGTAGGTCAGCCGCCGGCCAATCACCACGCATCCCCACATTTAAGCTATTCCGCCGCCTCTGTCTCCAGTTCTGTTTGCTTCCGATAGCTACTGTCTTGTCTTTTTTTATTTCGTTGAATACCTCTTGTGATTTGTGATTCTGACTTGGATTTGGGGTTTTTAATTTTGAACTGAAATTGGGATTTTTTTCTGATCTGTGCTATTGAGTATGGTTTTATTTTGGGTGTGGAAAAGTTCCCTCTTTGTTTCCGTCTCTTATCTCACTATCTCTATTTCTATCTGTCTTTCTATGTTTTTCTGTGTTTATCTCCGATCTTCTTCAGATTGTTTATAGATAATTTTAGTAAAAAAAATCGGATGAAATCTTTGAATTTAGGGATTGTAATCCATTGTTCCGCTGGTTTTTAGACCCAATAACGTTTGATTTTCTTGGTGTTCTTAAATGCCGACGAAAACATGTTTGAAAATGGTGAGTCTATCATGAAGGCAGAGGGCTTGTATGTGAAATCCCCAATTTCCTGTAAATTTCTCATAATTGTATAGTATTTTAGCAGAAAAGAATTTAATAAATGTGAATTTCTGATATATAAATGATATATGGGACTTGAAGGGAATGAGATCAATTGATGGTCAAATAGTTAAGAAATAAATCCTGATATTGTGGGAATATTAGAGTATAAGAAAAGAATAAATATCAGAAAATTTAATGCAATTAAATTTGGTATGTGGCTGAGATAATAAAGAGAAGAAGAGGATTTAAATGAAGGAAAGGAGGCCAATCAAGATGGTCAATTGGTCAAATAAAGAGGTCAAAGCATTAAAGGGTTAGGGCTGAGATGATGAAGGGATTAATGGGCATTTAATGCCATTGCATGACTCATCATCATCATCCTTATCAGCCAAGGTCGGCAGCACCCTCTCCCTTCTCCCTCTTGTTCCTTCCATTTTTCCTCTAAGTGTCCAATTCTCTCATCTTAACAAACCCCCATCTCATGCCATCGGTTCCTAAAACGAAAAACGATCCTTGTCAATAGCTTAAGCTAAGCCTTTAATATGAAAGGTTGAAACAAAGTGATTGAGGAGATCCAAAATCCTGAAATTTTGGTGATTTGCAAAGGTAAGAGATTTAGATGGTTTTAGTTGATTTTATTGATGATTTGGAGTTGTATAGAGTTAGTAGAATAGAATTATTGAGGTTTGATTTTATGAAATTATGCAGCTTTGAAGAAGAGAAAAAAGACAAGTGTGGTATAACCGAGCTTAGGGATTAATTGCTATTGAGGTAAGGAATTTATGTAACGGACGTAGGGTGGCTATGTCCGCATGTTTTAATGTATTTTTAGCTGTTTTGGGATGAAGTACCAATTGCTTTAAGTGCAGGAAAAAGGGACATTTTTGGTCCTACTCCTAGTACCAATTAGGCTAGGAGCAGCCGACTGCCTTAAGTAGCAGCCGACTGCCTAGAGACAACCAAAGCAGAGATTTTTGAAAATCGAGATAAACTAGTCGACTGCCATGTAAGCTAGTCGATTGCCATTTTCCCAAAAAGTATTTTGTTTCAAACCAGTCGACTGCTATCTGGGACAGTCGACTGCTATTTGTTAAAAAACATTCTGTTTCAAAACCAGCCGACTGCTCAGGGGGCCAGTCGACTACTATGTTTTCAAAAGCATTCTGTTTCAAAAATAGCCGACTACCTAGGAGGCCAGTCGACTGCCTTTTCTTGGGAAACATTCTGTTTCAAAACCAGTCGACTGCTCTATGTGTTTTGGGAAAAATGAATTATTTGAATTTCAAAAAGGAAAAGAAATTCAATAAAGCCAAATATGGTGTAGCAGCTGACTGCCCTAAAGACCAGTCAACTGCCTATTTGAAAAGAAGGTTTTGAAAACCTATTTCAAGAAAACATACTTGTATTTGATAAAGGTTATATGAATAAGGTTTTGGAGACTATGAATCTCTTGAAAGAGCATGCATATTATTTGTACTTGTACTTGATTGAGGAGCTCTAGTCCAGCCCTCAGACCCGCAGTAAGTCACCTGACTAGTGACCATTGTGGGCTATAGACAATGGCCATACGTCTCTTACTTGTTCAGCTTTGGGGAGGATCCCTGGCCCATACGTGGGTACGTCACTTATTTGATATCTCTCAGGATTATCCCTTACGGGATGTATTTACAGTATCCTTATGAGATCTCTCTTGGATTATCCCTTACGGGATATATTTGCTGTATCCATTACGAGAATTTCTTGGTGCATGAATCTATTGGATATTAATTGTCTCCCATCTATTTGAAATTATTGGTATTTGCATATTTGATTTCACGTTATTTGAGATACGTGGAAATATTTGAAAGATATGATTTACTTGTATTTGATATTTGCGAAAGATATATATGGCATGTGCTTTATAATACTTTTGCATGACATTATAGAGCCAAGCAAGAAAACTGCATATAATGATATAGTACGCTCTTTTACATAAGTTTCTTACTGAGCATAAACTCACTCCTTTACAAACATTTTTCATACAAATTACTTGAAGTAAATTTCGCTCCGGATAGAGGAGCACATTTTGAGATTTTTTACATACCTTAGAGACACGCTTCCCAGTAGTCATTTGAAGGTATAATTAGTTGGCCGTTACTTCGGCTATTGTACAATACGATATAACATTTGTTTATATTTGAGGAAAATTAGGTTACGTAACTATTTGAGATCCTGGTGTAGTTGACTCATGTTTATATATATGAAAAGTTATATTCATGGGAATTCGATATCATGTTTTGATAATAATGTCTAAAGCACAAGAAGAAGTGAGATTGACATTGATAAAATAGTCAATTTATTTGTTATTTGAAGAAGAAGTAATTGCTATTTGGATAGTGGTGAGGATGTCACATTGTAGAGGAAGGTTTTTAGGGTCTTGAAAACAGGAGTTCTTCTGAAACAGCTTCCCCTTTTCTTGTTTATCTCCCTCGAGCTGCTCTTAACATGTATTTTTAGTCAATGAAAACGGAGCAAATCTCAGAGAATTAATTTGCAGAAGACTTTCAATCACAAAGAAGCTTGTCAATGAGTTGGTGGAGATCACAGGGTGACTGGCAAATTTCTAGGCTGGTGTCGGCACTGGCACCAGCCTCCTCTCTTTTCTTTTTTTTTTTCAAATAATCTAAAAAATAAATATTTTAAATACTACTTTTTTCTATTTTAATTTTAATACAAATTAATAAAACAAAATAAAATATATGGGCTCAGATCTTTAAAATCAACAACTCAACTTCAGTTAATTTGCCATTGGATTTTGTGCTTCAACCTAATTAATATTAACACATCAAGAAAAAGGTCCAATTAGTTAGGACAAATTTTGAATCGATCTTTGAAAGACAAAATTCGATCTTCATGATACTTGAATTAATTTAAGTTTCAAATTCATCTCAGACGCCAAATTACTCGAAGTTAATTCAAACACACGATTAAATCGAGCAAATTTCAATCTCAAATCACTAAGACTGAAACAAGATCCAATCCAAATATATTTACAATTCCGGACAAAATTAGGTGTTTACAAGACTTATTAATGATTCTAGTAATAAATGATTGACTTTATTCAATAATGTGATTAGTTGCATGATTTGAATGAAAGGGATATATATTAATGTGGAGTAACTGTTTTATAAATCCTTTCTCATTTTTATATATATATTCTTCCAGCTAAAGTTTTTGCGGACAGTTTGTGCATACTTTGAAATTAATTTTTCTTTGGACAACTAATTTCTTTGGATGCTAAGCTTACAAGGTGACAGCTATTTATTTGGAGAATTTTACAATAAG
This sequence comes from Heritiera fomes, assembly GCA_032173925.1. Lineage (NCBI taxonomy): Eukaryota > Viridiplantae > Streptophyta > Magnoliopsida > Malvales > Malvaceae > Heritiera > Heritiera fomes. The sequence continues at coordinate 5,513,469 of JAPDPM010000023.1, read as the reverse complement.
ATTATAAATTTTGACTTTACTATAAAGTCAACTTTAAGAACACATAATTAAGCAAAAATTTAAAGTCATTTAGCGTAAAATATATTAGAAGCATCGTAAACACTTGATTATTAACTTAAAGTTAATGTAAACAATATGTGGTTAACTATAAATCTAAAGTTAATAGGTGTAAATTTTTTTTATATGATTTTAGGTGTAAAATATGTTAGAAGTATATAAGCATGATAATTAATATAAACATATATTATATCAAAGTTATCATGTTTTTAAATCTATTGACACTAATGTTTAAATTGATGATCATATTTTACAATACTTTTAACATATTTTTTGTCTAATGACTTTAAATTTACGTTTAATCATATATTTTTTAATGTTGACCTTACAATAATATCAAATTTTGTGACCTTTTTCTAGAAATTCCCCTCTTTATGAGTGAATTTCTTTTTGTGTAAAAAGTCTAGTAATTAATTGTCATAACAAATCTGCACCAAAATTTTTTTCATAATAATTATTGGCAGCTACATTGTCAGATTAGTCCAAATATGAGGTTGTTAGATATTATTGTTACTTATGTTTATACGTGTGCGTATATTCTTCCAGTTAAAATGTTTTCAGGTCACTTTGTTCATATCTTGAGATTTTTTTTTTGGACAATTTTAAGAGAGTACCCCACATAAACTTGGTACATTCAAGGAAATTAATTTTTTGAATGCTAAGCTTACAAGAAGACACCTATTTATTTGGGAAATTCTACAATAAGGTCATAAATTTTAACTTTATTGTAAAATCAACCTCAAAATACATGTTTAACTGTAAATTTAAAATTATTAGACATAAAATATGTTAGAAATATCATAATACTTGATAATTAAGGTTAATGTATACAATACATGATTAAGCATAAATCTAAAGTTATTAGCTGCAAAATATGTTAGAAGTATGTAAACACATGATAATTAACAACATTATAGCAAAATTATCTCTTATTTAAATCTATTAATACTAATGTTTACACTGAGAATCATATTTTTACGATACTTCTAACATATTTTACGTCTAATGAATTTAAATCTACGTTTAATTTTATGTTTTTTTTTATGTTGACTTTACAATAAAGTTGTGACCTTATTGTAGAAATTCCCTATTTTATAAGTGAATTTTTTTTATGTAAAAAGTCTAGCAATTAATTGTCATAATAATTTTTGGCTACTACACTGTTAGAATAGTCCAAAGCTGAGGCTGTTAGATATTATTGTTACTGAAATAAATAAATGTGTGTGTATATATATATATACACATTGTTAGAATAGTCCAAAGCTGAGGCTGTTAGATATTATTGTTACTGAAATAAATAAATGTGTGTGTGTGTGTCTATATATATATATTCTTCTAGTTAATGTGTTTTGGATCAATTTGTGCATATCTTGAGATTAATTTTTTTTGAAACAATTTTAAGAGAGTATCTTACATTGACTTGATGTATTTAAGGAAATTAATTTCTTTGGATGCTAAGCTTACATGACGACGCTTATTTATAAGTGAATCTTTTTTTTTGATGTAAAAACATGAGATATTCTCATATCATATTGGGTATAAGATTAAGTTTCATTTGTGCTGCTTAGATGGCACTGATCTTAGGAAATTTAAATTGGTGATGATTCAAATACAAAACTTTTCGTTATAAATTGTATTCATTGAAAAATTCAATAAAGCCTTATACTGCTGCATCAACCTTTTGTATTTACTAATAAATGAATCTAAGCCTTGAGGTTAGATCCATTTTATATACTAATAACAAAATCTAATATTCTTTAACTTTTAAATGTCACAAACAAAATCTAAATCAATTCAATAAACTCAAATGATCACGTACTACAGTCACAATTATTAAAATTTAAAAAATCTTTCTAACTCAAAATGAGTCAATCTGACACCAAATCCAACAAAATTAAAAACATCGGTCAACAAAAGAAATCTTGCGGGAACACACTGGATTAAATTCTAGTTTGTATAATCTAAGGTGAATTACATTCTTTATAATAGTCGAGACATAAGAACTGTTACCTCTTGACCATAAATACTTTGAAGAAATAGGTATTTGACTCTTCTCTGCAAAAGAAGCCTGTTGGTTCCAACGTTTGCTGATATTTTTGATATAGAAGAGTTCATGGATCTAGAATTGCTCAATGAAGCAAGATTAGGTAACGAACAAAGAATCATCAAACTCGTGGATGTTGATAAACGGAATATCAATGATGAAACAAACAATCTCAAGGGACAAACACCAGTGCATGCTGCAATACGGGCTGGAAAGCACGATGTTGTCAAGTATCTCATCGAGTCGGTGAAAAAATTTCCAGGTATACACATCGGTAAGTATATATTTAAAAATCATTTAATAGAAAATTTTCAATAAAAAGTGTTTGAAAAAATATTAAGCTCATATTTTTTAGCTATTTAGTATATTAAGTTAATTTTATTTAAGAGAAAAAGTCTTATATTTTTCTTTCAATCATTTATTGTATTCCTTTAAATTAACTTTATGAGATTGAAAGTACTTATAAAATCATAGTTTTCGGAAAAAAAATATTACAAACTTTTAATTTTAAACAGTATATTAAATAATTGTATCATAAATTCAATATTTAAATTATTTTGAATTAAAATTTTAATTAATTTTGAATTCATTCAATTTATCAAACACATTTCTTTTCTCTTTCTTAATTTGAAAATTGAGCTACATATGATGGAATTGTAGATTGGATACTGATTCTTTTTCATTTGTGTATATTTGAGGAAAATTAGGTTACGTAAGTATTTGAGATCCTGGTGTAGTTGACTCATGTTTATAGATATGAAAAGTTATATTCATGAGAATTCGATATCATGTTTTGATAATAATGTCTAAAGCACAAGAAGAAGTAAGATTGACATTGATAAAATAGTCAATTTATTTGTTATTTGAAGAAGAAGTAATTGCTATTTGGATAGTGACGAGGATGTCACATTATAGAGGAAGGTTTTTAGGGTCCTGAAAACAGGAGTTCTTCTGAAACAGCTTCCCCTTTTCTTGTTTATCTCCCTCGAGCTGCTCTTAACATATATTTTTAGTCAATAAAAACGGAGCAAATCTCAGAGAATTAATTTGCAGAAGACTTTCAATCACAAAGAAGCTTGTCAATGAGTTGGTGGAGATCACAAGGTGACTGGCAAATTTCTAGGCTGGTGTTGGCACTGGCACCAGCCTCCTCTCTTTTCTTTTCTTTTTTCAAATAATCTAAAAAATAAATAAATATTTTAAATACTACTTTTTTCTATTTTAATTTTAATACAAATTAATAAAACAAAATAAAATATATGGGCTCAGATCTTTAAAATCAACAACCCAACTTCAGTTAATTTGAGTCATTGGATTTTGGGCTTCAACCTAATTAATATTAACACATCAAGAAAAAGGTCCAATTATTTAAGACAAATTTGGAATCGATCTTTGAAAGGCAAAATTCGATCTTCATGATACTTGAATTAATTTAAGTTTTAAATTCATCTCGGAAGTCAAATTACTCGAAATTAATTCAAACACACAATTAAATCGAGCAAATTTCAATCTCAAATCACTAAGAATGAAACAAAATCCAATCCAAATATATTTACAATTCCGGACAAAATTAGGTGTCTACACGACTTATTAATGATTCTAGTAATAAATGATTGACTTTATTCAATAATGAGATTAGTTGCATGATTTGAATGAAAGGGATATATATTAATGTGGAGTAACTGTTTTATACAATCCTTTCTCATTTATATATATATATATATATATATATATATAATTAATTTTTTGAATGCTAAGCTTACAAGAAGACACCTATTTATTCGGGAAATTCTACAATAAGGTCATAAATTTTGACTTTATTGTAAAATCAACCTCAAAAATACATGTTTAACTGTAAATTTAAAATCATTTGGCATAAAATATGTTAGAAATATCATAATACTTGATAATTAAGGTTAATGTATACAATACATGATTAAGCATAAATCTAAAGTTATTAGCTGCAAAATATGTTAGAAGTATGTAAACACATGATAATTAACAACATTATAGCATAATTATCTCTTATTTAAATCTATTAATACTAATGTTTACACTGATAATCATATTTTTATGATACTTCTAACATATTTTACGTCTATTGAATTTAAATCTACGTTTAATTTTATGTTTTTTTTATGTTGACTTTACAATAAAGTTGTGACCTTATTGTAGAAATTTCCTATTTTATAAGTGAATTTTTTTTATGTAAAAAGTCTAGCAATTAATTGTCATAATAATTTTTGGCTAGTACATTGTTAGAATAGTCCAAAGCTGAGGCTGTTAGATATTATTGTTATTGAAATAAATAAATGTGTGTGTATATATATATATATAAAGAGCAATTAATTGTCATTCACGTTTACTGCAGCTTTTACCATCCCTGTAGGTCTTAAAAATGATGGTATAGATGAGGGCATGGCAACGTTCATTAATAAATCAGCGTTCCGGGCGTTTGTCATCTCTGATGCCATTGCCATGACTTCCTCTATTACTGCTGCAGTGATTGTGCTTTCGTCAGCATCAAATCGGGACACAGAATCATTTATGAATACCCTTCCTTTCGCTATTGGCCTGACCTGGGTCTCACTTGTAGCAATGACACTGGCGTTTGTGACTGGATTATTTGTTGTCTTGCAAAAGACGATGTGGCTGGCTATAATGGTTTGCGTGATCGGCTGTTTTCCTCCTTTCTATCTGTACATACTTGCTCCTATGTCCATTTTTGGATTTGAAGGGTCACAACGGCATAATATAGTTGACGACAATCCATTTTTGTTTACTGTTGGAATGATAAAAATTGCCTGCCCCAAAATAGGCTGGATAATCCTAAAGGGTTCGGAGACGATCATGATTTTTGTTCGATTTCCAATTAAGAAGCTCCGCAAGTGTTTGAGGTTCAAGAGTCGTCACAGGTCATTTTGTAGATGTACAAATATGTGTTGATCAAAATGACAAACATCAGTGGACTGTTGAAAAATTTTTAATTACTATATTTGATGTTCTATAAAGATACGTACGTTTAATTTATTGGCCATGCTTGTTCATTGTTGACTAGAGTTGATACAAATGGCTACGATTTGAATGTTATATGCAAAGCATTCAAATTTGAATCTTCATCATTTTTCATTAGAAGACTATTTAATATCTATATATTTTAAAAAAATATATAGATATATAGATACTTCATGATACTTGAATTAATTTAAGTTTCAAATTCATCTCAGACGCCAAATTACTCGAAATTAATTCAAACACACGATTAAATCGAGCAAATTTGAATCTCAAATCACTAAGACTGAAACAAGATCCAATCCAAATATATTTACAATTCCGGACAAAATTAGGTGTCTACAAGACTTATTAATGATTCTAGTAATAAATGATTGACTTTATTCAATAATGTGATTAGTTGTATGATTTGAATGAAAGGGATATATATTAATGTGGAGTAACTGTTTTATACAATCCTTTCTTATTTTTATATATATATTCTTCCAGCTAAAGTTTTTTCGGACAGTTTGTGCATACTTTGAAATTAATTTTTCTTTGGACAACTAATTTCTTTGGATGCTAAGCTTACAAGGCGACAACTATTTATTTGGAGAATTTTACAATAAGATTATAAATTTTGACTTTACTATAAAGTCAACTTTAAGAACACATAATTAAGCAAAAATTTAAAGTCATTTAGAGTAAAATATATTAGAAGCATCGTAAACACTTGATTATTAACTTAAAGTTAATGTAAACAATATGTGGTTAACTATAAATCTAAAGTTAATAGGTGTAAATTTTTTTTATATGATTTTAGGTATAAAATATGTTAGAAGTATATAAGCATAATAATTAATATAAACATATATTATATCAAAGTTATCATGTTTTTAAATCTATTGACACTAATGTTTAAATTGATGATCATATTTTATAATACTTTTAACATATTTTTTGTCTAATGATTTTAAATTTACGTTTAATCATATATTTTTTAATGTTGACCTTACAATAATATCAAATTTTGTGACCTTTTTCTAGAAATTCCCCTCTTTATGAGTGAATTTCTTTTTGTGTAAAAAGTCTAGTAATTAATTGTCATAACAAATCTGCACCAAAATTTTTTTTCATAATAATTATTGGCAGCTACATTGTCAGATTAGTCCAAATATGAGGTTGTTAGATATTATTGTTACTGATGTTTATACGTGTGCGTATATTCTTCCAGTTAAAATTTTTTCAGGTCACTTTGTTCATATAAACTTGGTACATTCAAGGAAATTAATTTTTTGAATGCTAAGCTTACAAGAAGACACCTATTTATTTGGGAAATTCTACAATAAGATCATAAATTTTAACTTTATTGTAAAATCAACCTCAAAATACATGTTTAACTGTAAATTTAAAATCATTAGACATAAAATATGTTAGAAATATCATAATACTTGATAATTAAGGTTAATGTATACAATACATGATTAAGCATAAATCTAAAGTTATTAGCTGCAAAATATGTTAGAAGTATGTAAACACATGATAATTAACAACATTATAGCAAAATTATCTCTTATTTAAATCTATTAATACTAATGTTTACACTGAGAATCATATTTTTACGATACTTCTAACATATTTTACGTCTAATGAATTTAAATCTACGTTTAATTTTATGTTTTTTTTTTATGTTGACTTTACAATAAAGTTGTGACCTTATTGTAGAAATTCCCTATTTTATAAGTGAATTTTTTTTATGTAAAAAGTCTAGCAATTAATTGTCATAATAATTTTTGGCTACTACACTGTTAGAATAGTCCAAAGCTGAGGCTGTTAGATATTATTGTTACTGAAATAAATAAATGTGTGTGTATATATATATATACACATTGTTAGAATAGTCCAAAGCTGAGGCTGTTAGATATTATTGTTACTGAAATAAATAAATGTGTGTGTGTGTCTATATATATATATTCTTCTAGTTAATGTGTTTTGGATCAATTTGTGCATATCTTGAGATTAATTTTTTTTGAAACAATTTTAAGAGAGTATCTTACATTGACTTGATGTATTTAAGGAAATTAATTTTTTTGGATGCTAAGCTTACATGACGACGCTTATTTATAAGTGAATCTTTTTTTTTGATGTAAAAACATGAGATATTCTCATATCATATTGGGTATAAGATTAAGTTTCATTTGTGCTGCTTGGATGGCACTGATCTTAGGAAATTTAAATTGGTGATGATTCAAATACAAAACTTTTCGTTATAAATTGTATTCATTGAAAAATTCAATAAAGCCTTATACTGCTGCATCAACCTTTTGTATTTACTAATAAATGAATCTAAGCCTTGAGGTTAGATCCATTTTATATACTAATAACAAAATCTAATATTCTTTAACTTTTAAATGTCACAAACAAAATCTAAATCAATTCAATAAACTCAAATGATCACGTACTACAGTCACAATTATTAAAATTTAAAAAATCTTTCTAACTCAAAATGAGTCAATCTGACACCAAATCCAACAAAATTAAAAACATCGGTCAACAAAAGAAATCTTGCGGGAACACACTGGATTAAATTCTAGTTTGTATAATCTAAGGTGAATTACATTCTTTATAATAGTCGAGACATAAGAACTGTTACCTCTTGACCATAAATACTTTGAAGAAATAGGTATTTGACTCTTCTCTGCAAAAGAAGCCTGTCGGTTCCAACGTTTGCTGATATTTTTGATATAGAAGAGTTCATGGATCTAGAATTGCTCAATGAAGCAAGATTAGGTAACGAACAAAGAATCATCAAACTCGTGGATGTTGATAAACGGAATATCAATGATGAAACGAACAATCTCAAGGGACAAACACCAGTGCATGCTGCAATACGGGCTGGAAAGCACGATGTTGTCAAGTATCTCATCGAGTCGGTGAAAAAATTTCCAGGTATACACATCGGTAAGTATATATTTAAAAATCATTCAATAGAAAATTTTCAATAAAAAGTGTTTGAAAAAATATTAAGCTCATATTTTTTAGCTATTTAGTATATTAAGTTAATTTTATTTAAGAGAAAAAGTCTTATATTTTTCTTTCAATCATTTATTGTATTCCTTTAAATTAACTTTATGAGATTGAAAGTACTTATAAAATCATAGTTTTCGGAAAAAAATATTACAAACTTTTAATTTTAAACAGTATATTAAATAATTGTTCTATCATAAATTCGATATTTATATTATTTTGAATTAAAATTTTAATTAATTTTGAATTCATTCAATTTATCAAATACATTTCTTTTCTCTTTCTTAATTTGAAAATTGAGCTACATATGATGGAATTGTAGATTGGATACTGATTCTTTTTCATTGAAGCTTACGGTTTACCTCACCCAATGTCTTCTAAACATAGGAAAGCAGTTATAACCATGGTTGCCCCCTTTTTTTTTGAAAGGTCTAGATTTTCATTTAAATGAAAGTCGAAGTTACACTAGAAAGTATCTTGCACTAAAGAACACCAAAATATCTGCAGACATATTAAATTTTCATGTTTTCAAACAACCACCAATTGATAAAACAAAAACAGGAGCTGTCAGCACCGCGCATTAAGTCAGTTCGATCTGTCAACACCTGCCTTAGCCTTACACTAAAAAGTATCTTGCACTAAAGAACACCAAAATATTTGCAAAAGAGACATTAAATTTCCAAGTTTTCAGACAGCCACTGATTGATAAAACAAAAGCAGGATCTGTCAACACCATGGTTGCCTTAATGATCAGAAACTCTATCACTTATCTACTGGGACTTTACAAATTATTTTTCTTCTCTTTCACTTATCCTCCACACACTGTGGCGCTGATAGCATAATTCTTGAACGGAAAATATGGCAACTAATTGTCAGAATAGTCCAAATCTGAGGTTGTTAGATATTATTGTTACTGGCGTTTGGCCACAAGGTCCATTTTATATATTAAATTATCACTGAAAGCAGTCACATTTATTAAAATTAAAAAATCTTTCTAACTCAAAATTAGTCAATCTGACCCAAAATGCAACCAAATTAAAAGCATCCGTCAACAAACGAAATCCTGTGGCAACACATCGGATAAAATTCTAGTTTGTATATCTGTATATATATATGTTGGTGTACAAACCTTTACTTGTGTAATCTAAGGTGAATTACATTCTGCATAGTACTAGAGACATAGGACCTTTTACCCTTTTGATCATAAATACTTCGAAGAATTAGTTATTTGACTCTTTCCTGCAAAAGAAGCCTGTAGGTTCCTACGGTTGTTAGTATTTTTGTCTCAAAAGAGCTCATGGATAAAAAATTCATGGGTCTAGAATTGCTCATTGCAGCAAGAAAAGGTAACAGAAAAGATTTCATCAAAATCGTGAATGATGATAAACTGAATATCAATGATGAAACGACGCCCGAAGGAAACACAGTTCTTCACATGGCTGCAAGATTCGGACGCATGCAATTGGTAGAAGAGATTGTCCAACGACATCCTTCCCTTGTCCTGAAGAGCAATCTAAAGGGACAAACACCAGTGCATACTGCAGCAAGGGCTGGGGAGTGCGATGTTGTTAAGTCTTTCATCAAGTCGGTGGAAAAATTCTCAAGTATACGCATCGGTAGGATCAGAGATAAATATGGTAATACGCCTTTGCATGGCGCTGTCAGGAATGGACACATCGCGGTAGTAGAAGCATTGGCAAGTAAAGATAAAGAATCGTTACTCCTCATTAACGATGCAGGGGAATCCCCTTTTTCTATTGCTATTGACATGAGGTTCACCGACGTCGCAAAGCGCATCATATCTTTGAATCAATCTACCCTTGATTTCATTGGGCACAATGGCCAAACAGCTTTACACTATGCCGTTGTAAGGAATGATTCTGGTGAGCTGCCCGCTTTTTCTTTCCTTTCCCCAAATCACTACTTTATTTTTTAATTTTTATTTCTTGCTGTATAAACTTCAGATATGATGAACTTTATATTGAAATCGGGACAAGATTTGGCGAGCGTGCAAGATGAAAAGAAGAGGACTCCCCTTCACTACGCTGCAGCCTTGGGAGACAAGGCAATGGCTAAGAAGTTACTTAAAATGGATCCTTCGGTTGCATACGAAAAAGACAATAATCAGCAAATACCTATCCACTTGGCTGCGGAAAATGGCCAGGTATGTCTGATAAAGATGCTGCTAAAGCGTTGCCCTGACACGGTGGAGATTGTTGACAATAAGCAACGGAACATTCTTCATCTTGCAGCTAAGACTGGAAATTTGGATGTGGTGTCGCATATTTTGAACTTACCTGAGATGGAAGATTTGATCAACTCTCCTGATGAGGATGGGAACACCCCTTTGCATCTGGCGACCCAAAACTACTATGGCGATGTGGTGGGTGTCCTCTCCCAAAACCCAAAGGTGGAAATCAGGGCAATTAACAAATCCAACAAGACTGCTTTAGGAATTGTTATATTGCCTGATGACCGCGGAATGGAATTACGGAAGGTACGCAACTTAGTTTTTAGAAGTTATTGTGTTTATTAGTTGAATATTAATGAACTTAATTATAAGAAGCTGAAGTATTTTACTGTGATTTACATATCGTATGCTTTTGTTTGTTGTAGCACTTAACCTTGAAAGCATTAAAGAGCGCATATGAAAAGAGGGATATTAATCCTGAAGACTTCCTGGAAGATACGCAATTGGATGATGTAAAAGTAGAGAAGGCAAGCAAAGATGGTAATAACAAAGGTCGAGATATGGCTCAAATGATCTCTCTGATGTCAACCCTTATAGCTACATTCACGTTTACTGCAGCTTTTACCATCCCTGGAGGTCTTAAAAATGATGGTATAGATGAGGGCATGGCAACGTTCATTAATAAATCAGCGTTCCGGGCTTTTGTCATCTCTGATACCATTGCCATGACTTCCTCTATTACTGCTGCAGTGATTGTGCTTTCGTCAGCATCAAATCGGGACACAGAATCATTTATGAATACCCTTCCTTTCGCTATTGGCCTGACCTGGGTCTCACTTGTAGCAATGACACTGGCATTTGTGACTGGATTATTTGTTGTCTTGCAAAAGACGATGTGGCTGGCTATAATGGTTTGCGTGATCGGCTGTTTTCCTCCTTTCTATCTTTACATACTTGCTCCTATGTCCATTTTTGGATTTGAAGGGTCACAACGGCATAATATAGCTGACGACAATCCATTTTTGTTTACTGTTGGAATGATAAAAATTGCCTGCCCCAAAATAGGCTGGATAATCCTAAAGGGTTCGGAGACGATCATGATTTTTGTTCGATTTCCAATTAAGAAGCTCCGCAAGTGTTTGAGGTTCAAGAGTCGTCACAGGTCATTTTGTAGATGTACAAATATGTGTTGATCAAAATGACAAACATCAGTGGACTGTTGAAAAATTTTTAATTACTATATTTGATGTTCTATAAAGATACGTACGTTTAAGTTATTGGCCATGCTTGTTCATTGTTGACTAGAGTTGATACAAATGGCTACTATTTGAATGTTATATGCAAAGCATTCAAATTTGAATCTTCATCATTTTTCATTAGAAGACTATTTAATATCTATAAATTTTAAAAAAAATTCACAAGAAAAAATTTAATTAATTTGTATATCTTAATAATGAATTACGACCTCAGCGGTACTCTCAAACTTTAGAAATGGGAAAAATTCCGTACTTCCAAATTTTTTGACCCAAAAAAATGATGCTTGATCATTCGAGCTACTGGATCTCCTTTCAAAGACAAGATGGATTTAATTTATTTAGAGTACACAATCTGCGAAAAATAAACTGATCAATTCACTCTAAGTATTTTTCTTCTACCTTCTCTATTCTCTCATAACTTTTTTTTTTCAGCTTTTATTGATATTGATTTAAGCAACGAAGTAACATTGTAAAATCTAGACTCTGATATTCCTGTTGATCTTTTTGAGTGTAAACAAAATCAACTTATATATTGAAAAATTTATCATCCAGCAGAAAAAAAAAATCAAGTTGTCCGAGCAAAAGCATAATTATAATAGATCATATGTACCATTTTTATTGTATTTTTGCATTAAATTTACAAGTAAATCTTAAATCAAAAATTAATTTGAAGAGAAAATTCGGACTTTGAATCAACAGAAATAATAATTAATGTTTTAATTGTGACAACTGCAAATTTTCTACGCATTGGATTTCATAATAGGGGAAATTACCTTGAAGTATGAGAATTATATAATAAATTAGTTAAGCATGGGAAATGATAATTTGGAGGAATTAAATAAGGTGATTTTTTTTTTTGAAGAATTGAGGCTATGGGAGTTTAATAGGAAATTTAAGGTTTGAGATTTTACAGGCAGATGTTGTACTGAAATTAGGAGAGGTGAAATCTATAGAATTAAGGTTGTGGAAGTTATATATGTTGCAAAGGGACACATTGCAGTGATATAAAAGATTTATCTAGTGGATTAAAGTGTTTTTTTAAGAAATTTAATTATTTAAGTAATAGTTAAATAATAGGAAATTAATTATACTAAGGTTGAAGGATCCAAGTTTAACAAATATATATAATTATATATACTGGAAATATATGTATATTTTTACCAAGTAAATGGAAAATATACACATATCAAATATATATATATAAATAGATATATCATTAAATGATTTAAATAAAATAAAATAAATATAATCTATATAATAATGTATACAAAAAAAGTTAGTGGAGTTTGATGGAAAATTTCCCACCAAACCCACGTGAGTGGCAGACCACTATGAATTTAGTGGCTTAAAAACAAAGCCAAGTGACAAGCAAAGAAAAAGAAAAGAAAGACAAGAGACGAGAGAGATGGGATTAAAAGAAAAAAGAAGAAATGCCGAGAGGAAGCTAGAACAGGGGAGGGGACGTAAGTGCAAGGGATTCGGAGCTAGAGTTAGGGGCTGCTGCTAGTGGCGTTTTAGAGAGTTTTTTTTATTTCTTAAATATATTTACTTTTTTATTTTCAGTTGCTCCTTTTTTGAGAAAATGTTCTATTCCATCAAAGCCATTTGCCGTCACTCTTCTCATCCGAATTCTCAGTCTACTTTGACCTATTTTTGTCGTCCAACGATGGCTTCAAAGTTCTTGATTTTCTCTTGAAGCGAAGGCACAAGATTAGAGTTTTTGGTGGTCTAATTGTAGTAAAGCTTTTGAGCTAATTTTTTTTTCTATCACCGACATTTTCTTAGAAACAAAACATGAAAACTGAAAAATAAAAAGTAGAGACATTTTACAGTTCTTCCCACTTAGAAAAAGAATTATAAAGAAGAGACCTTGAGTTAACCATTTGTACAGCTAAGAGATTGGGGAAGTTTGATTAATTCCTCCTTCAGTGACTTGGGTATTTGTGGTATAGAAGTTTCCTTCGAATGTTGCAATCAACTTCTTCTCTAGATCATTGCCACCCAATGTGCTTCCAATCTCAGATGCAGTGCAGACGCCTTCTTGCTCAAATTCATGAAATTGTAAATATTGGTACCAGCCGCACGATGGCAAAACTGAAGAAGCTTCTTTTTATCAATATTTCTTTCATATTTCAACTTTTACACGAGACTAAGCACCCTGGGAAAGCAAAATACAGGATTTTTCTGGAGAAATCACAGAAGTCTTTTATTTTGTTGGCCCTGAGTAATCACAAAAATCTTTCAATTTTCTATCTAGACCTGAGTTATCATGAGTCCTTTGGTTTTCTCTTTGGCCTCGAAATATTACAAGAGGCTACGGATTTTCTCTTCGGATTTGTGGATAAGGCATATCATTTAAATACCAATCCATTATTTTTATGGAAGATGACAGGAGATGGTTTGAACTTGAAGCTCTCATAGGTTCAGAGAACTGCCTTTTTTTGAGTAGTTTGCTTTTGCCCCTTTTCAAAAGAAGCAGAGGCCTTGGAGGTCTTGAGGACTGTTGCTGCTCAGCAACAGGCCAACAGTCCAACTGACCAATTAGCTTCACTTTCCCTGAATGATAACCTTGTCTCCTGAGTGACTGGAATTTGGGACTAGTGTCTTTGCAGAGAAGTTGCTAGACCGTTTTATCAAAACTAGGCTGAAGGGCTGAAGTTTGCAACGTTTGTATATGCCTTGTTTTTGGTGGTTTTAGGGTTTCTAATACTAGTTAGCGCTAGACATGATTTGGGTTCTTAAGTTTTTTATTTACTGGCTTGTTTGATGTCATAAGTTTCCTGTTGAAGGCTAATAATCGTAAGCTTTTTTTAATGTCATTGAAACTTTCTTTTATATCAAATTCTCTGTTCTCAGTAACTCTTCGACATGCTTTCAAAGATTTTGGTCAGGTTCAAGTTATGGAGAAGATGCCAATTCAAGCTTATTATCGAACAGTGTCGTAACAAGTTGGTGACGACAAATTGTAAGAATTTTTACATACAAAAAACTCATGATTTAGTTTCTTAATGCCATCATTAAATGACTATAAACGATCAAAACACGATGCCATCGCGGGCAATCCTTCATATCACAAGTAGCTCATTGAGCTAAAATTGAAATCGAGTTTCTTCATTCAATCATGTTTAATATGTACAGCAATATATATATATATATATATTAAAACAAGTTACAAACGATTGTTGGGCGATGGAAAAAAGATCAAATTTGTTTGATATTTTGGATGAGAAAAGCCATAGATGGTTTTGATTGTTGATCTTGAAAGAGAACCAATTGAAAATAAAAAATAAATATATTTAAAAAAAATAAAAAAATTTGATACAATATTGACGTGGCTTAAAACACCTTACATTGATAAATAAGTTTAAAACAACACTCATTGAAGAATAAAAATTTCAAAGTACCCCACTTTTAGAAAAAACTCCGTTTTAGAAGCTGATTGGGGCAGAAAGTTGCTGTTTCAAGCGCTGGTTTTTGGCATCAAAAAGGGGCTGAAATGAGTAGTTTTCTGGGTACA
This sequence comes from Heritiera fomes, assembly GCA_032173925.1. Lineage (NCBI taxonomy): Eukaryota > Viridiplantae > Streptophyta > Magnoliopsida > Malvales > Malvaceae > Heritiera > Heritiera fomes. Next base: position 5,498,386 of record JAPDPM010000023.1, on the reverse strand, counting down.
AAAAAGAGGGATAAATAGAGAAATTGAGAAGGCTGAAACAAGGGAGATTGGAGTGCCTATAAGTGCAGCAAAAAGGGGTCATGGGTGAGGTAAACGGAGAGCTAGGAAAAGGTTGCACATTCTCGGGTTACAGAATTGAACCAAACGAGGGCAGCAGGGGTCCTTTTCTGGGGCAGCAACACAGATCAGAACAAGAGTGGTTTGCTCGGGATCTTTGAGAGATGAAACGAGAGAAAAGGAAAAATAAAAATGAGGAAGGAAAGAGAAGGTTTTCTGTGTTACACCTCTCATTTTGCTGCTGTAGATCGAGGTTGAAAGGGGTAAAGAAATTGAAGCAGAAATGTAAACAATGGTGAAAGATTAAGAGCCAAAAAAAAAAAATATTAAGGGGCTTTATTAGTGATGAGCAGAGGAGAATTGAAGCAGCAAAACAAATGAAGGGAAATCACAAGAAAGGTTCGGCTAACATGGAAAAGGAGGGTAAGGTTTATATCTTTTGTTAAACGTAATGCACATGATATAAGTGTTGATATGAATGCGTTTTATGATTACAGGTGGTTAGAAAAGAAAAAAAAAGATCTTGGAGGAAGATTGTTAAGGAGGTTTGGCCACGATGGTGCTATAGGGTAAAAGATCTTTCTTGTTGCTTTGATCTAAGTATATATAATTTTAGAGTAATATTAAATATCATTTTGGTGCTATAGGGGAAATATCATGAGGAAGAGTCATTATATTTTACCTTAAAGAGTAAGTAGAGTAAGTGAGCTCAATAATAAATTATTGGGATTTTATTACATACATGACAAGGTTCTAAGTGTGTTGGTATATTGAAATCATAGAAAACTCCAAGAAGGTGAAATTATACCAATCGACGCAAGTGTGGCATGTATTAAATACCAAGCATTGGTACCATAGGTAAGGGAATATACAGTAAACGTTTATTAGTCTGCTATGTTGTGTATGTCCAAATTTCTGTTATTTAATGCTTATTGATTAGAAATGCATTTTTGATTGAATTTCATACTATTGAACTGAGTTGAAGTACAAATGGTCTTGAATTTGAACTGTGTTGGATTTGTAGATGAATATACTATTGGTTGGCGTTTTATGCAGATTGTTTGGTTGTGGATTATGATGTTGGGTAGTGTTCTACCTATGCCGTCATAATGCCGAAATTTCGTTAGAAATTATTAAATGGATTTTTGGCACTGGTTTAAATTCTATAATGTATTTAAAACCTCATATACCTCAAGCACCATTACTAGTCATCGAGATACTGTCTTTTAAAAATATGTTCTGTACGAGGAGGTTATCAAAACGTGAGGGTTTAATACGAATTATACCTCCCATACTCAAGATACATTGTAAAAAGTATTCTTGCATGAATTTTGGCATAAGAGACAAGGGATGCTTGGAAAATGCCTGTGTGGCACTCGCCTGTGTGGCGTTTATTATGCCTGTGTGGCATTTGCCTACGTGGCATTTGCCTACGTGGCAAGTATTAAGCCTGTGTGGCACTCGCTTGTGTGGCGTTTAATTATGCCTGTGTGGCATTTATAGTGGCCGAACCTCACGCTTCTTGTTTCCTTTAGTCTTTTAGTTGCAACAACACCTCCAAAACAACAGTCAATATTCAAGTTTCTCCAGCCAGCTATAATCACACAACACCTTAACATTAATCCACAACACATACATGTATTAATCTCAAGCTAAAAGGATAGGCCCTAACCTTGGTTTCTTATAGTAGTGAAATCAGTCCAAATTTCTTCCATTTACACCAAAATCCCTAAAAATTTATTATATTCAAAGTAAAATTTATTATATTCATCGTAAATTTTATGATATTCATCGTAATTTCAATGAAATTCATCGTAAAATTTATTAGATTTATCGTAAAATTTATTACATTCATTGTAATATATTGTAAAATTTATCTAATTGATCATAAAATTTATAACATTTATCATAAAATATATGACATCTTAAATTTTATTATATTAATAAAATTCATAATAATTAGCAGAAAAATTAATGTAACTCAGGATAAATTTTAAGTAATTAATTATAAAAATACTAAGAGTTCAAATGAATGATAATTAACAATAAAATAAATCCCTTATTTAATATGGCAGTCGACTTCTTTTTATAAGCAGTCGACTGCCATTATGCTAGAATTAATCTGTAGAGTAAAATAACTGGGGAAGTCGACTTCTATACACGGGCAGTCGACTTCCCAAACTTTTCTGGGCAATTACCTTATATTTTTTTTAATATTAATGGGTAATATCGTAATTTAATTTTGATTAATGGTTAAAGATGTAAATATAAATATTTTCTTACTTTTTAAAAGGATAAAAATGTAATTTAAATCTTTTTAATTAAATATTGGTTTATCTGTTAACCTGTTAAACCATTATTCACATATTTAAATAATTTTTAAATTTTATTCAATATCTCATGAGATATTGAATATCTCATGAATAACATGATCTTACAATAAGGTCGATATTTTGCGACCTTACTGTAGAATTTCTCAGGTGGAGGCTACTTGATTTTTGAATCCAAATCTAATAATATGATATAATTTTTTTTAATACTCAAGCAAAAAGTTATTGGCCAGTTTATTTAAATCTTAAACGGTAGATTTGGAAATTTTACATGTCTCAAAAACATTTAAGATATTTTTGTAAAATTTTATTTTTATTGGAAAATTTTAAAATTTAATAAAATTTGTCATCTAAGAATTACCTTTATGTCCATGTCATAAAGAATTTAGAGAAATGTATAAGAGTCTGCGCATTTGTATCATGTTGATACAATGCATCTTGGGCCTCATAAATGCCTGTTGTTTATGAGGTACTCATAAGTCCAGACATTATTATCTTGTCAATACCATGTGTTTTGGTGCTTCTGAATGCTTATGTGTTTTATGGTGACTTCAAGATTTCCACATATTTGACAAATTTTGATCATGACACTTATGTTAATTCGGATTCTGGTGTAATTGATAACTTAGTTGTCCAAACGAGAGATTTGCTGGATTTATCTTATTTAGTGGACTAATAAAATCAATTTTAAGCCAGACCTAATTCTGATTAATATCAAATGAATGATGGGTTTATAGATGTATATCATATACATAATATAATATCACACTTAACTGAAATCATATTGCTCAACTTAAGTATATTATTTTTGTACTAATAAAATTATATTAATTTGATATTAATATAAATTAAATCCGATCGAAATTAATTTTGCTAATCCACTAAATAAGATAAATCCAACAACTGATAACAAAAGTCTTGAATGCAAAATATGGTAATTAATTGTTATAATGAATATTGGTAGCTATTATCTAAATTGTCCAAATCTTAGGTTGTTAGATATTATTGTTATTAATAAGGCTGATGAAGTAGGTATTAAGTCATATTTGCTTGTTAATCCTTATTGGTTTAAATCTCAAATGGCAGACATTGAAATTTCAAGTCGTTGCTTTGTCCTTACTTGCTTACTTATTTAGGGGTCGTTTGATGTTGTTGTCAATTTTATGTTTTATATTTTTTGTTTTTGAAAATTTTGTTTTTGTTTTTGTTTTGTTTTTTTTTTGAAATTTTGAAAACAAAAAACATGTTTGGTAAACTATTGTTGTTGTATAATTTTTAAAACGATAAACATAAAACATGTTTGGCATCTAATAAGTTGAAACATAATTTTTTTAATCTTATAATTTATTAATGTTGCATTAAATATTTTTATTAAAATTATATAATTTTAGTATATTATAAATAATGATCAATTTTATACTTAATTTTGATATATTACATAAACTATTTAATTTATTATTATATTAAATTTATCTTAAAATTATTATTTTAAAATTTACATGAGACTTATTTCATACTCTATATCTAAAAATAATTAATATTTAAATTTAATACAACTAAATTTTAATACGATATCAATAAAATTACGTAAGCACAAAATCCAATGACTAACAATTTCTGTAAAACCTATCAAAACATTGACTTCAATTGAGAATGGCTCGGCAAGGTGGCAGCCCATAGGATGAACGAGACAAGAAATAGAAGCTAGCAAAAGAAAACAATTGAAAATGAATGAAATAGAACAACAACAAAACAAGCCAAGGAAGCCTAATAAGCTCAACACAAGCAACGAGTCTAGCATGCGAGAAGAGACGGGAAAGCCAACCTTGAAGTGAGCTCATTCGGATAAAAAAACAAACATTGTCCAGGCAAGAGAAGAAATCAGGAGAATACCAATTAGGGATAGCAGAACCAGAATCCAAACATCAAAGAAAGAAAGGAAGAAAACACAATCGCATCTCGAATCAATCCAGGATAACCAATCAACAAACAACACAAACTTAACCAAAAAAAGAAACATGGTAAAGTTTCCATTGACAAAATTTACCAAATTTTATGAAATACAGAACCAAAAGAAATTTACCGTTAGCTTTTCTCAAAGCTTTAAATTTTTTCCTGTAGAGAATAAAAAATCACATGATTCTAACCATTCAAATCAGGATTCTTTCAGTATAAAATCAAAGAAAATTAAACAAATTTATCAAAATGAAAGCATCCATCAATATCTAAATTCCCCTGTTTCTCATCAAAATTAACTAGAAAAAGAAAGCTTTCAAATATCCATAACAAGAAAACAAGAGAGAGAAATTATTACCTAGGAGAAGTGAAGAAGAAGGAGAAAAATGAAGAAGAAGAAGCAATTGGCTGCAACTGGAACGTGAAAGAAAGATGATGTGTGAGGCTAGGGTTTCGCTTTTGCCAAAAAAAAAAACAAATGCCACTGGTAGGACTCAAACGAAGGATCTCATTAATTGTCACTATTCATTCCGTGTTTTAGTTGAAAATTTGTTGACAAAATGTTTTGGAAATAGTTGGAAACATAAAATTATTGTTTCCTATAATTTTGGAAATATCATTGCCAATTTCTCAAATTATAAAACAAAATTTATCAGCCAAACACAATTTTGTTGTTATGTTGCAAGATTTTAGAAAATAAAAACATAAAACTGAAAACAAAATTGATACCAAACAAAGCCTTAGTTTTTGCAGTTGACTAGCAAGGTGGAGGTGGCTTGATTTTCGAATCCAAATCTAATAACTTGTTACAATTTTTTTAATACTCAAGCAAAAAGTTATTGGCTAGTTTATTTAAATCTTGAATGGTAGATTTTGAAATTTTACATGTCTGAAAAACATTTAGGATATTTTGGTAATATTTTATTTTTATGGGCGATTTTAAAACTTAATCAAATATGTCATCTATAAGTTAGCTTTATGTCCATGTCATAAAAAATTTAGAAAAATATTTAAGAGTGTACACATTTGTGTCATGTTGATACAATGCATTCTGAGACTCATAAATGCTTGTTGTTGATGAAGTGATTATGAGTCTACGCATTTGTAACCATCGATACAATGCAGTTTGAGGCTCATAAATGATTGTTGTTAATGAGGTATTCACAAGTCCACACATTATTATCTTGTCAATACTATGTATTTTGGCACTTCTAAATGCTCATGTGTTCTATGGTGATTTCAGGATTTCTTCATATTTGACATATTTTGGTTATGACACTTACGTTAGTTCGGATGCTATTGTAATTGATAACTTAGTTGTCCAGGCAAGAGATTTATTGGATTTATCTATTTAGTGGACTAACAAAATCAATTTGACCCAGACCTAATTCTGATTAATATCAAATTAATGATGGTATTAATATAATATCGCATTTAATATCACATTTAACTAAAATCATACTACTTAAATTAAGTATATTATTCTTGGTATTACTAAAATATTTATTAATTTGATATTAATATATATTAAATTCGGATAAAAATTGATTTTGCTAAATAGCTAAATAAGATAAATCCAACAACTGATAACAAAAGTCTTGAATGGAAAATATAGCAATTAATTGTCATAATGAATATTGGCAGCTACTGGCAGAATTGTCTGAATCTTAGGTTGTTAGATATTATTGTTATCAATGAGACAGATTAAGTCGGTCCCAAGTCATATTTGCTAATTTATCATTATTGGTTTAAATCTCAAATGGTAGACTTTTAAATTTCAAGTCGTTGTTTTGTCCTTACTTGCTTACTTATTTAGTTTTTACAATTGATTGGCAAGGTGGAGGTTGCTTGATTTTTGAATCCAAATTTAATAATATGTTATAATTTTTTTTTAATACTCGAGTAAAAAGTTATTGGATAGTTTATTTAAATCTTAAATGGTATATTTTAAAATTTTACATGCCTCAAAAACATTTAGAATATTTTTGTAAAAATTTTTATTAGCGATTTTTAAATTTTAATAAAATTTGTCATCTAATAGTTACCTTTATGTCCATATCATAAAAAATTTAGAGAAGTATTTAAGAGTACGCATTTGCATCATGTTGATACAATGCATTCAGAGACTTTCCTTTGAGTTAAAATTATCATCATTAACTTGGTTAATAATATCAACCCAAAGTGCAATCTCTAATATTTGACCACTAAAAAAATAATAATCTTATTAAAAATTATAAAGGAAAATGTTATATAAATTGTAATATGAACGTGAAGAATTGAAAACATAATTTTAATAAAGATAAAAAACAAACATTTCATCTTGAAGCTTTATTATCCTTTGTTTTTGCCCTACTAAAGATTTGATCATTAATTGGAGTTATGATTTTTAATCTTCCAACAACATCCAAAACAAATATATACACACACATATTTACTGACCTATATCATTTTTTTTATGCAGTTGTAAAATATGAAGCATAAATAATAAATTATTATAAAATAAATGAATAAATATAAAAAAATTGACTATTAAATTGTGATTATTATCTAGCAAAAATTTGTTGTCTTCTTGTTGTTTTAAATGTCATTGAACTTAACAAACTCAAATCTGTATTTTCCAATAACATGATCATCTTGAGTATATAATCTCATCAATAATTCTCAGGAATGAACAAACATACATTCAATATTCTCGCACAACTTTATATGTTCCTATGATAAGACGAACATGCACATTTCTAATAAAATAGATTAAATTTTTTTTAAAAAAAGAGGTTCTAATTTGGAAACTAATTTTTTGAATACCCGAGCATGCATGTGATCACCCTACCATGAGTAAATTATTTAGAAAAATAATATACAAAATTATATTTTTTTTCTTTGAAATCATAGGACTTTTATTGATCATAGTTATAAAATACAAAGTTATATATTTTTAATTGGTAAAAGTGGTAGTTAGACATGTGATATTTTGTACACAATATTAATGTGAAAAGAAAAAGAATGATTACATATTACATATTAATTAAAAGGACTAAAACTGATATTATCTTTTAGAATATTAAAAAAATTTAATTGGTAATCTAATAATCGGTAACATGTTGTAATATTAATATTGCATGTTATATTACATTATTGTGAAGACCAAGAATTTTCTAAATAAATATAAGGTATCCGAAAAATTTAATTTGGACAAAGTTAAATCCAAATTAAATAAGAAATAAAAAGGAAAATTAAATTTGGAAATAAGAAATGAAGGAGGAAATTTAATTTGGATAAATGGAAATCCAAATTAAATAAGAATGAAAGTGAAGAAAATAATTTTGGATATTTAGAAATCCAAAACTTAATAAGAAATAAAAATATGTAATTTTATATATTTATATAAGGTTATTATATAAATATATTTTTAAATAAATATATATATTCATATATATATGAAATATATGCACATATCGTACGTTGAAAATACTCTTTGATACCATAAAATGAATACGTATGTATTTTATTATACATTTACGTATATATATATGATATACATATATAAAATATATATATGTATAATATTTTAAAATAAAGTGTGTGTGTGTGTGTGTGTATATATATATATATATATATATATATATATATATATATTATATGAAATATGTATTTACATATATAAATATAAAATATAAAAAAAAAAAAGAAGAAACGGGCGGGAATCGGGATAACCCGATTCCCAGCCTTTCTCCTCTGTTTCAAAACAGAGGAGAAATAAAAGAGAAAACAAAGAGGGAAAGGAGAGCCGGCCGGTGCCGGGAGGAGGAAGAGACAACGCCGCCGCCGGTGAGCCGAGGAGAGGAAGCTGACGCCGGTGCCAACGGCGGGAAAGAAAAACGGAAAACAGAAGCGAAGAGGAAAACGAGAGAAGCGGGTGAAACCGAAGAGAAAAAGAAAAGGGGGAAACGGTGCCGGTGGATCCAGGCACCGCCACCGCAACCTCGACGTCGGCAAGAGTGAGGGGAATGTGAGAGGAGCCACCGACGGCGAAGGAAACGGCGGAGGAAGGAAGAAACAGAGAAGAAAGAGGTCAAAACCCACGGCCCAGATTCGCCACCGCCGGCGCCGCCGCTGGCGAAACCGAGACCAGATCCGGTATCCCTGCAACCTCGGCAAGCTGTGGAACGGCTGAACCGCCGGAGTGGCTGGCCGCCGGTGACCGAACCGGCCAAGCCAAGCTGAACCGGCCTGAACCGGTCCGAACCGGTTCAGGCCAGAAAAAAAAAACAGAACAGAAAAGAAAAGGAAGAAAAAAAAAAGAAAGAAGAAAAGAAAAGAAAAGAAAAGGAGAAAGAAGGAAAGGAAGAAGAAAGGGAAAAAGGAAGAAAAAAATGGTAAGGAAATTTAGAAAAAAATAAAATGATGGTATTTATTGAATAATTTATGGTTATATTGATGTAGTGCATTGATATTGAAATTGTAGTAAAACGAAAATGAGACGAATGGTGGAGTTCGGCAAGGCTCGAAAAATCGAAAAGTGCGCTAAGCTTGGCGAATAGGTAAGATACTTTTATAAAGCATTAGTAGCTTTATATTGTATGTGGGAATTTTGATTTTTATATATGATGCATTCAATTAAATTGATTTGCTAAAAATGCTAAGAGGACCCACAACTGATGGTGGGGGTCTTAGTAAGAGGTAAAAATTGGTGAGAATCAACGGCTGCAAGTATAAATTGTATTTCCTTGCAGGAGGTTTAGAGGAAATTAAGCCGTTATGCTGCCGAAATTTCCACGAAAATGTTTAAGGAAAAATATTAATTTCTCATCTAAATGGAATTTTGTAAGAATTATCGAAGATAAGCTTGAAAGGATATTACTGTGTCAAAAAAAATGGATTTTTAAATAGTTGAGAAGGTTAATGGATGAGCACAATAATGTGAGAAATTTTGTTGTGAATCTTATAGAGTTGATGATTCGAGTTATTTTAATATTATAAGTTGACTATCGAGCAGAAATTGAGGTGGAATATCGATAATTGGAGTATTGATGGAAGTAACGATGATTATACGATATTACCTTGAAGAGAAGATCATAGTTGAAAATTGATGGTTAAAGGATTGGATTGTGAAGCTCTTAACGGAGTAGTGATTTCCAGAATTTACCGAGTTCGGTTTCCTGATTTTTAAAATAATTCCGAACGTGATAATATGGACAAATTCGAGAGATCGAAATGGAGATTGAATTACGATACAATCCGATCAATTATGGATTCAAAGAAATGAGTGATAAATATGTGAAAAGATGATTGTGCTAATAACCTTAGAATAGATCTTGAATAATAAGATCGATAATTGCATAAGTTCGGATGAAATTATAAAGGCCACATGAAAATTGATTTGAGGATTTAGATACGATTTTGTGATAGTAAATGAAATTGAACCTCAAATCGGAAATGATGAACATGTATCAATAGATCAAATCATAGATGGATTTGATAAGTGATTATCGATTTTGTGATTCTGTTATCCTCGATATCGATTCTGGAACAGATATTGAATAATGATATTATTATTTGCATAATTTTGGTAACTTGATGACTATTTAGAAATTGATGTTTAAATGCTTATAGAAACTTAGAGGATTCATACAAATGAAGCGATCCTAATATTGATGATGAGATGTATAAATGATTATTATAATAGTCGATGTGATTGAGAAAGGATATTGAATACCAATGGTCTGAATACCAAATGATTCGATTTCCGAATGAATTGAGTACTGAGCAAGTTGAATATTAAATTAAAGGAATAGTGAACGAAATCAATAGTGATTTACTGATTTGACAGAAAGAAAGTCTTGAAATCGAATAGTTGATGGCGATAAAGTGGAATGAATCGCTTCTCTGTATTTGATGAAAATATTACCGAAGTTGCATACTGAAATGTTTTACAGCATCGCATTTAAGCATGCTTTCTTGCAACTTGAAACATTTTAATAATGTTTATATGAATACTGAAAAGTATTGATTTGTTTTGAAATGAAAGTATATGGTAGATATTTATATATATATTTTGATATATGAAATATCATACAGAATTTTACCATATGCTTTACATGATATTGAAAACAAAGCTATAGATTTAAATGTTTTATGAGACTGTAGGCACCCTAAGAGAATTAAATTCAATAAAGCATAGTGGAAACCGCCTAATTGGAGCTTTGCTCATTAGGCAGATATGCTTGTCCGACAATAGTCGTGGACAGGTCTCAGTCACGCCTGATCAGTGGGGCTGGGAGAGATGAGGTCTATGGCCATAGATAGCGCCCTAGTTGGTTTCCAGGGGACGATGATATGATTCACTGCTAGCTACAGTGATTTAAGTCTTTATTGATATAGATGATAGGGATCTAGCCTAGTCTCTAATTGATATGATATGAAGTCTAGAGTATGATTTTATTGATATGAACTCTAGACTTGACATGATTTATACTGTACATGAAACAGATTTGAAATGAAATATGTTTTGAAACAGTACATGTTTTGAAACAGTACATGTTTTAAACATGTTTTAAAAGTCCATGAGATATGATTTCGACACTTATATGATTTATACGTAATTTTGTGTCGAACATGGCATGATATGCGGTCTAGAGTATAGTTTGATTTGATATGAACTCTAGACCTGATATGATTTACAGAATATGTTTTAAAAGTATATGATAAATGATTTCGACACTTACATGATTTATATAAGATTTTGTGTCGAATTTGAAATGACATGCGGTTTAGAGTATAGACTGATTTGATATGAACTCTAAACCTGATATGATTTATAGTATATGAAAAATGTTTTAAAACCGCACATGTTTTAGACATGCTCCGAAAACGGATACATGAACTGAAAATGAACATGTTTCTATCATGTCTTAAAGGCAAATTTGAAATGAATTGAAAATTCATATGTTGAGCATGTCCTAAAATATATATGATATGATTTGAAAAGATAGCGGTTTATACAGTAAAGTTACATAATTGCACATTAAACCTTGACATGATAATATGCTTCGTACACGAGTTGCATGAGAAATGTCATGACTCGACATAAATGATATTTCATATAGACGATGACATGATATGATACATGAACATATGATAGATGTGAAGAGAATTGTGAACTTACACTGTGGTGATCATGATTTCTCTATAAGGAAAAGTGATATGAGATGATAAATTACAGGAGTACGATTATGAAATATAAAGTGAATTGATATGGTGCTTCAATTGGACATGATGTACTCCGAGATAGAGGAAAATATAGACTAAAAGTATATGACATTCAATTTGGATACGACAGATTGTTGTGCAATGCACTATAGTGTAAGGACAAGAAGACTGAAAAGTGATTATGATGATAATTTTAAAAGTATAAGTGATAGACAGATGACAAGAAATGAGATAATGATATGTTATCGATGAGAAAGGATTAACTGTGATTGCAAATTTGCAAGTTTTAAGCATTGCAGATTAAGACAGTGTAATCCTACTCTTGTATTTATATTAGTATCTTACTGAGCCGTGGTTTTGCTCACCCCACTAAATTTCATCTCTTTCAGATTATTGAAGTTAACATCTGCCATGTGAGCTGCTCAGTGGGCATCGGAGACTGTATATGGACTTGGTACTAGTCTTCTGAGGTATATGTTTCTTATAAATTACTTGTTTACATGTAAGACTTAAATTGAAGCACAGTACATATTCTGTTTAACAAGTCGGGATGTAACTAAGAATCGTTTCCGTGGTTGTTAAATATTTAAATGGAATAACTATAGGTCACTGAGATAGTATAGTAACTATACTGACACTGAATACAAACCTTAAAATGAAAAAAAGAAAAATTTAGTCCATAAATTTGTAGACTAAGAAAAGTATAAGTATTAAAGGAAAGTCGCGGCCTTCGGGTCGTGACAATTATCCATATTGATTTTATATATATATATATGTTATCTTTTAACCTTTAGAAGAAGCAGAAATGAACTTCTTTTTTAAGTATTTGGATATGGTTCGAATTTTGAAATCGTTATTGATGGAAGAATTTTACTGTTTATCATTCTTAATCCGAACAAAATTAGTATTAATAAAAGAGATCAATATACCTATGATTGCACAAAAAAAATTATTTTTGAAAAAATAAAAATAAAATTAATTGATAAAAATTTTATATATATATATATATATGTCAATCTTTTTGAAATAGAAGTAAACAATTAATTTAAAAGATAACTGATTTATTTTATATTTTTAATATATATTTATCTCTTTGAAACTCGAAAAAAGATAATTGTTATATTACTTTAATATATTAGAACTGTAAAATATTTAAATTATGAGTTTCGACAAAAACATCCAAACTAGTATTTAATAGAAGTAGAAATAAAAAAAATAAAAATGATACCGAAAAATATCATTTAGGTTGTTTACTGACTACTATAATACAGTGATTTAGACTTTAGAGTCAATGACTACTATTCTCTTTATAAGGAAAGGGTGAATAAAGACATTTAGGTGGTGGCTTCCATTTTCTCTTCTTACTTCTTTGTCTAAAAAAGCGATGACACCGTAAGTTACTGACAACCGGCCTGGCCAGTCTTAGACTTGAAACGCTAAAGTTTCTCCAACGACGAAGACTTAGATTTTTTTTTTTGGTGGAAGAAGACTTAGATTTTCAATGCTATAGGCCCGTTCACTGCATCACCTAACATCAGCTAAATGATACACTGCAAGCCGCCATTTCAAGCTAAGTTTAGATTTCGCAATCTCAGACTTGACAAAAATATTCAATTTCTAATCTCAAATGTGATTTTTTTTAACCAGGCTTAATAATCAAATAAACTTTTAATCTTTAACTCAAAATAAAATTCAACCCTCAACGTTTTATCGCATAAAATTCAGTCCATAAACTTTTATTTCAGTGGAAATAAACCCTCAACTTTTACAATTATGCAATTAAGTAAAAAACTGTTAAATGATACTAACTGCCGTTAGTTTTGCATATGTGACAGCTGACGTGGATAGCTTAGTTAGCTGCCACGTGACATGCCACGTATGCAAAACTAACGGCAGTTAGTTTATTTAACAGATTTGGTCTATTTCCACTAAAATAAAAGTTTATGGACTGAATTTTATGCGATAAAACGTTGAGGGTTGAATTCTATTTTGGACTAAAAGTTGAGGGATTATTTGGCTATTAAGCCTTTTAACAATAATCAAATTAAGAATATACAATTTCCAATCTCAATTTTTTTTTAATGAGCGAGCTCAAAGCTTGCAGAAAATAAGAAAGGCTATATTTTCTTTTCTTTAAAAGTTACTACAATTTTTTCTATCTACATAATTTTTCACTTTACTCTAAATCTCTCTTTCTTGTTGTGTGCAATAATTTTTTCAGCCAAAAAATTAAATTGAAACCACTTTAAAAAAAGAAAAAAAATCTTAACTTTTAATCTCAAAATTTCATCTTTATTTTTTTTAAAGTATATTCGTTTTTCTTTGTTTCAATAGAAAACTATTGTTTAATAATTGACTTATTTATACTTTTTTATTTCAATTTAAATTGTCCAAAAGCATAAAAATAATCATAATTCATTGAAAAATCTTGTAATTAGTAATTTTATTAATAGTTTGAAAGTCTTGACATTCTTAAATGTTTAATGTTATCGAGTAATATTTTTATTTTATAATTTTATTAGTATAAAAAAATAAAAATGATAACCGAAGAATATTATCTAGGCTGTTGACTGACTACTGTAAGTGAAGTGATTTAAACTTTAGAGTCAATGACTAGTATCCTTTTTACAAGAAAAGGGTGAATAAAGACATTTAGGTGGTGGCACCCATTGTCTTTTCTCTGTCTAAAAAAAGCGTGAATACATTAAGTTGTTGACAACCAGCCTAGCTAGATTTAGACTTGTAGTGCTAAAGTTTCTCCAACGACGACGACGACGACTTAGACTTGAAGTACTACAGTCTTGTTCACTGTTTCACCTAACGTCGGCTAAATGATATCACTTTTTTTGTCGAAATCTTTCTGGATCCAATTTCGATGATTATTTCGGAGTCGAAAGAGACAGAACGTGATTAAATAGTCTCTTTTTTAACATTGATACTTCATACACAAATTAAAATTCAAACTTTGATCTTGCTAAATGATACTATTGCGAGGCGCCATTTCAGACTAATTTTAGATTTCGCAATCTTTGACGTGGCAGAATAATATAATAAAAAATATAAATAAAAGATAAAATATAATATAAATTAAAAATAAATAAAAATTATATATAAATATGATAAAAATTAAAAATAAAAGTTTATATTTTTTATGTTGATACAAATTTGAAGATAAAATTTTTATATTTTATACTATATTAATATAATCTTACATTACATGAATAAAAATTATATATAAAAATTATCAGATACAACTAATTTTTAAGATTTGGGTTCTCTTACCAGTAAGAAAGAAAAATAACTAAATTAATTTTCATATCCTTTACATGATTAAAATTACTTATACTATAATTCTTTTGTCCACGGCCAGATGGCATAGTCCAAGTTGAAATGGAAGCATAAATTTCTTTTCAAATTAGAGCCAGCAAAGTAACGAGAAGTGTGAGGAAAAGTCTTTGTCTTTGCCAATGAGGGGTCCCTCCTTAAATTATGGATAAGAGGAGCAAATTAATCCAAATTGCAATCCAGTTCTTTTAAGATAACTCTTCATTTGATCAAGTAACCGTGGGATTAACTGAATTTAAGTGAAAAATCTTCTGAAGCCAAGCTAGAAGAAGGCTTCAATTTAAGGATTTGAGTGGCATTTTATTCCCCATTGGGATTCAAGAGATGGCCTCCTTGGTGACCTTATCATTAGTGAGATGGCGATCGCTCAACACTCACTTCGCTTAATGTATTGTCCGCTTTGGCGGTCGTCCGCCCACAACTTTTGTCCCAAAGGTCCCGAAGAACTCAGGAATAATCCATTGAGCGTGTTTTCACTCATGTTCGATCTCAGGATCTATAGGTACCTGGCTCTTACACTAGTGTTACCATTGAGATGCCTCGGGGTGCACCCGCTGGTCCACCGACCCGAGCCACTGCCCCAGGTGGGTCACTCATACGTATTGTCCACTTTGGGGTGCACTCGTAAGCCACCGCCCCTTACGGCTTTATTGGAGTGTACCCTTATGCCACAACTCTAATTCGCATCCCCAGGGGTTCGAACTCAGGACCCTTAGGTACCTAGTTCTTACACGCTTGATACCATTGAAATAAAGGGTCCTAAATTCGAACCCCTAGGGACACAAATTGGAGTTGTGGCCTAAGGGCACACTCCGATAAAGCCGTGAAGAGCGATGGCTTACGGGTGCACTCCAAAGCGGACAATATGTATGAGTGACCCGCTTGGGGCGGTGGCTCGGGTCAGTGGACCAGCGGGTGTATCCCGGGGCGTCACAATAAAACTTGCATTTTATTGTGACATCCTGGTGTGCACCTGCAGGTCCGTGACCCAGGCCACCGCATCGAGTGCGTCACTCATCCGTATTGTCCGCTCTGGGGTGCACCTCACTGGCCACCGCCCTTCACGGCTTTATCGGGGAATAACACTCCAATTCGCGTCTCCAGAGGTTTGAACTCAGGACCCTTAGGTACCTAAGCCTTACACTCATGGTACCATTGAGACTATGGTACCATTGAGACAACTAGTCTCAATGATACCATGAGTGTAAGGCTTAAGTACCTAAGGGTCCTGAGTTCAAACCTCTGGAGACGCGAATTGGAGTGTTATTTCCCGATAAAGCCGTGAAGGGCGGTGGCCAGTGATGTGCACCTCAGAGCGGACAATACGGATGAGTGACGCACTCGGTGCAGTGGCCTGGGTCACAGACCTACAAGTGCACACCAGGACGTCACATTCAAGGTGTCCTAGAATAAGATTTTATCAATTAAGGTAATGTTTGGTTTACAAAAAATAAATAAGATAGGATGATAATCATCATATATTATAGTTGATGCACACATTAGATAGAGAATTGATTATAGTGAGGATTAATTATTTACTTAGTATAGGATGTTTCAATCTTTTAAAAAAGATTAAGATCATTTCTAATTCTATGATATTAGAAGTAAATACTCATATTTTATTTATTTTATCATTAAAAATTATCTTTAAAAATTAACTTAACATTTAATAAAATAATAATGATCATTATTTAATTAATTAATCCAAATTATTTTTTCCTTCTTCCTTCTTTTTCATTTTTTTTATTTTTTATTCAAGAAAAACTATAATTTTGATATAAAAATATTTTCTTGAACACATTTTTTTTTATTTTTTTTGAAAATAAATAAAATTTTTAAATAAATTTTTAGAAAATAATTTCTCAAACATAAAAATTATTATAAAATATATTTTAAACTACTTTATCTTATGTTTAAATTTTATTTTTCTTCTCTTTTTTATTTTTTTCTTTCTTGGTTTTTTAGCAATAGGAAAAGAAAAGAAATAAAAAAAAACAGTTAACCATATAATTATTAGAAATTATATGTTTTTTAGTTTATAAACTTTGAATTATTATATTTAACTCATATTTTCTTTTTTTTTTATTTTTCCTTCTAATTGACAAAAAAGAAAGAAGATGAAGAACGACAAAAATAAAGAAAAATATTAAAGAATTGTCTTTTATTAAAAAATAAACTTATTTCTTAAAAAACTCATTTTTTTAAAAATAAATATATTTAACTTAAAAGAAATTATTTTAAATTTAAATAATATTATAAATAATATTTTTAAATTATTATAACATTATAAATAATATTTTAAATTTTTAATCTTTTATTTATATTTATAAAAAAATTATCAACTTAAAAATTATGTTGCCTTAAAAAAGAATACTACAAAAAATCATTTTATATTTCTTTTAATTTTAAACATAGTAAATACGGTGAAAGATATAAAAATCATTCTATCTTATTTTTAATCATTGTATACACCAAACAAAAGATAGGATAATATCATCTAATATTATCATATCCATAATCTTATATTATCATATCCTATCCTCATCCCATGTACCAAATATGACCTAAGTATACTCTCTAAATATAAAATGTATGCAAACATTGGTATCAAAATCAAATTCGGATTTTACATTTATCCCCTTGTTGCACTTAAAAAAATTCATGTACTTAATCAAAACTTGAGGAGGCATTTGTAGAAGGAAAAAATTTTATCCAATCACAAATGGTTATGTATTCAATGAAATTTTTTAATAAATTAATTAAAGAATTTTCAAATGATAAATCATATATCGTTATGTGGATTAATGACATCTTTTAAGTTAATTATAAAATCAATTACTAAATTATTGATTTGATAATTAATTTTAAAATAAACTCACTTCTTAACCAATCAAATTCAAACAATTTATATCTTAATTAAGTTAAAATAATTGAGAAATAAATTCAAATTCTGGCCAATCAAAATTTAAGGATATATGGGTTATCCAATTAAAATTCACCCATGAGTCAACAGCTTTATCTCTAATTAAATTAAAATTATTTTAGAAATGAAATCAAAGAACCCAAGTGTTTACTTTTTTGGCATAATGTCTAGCTAATAGCTTGACTTTTATAGAATTATGCCTTTCATTACGATAACCTATTTCAATATTCTTTAATACAATAACTATTTCATGTGAATAAAAAATTTGTTAATATTTTTATAAATTTTCTGGTGCAGAAGATCTACTACTATAACAACTACAAAATATACTACTTAGATCACTACAAACTATGATAGAACTGAATGTTGCTCAACTAATAGAAGGAAGGAAGAAGATAATCAAAAGAGAGTTTAAAAACTCACAGTTCTTATATTTCATAATAAACTTACACGAGAAACATTTGAATAAACAAAAGATGAGTTGATTCTTTCTTCTTTCTTCCCTTTTTTTTTAATTAAAGGATTCTTTCTTTAGGAGTAATAATTTATAGATCTAAAAAGTAAAAGAATAATAACATGGTACTAACAATAGTTATATATGATGCAATTAAAAATTAAAAATTAATTTTTTTAAAAATAAAGCAATAATGTTTAATTTATAAAAAGATATTTTAATAAAAAAAATTTTACGACAGTGATTTTAATAAAATTGACTAAAGCCAAGAAGAAGATACATCATCTTCTTTATCTATCCCAAGGATTTTAACGTTGTTTGCATTAATAACTTCAGATAAATTTCATCTATTACGCATCATAATATATGTTGATTAAATGGTAACTATTTATTTTAATAAATTCATTAATAACTAGTTTTTTCTTATGTTTAAATTTTTTATTTTTTTCTTAAATTTTTTACTGTAAAAAAAAGAAAGAAAAATAACTATTAACAATAAAATTATTAGAAATTATATATTTTTAATTAATAAAATTTAAATTATTAAATTTAAATTGTATTTTCCCCTTTTTTTTTGTTTTCTAGCATTCCTTCTAATTGACCAAAAAAAAAGAAGAAAAAGAAATCATAAAAATAAAGAAAAATATTTAAGAGTTATCTTTTGAAAAAATTAACGTAATTAAAAAATAAACTTATTTCTTAGAAAAACTTACTTTTCTAAAAATAAATATATTTAATTTACAATCAAAAAGTTATTTTAAATTTAAATCATATAAAAGAAATAAAAACAAAAAGTAAAGAAAAGAAAAAAGAAGTGAAAAAGTACAAAGTATTTTCTTATAAAAATTCATTTTTTAACAAAATAATTTTTTTTAAATAAATTTTTAAAAGTAATTTTTATTAAAAAATCAACTAATAAATTTGAATATTAATTATAATACTATAAATAATATTTAAATTTTAAATTTTTTATTTATATTTAGAAAAAAATTATAAGTTTAAATTATTCTTCTTTAAAAAAGAGTACTAAAAAAATCGTTTTATACTATTTTTAATTTTACACATAGCAAATATGGTGAAAGACATAAAAAATCATCATATCCTATTTTTGATTCTTGTACACACTAAACATCAGGTAGGATGATACAATTTAATTTTATCATATTTATATTATTATATTATCTTATTTTATCCTCATTCCATGCACTAGACATAACTTGAATGTCTTAGACTTTCATTCCATAATGTACGAAAGCAAACCTACATAATTATCTTTGCCTTTTCCATTTTTTCCAAACATCCTTCGGTTATGTTTTGTGCATAGGATGATGATAGGATAAGATAATATAATATAAGATTATGGATGAGATAAGATTAAATTATATAATCCTATCATATGTTTGATGTGTACAAGGATTAAGAATATGATAAGATGATTTTTTATGTCTTTTACAATATTTGTTATGTGTAAAATTAAAAATAGTCTAAAATAATTTTTTTACTCTTTTTTAAAGTAACATAATTTAAAGTTATGATTTTTTTGTTATAAATATAAATGAAAAATTAAAAATTTAAATATTATTTATAATACTATAATTAATAGTCCAATTTATTAGCTGATTTTTTAATAAAAAAATTACTTCTAAAAAATTTATATTACTTTTTCAAAAAAATTATTTTGTTAAGAAATGAATTTTTATAAAAAGCATTTTCTGTATTTTTTTCATTTTTTCCTTTTTGTTTTTATTTCTTTTAAATATATTTTTTTAAAAAAAATTGAGTTTTTCTTAGAAATAAGTTTATTTTTTAATTACATTAGAATTTCCAAAAGACTGTTCTTAAATATTTTTCTTTATTTTTGTGGTTTCTTTATCTTCTTTCTTTTTTTTTTTGTCAATTATAAGGAAATATGGAAAACAAAAAAAAGTAAAATACAAATTAAATTTAATAATTCAATTTTGATGAATTAAAAAATATATAATTTCTAATAATTTATGGTTAATAGTCATTTTTCTTTCATTTTTTTAGGCAAAAAGAAAAAAATTAAGAAAGAAAAAATAAAAATTTAAATGTAAGAAAAAACTAGTTAAAAAATATATTTTATAATAATTTTTATGTTTAAAAATTTATTTTCTAAAAAATAATTTAAAAAATGTGTACGAGAAAATATTATTTTATCAAAATTATAGTTTTTCTTTAATCAAAAACAACAAAAAAAAAGAAAGAAAAAGAAGGAAAAATGAAAAAGAAGGAAAAAATTATATTAACTAATTAAAGATCTTTACTATTTTATTAAATGTTTAAGTTAATTTTAAAATATAAATGTTAAGGATAAAATAATAAAATATGAGTATTTATTTCTAATCCTATAGAATTAAGAGTAATTCTCACCTTTTGAAGAGGATTGAGTTATCTTATATTAGGAAGATGACTAATCCTCCTTGCAATCCAATCTCTTCCTTAATGTATGTATCAAACATAAGATAAGATAATTATCATTCTATCCTATTCATTATCTTATGCACCAAACATGACCTTCATTGATGAATCAGTGACTAACGAAATCGAAATAGGCAAAATTGATTTTAATCCCAATCTTATTTCGATTAGTAAACTGGAATAGATGCAATATAAATATAACTGAAATACATGAGATCTGTTGAACTTTTGTTCTCAACTCAACATGAATCAGTCAAAAAGTAAAATTCTTCATTGCTGCCGGGCCCGTCTGCCAAATATATCTATATATTAATGCTAAAGCAAAACAAAGTGTAAACTTCCTTTCTAATGTGGTGTGAATCACGATGTTCATAAGCAAAACATAAACAGAGAAAAACAGAATGTTTCCCCGAGAAGATTGACTTGTGTTCTGGCCTCAACAAGCTCTCCAACTTTGTAATATGCTCACGAATACTGAACTTTTCTTTTCTAATTTTATAGTTAAGCAAAGTGCAGATACCACGCATATTTTCGCAGCTCTTTTCAAGTAATATCAGTTAGAATTTTCAAATTGGTGAACTACTATTAATTGATAATTTTGAGTTTTAGTAAAACAAGTTAATAATTAGTTATAATATGAAAACATGTAAGTAAGCACAAATAGTTAATTGTGATTTGCACATCTCATTAAATCAGTGTGGTGTGGTGGTTATATAGACCTAGAACTTAGTAAGGGGATTATTAAGTTTAACTACAAATATAAAGCTAGGTTCCCTCTTCACTTCTCAACGTATTGGTATCTGCCTATTAAGAGCCACCCTAAAGAGAGAAGTAGAAGACGAAGATCTACTTAATCATAGTTCTAGTGACTATGCTTCTTCTTTTGTTGATATCTCCCTCGAATTGGTACGTCTAATGAAATGTTTAATATCTCTTGTGTTTTAATTATTGCATAAGAAAATTATTTGATTGATTTTACATGTGATATCCAAAGCTAGGCTTATGTAGAATTAGAATCAAGAGAGAATTTTTTTTAACATGTTCATAACAAATATTTATGAGTTTATATATAATGCACTGACAATGTATAATTTTTATACTATCAGTTAACAATACGATAACACCTCATTAATGAGCAAAGTCTAAAAGTGTATAAGCCCTTAAAAATAAATTTAAAAACTTTGTTAATATTTATTTTTAAGAACTTCTATACAAAATGTTATCTCATGATTAACTGAGAGTGTATAGAAATTATATACTCTCAGTGCATCATATATAAACTATATATATATATTAAATTGTTTTTGGTGCTATGAAGAGAGGAATAAAAAATTAATTACTTTATTAAGTTTTGTAGGCGATTCCTAAATTTACTTTAATCTGGATATTTGGTTGAATGCCTTGAAACAAGAAAATTTGGAACGTGCCTTTTATGAGATTTTTTTATGCTATTTTAGATGATTTTAGGTGAAAATTTTGGATGAAATTTTGGGGCTTTGTTAGCTATTGAGCAAGATTAAAATCGAAACCCATAATTATTCAATTATATATCTTAATTAGATGGTTTTGGAGTGAAATTAATGAATGGGTTTTGTACGGATGAAACTGTTTATTTTTATCTCAAGAGCATGATTATCGTTTGACTTTTATGGCTGCAAAGATGTCACGGGTTCAAGAGCGCTAGGGTGGTTGTGGATTAAAACTTGAGTATTTCTAAACACATCTTATTATAAATTAGATACACCCTATTTTATATAAAATTACATAAATATCCTTCTTTTTTCACCCTA
This sequence comes from Heritiera fomes, assembly GCA_032173925.1. Taxonomy (NCBI): domain Eukaryota; kingdom Viridiplantae; phylum Streptophyta; class Magnoliopsida; order Malvales; family Malvaceae; genus Heritiera; species Heritiera fomes. The sequence goes on along the minus strand of JAPDPM010000023.1, from coordinate 5,475,883 downwards.
TTGTTTACCGAAAATCACTTTCCAGAGCTTGGTGTCGCAACAACTTGGTGCTTGCAGCAGCTTGCTGCTTGCAGCCCTTTGCTGCCGCAGTAGCATACAACTGTTGTCTGGCATGTTGTCGCGGCAGCTTGTTGCTTGCAGCACTTTGCTGCCGCAGCAGCATACAACTGCTGCTTGGTAGTATTCAAGTGCTGCCAGGCAGCAACTCCGGTGAGCTACGGCTCATCGAAAAAAATTGTTGATGATAGAAAGAGATTTAGGGTGTGAATAAGGGCAACAAAGAAATAAAAAAATTTGAGGGTGTGTGTGACATCCCCGTCACTTCATCTTATCACTTATCTTTTTCCTTCTTTATTTAGATTTAGTTCATCCAGTGTCATCCATCTTTTCATACATTAGCTAATTATCTAATAGCTCATAAAATTTTATTATTTTTCCATAAGCATAAAATGATATATATATATATAAATACCATTCTCTTTCCACAGGATCTCATACATCATCTTATCTTACATCCCCAGACATCCTATATACATCATGGCTATTTGTACTGTACCGTAGCTGAATTACAATTTACTATATATATATATGAACATATAAGTATACCTCCTATGATAACTGGGAAGCGTATTGAGAAGGTACACTGCAATCTTTCCAAAACAAGCTTCTCTAATCGAAGCGAGGCTCACTTCAGGTAATCTGTAGGAAAAATGGTCGTAAAAGGGTGAGTTTACGCTCAGTAAGAAAAATATGTAAAAGAGCGTACTATGCCTCTATATGCATTTTTCCTACTTGGCTCTATAATGTCATGTAAAGCATTATAAAGCATGCATATTTATTTCAAATGACATGGCAAACATACTTTGTATGCTTCTTAAAACAGCATACGTGTAAAACGTACATCATATTCTTGAAACATACATCGTACTTCTTTCTTTAAAACATCATACTTCATAACATACTTTAAAACATACATCATACTTCTTTGCTTCAAAACATACATCATATATCCTTTGAAATAGGATGGAGACTATGTACAATTATTTAAACGATTGTATCGTCATATAAACCGTTCATTCCTATTTATATGACTCTAATCATGCATTAGTACAGTAGTGCACTCTGTATAGGTCAAGGATTCTCTCCTGCCTTTAGAAATCCACAGTGAACACTAGTCGGGTGTCACATGTGGGATTGAGGACCTGACTAGGGTTCCTCGCCCAACATACATATTACTGAGGACTTGATCAGAGTCACTCGGCCATCAGAAATGCATAATCATCACACAGTCCATAGTCTCAAAACATTTATAATATACATTTTCAGGAAACACTTTTTCAGGAAACACTTTTTGTGTTTAAATCAAATAAGCTTTGAAAGTTCTTTTCATTCATGGTAGCCGACTGCCCTGTCGGCTGATGCCTCATAACTTCATTTTTCAAAATTATTTTCATTTCGAAAAATACATGGGAGCAGTCGACTGGTCCATATAGCAGTCGACTAGTTTTCAAACAGAATGCTTCTTAGCAAATAGCAGTCGACTGGTTTTCAAACAGAATGCATTTTGGAAAATAGCAGTCGACTGTCCATATAGCAGTCGACTGGTTTGAAACAGAATGCATTTTTGGCAAATAGCAGTCGACTGGTTTGAAACAGAATGCTTCTGGGTAAATAGCAGTCGACTGGCTTACATAGCAGTCGACTGGTTTGAGTCGATTTTTGAAAAACGACGTTTTGATTGTCTCTAGGCAGTCGACTTCTCTTTATGGCAGTCGGCTGCCCCTAGCCTAATTGGCACTAGGAGACAAGTCCGAAAATGTCATTTTTCCTGCATGAAATCAGCTGGTGTTTCTTTCCAAATCACGTACAAACATCATAAAACATGCGGACATAGCCGCCTTACGTCCGTTACATAAATTTCTTACCTCGATTCCTTCGGAAATGCGAAATCACTTGGCGCGTAACCCTAGCTTCCACTCCTTCAAATCTAAAATCATCATACCATATCAAACATTAAATCAAACAATATACACATGTTATACCAACTCAAAACAATTCCAAATCAAGAACGAAATTGCAATAATCATCTTCTTCTCTTACCTTCACTAGAGATCAAAATCTCAAATGTTGAGATCTCCTCCAATACTTGGAATCAATCCACCAAACTTTGGATATCTCTTAGTTTAACTACAAGGATCGTTTTTCGTCTAGTGAACTTAATGAATTGCTAGAGAATTAATGCAGCTTATCAAGGTAACTTGAAATGGAACTTAGAAGCTTGGAGATGGAACGAGAGGGCTGGGGAAGAGGGCTGGCGTAGGGGTGATGAGATAAAGATGATGAGTCATGCCATTGCATTAAATGCATGCTCATCTCATCATTTATCTCAGCCATTAACATCCCTTTGACTCAAGACCATTTGACCATCAATTAATTCCTCTTCCATATGACTCATCCATTTAATCTCCCTTAAAATTTCTGATTTAATTTCTTATCATACATTAAATAAGTTCCTCATATCAACATAAGTTATTTGACTTATTGACTATCAACTTCCTTATTTCTTCCATAAATCATTCATACATTAAATTTCATATTCATTTAATCATATTAGATGTCACGGGTTCAAGAGTGCTAGGGTGGTTGTGGATTAAAACTTATTTATTTATTTATTTATTTTTGGATTGTTTCCTTTTATTACCTGAGGAGGGAATTGTTAAGCGCTGCTATTGGTAAATAGTAATTGTTCAAGCTTAACTTATATATATATATATATATATATATATATATATATATATATATATATGGAAACTGATTTAGCAAATTAATAATAATGGGTTTTGTAAATATTTGACTTAATAATGATTTTAGAGTGTTTAAATAAGTTGGACAAAGAGAAGTTGTCCTGTGAAGAAAGGATAAGCAATCATGGAGATTAATGTCTTTATACTTTCATTAGAGAAAGAACTCACAATACATGATTTCTTAAATTGAGAAATAATGCATTGTTAAGGATGAAAGTGAAATTGAATGCCATAGTATTAAGCTTACACTGTTTATGTTAATAAAAAATGTGGATTTCTTAAAGCGACTCATTTATTAATATTAATGATTATTTTTTTAATCACAAGGATTCGAGATAATTCTAAGTTGTCTTATACAATCACCTGCCCAAAAGGGTTATTGTGTTTGGTAATTTGGAATGGGACATAGAACATTTCAGTTAAGAGTGTACTGGTCTAGAATGTCTATCTGCCCAAAAGGGATAGATTTTTCAAAAATTAGGATATTCTCATATTTGCTTCATGTGAAGAGTATCTATTAGTATGTTACATTCTTTGCCCAAAGGGGAGTTTGTGATGATGTACTTGGGCTATTCAGTTTGATGACAAATAGCACACAATAGATCAATGCTATTTGAATTATTGTTCAAAGTTAAATGTTGCATTTTATTATCTTGAAAATTGTTGTTAAATTTTGTGATAATTACAGTATAAAAGATCAAGTAGCTCTAATTAAATTATATAAAATGATTTAGTCAGGAGAAATAGTTGTCATATACATTATCAATAAGATTGTTACTATGTTGTCATAGTATAATAAATTGATTTTAATGGTTGATTATGTGTTTATGGAATGTGATTGTGGAATTAATATTGGCAAAGTTTGAAAGCTTGTTTTATGTGAGTTAAATATGTTTCAAATGCTTGTAATGCAATTAATTTTATACATCACATGTTTCTATTTGAAATTTTTAGGCATTAAGTTTAAATCCTAAAGAGGTGCATGATGTGATATACGATTTTTTGCTTAAATTCCACATTTGTCATTAACATGAAACAATATTGGTTGTTAATATTTACAGAAAGCAATTAGGTTATGCTAATTAATTGAATTAGTGAGAGAGTCTTTAGTTAATAATTATTGTAATAGTGCAATTATATTATATTAATCATTTTTGTTAAATAATTGCACAATAAATTGATCATATAGATTGTTCAAGACTAATGATAAAATCTTGTATTTTCACAAAATACTTACTAAATTAAGTGTGCTCTCACAAGATTTTAAATTATTCATAGTTATGAAATTAAAAATGATAAAAAAGCTGTGGGTGGAATTATTCATGAGTAAGTATTTGATATATGATTTCAATATCATGAAAATAAGAGATATATTACAACAGAATCCTAGGCAATAATTACAAATGAGTTGTGACATTAAAATATATATGATTAAAGGTTTCAGTCTATGGGTGTAAGTAAAAGATTAGTTTTGCAAATTTAAATTATTAAAGTTAAAGTTTTGACTGAAATATATTATTGTTGAGGCTTGCAAGATTAATTTGCCTTGAAGGTTTATGTTGTAACTCATGTTTGGTGATATTAAAAATATTGTATTTCCTATAATATTATTTTGTAAGATTGCATAATACCATAATATATTATTGTGTGCATAGGATTGTTGTGTTTTATTGACTGTCGTCATATGCTATTATGTTGAGATTTATGGTATGAAGTTAATGAAATTTGTAAAATCTCATGATAATATAAAGTATGTGGATTGATAGATATTTATGTGGGCTATCAATGTTAATTTTGATATTTCTTGAAATTATGATTAAAAAGATTGTGATGTTATAGTGAAAATGTTATCATTTATTAAGTCAATTTACTTAGTCATATGGCATGCTTAAAGGCTTTGTTCATTAATAAAATAATTATGGAACATGACTTGAAAGTTTCTTAATGTGTTTAAATTTTATATTGGGCATTATAAGTCGTTAAGTAATCTATAAAGTACATTGAGATTAGTATTTTGCTTTGAGTGATCACATATATAAATGGATATAAGAAAACTAAAGAAACCAAAATGATTATGAATTTTTTTTTATGTTGTAATTGGATTATCTCTAAGTTACTACAGGTGAATACTTGCCCAAAGGGGTGATCATTTGTCTTTAATTGTGAATTATGATTGTAAAATAGAAAGATACATGGACCTAGGAAATTTATCTGCCTAAAGGGGATAAATTTTTGAAAGTCTTTATATTCATATGTTTAAATTGAGAACACGTAAGGAATGACGTGTTTTCTAAATATTGAGTTTGCCCGATATAAAATTGTCTTTGAATCACCTTAGTTATTATTGATAAGATTGACCAAATATTAAGTTGATTAATGTGATGATCTGTTGAAAATTGATTGATATTTGTGCTCAATTTGAATTTATTGAATAATTATCACCATAGTTTAGTATCTGTCATAAGTGATAGGTTCTTGGATGTTATTTACTATAGTCCTAGTATAAAAACATGCTAGTAAGCACAAATAGTTAATTATGATCAGCATGCATGGACTTTTGCGTATCTTACTGAATCAGTATGATGTGGTGGTTGTGTAGGCCTCAAACTTGATACTCTTTGATGAGGAGACTATTAGGTTTAACTACAAATATAAGGTGAGGTCCCCTCTTCACTTCTAAACGTATTAGTATTTGCCTATTAAGAGTCACCCTAAAGAGAGAAGTAGAAAAGGAAGATCTGCCTAATCATAATCTTAGTGATTATGCTTCCTTATGCTTCTGCGTTGATATCTGACTCAAATAGGTATGCCTAATTAAATGTTTAATATCTCTTGTATTCTAATTATTGAATAAGAAAATTATTTGATTTATTTGATTGATTTTACATGTATCAATCTATAAAACCCCATTGCAAACTTTAGGTTGGACATAAATGAGAGATTTTCTGATTTTCTTGCAATTCAGACAGTTTAATTTTCTAGAGTGAGAGAGACGGAGAAAGAATCGAAATCAGACATGACAAACTTTGTTGAAATGAGAAAGGCTTACGAAAAAGTTCTGAATGAGGATACTCAAGGTTTGAAGGGCATTTACCAGAAAAATCCTGGCGCCTTGTTCGACAAAATCACGGCCTGGGAAGACAATGTATTCCACATTGCAGCTTACAGAGGAAGCGAAGAAGTGCTTCAAGTTCTGGTTAAAATAGTGCCACAGTCTAGGAAGCTTGAGCTGCTGAGAACGAAGAACATTCATGGGAACACAATTCTCCATGAGGTGGCCACCACTACCAGTGTAAAAGCTGCAGATGTATTAATCAGAGAGCTGTTGTTCTCTGACGGGCCATTGAATCATGAAAAGGATATCCAGGAACGGGAAGAGATTCTGGCGGATAAAAACATGATGGGCGAAACCCCACTATTCAGGGCTGCAGAGTACGGTAACAAAATGATGGTGATGTATTTGGCTAGAGAAATTGAACGAGTTGGTAATATTCAAAAACACTACAAAAGAGACGACGAACTCTCCATCCTTCATATTGCTGTGATCGGCCAACACTTCGGTATCTGATTAATTCTAGTTTTTGCTTTGTTTAACTTGTTAATTAACTCAACATTCTGTACTTTGCTTTCAATTAATCCAGAGACTGCTATTTGGTTCTTCGAAAAGGACCATCGACTTGCAACTTACAAAGACAAGAATGGGAAGACAAGTCTTCATCTCCTCGCGAGCATGCCAACTGCTTTCAAGAGTAGTTCTCCCAGGACCAGAATATTGAAGGAGTTAATCTATCATTGTATGTCGTTTAACTCTAATTCTTTGATCTTAGAACATTAAAGTTCAAAAGTCAAAAGCTCCATTGCTCATTTTAACGCCATTGCTTGTTTCAAGGCCTGCCGGACTATTCATGTAATGAGGATGAGACCCTGCAGCTTCCATTAAATCTGCAGAAAAAAGATTTGGAGCACGGTGAGCCGAGCAAAGGTCTCAATCAATCAGAGCGATCCAAAGGTAACTTCGGCAATGGGAATTAGAACTTACAACAATATTCCTGAATTTACATCATGTTTAATTATTGAAGTTCTCTTGACTATCGGAACCTTCATTTACAGTTGAAAAGTTTCACTGCGCTATTTGGCGGTGCTTCGCCAAAGGTCAGCATATATAATTTTCATCCAAACCACCATTCCAAATTATGGTTTTTCAACTTTGGTTGGACAGCATTTATAATTAGTAAACATCCATACTTTTTTATTATGATAAATATGATGATGACTTGTGGTATAGTGTGGAAAATGATTGACCGGATATGGACGCAAAAGAATATGCATGTAACAGCTGTTAAGCTGGCGAATAAGCTGGTCGGAATGGATAAGTTTGAGACTCATCAGCCAGAGGAGGACGACACAATTTGGCTGGAGAGGAAGGGTGAACAAGAAAGAGTGAAGGAGAGTGCAGCCAGTGGAATGTCGGAGTCAACCGAGCCTGACACGCCGTTGTTAATTGCAGCCAGCACAGGCATCGTGGAGATTGTGAAGGAGATACTTACAGTCTACCCTCAAGCGGTTGAGCACATTAACAAAACTGGACAGAACATTCTTCACGTTGCCATTCGGCATCGTAAAAACGAAGTGTTAGAGTTTGTAAAGAGAAAGGAAGAGACAAAGAGGTTGGTTAGGGGGATCGACAATCATGGCTGCACCATATTGCACTATGCTGCTGACACCCAATATTATCAAGGAGGAACCAAACATACCCCTGCTCTCAAACTGCAGGAGGAGTTGACATGGTTTGAGGTAATTAATTTGTCTCTACAGTTTTCATCTCAAATCTAAAATCAAAATAACTTTTTTATGGTAGAGATGGTTTTGCATGCAAAATTGAACCTTTGATCAGTTAGAATGCAAGTTTCTCTAGATTCATTGGTAAATAAAGAAATCAATGATTATGTTGTTCCTGTCTTAATGAAGGATGTGAAGAATCAGATTCCCTCACCCTTTACCTTGCACCGCAACAAACAAAATAAGACAGCAGATAAGATGTTCAAGGATATGCACGGAGATCAACTTAAAGCTGCACAAGACTGGGTGAAGAACACCTCTCAGTCATGCTCAACTGTCGCTGTTCTGGTTGCTACTGTTGTCTTTGCAGCTGCCTACACCGCACCAGGAGGATTCCTATCCAGTAATTAAATAGTAATACTGTTTCATTTAAATATAAGAGTTTACAGACATTGAAATTTTGATCCTGAATCATGGCTGCAGGTGGTCGTCCGACTCTCCTAGAAAAACCTCTCTACTCGTTTTTCACAGTCATGGACGTGGCAGGCCTAGCAAGCTCCTTGACCTCGGTGGTGATCTTCCTTTCTGTCCTCACGTCTTCACTTGAGTTCGAAGATTTTCTTCACACGCTCCCTCGGAACCTCTCGCTTGGCTTCACCTTTCTCTTCTTCTCTGTCACCTCCACCATGCTCACTTTCACAGCCACGATTCTCCTGCTTGTTCATTTGGAGACAAGGTGGACTGCAACTCTCACATATGCCGCTGCATTCCTTCCTATCTGCGTATTTGCATTGATTCAATTCCCTCTATACTACCAGTACTTCGTTGCTGCTGTCAAGAGCATATTTTATTTCGTCAGGAAGAGTTTGCTTGGCAACTGATAATTTCTTCGAATCAAAGATAATTAAGAACCAGAAAGACTTTCATTTTGGGAGCTCTATGTATTCTGCTTATATCATGTCGCTTTTTGGATTTAACGTATTTTTGCACTTTTTTATTTTATATCGAGTATCTGTTAAGAATTTGTGTTTGGATAAATAATAGAATCTCTCTGCTTTTCTTGTTGCAAAAGAAATCGTTTTGCTCTTCAAAACCATAAAATCTAACCAAAAAGAGAGAAAATCCAGTAAAAATTTGTATGTTTAGAGTCATATTTATGAATTTCTGATATTGCTCAACCAGAAACAGTAACATTTATTAGATACCCAAGCGGGCAGAGTACAAGCTCTGTGAAGACACAGTACAACAATAAAAATCACACCTTGACCAGACCAGGAAACAAAAATCTCAAACAACTCAAAAGGGTAGCAAAGGCACCTAAAAGCTGTTCTATGGACTAATGAACTTGACGCTCGAAGAAATTCTCCAATTATATCCAGCAACTCATATAAACAATAAAAATTACTTGCATCTTCCATGTCTCGAGAGAACAAAACTCCATTCCGGATGGATTAACTAAATCTAGAATTAGTCGATCTCTTGATATCTCTTCTTACTTCTGATTCTCAGTATCATTAAGCCTGGAATAAAAGCAGAACATCCAAAGGCAACCTCAACTGTGTGCCAAACTATATTGTTCTGTAAGTTTGACTGTGTATAACGTATAACGTTTTATCTGGCTTGATTATCTAAATCAGACTTTTACTTCTTAGATGCATCAAAAGTTCAAAACCTGTAAAATGTTGATGTCACGGATCAATACCGCTGATGTGCAAGGATTGCTGAGACCATAGTCGCTTTTTATATTCTGGCAAGCCTTGCTAGGCTTGTTAATTGTTGCTATTTGAAATGATAGAGTAATTCGTTCACAATATAAAGTGCACTGAAATTTCCAAGGTCCAACAAGTCCAAAACGTTTTCTGAAACAGTGTCTATATTTCTCCCTCTCAAATTCTCCTTGTGGTTATAGTAATTGGGTTTTAAGAAACTTGTTCTCAAAGTGAATAACAAAAGGCGAATTCCTTTGGCTGTTTTAAAATGAAGTGAACATGAGACAAAGCATAATAAACTTTGCGAGGTGAAGTGAATGGTTTGGTGCTTTATCTCTAATGCATTTTCTGTACTTTCTAATATTCTTATGAATGGTTCAACTTTTCTTTTCTTGGATTAGCTGGCTTTATCAACTAATTAAGCAAAGTAAACCATACATTTCAATGCTGTTTCAAGTGGTGTGAGTCTATATAAACAAGGCGTCACAAGCTTCATTTTGGACATGAGACTGCAAAATAAAAATCCAGACAGTTTATCAAGATTGATAAAGGAAGGGAAGAAATATGGAGAAAGACATGGCTATTGAGAGAGAGATGGATAAAGCTGAGGACGCAAGACAACCTTACGAGTTACGACCAAGCCCTGAAAGATGACGCTCAAGGCCTGAAGAGATTCTACCAAAACAACCCTGCCGATGCCTTCTTGGATCAAATCACAGCCTGTAAAAATACTGTATTTCACGTTGCAGCTCGGAAAGGGAGCAAAGAAGCAGTTCTAGCTTTGTTTCCAATGGTGCCCCCGCCTAGGAGACTTGAGCTCTTGAAGATGAAGAATATTCAAGGTAACACAATTCTCCATGAGGTTGCCACCACTGGAAATGTTGAAGTGGCAGATTTCTTACTTAGAAAGCTGTCGTCGTCTAATGGACCAACAATAACTAATGAACTAAATATTGGGGAAATGAGGATACAGATTTTGGGGGATCGAAATAATTTAGGTGAAACCCCATTGTTCAGAGCTGCAGAATTTGGCAAGACCGCAATGGTAAAGTATTTGGTACAAGAAGTTGAAGAAGTTGGAAATCTACATGATCAATATAGAAGAGATGATGGAGTCACAATTCTTCATACTGCTGTAATCTGCCAAAACTTTGGTATATTCTCTTTCTCTTTTCACCATTTACCAACGAAATTATGATTATTGTTTTGTTTAACCCGACTTTCCACTTGGCTTTAAATGCATAGACAGCCATTGGGTTACTGAACAAGGATCCACCGCTTGCAACTTAAAAAGACAATAATGGCAGGACAATTCTCCATCTCCTAGCTAGGATGCCAACTGCATTTAGGAGTACTTCTCCCATGAACAAATTGGCGGAGTTCATCTACAATTGTAAGTATTACTAGATTGAAATACATTCACTTTACAAATCATTTTCTATATATAGATGCAATTAAAAAATGTTCGAACTGAAATCTCAACAGTAACTTTGTTGTTGGAGGAAAATTTGATATTAAATAACATATTACCAATGAATTATAGTTGTGTTCCATTGTATTTTACATCATGATTTGTCTATAATAATACTTACCCCTAACAAATAACTCAAGTATTTACATAGACGAGTTTCCTTGAATTTTCTTATTTGTTTCCAAATGCATTCAAGTGAAGCATATATTCAAGAAGAAAATCAAATGCATTTTTGCCTAGTATTATTCTATCAATCAGAATGGAATTAACCATGAAAATGAAGTCATGTTTTTGCGTAACCCATGAAACAATCTATATAATAAAAATTGGAAAGCCACGCGCCTCACCCTTTTACCACGTTTTTTGGCTCTTTTTTCCGTCCTTTGCCCTTCATCTTTTTGTCTCCTTTTGTATTGTTTGTCTGTTAATTTGTAAATTTGCAGAAAATCATATGAGCACGCTGGATATAGCGCGTGGCCCTCCACTTACCCATCAATTTGGTCAGCAGTCATTTCTACTGCGATTGCTGCTGCACCTTCCCCATCCATTCCCTTCCTATCTCTCGCCTAAGCTCTCTCCCTTCGGTTACGAACAGTCCCTTCATCTGTTCTTTTTCAACATCTTCCAGATTATTCCTCTATCTTCATACAGAAAAAGGGCAAAAAAACGTGGTGGAAGGGGATGTCGCGTAGATCTACAATCATCTTTTTCTCTTTTTTTTCCTTTCTTTACCCATTTTGTTATCCATTTCCTTTTCCTTTGCCAAACCCCATTCTCTCTTTCCCTATCAAAAAATTGCTTCCCATGCTTTCATCAGACTTTGTTCGCTTAGCATCAGAGGCAAAGTACATTCTCGATTTTGGAGTTGGTTGGCTTTGCATGGATATCATGGTAAAAGTTTCTGTAATAACCGAAATGTTTTGCAAAACTTAAAATAAATGTTGAAATATATATGTATATGAATATAATATTAACACTAAACTATATATATAAATAACAAATGAATAAAACATAAAAACAAATATATTAGTTATTGCACGTGACAGTAGGTGTGCAAAACCAATATATATATATATATATATATATATATATATATATGAGATGAAATGACTAAGTGTGTAAAATATTTAATTTAGGTAGTGGCTTCTCGAGGAAGCCAAAATTTCCAACAACCCCCACTCACACTCTATCTCTCGGCTGAAGGAAATTGAGAAGGAAAGGAAAGAGAAAAGAGTGGACAAAGGAGAGGTAGCCAAATCTGATGAGTTGTAGCAGTGAAGAGGAGAAAACAGATTGGAAAGGAAAGGAGAGGGGCGACGAGAGTGAAAGAAAAATTGGAGAGATTGGAGCTTTGGCTCTCGACAGAAACAGAAACAAGGAAAGGAAGGGGCTGTTCAACAATTTGGGAAAGGAAAAGGAAAGCTTACAAGATTCTTGGTTTTGAAAGTCTTCAAAGGAGGGATTAATTGGAAAATGAACAGCAGAAACGTGGGAAAAGGGGACTGAACCGAGAACAGGGGAGCAGAAGCACAGGAGACTCACGGCTGGATTTTTGGGCAGGGGTGTAATGGCTGATCCGTGGCACTTGGCTGGAAGTTTAAGGTCTTTTTAGTTAGGAAAACAGAGCGTTGACAGGGGCTGTTGGTCTCCATTTGCTGGGTATTCAAAATAGCAACTCTAAGGATCGAAACCCAGAGAGAGAGATTCAAGAAAGAGACAGTAAACAAGAGGAAAGAAGAGGGATCCCGACAGTGGTAAGGGTAAGAGTTAATATTAAATTATGCTTTTAAATAATAGATGTAGAGTGATGAGTAAAGGTAAATATTTTTGGATGTAGGTTTAAGTGATAATTGAAAATTCAAGAAGGATAAAGCCAAAAGGAAAATTTTGGCAACCAAAGAAGAAGTTTTAAGGTAATGATCTTATGAAAGAAGTTAGACTATAAAATTTCCTAAGTGAATAAATAATATAAATTTTTATATTTTGTGTGCTTTAATGTAGGAGGAAATTTTATGAGATAGATGATGATGTTCAATACCCTAAGCTAAAGGCTAAAGTAAAGAAAATCAAAGAAGCATTAGAAAGTTCAAGGTGTACAAGGGTGCGACACCAACATTAGTGTGGTACACATTAGGTAAGGGAATATACGGTAAATGCCTGTCAGTCTATTATGCTTATGCATGTTTAAATTAATGTTATTTAATATTTATGGATTAAATGCATTTTTGGTTAATTGTCCAAATACGTTGGATTGAATTTTAAATGCATAATGTTTTGGATTTGGACTTGGATTCGGATTTGGATTTGGATGTGTATTGAAAATTGGTGTATTGAAGATATATTGCTTGATTGAGTTTTCTACAGGTATCTGATTTGTGGTTATGACGCTGGGTAGTGTTCTACCTATGCCGTTATAATGCCGAAATTTCGTTAGAAATTGTCTAAATAAGTTTCTTGATATTAAATTGGATTTATTAAATGCCTTTAAAAACCTCATGCATATTAATCATTGCTATTTGTTATTGAGACTTCGTACGATTAGATTTTTAAAACTATAAGTATGTGGAACGATTTATGCCTTTAGTACTCAACCTATTTTGTAAGATATATTTCTAAACGAGTTTTGACTCATGATACATGTGATGATGTATAATGCCTGTGTGGCTTTTGGAAATGCCTGTGTGGCACTTGGATATGCCTGTGTGGCACTTGGAAATGCCTTTGTGGCACTTGGAAATGCCTATGTGGCACTCGCCTGTGTGGCGTTTTATTATGCCTGTGTGGCATTCAGTAAGCCTGTGTGGCATTGAGGCGCCGTATACGTAATTGCGTCATGGATCCCGCCTGTGTGGCAAATGGGTAGCGGTAATTACGTATGATTGTCCGACAACTAGTCGTGACTTGTACCTCAGCTACCAGATGATCACTGGTGCTGGGATGATTCATGATCATGGATAGAGCCCTGGCATGGGACACCGACCACTGCTAGCTACAGTGGATGCTTTCATAGAAAGCTTCTTGGTTATATTTCCAAAGATTCCTGTTACGTTACCGAATCTCCTAATGTTCGTCTCATGTAAATGTTTTTAAATGTATATTTCGATACTGTTACAAAGACGAGCGAATGTATCATTTCTACTACTACTATATATATCTTGATTCGGTGAATGCTTGAGTACTAAATTGTTTTGATATTACTTGGCATAACATTTTATAGCTTATAAACTATGGTTTATCAATTTTGGTATTATTTCCAAATAAACATCTTTGAGCATGAGTTTTGGGCACGTTCATTCACGCATGCACATGCATCTAACATAGTAGAAACCTAACATCGTTTAGCGTATGCTTTCTTACTGGGCTTTCCCCAAAGCTCACCCCCTTCCATCTCAGATTATTTCAGGTAGACTCGGCACGAGCGTGGTGCACGGAGAGTCTTTTTGTTGAGTAGCTGAAAGTTGTATTTTGAAAGAAGGTATAATCTTTGTTCTTTTGTTTATATCCCAGGCTAAATTCTTTTGTGCACACAATGTATAGGATTTGGGATGTAAGAACTAGGAGATATCAAATCTGTAAACCTACTGTGTTATGTAGTTAAGTTGAATTTTCGATATTTAATTATATATGAGATCCATGGATGCTAAGTATTTTAGAAGTTATACTGAGATTTGGAAATTGCTATAGGTTGAACGATGTTGTACTTAGTATGAGGATGGATACTGAAATGAAATAGGGACAGAAGTTTTTCAGTGTCGTTTTTGACACGTCTTACGAGAAGACTATAATGGGACCTTAGACAACTAGTCTTAAATAACTATAGGAGTGGGATTCTACTCATTAGGTTTTAGCTACACTGAGCGAGAGACAAACATAGGAAGTGAAAGAAAAAGTTAGCCCGAAAATCCGGCTTCCGAGGGCGTTACAGAATGGACGGAGATGTCGATCTCCAATCGGCTGGGAAGAAGTGGGTGATAGAAAGTTGTTTACTCCTGAGCTTGTTGAGCGAGCTTCAGAAGATGTTAGATTGATATGTGAGAGACTCCGAACAGCTCAAAGCCGACAAAAGAGTTACGCGGACACTAGGAGGAGAGAATTGGAATTTGAAGTAGGGGATAGTGTCTTCTTGAAGGTCTCTCCATCGAAGGGTATCATGAGGTTTGGCACGAAAGGAAAGTTAAGTCCTCGATTTATTGGTCCATTCGAGATTTTAGAGAGGGTTGGAGACGTTGCATATCGATTAGCCTTACCGCCACAGCTATCGAGTGTGCATAATGTCTTTCACATATCCATGTTAAGGAAATACTATCAGGATCCCTCTCACGTGGTAGCATATGAACCACTTGAGATTAGAGAGGACTTAAGTTATGTAGAGAGGCCATTCAGAATTGTAGATAAAAAGGAGAAGGTGTTGAGATCAAAGACTATTCCTCTGGTAAAAGTTCTATGGCAGCACCACTCATCTGAAGAAGCTACTTGGGAACTTGAGAGCTTAATGAAGGAGAAGTACCCACACCTATTCCAACCCGACATGAAAAATTTGGAGGACCAAATTTCTTAAGGTGGGTAGAATGTAATAACCGAAATGTTTTGCAAAACTTAAAATAAATGTTGAAATATATATGTATATGAATATAATATTAACACTAAACTATATATATAAATAACAAATGAATAAAACATAAAAACAAATATATTAGTTATTGCACGTGACAGTAGGTGTGCAAAACCAATATATATATATATATATATATATATATATGAGATGAAATGACTAAGTGTGTAAAATATTTAATTTAGGTAGTGGCTTCTCGAGGAAGCCAAAATTTCCAACAACCCCCACTCACACTCCATCTCTCGGCTGAAGGAAATTGAGAAGGAAAGGAAAGAGAAAAGAGTGGACAAAGGAGAGGTAGCCAAATCTGATGAGTTGTAGCAGTGAAGAGGAGAAAACAGATTGGAAAGGAAAGGAGAGGGGCGACGAGAGTGAAAGAAAAATTGGAGAGATTGGAGCTTTGGCTCTCGACAGAAACAGAAACAAGGAAAGGAAGGGGCTGTTCAACAATTTGGGAAAGGAAAAGGAAAGCTTACAAGATTCTTGGTTTTGAAAGTCTTCAAAGGAGGGATTAATTGGAAAATGAACAGCAGAAACGTGGGAAAAGGGGACTGAACCGAGAACAGGGGAGCAGAAGCACAGGAGACTCACGGCTGGATTTTTGGGCAGGGGTGTAATGGCTGATCCGTGGCACTTGGCTGGAAGTTTAAGGTCTTTTTAGTTAGGAAAACAGAGCGTTGACAGGGGCTGTTGGTCTCCATTTGCTGGGTATTCAAAATAGCAACTCTAAGGATCGAAACCCAGAGAGAGAGATTCAAGAAAGAGACAGTAAACAAGAGGAAAGAAGAGGGATCCCGACAGTGGTAAGGGTAAGAGTTAATATTAAATTATGCTTTTAAATAATAGATGTAGAGTGATGAGTAAAGGTAAATATTTTTGGATGTAGGTTTAAGTGATAATTGAAAATTCAAGAAGGATAAAGCCAAAAGGAAAATTTTGGCAACCAAAGAAGAAGTTTTAAGGTAATGATCTTATGAAAGAAGTTAGACTATAAAATTTCCTAAGTGAATAAATAATATAAATTTTTATATTTTGTGTGCTTTAATGTAGGAGGAAATTTTATGAGATAGATGATGATGTTCAATACCCTAAGCTAAAGGCTAAAGTAAAGAAAATCAAAGAAGCATTAGAAAGTTCAAGGTGTACAAGGGTGCGACACCAACATTAGTGTGGTACACATTAGGTAAGGGAATATACGGTAAATGCCTGTCAGTCTATTATGCTTATGCATGTTTAAATTAATGTTATTTAATATTTATGGATTAAATGCATTTTTGGTTAATTGTCCAAATACGTTGGATTGAATTTTAAATGCATAATGTTTTGGATTTGGACTTGGATTCGGATTTGGATTTGGATGTGTATTGAAAATTGGTGTATTGAAGATATATTGCTTGATTGAGTTTTCTACAGGTATCTGATTTGTGGTTATGACGCTGGGTAGTGTTCTACCTATGCCGTTATAATGCCGAAATTTCGTTAGAAATTGTCTAAATAAGTTTCTTGATATTAAATTGGATTTATTAAATGCCTTTAAAAACCTCATGCATATTAATCATTGCTATTTGTTATTGAGACTTCGTACGATTAGATTTTTAAAACTATAAGTATGTGGAACGATTTATGCCTTTAGTACTCAACCTATTTTGTAAGATATATTTCTAAACGAGTTTTGACTCATGATACATGTGATGATGTATAATGCCTGTGTGGCTTTTGGAAATGCCTGTGTGGCACTTGGATATGCCTGTGTGGCACTTGGAAATGCCTTTGTGGCACTTGGAAATGCCTATGTGGCACTCGCCTGTGTGGCGTTTTATTATGCCTGTGTGGCATTCAGTAAGCCTGTGTGGCATTGAGGCGCCGTATACGTAATTGCGTCATGGATCCCGCCTGTGTGGCAAATGGGTAGCGGTAATTACGTATGATTGTCCGACAACTAGTCGTGACTTGTACCTCAGCTACCAGATGATCACTGGTGCTGGGATGATTCATGATCATGGATAGAGCCCTGGCATGGGACACCGACCACTGCTAGCTACAGTGGATGCTTTCATAGAAAGCTTCTTGGTTATATTTCCAAAGATTCCTGTTACGTTACCGAATCTCCTAATGTTCGTCTCATGTAAATGTTTTTAAATGTATATTTCGATACTGTTACAAAGACGAGCGAATGTATCATTTCTACTACTACTATATATATCTTGATTCGGTGAATGCTTGAGTACTAAATTGTTTTGATATTACTTGGCATAACATTTTATAGCTTATAAACTATGGTTTATCAATTTTGGTATTATTTCCAAATAAACATCTTTGAGCATGAGTTTTGGGCACGTTCATTCACGCATGCACATGCATCTAACATAGTAGAAACCTAACATCGTTTAGCGTATGCTTTCTTACTGGGCTTTCCCCAAAGCTCACCCCCTTCCATCTCAGATTATTTCAGGTAGACTCGGCACGAGCGTGGTGCACGGAGAGTCTTTTTGTTGAGTAGCTGAAAGTTGTATTTTGAAAGAAGGTATAATCTTTGTTCTTTTGTTTATATCCCAGGCTAAATTCTTTTGTGCACACAATGTATAGGATTTGGGATGTAAGAACTAGGAGATATCAAATCTGTAAACCTACTGTGTTATGTAGTTAAGTTGAATTTTCGATATTTAATTATATATGAGATCCATGGATGCTAAGTATTTTAGAAGTTATACTGAGATTTGGAAATTGCTATAGGTTGAATGATGTTGTACTTAGTATGAGGATGGATACTGAAATGAAATAGGGACAGAAGTTTTTCAGTGTCGTTTTTGACACGTCTTACGAGAAGACTATAATGGGACCTTAGACAACTAGTCTTAAATAACTATAGGAGTGGGATTCTACTCATTAGGTTTTAGCTACACTGAGCGAGAGACAAACATAGGAAGTGAAAGAAAAAGTTAGCCCGAAAATCCGGCTTCCGAGGGCGTTACAGTTTCAAACATTTTTCTTATGAGTTCTTAAGAGAAGAAGAAGAATTATAAATTTTAACCCTTTTTCTTTTTGAGTTTTGTTCTATAGGATGGGTATGATTCTCTGTTTCAATAACCTTCCATCGAATGCTATCTTTGATTTTATCTCACTATAAACTCTAGGATAATAATCTTTTTATTTATTTAAATATTTTTCTATGCTTTTTGTTTGATTTTTTATACTACGATTAACTTATCAGCTTATCCGTGTTTTGGTCGGTAGATAATTTTGGAATTTTAATTTTTAAATCATATTATTAAACCAACAATATAATTAGTAACATTTTCTTTTGAGATTTGATCTTTTCTTCTCAACAATTTTCTTAATTTGTTCATACTTTGGTGGCTGCAAGTCAAAACTGGTGTAGTTGGAAAGTCCTTTTGCCGTACCTAATTTTAGCATTAGTTCTGTGGTAGTGTTTGTATTGTGATACCACCTACTTGCAGTGGTAGAAATGGAGGCTAATTCAAATTACAAAAGACTAGATTTCTCTTTGTTGCTTAGTTTTTTTATAGTCAGATTTTTTTAGTCATAATTTTTGTATTTTTTATAGGAATTTGGAATTTGTTAAGTTATTGGTTAAAAATATTTATTATCTGATTGATGCTTTAATATTGATGGAAAATAAGTTCTTTTTCCTGTTGTGAAATTTTATTACTAATTTTTAGTATCATGGAAGCTTAGCATTCAAATTCTCATGCATAGTTTAATGTCAAAAATTAGGGTGAATTATTTTAGTTTGTTTGGTCAGAATGAGGGATTTTTGGAAAATCAAAACTATTGAGTACACTGAGAAGATTTAAATTATAATTTATTATATGTTAGCATGGTATTATAGTGAATATATTGTTCTCATGCTATTTAATTGGTATTGCAGTTGGGGTCGACTATGGAAGGCCTGACAATGGTCTAACTTATCCTAAACCCGAAACTGAAAACTGCTCTTGCTCTAGCTGTCAAAGTCGGGTTAGTGTTTATTCTTCTTTTCTCTTACAATCATCGGGTCTGCCTTCCAGTACAGCCATGGACGTCATTGCTTTGTCATTTCTTTCTTTCCATCTTCTCCTCTTTTGGACTGGGAAAGTCACAAGTTAACCTCCTCCCCGTCCTCTTTTAACTTTTAACCCTTGATTTTAGTTCTGTTCCCTTATTCTTGGTCTTAGCCTTTGCCCTGCAACCAAAATCCTACTCAGATCCAAACTTTCCCTTTCACCCTTCTTGCTGTCGTTACTTTACTTTCCAAAATCCTTTGTTGATTTCATGCCTATCTTTTGTGAGGTATGGCTCTCTCAAATCTAGACCGGCATTTCTCGGTGTTTGCTGTGGCTTCCAACAATGCAACAAATTGATGTTTCGGGTGCCAAAAATCCAAACTTGAGATCCCAACTCCTGTTATTTTCTTGCATTTTCTCAGTGACCAAATTATGTCTGATCTTGATTTTTTTTTTGGATTTTGTTCAGTCCCAAATTGAAATTAGAAAAATCTCTTTTTTTTGGTGAAGGTTTCTTTTTTTTTTCGTTTCCTTTGTTTTGCTTTAATCAAAATCAACCCAAACATATTAAGTTTTCCTCTTTATTTTGACGGCAGTTTCACAAAAAAAAAAATCATAGTTTTCAAAGAATATTCAGATTCTCTTGAAGGCAAGTGTCCTAAAATTGATTGTTATGAGTTCAATTCACGTAAAGTACTCCAAGTTTTTCAAATCCATGCTTAACACCGGATTTCAAGGCTTCCAGTCTTGGGGAAGTTATCAAAATTGTGAACGAGATGGTTGGTTTCATTTATTTAGGATTCTTTTTTTTTGTGGTATTTTATATACTGTCTATTTTTTTTTCCTGCTACTGAGTTATTGTTAGGTTAATTCATGAAGTATATTCTCAATCAAATTGATGTTACATTGTAGGCTATCTAATGAGACTATAACTAAAGACTGCAATGAGGAGAAGGATCCTACCTACAGAGAATGTCAAATGCAAGGTCTTTATGGGTTTTACATCAATTGACTGTAAGCAAGATTTTTTTTTCCCATTTTCAATTCTTATATTTTTAAATATGTGGTTCTATTTGTTATTTAATTAAATTGTTTTATTTTAAGTTAATAACTTATGATGAGACCAGAAACTGAGTTTTGGAGACGTTATGCAACTGTTGATGACAATTACAACTACAATTACAATTACAATTGCAATTGTGTGGCTTGGTTGCATGTTTGTGTATATATTTGAAGGAGATGCCAAAAAAGTATCACTATCAAATAATGATCTTTATAATAAGATGATTAAAAATAATCTTGATACTTTCTTTTCGCACAAACATAACGGGAAAGCACTAGGGTTGAATTTTTTTAATAAAGGGCAATTATTCTGAGATTCTAATTTTGTGAGATTGATGTCCCTGAGTTTTAACCATTTCCTTTAAAAATTACTTAGTTTTGATTGTTGAATGCATTAGGTTTTGTTTTGAAAAGTTAGAGTATCTTATATATGGCTAAATGATGCAACCATGTAAAGTTGGCAGCAGACCCAGTAAGAATAAGCTAAATAATTGTAATCATATAAGGTTGGCAGCAGACCAAATAAGAATAAAATCAAATCAAATCTCATTGAGGTGGTTGGTTTCATTTATTTAGATTTACTTTTTTTTTAGTGTTTTATATGCTATGTCTGTTTTTCTATTTCTACTACTCAGTTGTTGTTAGCTTAATTCATAAAGTATATTTTCAATCAAATAGAATTAATATTGGAGGCTTTCTAATGAGATTATAATCGAAGACTGCAGTGAGGAAGAGAAGGATCCTACCTAAGTAGAATTTGTCAAATGCAAGGACTTTATGGGTTTTACATCCATTGACTGTAAGCAAGAAGCATTTTATTTTTTTGAATTGTTACATTTTTAAATATGTGGTACTATTTGTTATTTAATTTTAATGTATGTATTTAACATTCATAGATAGAAAAGGTTCAAAAGAGGACTGGTTTAAATGAACCCTAAAATCAAAATGGTAAACAAAGTGCTTATGAGGTAATGAAATATTTACAAGACCTATTTGAAGTTTTGAAAATGCTTTGCACCGGAAAGTTTCTTTGTCATCAAGGTATAGTTTTGCCGTTCCTTTATAAATAAATTTTTAACGTGGCTTTTAGGTTTCTTTATTTTTATATAAGTTCCATTCAACATGAATAGAGTGCATTGAAGGTGTAGAAAGAAAATGTTATATTTTAGTATTTCATGATCTTTTTTTATTAGATCTTATTGTTGTGTAAATTCTCAATTTAAATGTTTATAAGCTTTTTCTTTTTTTTATTCAATCCTTTGCAATGTCAGAATGCATTCTACCTAAAATTCATGTAATGCTTTTCACTTTTGTAATTGTTTCTATGTTTCTTAAATTTATTCCTTTTTCTATTCCTATTATTTTTAAATGTGTCATCATCATATCCGACTATGAGTATATTTATTAGTTTTTGACTCATCTATAATCCTTACTTTGAATGGGATTGAACCAAAAAGTTATATTGGTAACGACTTTTATGTTGGTATTCAATCTATGGAGATGGCAGATCAACAAGTCTGCTTAATTAATATATTATTCCTTTCTTATTATTGTTGAATTGTTGTATTATTTAGATACTTATTATTTCTTTTGAATTTGTTAATTTCATAAACTAAAGTAACTTACTTTATATTAATGTTTACGTAGATCATTAACATGAGCTCTTTCACTTAATCACTGGATCTGCAAATCTATGCTCAATCATCAGGTAAAGCTTTTTAGTTGCTTCAAGCAAGATTACCTTATCTTAAATTTTACATTTTTCTTCTCTTTTCTGTCATGGAAGAAGCAAATGGTATGTTTTCTTTCCTGGCCTTCTTTGTTTATGTCTTGATAGGCTAAGTGTATCATTAACAATTTCTGGCTAGAACTTTTTCTCCCTATATTCTTATGTGTTTTTTCTAAAGTATATATTATATTATTCTCATAATTTTATTCATAGCCCAACTTTTTTGAGGTTTTTCCTCCCCCTATTGCTTTTTATTGTTTCTATATTTTGATGAATCAATCCTTTTATTCAATGTTTGTATTGTAGATGTCTTCTCTTCTATACTAAAGGCTGAGTCTTTGACTTTTTCTCACGATCAAAAAGGGCTGCGTAAATTAAAAGATGTTTTGCAAAGTTCGTAACATTCAAGTTTAGTTTTTATTGTTTAAAATGAACAAACATCTATTGATGTCAACATTAATATTCTTTTATTGATATTTATTTCTTTATTTATGAATGTTTTTATTTCGGGGTAACCAAACTATAAATAGAATTTAATTTTAAAGAAGAAGTTCAAGAAGAGTTTTGTTGTTTCAAAGGCCTATGTTGTTTCTATTGTTGAGTTATTGAAGTCTTCTTTGTCCAGGTAATTGAAAGAAATAATTTATAATAAACATATATGAATATTGTTAGTGACTGATACTTGAAAAATATTTTTTTATGATATTTAAATTCAATTTCTTTGTCTGAATTACAAATTAATGGCACACATAGCATACATATGGATTATATGCTAATCTAACTTTACTTTTTGATTCATCTTCAATGCTATTTCTATAGATGATGTTTTCACAAATCTAATTAAAAGATTTATATTGCATTCATATTCACATGATAATTATAGATTTGAATTGATTTCATCTTGCATTTATATTCATGTCATAATCAGATTTATAGTTTGAAAATTTATTTATCTAACTCTTATTTAATATAAATTGATTTAAAAATATATTTGGTTGTCTGTAGAAGCCACAAGTACCAGTAACTAAATTCTATCAAGTTGGGGTGTTACTTTTTTCAAATAATTATTTACTTGCTATTTCTTATCCCAACTATGCATAATACTTTTCTTGAGAAGTTTAGATTCAATATTTGAGGATTTTATGGTTGAAGTAAATCAAACAGGAAGCCTATTACCTATTTGGTCAGATTTCCATGGATGGTTTTGTCATTTCGTTTTAAATTATTCTTCTAAATGCAAATGTGTTTCACATGCCTCCATTTTTGAGTTTAGGTCTTTTTTCCCTACTCTTTCTCTTGCTCTCTCTTGGTGCTAGCTTGAATTGATGCAATTCATTCACTCTGCAGGTATATTTTACAATTTATGAGCAGCTCAAAAGAGATTCTTTGTTCTAATGGTCTGTTACTAACCTATAGAATTTACAATTTAAACTTAATTAGACCATTCCTCTTTTTAAATTTTTTTTTCTTTTTATCTTATCAGCTTGCACATTTTCTGTTTAATTTTTGACTTAGTTCTCCTTCTTAGTGCATGTGCCAATGAGAATCACCATCTCTCAATGGGTTTCTTTTTAATGTCTTCTTCTTCAATTAATTGATTTGCTGAGGTATTAAATTAATTGATTCAAGGCTATATTTTAGGAAATCTTTAGTCTTGGTTTCATTTTCCTTTTCATTATATGATATTTACAATGAAATGTTGTTTTTTACATAATGTGTTATAAATTTTTATCATAAATTAATATATATATATATATATGTATGTATATGCACAAAAGGATAGCTTGAACACTGATGATTTCAGGCTCTTCTCATTGATTCCTTTGTTCTTTGTTTTCTTAATTGCCATAACCATAAACTCTTGGGCTTACACCAAACTTTCCTTGGACAACTTTTCTGCCCATTTCAGAACTCTCACTTACAAAATAGAATTCACACAATGAGTAAGCTCTTTTAATTAACCATTTAATTTGTATTATGTTGGCTCATTTAGTCATGTTAACTGACACTTAGGCTATCTATTTTGTTTCTATTTTTTGTTTCTAGATAAGAAATCAGAGCGCCCCCTATTTTCAACCAAGACATGGCTCTGGTGGGGTTTTTTTTATTTTTAATTTTTGTTGCTTTTGGTAATTTAGCTGTTAAATGAGTAGAAACAACATGATTGGAAAGAAGTGATTTCAAGCTGAATTCAAAGTCAAACTTTTAAGTTGGATATAAAGGAAGTGGAAATGAAATTTTACTTTGATAAAGTGTCTTTGATTTGTCTTGCTAGAGCTCTTAACTATTACGCTGGAGTCATATTTGAAGTTGCTTTCGAAGGAAGAGTGCAAGTAAATATCATTTATGCCTAAGGATTACTAAAATGTTTTGCCCGCATATCTTTCATGTGAGTTTTTTTGCTGTGCTTCTTTTGATTAATATATGTTAACAGTTTCACGTCGTGCTCTAACCATATTGCTCAAGTTTGAACTTCTATATACTTTTATAGAATCTTGGAGTTTGGACTGATGTAAATGACTTAGATTTGCTTTTTGGTGTATTTTCATTTAGGATGCAAAAGATCAAACCCTAATAGAATGACAAACGGTGCAATATTTTTCTATTTCTAGAAGTTCTTGATATAGCAGTGCATCTTATGTTGACCGGAAGATTGCCTTTCTAAGGAACAAACTGTCAGTAATGTAAGAATATTTGAAATTCTCTTTTGCTTCAACGTTTGATAACTTCAAAATTTTCATCGGTCTTTTTGTACTGCTAAAAGATTTATACTATCTTTAACTTGAAATCATTAGATTCTAAGATGACCAAGATTTGGGATGGGAAGTTGAGCCATGGACATGATAAGAGAGCCTTAAAATTTGACGTGTCAAAAATAAAATCACTACAATTCTTATTTTATATGGCCCACCAAGGGGTGTGTGTGTGTCTATAGATTTATTTATATGTTGGCTTCATGATCATGATCAATTTAGACTAGAACTGATGTCTGCCTTTTTTTTTAAAGATGCTTGAACATCAGGCAACCCTTGAAACGAACTACAATAAGAAGGTGCCCTCAAGTTGTACAGTTATCGTGGCATCTTTCTGGATGATAGGTCATAATTCAGTTCTCTATTTGATTCTTAGTTTCAAAAAATTTTGATTAAATTTAATTATTTTGATGTGAGATATGAAGATGCAACTAGAATAGGATATAACTTTGAAGAGGACATAAAATCTTTGATAGAGAGTGATGATAAGATAACAACTCATTTAACTGCTTTATTGATGGAATTTCATAGGCACATCAAATGCTTGACTTGAATCAATAATTTATGAGAGCATGTCATGGATCTTATCATTTTTTATTGTTGTATTTTATTATATTTATGATTACCAATGCATTAATAGAATGAAGCGGCTAGAAATGGTATCGGAAAGCCAGATGCATCCAGAGCTAGCAAGGGCTATCTAAGGTAAATTATCTTACCATATTCACTGGAAATGCTTTTGAGAAGTCAGTTAATGCATAGTTCTATGGAATTTGAGTCTTATGTTGAAAAATAGAGGATTTTGGTTGTAGAGGGAGGTTTCTTATGCCTTAATTTAAGTAGGGTTTGCTTGCAACTAATGAAAAATGTGCAGTTGAGTATTAGTCATTGATATTCTTCTTGTCTTTGAGAATTGAAGAGGTGAACATAAGTGGAATGAATTTGTTGTTTCGTGGTGTTGAAGTTGTTTATATTTTAATTATTAAAAGGAAAAAACTGTCAGAAGAATGAAGAAGAAGAAGAATTGATAGCTCGATTTTATTTTTGCTGATAAAGACCTTGGAGATTGAACTATATTTTTGCTGATATAATGTGTGCTATGCAATCGGTGAGGTAAAGTTTTGTAAAATTTTTAGAGAAGTAAAGGAACGTTGAATGTCTTGGCTTAAGCAAGGGTGTACAGAATGGAGAATTTTATGACATGGTGGTAGTTTGGCTGCTTATTAAGTTTTGGTAGAGAGAATCTAATGGATTTTATCTGTGCTAGCAGTTATTTTTTTTAGATTATTGGTTTAGATGATGTTTGCATGTTTGTTGATGCTTTAAGCTTATATAAGTACCTAATGTAATCTATTCCTAATGATCAAAAAATTTTTGGTATGGCAAAAGATAACTCAATTTTCTAATGTACTCTTTTATGAGTAAAGTGGTAAGTAGGAATTTTACAGGTGGCAGAATTTTTATTTGTTTCTTAGCATATTATTTTTACCTTTAGGAGTAAAGTAATTTGATTTGTATTAGCATTTATGCTATTGTGAATTTTGTAAAAATAGTATATTTAAGTTATCATTCATGATATTCTTTTTTTTCTTAATATATACACAGAGATGGTAGTTTAATCATAAGTCAACTCTCATAAACATTATATGTTACTTGCATTGGATGTATGTGATTTTATATTTTGTAACTTTTTGATGTAGTTTAATAGTAAGTTAGCTCTCACAAACATTAGTTGTTACCTGCACTTGATGTATATGATTTTAAATTTTGTAACTTTTTGTTACCTTTGAACAAATTATCCATGTTTCTAACATGTGTATATTCCTATCTCATTTAGTTCCTATGTTTTGTGATTTTCTTATGCTCATTCAAATTGTGTTGGTTTTCAAACACATTTTTCATTCAGTGGATACATTTATAATTTTTTTTCTTAATTTTTTTACTCCATTTTCTCCACAATTGATATAATTTTAATTGTTAAATCTTTTCATTCATGGCAAGAAAATTTCTTGCCTTGGAATAAATATTAAAACAAAATCGAACAGTGAGATGATATTTTTAGCATAATCGCATTGAAGAATATAGTTTTTTGATTTTATTAATCTTGGTTCGGTAGCAACGCACCGGGTACATTCTAGTCATATATATAAAAATTGTAAAGCTACGCAGCACACGCCATTGCCACGTTTTTGCACTCAATTTTTCTACTATTCATCCTTTGTCTGGTTGCTTTTCTTCATTGATCTTTTGGGTCAAATGGTAATTTCAACAAAAAAAATTTTCTCAGACTTGATTTGGCGCGTATGACTCTTCTCAACGTCGCTGCTCTGCTGGTCTCCAATTTATGCATCAGCAGCCCCCTCGAAGCGCACTCCAATGCATTATCATTTCAGTTCTTTTTCTTTCTTCCATCTGATTTAACTTCTTCTTTTGTCTCTATTGCACGTTTGCAAACTCAACTCAATCAAAAAAAACTTCTGCAGATCCTCTAAATTTTTCCTCTCTAGATTCCATGCTCTCTTTTGCTAATCCCTACCTTTTCCTCCGCAGTTCTTTCTCTTATTTTTTTTCCTCAATTTTTCTTCCTTCGCTCTTCCCGTGCCGACTTAGACTAAAGGAGAATCGCAAACGCTGGTGATTTTCTGATCGGTGAAGTTTTCAATTTTCTTGAGGTCTTTTCTATGGTGGGTAAAGTTTTTATTTTTATTTTTTGCTTTTAAGCTTTTTGAATTTTCTATTTCGAACGTTTCATCATCTGGTAACGCTGCATATTTTTTCTCTTTTGTTTTCTTATCTTTTTTATTTCCCCATGTTTCTCTTCTCAACTGTTTGGGAGAAAATTATTGATCAAATTTCTCCTTTGCGAAATTATGTGAAACCCTTTGAAGCTCTCTCTTTTTGTTTAATTAGTTGCCGAGTCTTCTCATCTTTCTCAACCTTTATTTCCAGGTAATTCTCTCTTTGATTACCCTATGATTTTAGCATTTTTTTTCTTTTCATTTATGTGATTTTAGGGTTTTTTTCCCATTTCTTTGATTACCCGATTGTACTCTAAGTTCCTTCCTGCAAAAAATCCTCTTTCTTCCTATGGTGATGAGTCTTGAAATCCCTATTTATTTTTCCAAAATTAGAAATGGAAGAAGGGAAGGAAAGATAGAGGGAGTAAGATGGATAAAGAGAATTTCAAATCTCATCATACACTTTTCTTTCTCCCTCACAAATTTCCGACAAAAGGATGAAAAGGACAGAAACAAGAGGCAGTAAGTGGTTATTTGCTCTATCCCCTCTTTTTTTTGGCTTTGGCAGTAACTATCTTTTGAAAAGTTTTTAAATATTTGTTGATTTTTTTTTGTGCAGCTATATTTTTTCTATGGGTTCTAAGATTGGTATGATTTTTTTTTATACGAACATCCCATAATTTGAAAATTCTGAAAATTCTTAGATTTTCGTTAAAAATAAAACATCTAAAAAGAGACAAATTGTTAGGAATTGTGTTTAACACAAAAAAAAAGTCAGATTGGTTTTCTTTAATTAAGGTTTTTTTTTTGCTTGATTTTTTTTAATTGTCACTTTGTTACATAAGTATATAATGTAATAAAAATTACTCATTTCTCTTTACATTTACTGTCATTTGTATATTGTACATTGATATGAAATTCAAATTAATTAGATTTCTTTTTATTTTTCATCTCTAATATATAATACATTTATAGAGAACTATATTTTTAATTTCAATTTAGTTTTTCACTTTATTTAGCTTGGGTCTTTGGTTGTTTGGTGATTGGAGGTACGAATTAGTATTGTACTTCTTCTTTTTTCTGTTCTAACGCTTTGTTTGGTTTTTAGGGCATTTTTTTGAACAACTTTTAAATTGCAACATCATTTTGCTTTGCTTTGACAAATTAAGTTTTGAGAGTTATAATCAATTTGTTAGATCATTTGGATTGATTCATTTGACAATATATTACTCTATTTTTTTTTAACATTTTCACAGGAAATATTTTTCCCTGGCTGATGTAGCTTATGTTGGCTTTGCTGTTGTGGGTTTTATCTGGTGGATTGTTTACTCAAAAACTGGTCGTAAACTATGATATGTTGAATTGGTAAAAATTTTTATTTTTTTTATGTTGCTAATACAAGAAATTTGTGCTAAGGTCCTTTGCATGGGAATTAAATTTTATTTCTTTCGTGCAGCAAAAATAAATTTACCAAGACTAGGTGATTTTAGAGTTTATTAAATGTTTGGTACATATTCATGGCCCCAAAAAGTTTTCATACTTGCTCTTTTCATCTGTTTTTTGCCAATTGGTTGGAATTTTCAATTTCGATCTTTATAATTGAAGGTCATTTCAATTATTTATATGCTTTTATTTCTCTTTCACTATTGTCGTTAATGAAAGCTGGTCTATTTGTTGCTAACATCTGATATTGCTTGCAGAGATTTGAAACTTCGAGGCAAAGGGCTGTAGCAATGGTGGTGGATGTCCACAAACCATGATGCTTGGCCAAGAACCACATCAGAAAACATTGCATCTTAATAAGCCATCTATCCAAGTGAATTTCAAAAGAATACTGAAAAGTTTATCATACAATGAATCATGAGGTTAGTTTTCTGAAAACTTATTTTTTGCATAACTATTTACTTTATATTTGTACATTTCTTTTGCATTGTATCATACTTAATGGTTTATTTTAAACTATTAGTCACGTCAATAGGATAAATTCCATCCCTACATTCTAATCTCCTCAATGCTTTATATACTTTCAACAAATGAAAAAATCTGGTACGTTCACAGAATATTGTAGTTTGTATTCCTATTTCGTGGTTTTCAGATCTGAAACAAAGCAGTAGAAGTGCCGTTAGATTGCTTTCTATAGTAATCCAAAATATGCTCGCAAGGGTTTTAGCTGCAAGAAAAGATAAAAACTAGGATTGAACATATAAGGTTTTCAATATTAATCAGGAAATGGTGATCCAACTTTTTGAAACATTTTTTTTATTTGAAAATGTAAGATGATATGTAGAAGATATTATCTCTTTAGTATAAGTTCATATAGATAAAAGAATAGTATCTATCATGTGGTATATATACCTTTCATTTTATTTCTGATACTTATTAGTGAATGAATTATACATAAGATCATGGAGACAAGTTTTGATTACATGGTTAAATTATACAGTCTTATGATAAAAATGGTTCTACTTCTATGCTTATTCTGTTTCAGATGAATGTGATATCAAAGCTTAGAAATCCATATTTTGTGGAGTACGAGGATGGATGGGTGGAAGAGGTATTCTATTCACATTTTCGTCAGCTTTTTGAATGATTTGATTCCTTATTCAAACAATCAAAACTTTTTTATTCTCTAAATGCAAAATGCAAATATAATTGGGATAACTTTCTGTTTTGAATTCATTCTTCTGCAACTTTCTTGGAAATATTTCTCAAACTGGGTTTCTTTCTCATTGTGCTTTGCTTTAGGTTAGGGGAGAATCTAGGCGGAAAGATGAGTATTTCTATTATGTGTTTCAAATTGATTATTGATTTTCAAAATGCAAAGGAATTGAAATTGAAGAGAACTGAAATAAAGTACGTTGTCCATCTTTTGTTTTTGCCAACTTTACCTTACTTTTGGCTTAGCCTTTGTTGTTGTTTCTTCTGATTGCATTCATCCATCATTTGTTTGAACGCATGACTTAAAAAGATTAATTGTATTTCATCTATGATTTTTGCAGGTTAAGATTGTTTTCCTTCCTCAGAAATCCATTACTTTGGAAACGTGTGCCATTGATAGCTACACTCCCGTTGAAAGTGAGTTTAATTTCTTCTAACTTCAATGCAGTCTTTTTGAAGTTCATTCTCATATCTTTGAGATCTATTGTTGCTAATAATTTGTAAAACTGAGAAGGAGATGGCTTTATGAGCTATTTAATTCATTTAAGTTTAATTTGAAATAAAGATGGAAATTCCTTAAGTAGCTTTTAGTTGCATTTTCCTTGATGCTTTAGTTTTCTAATTAATGTATGGTTTTCATTTTCTTGCTATTATTATTGTTGTTGAAACATGCTTTTAATTGAAATATTTGATTTTGAATGTCATGGTTGTTTGTTGCTCATTGTTCTCCAAAAACTTTGTTGTCAAGGCCTTTTGGCAGTTCAATTCCTTCTTCTTTTGCTATATTTGTGTTTGGTTTGTTTGTGGCTTGCATGTTTTATATTTTGCTAATTATGCCTTTTCAATGTTTTTATTCTCAAATGTAATAGGAGTTATGAGGAACTACTATGAGATAGCTTTTATTTTTTTGCTAATTACGCCTTTTTAATGCTTTTATTCTCAAATGTGATATCATACAGTGTTAACGATCCATAATTACAGCATTAAATGCCAAGTTTCTATAAAAATACTCATCCCTTTATGAGATAATCCTTCCTTATAGCACTTACAACCTCCACATATGTATTTTACAAAAGGTAAACTATCATATATATATAATAAGAATTATGCTCTTTCTTAAGTTGTTGTTGAGTTTTTAAATACTTAAAATGATAATAAATATGATCATTGGTTTTCACCTATATTATAATATGTCATGGCATGAAATATTTCTATATGCCAATCGTTTTGGTGTAGGTTTATAACTTTCATAGCTCCTTTGTAGCTTTTAATAAGCAATTTTTTTGTTTAAGTCTTTGTCAGCTTTTATATGGAAACTTTATTTTTGTATTCATCTTTGTTCATGTACAAACTTTGGATTTTCTTTTATTTTACATATTTTTCTTTGAATTTGATGATTTTATTTTATTACTCTGATTGCATTATTATTTTCTCGAGATTTTCTTTGTTTTTATATTTAATTTTTTTTTACTTCTGTTGCTTTTTTATTTGATAGTTTTTATTGTATTTCTTCTCTTCTATTAGGAACTCATGTTTGGTTTCTTCACTTCAATGGATTTGCTTCAATTAATGATTGTCTAGAGAGTGCAAATGAGGATATGAAGGATAGAAATGGAATTAATAACAGCATAAAAATGAAGAAAGAAAACAAAAGAAAGGAAGAGTATGTGGATAAGAAGATATCAATAGGGAGATCCCACATCAAAAACAAAAATTCAAGGGCAAAGAGGTAGCTCTATAAATAAAGTCTTCTTGGCATATCAATTTCTTTTGGTAAGGTTTTGCTCCATGTTTTGGATTTTAATGTTATATTTCATTTGATACAGTTAATATCTTCATATATTTCTTTTTTTAAGTTATGGGTTCTATTGTAAGTTTTTTTTTTCCTTTGATTTTGTAGATCAAAGAACTAAATTCCTGTGTGGTATTGAGAGAAATGTAAGCTCGCCTATTTTAGAAGGGATAGTTTTGAATTTGAAGATTTCGATTTTGGCTTTCAATTTTTGGTTTAAAAAAAAGGCCTTATTCAACTACGATTATTCTTAACATATTTTGGATGCCAGATTGTCATTTGACCTTTTTTGTCCACTTCGACAAAATTTTATTCAATTATTCTTTTTTTAAAGTAAACTCCAAGCCAGCAAAGATAGTAAATTTTGGATTGATCTACAATGTTTATATTCTTGACTGAACTTGATAAGATAGTAAATAGTTTAATGTATATCTCACATTTCTGAAAGCAATTGAATTTTTAAATGATTATGATAGCCCATGAGATGAGAGTAATTAATGATAAATGACAAAAGATATGTTGCTTTGAGAACAGTTGGAGAGCTTAAACTAGCATTTAATGAGTTAAATCCTTGCATTATTTTCTTTTATTAGAACTCTTATTCAATATACATGTAGCTTGGTTTGTTGTCTGACAATTCTATATTGTTAATTATCACTAAAGCCAGACCTTATCCTGTCTATCTTTCAAAAGATGACTTAAATCCTAATTTTCTTAGAGACATCATTGCAAGGTATATCCATCACTATGTTGTTTTGAATTATTACATTGGTAGCTTTCAAGAAAGATTTAATAGTTTGCTGCTTATGCTGTATGATTTTATTTTCAAATACTAATTCTCTTATGCTTTATATGTTTGAATGTGATATACATATGTATTTATAATTAATTAACAACTTGAATACTTATATTATTGGAGAGTTTACTGTTGGGTTGTTGATAGGTACACAGTGCGTGTTTCGGCATTGGTGGATGTTTGGATCACTTCCTGTTGTTATAGCATTCATTAAATAATATTATTTCTCTAATAGTTTTTCATTATTGAACTATATATTGTATCCTTAATTTTTCTCTTACTACTTAAGATAAGATTCATGGCATCTTTTTAAACTTTTCAAGTGTGCAATTGTCTACGAAGTGTACTTAAGTTGAAACTAAAGTCTAAAGGCAAGTATATCACTATAGATTTGAAGGATTTGGAGAATTATAGCTAAAGATAGAAAATTCTATTGCACGCATGGCAAAAAAAAAAATCTATTCCATACAGTGCATACCGTCTAAGTGAATTTGCTATTGGTTTTTTCCTTGCAAATACCTATTTTCATTGCTTCTTTACGAGTAGATTTCTTTGTTTTTGGTGTTCTTGCAGATTGTAAAGCTCAAATGTTTTAAAGCTAGCATTTGTGGAAAGCTTAAAATGTTTCAGAATGTATATTTTCCTGATACAAATATCAAAACTTTTTATCCTCATATCAGTTATTGCTTATTCTTAGAAATTTAATTTGCAGTTTGGTTGAAAATATATTATTTTGCTTTCTTATATTAATCTTATTTATATTCTTGCATTTGAAAACTACTTATTATTTCTTCTTTTTTGTTTGAAAAAGAGAACATTATTTTTCAGCTATTTCAAGAATTTCAAGATTTTATCCTGCACTTTCTATAGTATTAATGTAATATGCCTTGCATTCTTCAATTACAATTTTATTTGTTTGATGGTATATGCACTTGCTTTTTCTTTTTTATGCTCATAAGAATATTAATTTAAGTTTAGATTTACTAACTTAAAGAATTAATATTAAAATCTCATAATGCTTATCTTGGACATGTCTTATCCTCTTCTTGAATAGGTCATTTTCTGCATGTTGGAGACCTTAAATGACTGTTTGGATTGATAATGGTCAGTATACACATGTTCATAAAAAAGGCTGAAGTGTTAAATCTATCATATTGGCACTGATTCAATTTTTTTTTTGGTTTCATGAGAATGATTATTGGCTTTGTTTTTGCTATATGCAAGGTAATGCATTGAGTTGGACTTAAAATAAATCTTTTTGACGAGATATAATTATTTTGATTTTCATTGTTGAACTTAGGATCGAATTGGATTTATTTATGAACTTAAGATTGTATTAATTCTTGGAAGTGCTATGGTATTTGTTAATGAATTGTCTTTTGTTAGTTGAATGTATTTTAGAGATTATGTATTTTTAATAATTGAATTTAAATCATTTGCATGTTTATTAAGTAGTGTAATCACGATCATTTTTGTATGTTTATACATTTAAATATATAAAATGATAATGAAAAAGCGTCATCCCGCAGCATCGTGCGGGTGACATTCTAGTTTATTTTAAATTTGAAATCCAAATATCTTCAAATTCAATTTTCCAAATAACGAAAAGATCCACAGGAAAATGTAAATATTATATAAGCAACTTACTCTTGTTAAAGCTTCTAGGGTAGTTTCTCCTTCTCTTCCTCATCGAATTTGATTCAAAAATTAGTTCTCTATCAAAATATCATCTTTCCTTGCTCAATCTGCCACTGATGTCTCCTCTAATTTCAAATTCAATGAGTCTGCGATCTGCCGCTGGGATGTCTTCGATGTCTCCTCCATTGTTTTATTCTTATGCTTTTTCTGCTTCGACAATGCTTCTTCAGTTATATTCTTATGCTGTCATGCACAATAATATTTAATAAATTATGGATCCAAGGTTGCTTGTGCAGCAAGATCAGGGAATCTAGATGAATTCAGCAGCCTTGCAGATTTGGAACCCAACATTGTCCACCACCGGACCAGCCAACTACACACCGCCCTTCACATAGCTGCAAGATTCGGACATGCCAATTTGGTAGAAGACATAATCAAACGGAAGCGTTCCCTTGTTCTTAGTGCCAACAGCAAGGGTGAAACCACGGTGCATATTGCGGCCAGGGCTGGCCATGAGATCATTGTTAATGCTTTCATAGGACTTCAGTACCATTTACATCGCCAGGATCAGAGACATGCATGGGAATAGCCCTCTCCATGGCGCTGTCAAGAACAAACACTCGAAGGTGGTACGGGCACTGGCACGCCAGGATCCGCAAGCCTTGGAATTGGTTAATTCTGCAGGCGAATCTCCGCTATCTATTGCTATAGATTTAAGGTATGGTGGCATTGCAGATGACATCATAGATTTGAACCCAAGCACTCTTAATTTTAGGGGTCTCAACGGGCAAACAGCTTTACACTATGCTGTAGTAAGGCGAGATATTGGCAAGGTTTTCACCATTCTAACTACTTTTAAGCTCCTTCAAATGCGAAAGTTCACTCAGATTTTCCTTCATTCTAATGATTATCAATTGAATTAGGTACTTTAAGGAAAGTGTTGCAAAAACAGCCAGTTTCTGTCATCCACCAAGATGAAAAGATGAGCACTCCACTTCACCATGCTGCAGCTTTGAATGACCATAACATGGTCAAGGAAATAATAAAAAAGGGTAGGTGGGTTGCATATAAAGGAGATGAAAACAAGAAAATACCTCTCCATTTGGCCGCAGAGAATGGCCAAGAGAAGGTGTTAAAAGCGCTGGTAGATCCTTGCCCTGACACCATCGAAATACTGGACAAGGATCAACGAAATATCCTTCATCTTGCAGCTAAGAATGGAAACTTCGATGCCGTGTCATATATCCTCAGTAAGTTACCTGAGACTGAGGTGGAAGACCTGGTGAATTCACCTGATATAGATGGAAACACCCCCCTGCACCTGGCGGCTCGTAACTTTCACAGTGATGTGGTGCATCTTCTCTCAAGAAATTCAACGGTGGAAATTAGGAAGCTTAACAATGATAACAAATCTTCTCTGGCTATGGTTATATCAACTGCCGACCGTGGAATGGAGCTGCAAAAGGTACATAACTATGTTGCATATCATTTAAAGGTTAATTATGCATGCATATGAAGAATATCAAACTTTACAAAGCTTTGCCCCGGCCTTGCTTTGTCCTAATTCAAGCAAACTTTGGTCTGTTAATTGTGTTCTTGGCACATCTACTGATCAGTTACTTGCCTTGACCATCATTGGATGTATCCATCTTCATGTAACTAGAAACTAGTTGACCTTGAGCTTGGTTTAAATGATTATGTCCTTACCTTTGAGAATCCTGCAAGTCTGAGATTCGAGTCTTAGCAATTGCATTCTCTCTTTCATAGCACATAAAACTAATCACTTGTCTTCCAAGACAAAAAAGAAAAAACCACAATAAGAGTTTTAAACGATTTAATGAGATAAGATTGATTTACTAATTTTGCATATTATGTATATTCCAATGTTTGAGAAATTAATTTGTGAAATATTGATTAATGTAGTATTTATTTTGTTATTATGCAATGCAGCATTTAACCTTGAAAGCACTGAAGAGATCCTACAAAAAACGAGATCTTATTCCTGAAGAGGTAGTTGATCCAAATCCACAATCTAGTGGTAACGATAAAAAAAGCAGAGATGTGGCGCAAACAATCTCTCTGATGGCAACGCTCATAGCAACATTCACATTTACTGCAGCCTTTACTATCCCTGGCGGGTTTAGAAGTGATGGTCCGGAGGCGGGCGTTGCACTGCTTGTAACAAAAGCAGCTTTCCAGGCATTCGTTGTCACTGATACCATCGCCATGACTTCTTCTATTACTGCTGCAGTTATAGTGTTTTGGTCATCTTCACGTCGCGATAATGAATCCTTCATGGACACTCTGCCATTTGCTTTTGGCTTGACTTGGATTTCACTCATAGCAATGGCACTGGCATTCGTGACTGGATTGTTTGTTGTGTTGCGAGAGGTATTATGGCTGGCTATCTTGGTTTGTGTCATAGGGTGTGCTGCTCCCTTCTTCCTCTACATATTTGCGCCGGCATTTCTTCTTGTGTTTGAACGGGTAACCTCATCTCGAGCATCTTTCAATCATCGGCGCAACATAGCTGAGGACCATCCCTTCCTGTTTATAGTTCGGTTGATCAAGATGATGTTCTGAAGTCAAAATACTCTTTATTTTGGTTCTTGGCTAGTACAATGTTCAGTTTAACTTGTACGTTATGCTTTGGAGTAAAAAGAAAAACTTCTCTAAATGGTTGATGGCGTCTTTGGAATTTTGAAGATTTTTTTTTTTTTTTTACGATTTCTGAGATGTAAAAAAACTTGCAAAACTCTCACATCTTAAAAATAAAAACACAACGGTTTAAAGTAGCTCAAGGTCATATGCTGCTTTGATTTTACCCCTGAACATTAAAAAAGCAATTTTTCTGACAGATTACACGGTAGGAACAACACATTATATGACATCTTCAACTGATTCATCAACATCTTCTTAATCGAATGACAAAATGAATTTTGATATACTGTAAGATTTGAATTTAAAATCAAGTAACTTCAGCTTCCAACCTCTCGACCGATTGATTTCAGCCATGCTTATATTAATATTCCGGAGGTGGCAGTTTTATAAATAGGAAAGATAAGACAAGCAGTTCAACATGTTCGTTTTGTCAGGCACTTGTTTGCTATATAATTTAACAATGTTTTGATATCATTCTTCAGGCAGAGACCTACCGGAAATAACTAGTTGGTTGGGACAGCGTCCCAGCGCCATATCGTCCCATCCTCACAACAACTGAGAATGGTGCTGCAGCAACCAAAAGCAAGTACAAAGTTCGCCTCGCATATAAAAATAATCGTAGAATTCATTGATAAAACACCATTAGAAATCCAAATGATAGTTACCTTCCATCAAAGGACGTGGCAGTCTGTCTAATTGGAGACTTCGACTGCGCATGAGATAGCCTGTCGGAGACACACAATAAGAAAGACCATTAAATGATAATAACAGATTTTGTTGTAATAATAGTGAGAGCAAATCGAGCAAACCTAGCAATGAGAACAGGAGGGCTACTTTGCAGTTCCCACACTAAAATCTTTCCTTCTCTATTTCCTGCAAGTCCGACAAAGTTTATAAATGAGTAAGCTTTTAACAATATTAAGCTTATCAATATGCACAACTTGTTTCGGAGATCAGATAGGTAATAAGGATAACTGTAACTCAACAAGCAATGGTACTGTTATCACTATACTGTTTACATTCAAAAGTGACAAAAGGCATTTGGCCTTCCACATACCTATAGCAGCAGCATTGTAATGAAAGTCGCAAGAAAATTTTATGAACCAAATATCACACTCTGGGACAGGGTACTTTTGAAGGATGTCAGCTGTACCCTGAACAGGAAACATTATGAAATTTGTCATTGCAGCAATAGCTGAGGGTTTTTGAAAAGATATTATATATATATATATAAAAAGAAAAGAAAAATAAACAGAAACAGTGGGCATTGCAGGAGAAATGAAAAAGTTCAAACCTCTCCAGGAGATTGTTCCTTCATCTTTGGTTCCCATAGCACAATTTCATTGTCAACACTCTGCAATTATACCACACGGAAACTTATATAACCACAATTGATATACAAAATTCCAGCTTATGATAACACAGCATACATGAAAGGTAGAAAGTTCTTAAATGTTTTATCTCTAACAATGTAACTTGATTTCTAAAAAGAAAACATAATTCCACTTAGGAAATGATCTTTCGGTTGAAAGGACATGCAAAAGAATTGCTTTTGATCTTCAATCCCAATTTCCAGTACCAAAGCACAAAATGAGAGAGATTATTTAATTAAAGTAAGACATCAGAAATCTGCCTGCAACTTACACTACTTAGCAAGTGATGTCCTTAAATGTTGTTCAAGGATTCTTCAAAAAATAACTCACATCACTCATCTCAGAAAGCAACAAAAAAATGTGGCAAATGAAAGATAATATAAAAGTAGATAGAGCAAATAGTTTACCTTTGACAGAATGAAATCACCAAGCCACCGGTTACAGTCCACATAATTTGAATGAACAGAAGCTAAGAACACCTAAAATAATAGAAATAACAATTAAAATATAAGAACAGTCATGTTTTACATAGAGAAGAAGAGGAAGAAGCTACTCACAGGGAATTGTACATATTTTGTAGGGAATTTTGAAGGAAGATCCGTCCATGTGAATGATTTCTCGACATATGTCCAGAACTCTGTAGAAAGATCAAAAAAAGGATAGAAAGGAGAGAAAGCTAAATTGATGTTTACTTATGGCAAATCTCATATGTAATCACCCGCCTGACAGTTTAGTGTTCAATCAAATATGCTGACAATCATATGACAATTGTTTTTGGTGCTAGACAACATCTAACCTCAAATACAACAATTCCAGCTAAACGCAGTACCCCCAAAGCCAAGGCCCATAATCGATTCTCGATAGACAACATACAACTAGTTCTCTACCAATATAGATCTAGCACATCCCTAGTTTTGACTCTAGTGCTCCGATTACATCACATAAATTTGTTGTCTTCCACCAAAAACAAAAAGAACACCAGTCCATAAAGATAAGTGTCATACCTTTCATGGACCAAATCTTAACAGTGTTGTCCATGCCACAACTTGCAATTCGATAAATGTCTGAAGGATGGAAATCCTACAATAGCCATTATAATCATCAGTATATGCTAGTGGAAAAAATGGAAGGAGAAAACATAGCAAACATTAAGGACATAGTTCCATTCTCCAAGGGAAAGACATCAATAAGTTAATATCATCTGCACCTACCACACTCAAAACTTCATTGCGGTGACCCCCAGCCCCAGCAAATATCAGAATGCATATACCAGTATGAACATTCCACAATCGAACTGATTCATCCTGTTCCAATCTCAAATTTTAGCCATTTCACAAAGCAAACGGTAAGTAAACACTTTGATGCTTACTTTACTTGCAGACACTATAAGTGATGGTTTCAATGGCTGAGTCCTGATTTCATTTATCGAGTCACCATGGCCAACAAAACTCTGCACATAAATCCATGCAATGGAATGAAAACCATACATAATTTGCACTATCTGTTGCCAACGACATTGAATGGATATCCAAATAGCAGCTCTGATCATCTAAAGGCACTACCTTGTGTATTTTCTCATTACTTGCATCAATTACACGGATTATGCCATTAATACCTCCAGCAACCACAAATGGAGTACCATCAACGTTGCATGCCCAACTTACCGTGTAGAAAGACTCATCCTTCTGATCTACAAAGCAAATGGAATGATGCAATGATTCAAAAGATAATTTGAAGGAAAAAGAAATGTAATTTATAATTTGAAGGAAAAAGAAATGTAATTTACAGTGTTGTTTCTTACATCTTCATCTACATAAGACTGTAAAACAGCTATAACACCGCCTTCAAGGCATTGGTATACAGTAACCTGAAAACATAGGGTAAATTAACGTTCAGTAATAAGCACCAAAACTAGAAATAAAGATTGAAGGAGAAAAGTTTCAAAAAGAGAAGAACAACATGATAATCCTAAACAACCAAATATCGAAAGGGTTAATTGCATTCATAAAAATTAGTCTCAAAACAATGGCTTCAGCTTTTCCTAAGAAAAAAAAATGCAATTAGCTAATATTAAGCTTCAGAGGACAACAAATTGATTAAATGACCAACCAAAGCTCCACAAAAACTGGGCAAAAGATGTGTCTTTTCCTTGGCAAATTGAAGCAAAAAAAATAATTGAATGCTTGCACATAGCCATCTTAACAACAAAATAACAAGAAACCCATTATTTCCAAGAAAAAGGGTAGCCAAAAAGAAAGAGGACTTACCCTGTTACCGCCGACGGTAGCAAAAACGTTGAAGTAACGGGAATCAATGAAGTTGAAAACGACGGCGTAGAGAGGGCGTTTGCCTTCTTGGAGTCGATTTGTGACTCTGTACTCTCTTTTCTTCGATGGTGCTAGCGATCCCACTACTGGTTCTAGCCCTATCGGCGTCTTTGCCATTGCCGCTTTCGAAACTGCTGACTCCCGACAAGACAATATCCAAGGTTTATCTCCAACTTCCAAACCCAATATAGTGTGCTT
This sequence comes from Heritiera fomes, assembly GCA_032173925.1. NCBI lineage: Eukaryota > Viridiplantae > Streptophyta > Magnoliopsida > Malvales > Malvaceae > Heritiera > Heritiera fomes. The sequence goes on along the minus strand of JAPDPM010000023.1, from coordinate 5,434,779 downwards.
TGAAAAGATGTTCTCTTTTTCATTTTATTTCTTTTTCTTTTTAAGTATTCAATTTCGTTTTAATCAATTTATTTTTTAAATTGTTTTTTTCTCTTTTTTATAGATCAATAAATGTATTTTTTTAATCGTTTCTGATAAAAAAAATAGATAAATGCATTTTATAAAATTAATATACTTTATTAGTAATTCTATTATAATTATCAATGTTTTAATAATAGCTTAATAAATATGTGACTATAAAATTTATATAGTTGCATACCCTAAAAAATTAAGTCAAATGGCTTTTCCATTTTCTTGATAATATATTTTTTTAAAATTATAATCTATAGCCATCCTCTTTTATTTTTAGCACATAATCAAATAATTTATGCATAAAAATTAAATAATTTTCTATAATTTAATATAGTATCAATTTTAACAATAATCAAATTCGGAATTTAATTGAGTTAGATTATGCAAACTCTTAAGAAATAAATTTTTTATGTCATTATCAATATGATTAATATTATTTTTTAAAAATTATTATTTAATACTTCGATTATAAATTTTGAATTTATGGCAAATAAAATATAAAATTTCTATCAATAAAGTACTTAGATAAACTACTATATCTATCCTCCATGGATATTTTTGCATCGTCTTATTCTCCCAGCAAACAGCAATCAACAATAGGACAAACAGCAGCCATTAATATAAGCTGTAGCCTTATCTTTCTCAATACTAAACCAGTTTTGGTTTACAAATCTGCCATGGCTTCCACTCTACTTCATTTCCTTTCTCCTCCAAACCTTCTCAATCTATCAAACCAGTCAATCCACAACCCACCAAGAACACTTCATTTGACCATCAAATGCACTTCTGTAAACTCAAATCCAGCTCCTGATCAGCCAGATTTTCCATCTCCAATCTCCCATGAGACGACCATAAGTCCAGACAAATTCCCCATTGAGAAACGAAGAAGATCAGAAATAGTCCGAGAAAGAAAACCCAGACCGGAAATTGCAAAGACAGAACCACCGAATTTCGAGGTTGGTTGGAAGAGAACGAAGGAGATAAGCTTAGAGAAGCCAACAGGGTATGTTATAATGGATTTCCTGGAGAAGTTGGAAGGGTTAATGGAGAGAGAATTTGGTTCCACTGAACTGTTAGCTAAAGCAGGGGAAATTGTTGCAGAAAGAGCAAGAGAAGAAGCAGAAGTGTTGAGGGATGAAGGGAAGGTGGAAGACAGAATGGTGACCGAGTTGTCTAGAGTTTTGAGGTTGATGGAAATGGATTTGGCTATGGTGAAAGCTGCAGTGAAGGAGAAGACTTTGAGTGAGAGGCTTGAGCAGGCTAAGGCTCGGTGCAGGCAAGCCATTCTTGTTGCCAATTCTTTCTGAAAGGAAGCAGATTTCTGAAATGAGAGTAAACTGTTTTCAAGCTTTGATACATTCGCATTATGCCAGAAACTTGTAGATTATAGTCTACCTTCCATGAGCTAAGTAGTAAAAAGTAAATAGCAAAAACATGGAAGAAATTAAATCAAACATAGATTTATATATGAAATATTTTGGTTTGTACTTCTCTTTAAAGAAGAGAAGAATGAAACCTTAATAATTATACAAGCATCATTATCATCATCATTAGAACTTTTATCTAATAATGGAGTAAATTATAAAAACCAATATTTCTCACGCTAAGTTATCAATATGAATTCTCCTCCTCCACTCATTTCTATCCAAAGCATCCATGGCATTAATCAAGGCCGTTGTCCACAGAAAAAATTAATCAAGAAGATTACTCACAGGCCAAAAAATCAGCTGATTTCATCGTTTTAAGTTTCTACTCTATTTCACGTTAGATTGTATTTCAAATTTCATTCTTCTTCCGCTGCTGCTGCTTCATTTCTTACTTGAGGTAGACTGAAGAAAAGTCGTTTGACATGCTTTGATAACACACCGAACATGCGGATCATTTGTTGGAATTTTTGTTAGCAATCTCTTTGCAGACTTGGGATCTCCTGAAGCCAAAAAGGCTTGATACATCCTGCAAGAAAACCCAACAATTTAATCTATGAAAAAGGAGCAAATTGATCTCATGCTGACTACGAAACTAACCCTCCTCCCCCCCTCCTGCACAACCCCTAGTGCGAAAAGTCCAACCATAGGGAGACTGGAACAGGCAAAAGAAAGAATGACTGAACGAGCAAGGATTTCTAACCTTAAGAGTGTTAAAACATTGTGACGAAATCCAGCTGCCTGGTATTCATTCCAAATCATAAGAGCATTCTGCAAATCTTTCGCATTTACGCAAGCACTAAGGAGAAAGTCAAGACTTTTACGAGAAGGGGTCAGGGCTAGTTCATCCTTTATGGCTTGAAGCAAAGCCAGGCCAATCCGTAAATCTTTAACTTCTCTCTCCGCAACCGTGGAGAATACCTACTCAATCAAGAGATGGAACCACAAAGTTGAAGGCACATGCAATCAAATTGCTAATATCTGACAGTCATAATTTAGTATAGCAAACTATTACAGTAATTTAAATAAACACATGAGATAGCAGATTAATAAGTGGTACAGAAAAATAAAAAGCCTAAAATATTTGCCAACCAGCATTTTTTAAAATTCATAAAGCCATGCAGAGATAGAAGTCTTAAAGGTTTTTTCTTTGCTTCGAATGACCGAGTGCAACTTACAAGAGTTCAAGCTTGTGTTTCATCCAAACCAAGATGGATAACTGCTATACAAGGAAGAAGTCTACCCAAAACTAAGAGAAAGAATAGGAACAAACCTTATCAAAAATAACTTCAATAGCCAAATCATCATTGTTGAACTTATCCTTGAGCTGCTTGAGCAAATCAACTGCAGATCTAGATCAAACAAGGAATTAAGAAAGATTAACTAATGCAAATCCATCTATAGTACAAAAAAGAAGAAAGAAACGAGGTAGATAACAAACAAAGAGTTTGAATGATAAGAAAGCTCGGTAAAGTAAATAAATGCCCCAGAAAATGGATATTGTGTCATCTAACCTTAAATGCTCGTTTCTAACACAATGCAAGACTATTCTGCAACAGCCATCAACCCAATAGTCTGGATCATGTAACTCTTCCAGTAGCGGAAGTAATATACTCAACTCTCCATCAGATGGAAAATGCTCCTAAGAGATGATAGAGATGATATACAACAACATTGCACTTACAGGAAAAAGAAAACAAGAATTCTGTAGAAAACTTACAATGAGAGATATAACAGCTTTAGGCTCCACAGAACCCCCATTTTGCTTCATTTCTTTGTAAATGTTTAATGCATCGGGCATCTGCTCACTTGATGCAAGGGCTGACACAAGCACACTTTTGATTTCATTTAGGCTTTTAACAGGTATCGATTTGTCTAAGAGTACCTAAAATATAAAACAGTATCTTTTGAGACCCTCAAAGACAAACCAAAATGGGTCTAATGCATGAATGGTACTTGAATTATATTCCATTTGTACGTGAGCAAAAGATTAATTCAAGCGATACCTAAAATACATTCCTTATGGTTCAGTGTGCTTATTTAACAGATGTGGCTTGTCAGGGCAGTAAGTGCTGCATGCAGACATACCTGTTTTGCCTTCTCAAATTGCCCACAAGTTGCATATGCATTTATAAGTGCCATAAAATAATGCTTTGTAACTTGAATGCCAGCACGCTTCACTTCTTCAAGATACTACAAGTAATAACCAAATTATTTTCAGTGAAATTCACAATATATGATTCTTCCAAGAATTTCATCAATGTCAAACCATCAGCTGCATTAAAAGGAAAACTCTAGGCTTGCAGAGAATGCCATAAATGAATTTATCAAGAAAAAGGGATTAGAGAAAACATGAAACTTTGAGAAGATTACAAAAACTACCTTTTTAATATCCTCTTCACAATTGCAGTTGCCTATTAGATAGCTGAAAGTTTGAGAATCTGGTTTTACATCTTCACATTCCATTTGCTTGAGTACCATCAATGCATCACGAATGTTTTTCTGAAAATTTTTGATAAATAAATATATATATATATATATATATATATATATATATATATATATTCAAACACAAAATGCAGTCAAAGAGAGACAGAGATAAGATTAGAGATCAGAATCAGATCAAAGCTTAAAGACTGCTATAATGTTTAAGCTGATCCCTAGAAATAAGCATGGGGGAAAGGCACTGCAATATGATGCTGGCAAATGCAAAATCTACATAGAATATGATTTCATGACATTTCCCTCGTCAAATATGTATTGCATTTACTTGCAGTTGTGCAGAATGTATACTTCAGATTCAGAACAACTCATAGAGGCAGTAACAACTTTGCCAGTATCCTTTGGATGATGGCAGAAACATCTCATTGATACGTCCATCCATGGCACATCCTTAATATGACAATGGCTTAACTATGTGAGCAACACATGAGAAAAGTATACATTTAAGCACATTTGTCATTCACACTCTTTTAGTAAAAGCAGTGCCCTACTCATGCATAGGCCAAATCACAAGCTACACATTTGCAATAAAGAATAAAAGTTTCCAAACTAGAGAGTAAAGGAAAAAAATAAGAAGTAAAATAGCAAGAGCATTAAAGATGCAGAAAAAGTTACCTTTCGAAAATATCCTGCCATTATAGTGTTATAAATACTAGCTGTAGGTATCAAGTTCAATTTCTTCATGTCATTGAGCATTGCATATGCACCATCAAACTGCATTTAGTAGAAAAGAATATACAACATTACGTAATCACGCTTTCAAACATTGGTTTGGTAAATGACAATGTAGAAATAAAATGAACGTAAACCATCAACAAGTAGCACGTAAGACAGAGAGGCGTAAGAGAGAGGAACTGAAGTGCAACTTACATCTTTCATTTTCACACACAAACTTATCATACTCCGGAAGGTGTCAACGTTTGGCTCCAAATTATGGTTGCAAATCAGTGAATAAATCCGCCAAACCTTACAGTGGAATAAAATGATAGGTAAAAAGGGGAAAAATACATCAAATTTATGATACTACCAAATGATCAAATAAAGGATAATATTAATGCTAGCATGACTCAACAATGCCCAGGGGCAATTTTGCAGATTGAGTCAAAGCCATTTGCCTTTTTATCTTAAGCAGTATCAAATTCTGATGAACAAAGTCACAAGTTGTATGAATGAACCTATGACATCAAAATGTGATGTATATTGGAGTCAAAGATATTTAAATATGAATAGTACTAATACTTAAAGAAAACAACCAAGCACAATGGTGTTTGATATATCTACCAAATTAAACTCATAACTCTCCTCACTAGCATGCAATATGCTATTTAGAGTCTTTATAGCCAAGCTCAAACCCCCTTCAAGCATCTCTTCGACTATGTCAAGAGTGAAATGCATCTGCATTACAATAAATGAAACATTAGTTATGTAAAAATTCACAAAATTAATGCTTTATCTTGTTTCTAGGCCCAAAGATTTGGCTATACAAGAGGAAGTCTCATAACCCATCCCTTCAAGCTCCCCTATCTCTGTTTGTGACCTTACAAAACCCTAGTACATATCCCATAAGACATTACCATTAAAAGTTTCTTCATAAATTTTAGTACTGAATGAAAAAGGCAATCCCATTAGAACAATTTAGATGACACCATGGTTCCAAAAGGTTTAAAATTTGGTATTTTGACTCTTTTACTTAAAATGTATGCCCATACCTCGCGTAAATCACAGCAGTAGATAATGAGCTTCTCATATGATGCAGACGAAGGTGTTATCTTGAATTTCACGTGAAAGCTTTTGAATTTCAGGAAAAAATCCTCAACCTACAATAGACAACAATTGTAAAAAGAAATAAAATGAGTGAGAAACTATTAGAGAAGAAAATGGCTTAATTGCCAACAAGAACCTTTTGAACTCCCAAAATTTGAATTTAGAATTAAAAAGGACCCATTCGTGATAAACATTCGGCAGCAAGATTGCTTACAATCAAGATGCAGATCAATAGTTTTAAGCATGAAAGAGAAACAGGGCATCACCCAAGAATTCTCAAAGTTATAGACAACAGAAAAGAGCTGAAAAAATTATGTTTCTGAAAATGAACCCTGAGATACTAATAGAAAATATCATCAATTGCACAGCTCAAGATGTATCTTTAGTTTTTACCAATTTATCTATCTCAAAGTCTCAGAAAGATATGGAAGTATTAAGTTGTGTTTGGATGAGGAATTTCAAAGAGGGAATTCATTTCAATCAAGATATTTAAAAGTCCAAAATGCAAATTTCTTGTTTGGCAAAAAATTTTGAAGAACTTGAAAATTTAGGAGGAATTTAAAAAAAGAATTTAAAATGCTCAAATTCCCTTTTGAAAATCCACCTAAAGAGGTGGTTTTTCAAATTTCCTTATACTCTTTCCTATTTTATTAGACATGGCCCACTATTAAATATAGAGTCAAAAACAAAAAACATATTGTTTTATTTAAATTTAATATATATCTTTATTTTTTATATTATTAACAATATCTATACATTTTTACAAATCTAATGATACCCATATTGCATATTTTATTTGATATTTTTCTCTTTGTAATATATAATATTATTATTTTTCTTTTATAATTATTTTTTATTTAATCAAATTTTAGTATCCAAAAATTCTTTCTAAAATTTTTTTTTATCCAAACAAGTCAATTATAAATGCTAATATTTTAAAATGCCTCAAAATTTTAAAATTTCTCATCCAAACGCACTATTAGAGTTTGATGAAGGCATTGCCTTGGATAGTAATGTGTAGAGGAGGAGAATTCATATTGATGATTTAACGTAATCTCAGATATCGGTTCATGTAGCCTACCCCAATCTATTGGGATAAAGACTATGATGATGATGATGATCTATCTCAAAGTCGTCTCAATAAATTTGCTGTCTAATTAGTTCAAAGAATCAGATTCCCTACTTCACATTACAACAATCAGGTGAAATTATATCGTCACCAACTAGACAGCAAATTTGTTTGTCAGAAAACTGCTAATAGAGTTTCAGGTGCCATAATGCAAAATTAAATTTTTTTTATTTTAGCAAACAAGTAAACTGCATGTGTTTCATAGAATCATGGCCTGAAGGAAATTACCAGCAGCTTTCATGAGAAGTTCCTCACCGCTAAATTAGGAATGCCACTAGCATAGCTAAAGATGAACATCGAGATATCATCCATCATGTAATCTGCATTATCAAATTTACCATATTAAAATGCATACAAGATAGATGCGTACTTTTGTCAAATTTGTAATCCTTCATCAGATCCTCAAGTGTTTTAACAACTAAAAATCTGGATTTTACAGAATCCAAATCCTTCATCTTAGAAGGAGGCGGGGGCCAAAATACAATATACACAATAGTAGAAACTAGAACTTATGCATGCACCAGGTTCTCACCATGAAACTAATTCCCTTGGAAACTGCTAAAGTCTAAAAAGATTACACCTATGAAATGCGATCATTGAAAATATGATTTCAAAGATACCGATCAGCAAAACATTATTTGTGCAGAAAATCAGATAGGATGCTAGTTTTCACCATACAAGACTTAGGATCCTACCCGTTAGAGGGAACATGGGTAGATCAGGAACATACCACAATTTTTGAATGCCAAAAGGAACTTCTCAGCAAATGACTCTAATGAAAGCCTTCCCAATGATTGGAATACATTTGCAACTTGGTTCATAGATGAAATTTTTGTTACATCAATAATCTCTAAAAGTTGCATTAGGTCCTTCTTCCTGCCACTTTCACAAAGTGCCAAAAAATAGTTTTCTGCAAGAAAAAATGTTACAAGCTTAATAATGGTAAAACTGCACCCAAACCCCCAGATTGCATAAGATGAAAAAAAACCAGAAAAGAGAAGGAAGATAACAGCTTACCTAGCATATATATCTAGATTCAAATAAAAATAATTAGAAGATAACTAAAAAATTGATACAAACATCTCAACCTAGCTCCATACCTTTCAATTCAGAATCATCTTCCCAATCACCAGTAGCAATATAATTATAAAGTTCTCGAATCTTTTCTTCATTATTGACTCCTATCCACAACTTCATCTCATAGTAACCTAATCTTGAAGGCGAACTCAGATTCCCATCTTTGATAGATCCACAGAAAAAAAAGAACTCTTCCATCATACCCATGTCAATAAAATATTGAAGGAATGGACCATAAGTTCCCTCTTCCACCCGAAATCCCTGTTCCCTCATTTTTTCTAGAGTTTTGAATGCCACAGAAATATTTTCTAAAACAACCTCTTCATCATCACTGGTCCTGGCCTTCTCCAGGCAAACTGCCATCAAAGCATTGTACTCTTTCACACCAGTTTCTTTTCCCAAATTATCAAATACCTGCAGAGCAGTTTTCGTACCCAGTTTATCTCCACATATCTTTATTAACCGGCTAACTTGAGTAGCCCGGGATTTATTGAAAACCCATTTCTGTTTCCTTTCACGTGAAACTTCTTTCCGCTTAAAAGACATGTTATGGCTAGACACGTTTGAAAGCCATGGTATGGACAACACTCTCCCTAAGGAACTATCGGTGGTCATTTCTTCTGAGTCCTGCGAATTGTCTAAAGCAGTCGCTGCACACAGAATAAATTACATGATTTAATCCACAATAAATGAACAAAAATCACTTCCAGTTTCCCAAATAATAATTAAAAAATAAATAAAACTTTTAACCTTGGCTAATTAGAAAGTTAGATAGCTAAAAACTTAAGTTCTGATCCATGTACAAATTAAGGAACAAATCCTACTTGAACATATGCAAGTACAATTTGGAAGTGCATGATAATAGAAACTAACTCAAAATATCTTGCATTCTAAGAATTCGTTCGGGCAACATAAAATACAGTAAACATCTTATTTTAGACAAGTCAGTATATAATATATATATATATATATATATATATATATATATAGCACACGCATAACCAAGTCTAATAAAGTAGTTTCGAATGAGTAAATATTCCTTACACGCGTAACATGGGAAAGCATTTTTCTTGATTGCTATCCATTTGCAACTACAATCTCTGATTGCATAAAAAAGAACAATTGCCTTAAATTCTCTTCCATTCTCATGAGAAAACCAAGTAAATTAGTTTTTTAATGAGCAATGTCACACCGGGAATTTCAAATATCACTTTTTCTTATGCTTCTTCCACAATAAGCTGAAGGAGAGACAAACAAAAACAGAAACATAATTCGCATGCTATAAACAACAAATACTTACAACATAATATAGAAGATATCTCCTCTGAAAATTTCTCCGTTGAATTTTCTGCATTAAGCACTGCAAAATCAAGACTTCAGATTCTAAACTTCAAAATGACACATTTCACTGAATTCCCCAACAGATCGAAATGAAACCAACACAAATAACAAACCACCAGAACCTAAAAGAACCACATTTTCACTTAAAAATTGAACATTTCAACGAGTTCTCCTATTCCAGAACAAAAATCCCTTAAAAAAGACACACTTCTCTAAATTCCCGAATACACGGAATCTCAAAAACTACAACGTTCACTTAACGAAAAATTTTCACTAAATCATCCAAAACCCAGAGTCCAGAAAACCAAAAAAAAGAGTTAAAAGCTAAAACAAACCAGAAGTTGAAGCAGGGAAAAGCAACTGGCTGCTGAGGCTACCATCAGGGGCTGGCTTCTCGGTGGGTTTAGGCGAACGTTTTGTGAAAGATGTGACTGATGGTGATGACGATGAGGTGTCAAGCGAGGAGACAAACTGTTTCAGAGTTTTGTCACTAGCGGGTAAGGAGGTGGACTGTTTAGTGACTTTTTTAACGGAGGCTTTGAAGAGAGAGCTAAGGGTTTTGGCTTTGGAAGCTGTCATTTGATAGAGCACTTGAAGGTGAAGGTGAAGGTGAAGGCGAAGGTGAGGGTGAAGGCGGAGGTGAAATGAAAGGGTTCTGGGCTTTTCGCTGTTGCAGGCTATGTAGTTGTTTTTATTTATCATATTTTTTTCTTTTTTGGAAAGAAAGCAAATAAAAATGAAGTTTTTTTGGCCAAAAAAAGTACTTACATAAAAGAAATAGTAATAAAAAATTGACACGTTTTATTTTTAATTAATTTTTTACATTTTAATATATTTTTGGAAGTACGTGTTATCGTCGAATTATAATTTTATTTGTAAAATTTAAAAATGTTATCAATAATATATAAAATAATAAAATTTATATATGATGTATTGACCGTATATAATTTTTATATATTATCAATACATCAGAGATTGACACCTCATCAATAGATTCTTATGGGTAAATTAAAAAATTTTATTTATATTTGCATATAAGAGCCTATTAATGAGATGTCAATATCTGATATATTGACAATGTATAAAAATTATACACTGTCTGTATATCATATATAAATCCAAAATAATATCGCTTAATTAAAATTAGAATTTTATTGAAGATAATAAACGGTAAGAATATAAGAAGTTTTACAAAAATATATTAACACTTGCACAAAAATAAATTTTAAGTTCGAATTTTTAAACATTTTCTAAATAAAATAAAATAAATTAAAGTGCCAATAAAATAGAATTTTAAGAAATGCTTTCGGTGTGATTTTTTTGTCCAAAAAGAGAAAATGCTTTTGGCATATGAAATGTAAGCTATCTATTTTCTCTATTGAGAGTATTTTCAGGGATTTAGCTTGAATTGCATTGCGTAGGCAATCTTCAATGCTTTTTTTAAGGTTAAAGATGCTGCAGTTTACAAGCAAATAGTCCAGCAACCTTGAGTTACTGAGCATGAAATTTCCATGACATCTGATTCAGAAACCTGGCTTAACAAGCTTGTCATGCACATGGTAATCTCAAACATGTAGCCAAAGTGCAGTTCCATCCATGGTTATTGGAAGAATGAGTAAGCCGGGCTTCGGCTCACTTATACCTACTCAATGTCATCTTTTAAGAATGATTAAATAAATCATTTAACTAAACTCTTGTTGTCTTTTCTGTTCTATGAAATCTGAATCAGTTCAATACGTAGAGTTCCTTGTCCGAAGCAGCATACCCAACTTTTTTTATCACTTTTTCTGAATCAGTTCAGTTCTTTCCATCAATCTCTCTGATGCATAAATGCCACAACACGTATGCAGTTGCAGGCATTGCGTGAATCAGTGCTCCCCCCAAGGAAAGAGTCAATCATGCCCCGCGTATTCCAGTGCCATTTATGCACTTTTAGATGGATTTTTTTTTAATTTCTCTGGGGAAACTTAAGTATCAGAGATTCAGAATCACAATCAAGGAGAGATATCAACCATTTCCTTCAAGTCCTTTGAGAAGGGTGTATGTACAGTTTCTTTCTTCTCTTTTACTGTTCTACTTGTGCAAACTGAAACCAATGCTATAGCAATAGCTTGGAAAGCAGCAATGGAGTATAAAATGAACATATTTTTCCTCAAAATCATCTTTTTTTTTTTCAACTTGAGCTTATAAAGATGGGAAATAAAGAACTGAGAGACTTCAGAAACATAAAAAGTCTGAAAACAAATGGAAAAGAATCAACCATGTGCTTATGTAAAAAGCAATGGCAACCACCTTAGCCATAATATGTCAGCACTCAGCGATACGGCGCTTGCTGTGCTAGGCAACATTTGTGTCAATGTCATAAGAATAGCCGACCCCGACTAGACCCAAAATGAACTTTTGGGCCAGAGCAGCAGACCCAACTTTAGTATGTTTTCAGATGTTTATATGGTTTGGTTGTTGCATAATTAACGGTCCAGATCTTTGATTCACTCTACAATTCTCTATAACCAAGTGTAGGTAATAGTTCCCTTAACTAACGTCATTGTTTCAAGAAACAGCAGAACCTTTTTTCCAGTTCAGGTCGGTTCAGTTTGTGTACATACTTAACTTAGCATGATATCAGAACTCTTTTTATCTACAATCAAACCACCAATGTCTCTGTACCGTCATTGTTCACAAAAAAATCATCAGACACCAACAAAAACACCTCGAAAATTCTTGTTTTCTTTTCTTTGGTTCTCTCACTGGCAATTCTCCAAATTTATCCAATTGCAGAGAGGACAGGTTAAGTTCTCCCACTTTCACTTCACGTTTTCTCAACTGGGTTTCCATTTATTACTGTTTTTGTTGTTGCATGTCCATGCATGTTTATAAAAGGAGTAAGTTTTTACAATTAATGAATGGTTGCAGTTGATTTTCAGTTCTGTGGTTTATTTTATGGTTTAATTAGCAATAAAAATGGTGCAAATTTTGGTTTTTGTTATAGCAGAAAGTTGTTAAATGACTTAATGAATGCAGTTTCCTGATTAGTTTCTTGGTGGGTTTGATTAGTTTCTTGGTGGGTTTACTATTTTATGTATGGTGTTGTTTTTTATTTGTTTTGGAATAATAAAGCTGTTGAATTAATGCTTTTGCATTATGTGTGAATTTCTAGGAGAGAGAAAATCCCGAAGATTAGGTGATCTGTTTGATGATATAGCTATTGGCCCATGTTTTGCTTAAACAGGTGTGGCAATTGGAGTGATTTTTTGTGTTATTTTGGTTTTACTTTTTTGCAATTTTAGCTGATTTTATGGTGTTTCAAGTTGAGGAAAACTAGTTATGGAAACTTGGGGAATTTACTGTAATGATTGTAAACGCCTATGTAGTTGTCATTTTCCATCCAGTTCTACTGTTTTATCACAATTTAAGATCGACTTTTTCAAGGGAATTTTGAATGGAAATTTTAGATTCTCGCAATTTGCAAAAGTTTTTAGATAGAAAAATGCATAAGGAGAATGATTTTCTTCCTTCCTAGGTACTCTATTTTGTTTTCTGATCAACTGCATTTAAGACAAAGTATAACCGGATGGCTGTTGCCAATGCCAGAATCCTTTCTTTTAGGAAAATGCATGGAGGTTTTCTATTGAAGAAACAAAATAAGGCAAGTTAAATGTGCTAGCACACACAAAGAAACTGATAACCGTATTGCTTCCTTAATATGAAAAGGCAGGCAAGTAAATTGTGTCAACAAAGAAACATACTTAAATATTTCCTTCTGGGCTTGTCTAGATTTAGAAAAGAAGTCATATTGTGTTTATCAATGAAAGCATATTTAGATAAAAAGGACTATTTGGTTATATGAATGTTTATAACTGAATCATACGGAACAAGAAACTCTGAATAAACAGTACCTGTAATCTTGCATGACATCTGTTAGTATCTAAGTTTTCTGCCTGTAGGACCTACAATGTGCCTATTTTTGTCGTTAGATGCATGTCCATGCATGTGTGTATAGGGGACTGCATTTAGTTATTTGGTGGCAGAATGTAACCAACAAAATACAATTTGGCCTTCCTAGCTAGTAGTACATAATAACGTGGCTAATGACATGTAAATTGCAAAGTAATTTGGACTGTATGATGCATTTGTTATGTAAATCTGTGTGGAGCTATGATTGAACTCTTTCATCAACCTCAGTGAGGAAGCTGGTTTGAGACAAATAGGAGTGTTCTTTTAACTGATTGTTGTTTCCTTGGAAAACAATTTTAAAGGCCGTAAGAAACCTGTAGTTCGGAGGATGCCATTTCCAGTATTGTTTTGCACTTTGTTTACTTGTGTTCATGAGTTATATTCTTATTTTTTGATATGATTTCTTCCATTCTGAACTTAAGATCTCCTTTTCCTGTTTTCTCCTGTGTTTCTTTACAAATAAAACATGACTTTGAAGATTCATTGGCCCATCAACTTGTCTATTAGACAGACTTCTATATTCCCCGTGAATGTGTTTATATTCAACTCTTTCAACTTGAAAGTCAACATGTAAAGAACTGAGGTGAAGGCTGACCATGGGAAATGTTGGAAGCAGTTGGGGTAAGATATTAAATTTCAGTCTACAGTTTGCTGTTTTTATCAAAGGACCTTAAATAGAAGATTATTACACATAAGCACATAGCTGGCTATTTATTCTCTTCATAGAGAGGCTTTCAAAAGTATTCATATTAATCAAATTATTATTTTCCATGGCATATATGCGTTGTCAGTTTCTAGAAGAGGCGTGACCTTTAATTACGTGTTAAAGTTTCCCAACCAGGTCATTAGATCACTTATATAAACCCCATTTCTACCATGGAAAAGTGAATTTTACATTTTACAGATTTCTATAGGATCAAAGGTTGGTATCATTTTTCACTTTGGATTATTTCTCGCTCTATGCTGGTGCAAACCTACCACTTTTCAAAATGCATGAACTTGTAGGTTGTCACTTTGAAGAAAATGTTGTTGCTAAAGGAGTGTTATAAGCTCCAGAGTTAGCTTTCTACCTCATTAAAGGAATTTTCTAGTCTCTTATTCTCAAAAGCAGCCAATGGCACTAACCGCGATTTGTGAACCCCAAACCCATTCATTGTTTTCTTGACATTTGATCATTCATTTGTAAATAAAAAATCTATGCATGTGACATCCTTTCTACTTGAGGAAAAATCTATATTTTCAGTTTATTGTAAGCTGTGAAGAATCACAACTCACTCGCTTACTAGACTGCTAATTTTTTCTTGTGTAAAAGATGTAAAATCTAGATCTTTCTTCTTTTGATGCATTTGTCAAAAATTGCAGGACTGGTGAGGATTCTTAATTAGAAATTGTGATTTGTGGCTAACTTTACCCTTTGGTTGCAGTCATTGGAATTTTGGTTCTTTAAAATCGAAGCTATATAAATATTGTTCCCTATGTTGGTTACAATTTTAAGATTACTTGTTTTACTTTTGATATTATATTTGAAAAAAACTAAAAATATATGACTATTTTAACAGGCTATGAAATAGGCACGAAATTGCTGACGAGCAACATGTGTTAAGTATATTCACTGTCATCGGGTCTAATTTGATCCAAAGAATAAGCTTGTCAGACCATTCAAAAATCAAAAGTAGACCTGTTTCAGTTGAATTTCATAGTGCATTTTCCTTCTGCATTTTCTCAAGCATTTATTGTTTATTTTCTTTCCATCTCTTCTTTGTTGATAGCATTTTGGTTGCATTGTTGGATTACTAGTTTTTTCTTTTCCCATACTACTTTTAACTGTCTCATGCCGATGCATCGATTATTCTACTATAATGTCTATGTCTATGCATGTATCAGATTGATGGCATTGAATCCAAATTCTGCATGTGACAGTGATGTGACCATAGTGTAATTTAAATCTATCCCAAGAAAGACCCATTTTTGAGTTATATCTTCTTGTAAAATTGCTTCACTTACCATTGTTCAGTATTGCCCCCTAAGACATTGCGTGTTATGTCTTTGAATGGAAAAGGAAATGGTATTCACTGAGTAGTAAATAAAAGTTCAATCCATAGAGCATGCTATTATTAATTCATCACTTGTTATGGGGGAAAATTTGCTAATTTCTCCTGCATGTGCAAATAAAATAACTTGGGCCTTAATCTTGCAGATGGATCCCATGTGTCAATCTCAGGAATGATCTGGTTTTTTCATTCAAGAAAGGAGAAGATAGGTTAGAAATGGGTGAAACTGGTGGTGGTTGCGCTCGTTGCGCAACTAATAAGTGGTGTGAGGTAGAATATGCGGAAAATGTGCTTGCCAATATACTCTCAAGGCTTCCAGTTAAGTCACTTTTAGCATGCAAATCTGTTTGCAAGCATTGGCGTCAATTGATAAGTAGTCAGGCTTTCACTGATTTGCAGCTACGCTGGTCTAAAAACCACTCCATTTACATGGTTTATCCTTACATGGACAGGATTATGAAGTTATATTTGGTGAAGGAAAGTGGTGAAATCACTAAAAGCATTACCTTTCCATATTGTGACAATCTTTCTCCTCTCACCATCATTTGTTCCTTTGATGGTTTGCTCTGTTGTATCAACTACCCTTCGAAGATGGAGTCTGGGATGATAGTAGAAGATGTATCTGATCTGGAAATCCGCATCTGCAATCCTGTTACCAAAAAGGTTCTATTACTTCCAAAAGGTAGCCCATCCGAAGGAAATCCTTCAATCGGAGTTGCTTTTGGTCCACAAAGCAATGAATACAAGATATTTCGATTTTTCTGTGCCAAGCGCATATCTCTAGCTAAACATAAATCCCATGCTAATCGTCGCCAATGTGAGGTATATTCATCGAGCACGGGATCCTGGAATGTCATAGGTCACGTACCTTACTGTCCTATGCATTCTAGCCATAGCCCCCTGGGGTCAAACCACACTTTTGTCAATGGAAAAATATATTGGTTCATCGCTTCAGATGAAGATCACAAGATCCCTGGCTCTATCCTTACAGTTGACATAGAGGAAACTTTTGGAACTATTGACCTTCCGAAAGAGGTTACTGAACACTCATACTTGGTTGATGTTGAAGGCTGTTTATCCCTAGTTGCTGTATATGACGAAGATGAGATCATGAACGTATGGATTTTAGAAGACAAGAATGAGCCTAAATGGGAACTGAAATGCAGTGATCACGTGCCCTTCTCAAACGATGTATGTGTTGAATTTGTTGCTGCGAAGGAGAAGGAAATTTTCTTCATAACTTCAAACCATTACTATATCTATAATCTGGACCACATGTTCTGGAGGAAGCTTGATTTATCCAGCATTTCTGAAATGAAATTTCCTGTTGCTTTTGCATATACAGAAAGTCTTCTCTCATGTAAGTCATAGATTCTTTCTCGTATGTTATTTTACATGATGGACTTATCCCTGGTTTGATTCCTTTAAAAAGCAGTTTGAAATTCTAATAGATACCAGACTTTAGCTCACAGCTGTTTTTTCAGACTTATTATAGATGCATTTCTGTTCTTAGTGTGAAGGAGATAAAAGAAAGAAGACAATATGAGCCCATGATTATTTATATTTAATAGCATACGTTAACAACATTGTAGCTGTTTGTTTGACAGGTGGTGGACTTATTGATCCTCAGACAGCGGACACCTTCAACAAAAGGAGCAAATGATATACTCTCTTCACTGTTCCAAATAAACACCTCACTGTATATCTCCTGTTTTTTTTTTGCTTTTTTACTCCTTTGTTACTCGTTCATTTTGAACTACAAATCAACTACTTCTTCGTATATTTATTGCAGAATGGAGCTTTCAGAGGATGAATAAACCTCTTCAACCCTCTTATGTTTGCCATAAAAAGATCTTGTACCTTTTCTCTTTGCCATAAGCAGGCCCTCAACCTGCAACCGGTTTGTCAACGATGAAGATCCTTCTTCAGGGAAAAAATATTTACCTTCTTCATGTTCATTTTATGATGCTATAAGGTTATCCCTGCATCTGTTGTATGCCAGTGACCTATTTTAACAAAATGACTTTGTTTTCAATGAATAAAGTGATGCTTATCTAGGCAGGTGAGATGTTATCTTTTTCCCTACAAATTGCAATATAAAGCTGTGATCTCAAGGATGACCTACCATTTCTAATCCCTAAACCAAAATCCGAACATTCAAAGAAAGCATAAATGAAGAATCTAGCTTTAGTTTATCTATATGGATGTTCTTTTGGCTTATTACTTCTTAATTTTTTTATTTTTAGAGGTTGTGAAAGGCATATTAGTAGAGAAAAATACCTATCGAATGTTAGTCTCATGTAAATGCAAACGAAAATTTTCGGTTTGTCGACTGAGACTGATTGCTTGAATATGTATAACCAAGTGTATGTAGATTTCCTTCTGTATGAGTGCTGACAAAGAAGCATCTTGCCCGAAGATTGACTTTCTTTCAGGGTATATCTCAACTTTCACCCCAGGAGGAGTCATTTTGATTTGGTGAAAGAAATTCAGTGACTGCTAACTGTACTGCTGAATAAGACAAAGAATAAAGGCAATCAATTGTTGAGTGTGGAAATAGACTAGACGCCCGTTATTGTGTTATGAAATGTCTTCTTGCCAATGAATGAGAAACTTACAGAAACTGTAGAGTTATGATTTGCTTTAGTACAATCTGCCAGAAGCTGTCAACTTTAGTGGTTTACTGTTGTTGACTAATAACATTTCTAACTGGAGTATCTGTCTCCTTGAGGAGTTTCATTCCATCCTTGCTTCTGCTTAGAGGCTTGAGCCAGATTGCCTTTTTTTCTTGATATGATCAAAAGATGATAAGATTCCGGCAGTCCAATTTGTCCTAGGCTGTGTTTCTGCATTATGGGGCATATCTTTTCTTGAATTCAAAACATCTCCACATAAAAGAGATGAAAAACAAGAGTTTCTGTTCTTATTTCTGACTACATTGAAAGAAATAATCATAAGATTTTGGGGAGGCAAACTCAATCATTGGCCTGTTTCTTGCATGAAAACATTTGGAAAACTCCTCTTCAATTATGTACCTTAATACCAGGAGGTGAAAACTTTTAAAAGCATTCTGCTGTAAGAGCATTCTGCTGTAAGTCCTGCAAAGATCCTCAAACTTCATAAAAACAAACCTCTCAATTTCAAGCAGAAGCTCCTTTTCTATATTTTCCAGGAAATGTTCATCACCACAGAAGTATGTGGTTGAAGCTACTAAACCACCTAGTTTGCTTCTTGCAAGTTTAGAAGTTTCGTCACATGAAGTTTTCAGTAAAGGTTAAGCAAGCTTGATTCCTGTTTATCCTGTTATATATGATCTCAGAGCATCTCAAATGGAGCAATATATTCTCACAAGAAAAATAGAAAAAAAAAATGACTGAACTAAGCTTTGTAGATACTAACAAAGCTTGTTCGTTCTGCTAACCTGACTCTGAGTAACCTTGTGAATCAACAATGGCCTGCCCCTTTGTAGATTGAAATATAGATGTTTCTTTAACATTTTCTCAATGAAAATAAAAATATACATTGAGAAATAATCATTCCAAGTGACAGATCCAATATCAATGGGCAGCATAGACTCTCTCAAGTTTCAAGGGGTCCAAGTATGTGTACAAATTGCAATAGCTTAGAAAGAAAAACAAAGTTTTTCAGTTTCCAAAGAGGACAGCTTCATGATTTTCCAAGACATTGCAATTTAGTGGTCTTAATGTTGAGTTTTTGTCTCTTGGGATAAAAGTTGCTAAAGGCACAAAACATGAAAACAAATGCTGATCTTCTGAATATAAAATGGATAAGCCTGCCCCAGCAAAAGAAGGCTATCACCGCAATATCAGATTTGCCTCAACATTATCGAATCAATGTTTCCCAGCTAATGCAGAATATTAGTTATTTGATTTGCTATGGATTAACCAGATAATAAAACAAAATCATTCAAATTATTGAAAGCAGCATTCACTCTGCTGCCAAGAATATGCCAAAAACCGGCTGAATTGGCATGAAAACTGTAATAGAGTAAGACAATAAAGCAGATTGTGCCTGCAAATAAACTGTGGATAACAGTACATAGTCCAGCATATAAGAAGTAACTAAGCTTCAATTAAAATCCAAAGCTAAGGGTTCATTTCTCCTGAAGGAAACAAAGAATATGGCTGCCAAGGATGGCATGTTTCAATATGCGGATGGTGTAGACAAGCTGCTGGTGTTTCTGGGAACTTTAGGCAGCATTGGAGATGGATTGCAATACCCACTTACAATGTTTGTACTAGCAAAGTGATCAATGAATATGGAAATCCTAACAGCACATCGTCTAATGATACCGTAGATAAGGTATGTGCCATTGACAATTTATTATTTAAGTCGATAGCAATTGCATCATGAAGCTTTTTTAAAATGTGTTACCTGCATGAAAAGCTTGTTAATGAAATCTGGCCTTTAGACCTGGCTAGCAGCCAATCCAAGCTATTTGCACGGAGAAAATTGATTCCTATCTTTAGTTTGTGATACTGAGTTGCTTTGTTTTCTCTGCCACTATAAATTCCACTCTGCAGTATGCACTTAGGCTGCTTTATGTTGCAATTGGAGTTGGACTTTCTGCTTTTGTTGGTAAGTTCCAATTCTGATAACCAAGGAAGAACCTTTTCAAGATTCATTTTCCATTAGACTGATAAATATTGGAAACTAATATCTGCTTCACTTCCTTGGGATGGCAATTTATATTTGCAGAAGGATTTTGTTGGACACGAACTGCTGAGAGACAGACTTCCAGAATAAGAACAGAATACCTGAAATCGTCCTTAGACAGGAAGTTGGTTTCTTCGACACCCAGGAAGTTGGCTAGTCCACAACCTTCCAAGTCGTCTCAACCATATCTTCTGATGCCAATGCAATTAAAGTTGAGAAGGTCTGAATCAACTAGCATTCTTCCATTTAATCTCTTGAACACGAAACTGATTGAATGTTGAAAACTCGGGTAATCCTCGAAAAGGAATGCCTTATTATAGTCAATAGATAGATCATTAGTTACCCAAAACATTATTCCTCATCAATATGATGTTTCCAACAGTTTTCCTTTTTCCTGCTCGTTGATACCTAACTGCCTTGCATTTGTGTCAACTTTCTTCTTCTGCCTCATTGTTTCCTTCCTGCTATCTTGGAAACTTACCTTGGCAGCTCTTTCACGCTGTTGTTCATTGTTCCTGGACTTGTATTTGGGAAGCTTATGATGGATGTGATGATGAAGATGATTGAATCCTATGGCATTGCTGGTGGGATTGCGGAACAAGCAATTTCCTCGATAAGAACTGTATATTCATATGTAGCTGAGAATCAAACACTGGATAAGTTTAGCCATGCCCCTGAATAGACTTTGGAACTGGGAGTAAAGTAAGGCTTTGCAAAGGGCATGATGATGGTACGTATGGGAACCATTTATATATGATGGGCTTTTCAGGCATGGCTAGGGGCTTATTTGGTTACTGAAAAAGGAGAAAAAGGTGGCTCAGTTTTTGTAGCTGGAATCAATATCATAATGAGAAGATTGTGAGTTACTTTCTTTATGATGGACTTTATTTTCTAATATCCTGATTGGCTTGTTAAACTCATTACTCAAGTTCAACATTGCAGGAGTGTCTTGGGTGCGCTACCAAATCTAACTGCCATCACTGAGGCAACTGTTGCTGCTACTAGGATTTTTGAGATGATTAACCACATGCCTACTATAGATGCAGAACATAGGAAACGAAAGGCTTTGTCATATGTAAAAGGAGAGATTGAATTTAAGGACATCTACTTTAGCTATCCATCAAGACCTGATACAGCAGTCTTGCAAGGTCTAAATCTTAGCATTCCAGCCAGTAAGTCTGTAGGTCTTGTTAGAGGCAGTGGTTCTAGCAAGTCTACAACCATTGCGTTGCTTCAAAGGTTTTATGATCCTACTGAAGGAGAAATTTTCTTGGATGGATACAAAATAAGGAGACTTCAGCTAAAATGGTTGAGATCTCAAATGGGTCTATTTAGTCAGGAACCTGTACTTTTTGCAACATCCATAAAAGAAAATATATTGTCTGGGAAAGAAGCATCAATGGAAGATGTAACAGATGCAGCTAAGGCGGCCTCATGACTTCATTGTCAAGTTACCAGAAGGATATGAAACTCATGTAATATAACTTCTACTCTGTCATTCAGAAACTGCTTTTGGCTTGGATTTATTTACTTTTGTTTCAGAGGAGCTACATCAATAATGTTACATTTCATTTACTTTAGACTTTAGTTCTCTAAATAAGAAAACTGTTTGGAATCCAGGTTGGTCAATTTGGGTTTCAGATGTGGGGGGGCCAGAAGCAGTGAATTGCCATTGCTAGGGCCTTAATCAGGAACCCTAAGATCTAGCTTCTCGATGAAGCTACTAGTTCACTGGATGCACAAGCTGAGAGGATAGTGCAGGAGGCAGTTGATAAGGCATCAGTAGGAAGGACAATTATCATTGCTCATCCCCTATCAACAATCCAAAAGGCAAATCTGATTGTGGTTCTTCAAGCTGGTAGAGTACTTGAATCAGGGTCCCATGATGAACTAATGCAAATGAATGATGGAGAAGACGGAGAACACTACCGGATGGTAGAGGTACAGAAAATGGCAATGCAAAAGGAAGCTTCTAATGAATCAAACTACCAAACTGAAGGAAGATATCACCACAAGATGCATGTTGCACCAAGCCTTATGAGTTATAGGTCAAGTGCTCCAGTCACTCCAACATTAAACCCTTTTAGTCCTCCTCTATCTGTTGAAACCCCCTATTCCTACATTATCCAATATAGTGCTGATGAAAACTTAGAGCAACTAGCTTATCCTGCTCCATCCCAATGGCATCTGTTGAAAATGAATGCACCTGAGTGGGGAAGAGCCTTGATTGAAAGTGTGGCTGCAATTGGCTCAGGAGCAGTTCAGCCCATAAATGCCTACTGTGTAGGATTACTTATATCAATTTACTTCCGCACAGACAAATCCGAAATCAAGTCAAAATCCAGAACTTTGTCATTTGTTTTCCTAGGCATAGCTGCTCTCAACTTCACATCCAGTCTCCTCCAACACTACAATTTTACTGTCATGGGAGAGAAGTTGATAAAAAGGGTATGGGTTAACTTTTCTGCAGAAGTTGATGACATTTGAGATTAGTTGGTTTGATGAAGAAGAGAATACATGTGCAGCTAGGGATGGCAATGGGTACCCTATAAACGGGTACCCGGTGCTACCCGACCCGTTTAAGTAGGATTAGGGTAGTGTATAATCGGATTCGGGTAGGGTTCGGATAGTGAAATTACTACCCGTCACGGGTTAGGGTAGGATTCGGGTAGTTACCTTAGGGTACCCGCTATCCGAACCCGATTATAAATAATAATTAATTAATACAATACTTATATTTTTTATATATAAATTATTTATTATTAATGTTTTATTTAATTAAATTAAATCATTATATATTATAATTATGATTTTTAACTTTAATTTATTTTTATGAGTTAAATTAAATTTATTAATATAATGTTTTAATTAAGTTATTCTAAAATTAATTTTAATTTTAAATTTAAAAATCAAACTTTGACTTAATAAACGGGTAGTTAAACGGGTTTGGATAGTTAAATGGGTATTTATATTTTATAGGGTTAGGGTTCGGGTAGCATAAATAAAAATAATCAGGTAGTTAATCGGGTTAGGGTATTATTAAAGTTAATCGGGTTCGGATTCGGGTATCCCAAATTTAACGGGTACCCGACCCGTTTACATCCCTATGTGCAGCCATTTGCACAAGATTGGCTACTGAAGCCAAAATGGTTCGATCCCTAGTTGGGGATCGAATGTCATTGCTCGTCCAAGCAATTTTGGATCCATCTGTGCTTATGCAGTAGCACTTAAACTTAGTTGGAGACTCTCACTTATGATGATTGCAGTTCAACCATTAGTCATTCGAAGCTTTTACTCAAGGAGCATCTTGATGAAGAGCACGGCTGGAAAGGCCCAAAAAGCACAGAAGGAAGGAAGCCAAGTAGCAAGTGAAGCTGTAGTAAACCACAGAACTATTACTGCTCTTTCCTCTCAGAAGAGAATTTAGAGGCTTTTCAAGGACACCTTGAAAGGCCCCAAGGAGGAAAGTGCCAGGCACTGCTTGCTTTCAGGTTCAGGCCTGTTTAGCTCTCAATTCCTTAACACTGCTTCTACAGCATTAGCTTTCTGGTATGGTGGCAGATTATTGATACAAGGGTTAATAATATCAAAACACCTTTTCCAAGCATTTTTGGTATTGTTGTTTACTGCTTATGTCATTGCAGAAGCTGGAAGCATGACTAATGATTTATCTAAAGGAAGTAGTGCCATTCAACCAGTTTTCGCAATTCTAGACAGGAGAAGTGAGATTGATCCTGATAATACATAGGGGCTAGAGATTCAAAAGGCGATTAAGGGATGGATACAGCTGAAAAATGTGTTCTCTGCATATCCAACCAGACCTAATCAGTTGATCTTTAAGGGTCTGAACCTTAGAATTGAAGCAGGGAGGACAGTGGCACTGGTTGGACAAAGTGGTTCAGGAAAATCTATGATTATCAGGCTTATTAAGAGGTTTGACGATCCAATGACAGGATCAATATCCATAGACGACAGGATAAAAAGAATTATAATTTGAGAATGCTGAGAGAACTCATTGCACTTGTCAGTCGGGAGCCAACACTATCTGCGAAAACATTGCCTATGGGAAAGAGAATGCTAAGGAATCTGAGATTAAGGAAGGCAGCAAAGCTTGCCAATGCTCATGAATTTATAAGGTATCGGAACTTCATTAAATCAAATATCAATTCTTCCATTCTAATCCTGTTTGATAGAACTTTTAGAAGTAGATGCATTCTTATTGCTACCAAATAGAAATAGCACTGCCCGCAAATTTAACAAAGGATTAGGCTGAAGATTAGCTAGTTCAACAAGGCTTCCTAAAAAAGATGATGAAAATCACTAAATCTCCCTAAAGAATGGCTAATAAAGAACTGGAAATACTCACATTTTATCTGGAAACTCAATGGACTAGGCTAGTCATTATCTGAATTATCTGATTCAGCAATCTCCCGGATGATTTAGCCTCTTAGATATGATAGAACCAGAAAAAGAATTCATTGTATGTTACTTTCAGTAGTCAATGAACAACCCATTTCTGTATTGTAATGTGCAGTGGTATGAAAGAAGGATATAACACAAACTGTGGAGAAAGAGGCGTTCAGCTATCGGGAGGTCAGAAACAAATGACTGCACTGGCACGAGCAATACTAAAGAACTCTTCAGTTTTGCTTCTGGATGAGGCTACCAGTGCACTAGATAGTGTGTCAGAGAGTTTAGTTCAAGAAGCACTTTAGAAGATGATGGTCAGCAGAACATGTGTAATTGTTGCTCACCGATTATCAACAATACAAAAATCTGACTCCATTGCTGTTATCAAGAATGGAAAAGTTGCAGAACAAGGTTCACATAATGAACTAGTTTCCCTAGGACGTGGTGGAGCATACTATTCACTGATAAAACTACAAGGTGGAAATTCTCCTTACTGGTAAACCTGAAGTTAGGACTAGGAATGAAGTCATTTGAATTAATCATACACCACTTTGTAGATATAAGGAAGGTGATTTGTTTGCAGTTTGCACTGAGAAGTAGATATTTATGCTTTCAATGATAAATCCAGCACATATTATCAAATGTGAGAATTCCCAACTTACACTTCAATCTTAGATCTTGTCCTGGACAAATCAGATATCCAACAACATTTGCTACTCGTTCTACCTTGAGTAAACATATAAAGAAAGCCGAAACTTAGGAATAAGCAAAGAGATTGTAAGTGTTAGGATTTGAACCCCAAACTTACTTAGCTTATGAACCATTTAAGTGAAACCCGGAGGTTCAACTTTTAGCCTTCTTGGCATAGTTATAATAAACCTCTCAAAGCATATAGATTCGAGTTCTGAATTTGTTATGGTTTCTTTGACAACAGAGTTATTAGTAAATACTAGTCTGCCCTGAAAGAAGCCTCATTTTTAACATTTTCTGCATTAATCAATCAAGCCTGCAAACATGGTATAATTTAAATTGTACAAGACCTTGGTAAACTAAAAAGTATCACATGTGAATTATATTTAAAGACCAGCAGCTTTGGATTCCATTGTTTCAAGTCCAGCCAACCTGTCAGTTGAAGCCTGAAGTTTCTTCCAGGAAATTTAAAACTCCTTTTATAACCCTCCCCCACTACATTAAACTAGTCCAACCAAGCCTTTTACAAGGAATCTTCACATTTCCTAAACAAACCTTGGGGAAGTTTCCTGGTGGATACTAGGAAATTTCATTTCACACTTACTAGTGGATACACGAAAAACATTCCCCATTTTCTATTTTCTACTCAATTTCCTGTTTTTGCCAAATGAAATCACATTTATAAGTTAAAAATCATCTTAGCACTCAATATGAACAATCAAAGTTAAGAGGTAGGGCATTAATTATCATTACTAAATCAATTTGAACCACACTCTCAAGTGGGTCCAGCTGCTTTTTTCTCACTCAAGCATATGACGGCAAAATATCTTAAGCAAATCTGATCCACTCATCGCACAAACTGCTTCAGAGATGACGAAGATCAATCTACAGATTTGCTAAAAATTAACGAGGAGGAGGGAAAAAGAGCTTTTCGGAGACAAAAATTCGAACTTTTCCACAACCCAAGAAATTGGCTGGTGAGGAGAAGAAAAGCTACAAAATCAAAATTAACAGCAAAAGCTGTAAAGAATTCAAATATACGAATCAATTGATTCATACAATAACATCTATTTTTCTGATCAAATTCTTCAATGCAACTTGATCAAACAAGCAATTAATCCAAAAATGTTCATAAAGAATCACATTTCTCACTGATGAAAATTTCTCATAGATCAAAGCGGCTGCTGCTTGCTAATTCCTACCTACCAATACCAGCATTTTCTTCTTTTCTCTTCGGCATTAATAGTAATACAACATCCAAAAAAATGCTAAGAATATCAAACCAGAAAACCAAAAAAACTCACCAAAAATTAAGCAAAGTGAAGACAAAGAAATTCATCAAAGATCCCACCACCAGACAAGAACTTCCCATCTTTGGTGCCATAGACTTAAGCTTGATCCCTTTACGTTCAACCTTAACACCACTAGCGTTGACCATCACATCTGCTCCTACCTTAATCTTATGCTTCTTTGTGTACCAAAACATGATCTTATACTTCACCTCCGTCGCCATATCCACCCGGAAAATCCCCGTTCCGTTCTCTGAAACCGCCTGTAAAGCCACCGTCGTGTTAGCAGTCCCAGTACCGGGCTTTGTAGCTTTCTTTTTGTGACCCTGGTAAAACTCCGGCAACAAAAAGCTACCTATGACAAGCCTTCTGTTTGGAGAGTCATACACTGTCATGTTCAAAGGATAATACTTGATCCCTTTGTCTTTGTTAGGGTTGTCTAGCTTTAGCGTTAGGTTCAAGGTCGTGTCGGTGGTGCGGTTCAAGGTTTTATTGAGTGATGGTAAGTAAAAACTCTGTATGGAACACTTCGGGGATGAAGCACGTAGACTTAGCCACATGAAAAGTGCTGTTAGACCCAAAGTGAAGATGAAGCTACAGCAACATCTACAACATCCTCCATCGGGCTCCGCCATGTTTTCCGGTGACTGAAAATTGGTTTTTTCCGGTGAGAGTGTTGCAAAGGGCTACCAGTTCAAAAAGAAAGAAATG
This sequence comes from Heritiera fomes, assembly GCA_032173925.1. Lineage (NCBI taxonomy): Eukaryota > Viridiplantae > Streptophyta > Magnoliopsida > Malvales > Malvaceae > Heritiera > Heritiera fomes. Next base: position 5,407,688 of record JAPDPM010000023.1, on the reverse strand, counting down.
ATGGAAATGAAGGCCCAATAGCATGTTGATCGAAAAGCATACAGTACAACCAAGCTAGCATTTTCCTTTATAGAATAATGTAATAAAGTTTGAAGTATACATGTATTATTGCAATAATATACTACTGTCTAGGTCTTTTTCTATGGCAACATTTGGGGGTGAAGCTTCATTGGCAGTGATTTTTGCAAGGTTTTGTGCCAATGAAAGACGGAAAAGTGGGTCGTGTTGACTAAATGGGCCAATAAAATGAGTTGTTGAGCAAATGGTGGGTGGTTTTTCAGGTGACTCTAGCGTTGTTTTTCCAATATGCCTGTAATTATCCTTCTTTATTTTTGGCCTCAATTGTCTGAGGCTAGAAAAGTATGAATAGTGTGATTTTGACAGACAATTTTCAAGTTTGGAGATATTTTGGTTTTATTAATTATTTTTGTATATTGAATCCAATGTTTGTACTTTAAAATGAGAAAAATGTGAAAGGAATTAACAAAAAAATAAAATAAAATAAATTAAAGAAAGGCTTGACTTGATAAATAAGTAAGTCAATTTGCAATATTGTGCATGTGAGTTACTTGGAAAATAATGAGTCATTGTCATGGTTGAGTAATCCAACTATGGAGATTAATTTATTCATGTTGTTGGCTTATCATAAGCATAACTTTAAGAGTTTATATATGATGCATTGATAGTGTATAAATTTTTTTAATTTGCCCATATGAACCTATTGATGAGATGTCAACTTTTAGTGTATTAACTGTGTATAAAAATTATACACTGTCAGTACATCATATATAAATCCTAACTTTAATAAATAGTCAAATCCAATAAAATATTTGGTTTTTTTTCTAAAGATTATAAACTTCATAAGTGAATTAAATTTTTAAATTTATTGTCAATGTATAAAATAATAATATCCTAAATATATATCTTTTCTTCATTACTATTGGATTTGAAATTAGAATTTGGATAGATATTTTCATGCTTTAAATTATATATATATATATATATATATATATATATATATATAGGTAAAAATGATAAAGTATCCCAAATATGTTAATAATAGTTTATTTCAATGAATAAAATGATGAATGAAAGGTTCATTCACATGATCTATCAATTAAAAGAGATAAATTAATCATCATAATATATATTAGAATTTATTTTTATGCACATAATAAAATTCTTTAATTTCACAAACGAAAATAAGTATTTACCATATATCTCATTTTTTTCAATTAATTTTTTTATTTTTAATATATTCTAAAAGATATGTGTTATGCTATTAATTTCAGGATTCTGTTAACAATGCATGAGATATTTTCTTTGGTTATTAATTAGTTTTTCCTTTTGTTGGTTAAGAAAATGGGGAAAAAAACCTTTAAATAAATTAAAAAAGAAAAATGGATAAACAGAAATGGGCTGATAATTGGGCTTTCTTTCTTGCCTTTTAGATTTCGACGGGCATCTTCAGCCGCAAAAGTGGAAAAAGAAAAAGGTTCTAAGAATTAGCCCATAAAAATTTCTTGGAACTGCTTGATGGGCCTTAAGGCCCTTAACTTGTTGGGTATTTTTATTATTAGTTTGAGTTTGATATATATTGATAATATAAATTTTTAATTTTACAAGAAAATTTAAAAAATTAGGATATATTTTTTTGATTATTATCTTATCTACTGTTGATGACGTTTTTTTAACTCCATAAGCGGCTTTAGGATAGTGACACATGTCCTTTAATAAATATTAAGAAAATAAAAAATAATTAAAATGAGACATATGTCATAATCTTAATATCGCTTGTAGAGTTAAAAAACTCCACCGACTGTGGATGGGATAATAATCCATATTTTTTTTATTTTATATAACTTAAGAGTAACTTGTCACTTTGTTAATCTCATTAATTAATTTTAAAATTTCAATGGCAATGTATAAGATAATTTTTCTTTGATAATTACCTCCAATCTTAGAATATGGAAATTCCCTACACACCCTTTTTTTCATAATTTACATTTATTAAATTTCAAATGATTTTTTATGATATGCACTACTTTAATATATACTATTAATTTTATTTCATGTACATCATTAAGCAAATAATATCCACATAAACATTAAGAAGTATAAATCTATTATAGATAAAATATATGTAAATTTTGATTTTTTTTGGGTTAATAATGTATTAGTAATTCCACTAACAATAAATAATTAATAAAAAAAGCTGATAACACAGTACACAAGCATTATTTTTGAACTATCAAAAACAAAAAGAAAAAGATAGAAGAAAACAAAACTCAAAAGAGCATTTAAGGTGTATAATCCATGAAGGATGCAAAACATATAAGACTGAAAATAAATAAAGATTATTATTTAATACATTATCATAGCATTTTTTAAATTTTATAAGCGAAATTAAAATGATGACGTATATCATTTAAAAAATAAAATGAAGTATATGTTATTATCTCAATTCTTTTTATGGAATTTAAAAATTTTAATGATAGTGTCTTGGATAATAATTTTAATAAATAAATATCAAAATGTAAACTAAAAAAAGCATGGACAAGATTGAAAACAAAGTACTACCTTTTTCATTTGAGTTTTATTTGCAAAAAAAAAAACCTTTTTTTTTTAACTTCTTCTTGTCTTTAATTATTAGACAAGGTGGGTGTTCTATTTTTTCAAGTTTTTGTTTTTTTGTTTTTAAATCAAAAAAAGTTTTTGTTTTTTGCATTTTGTTTGTGCCCCACTAGACAAATAATGAGACTTGTCACTTGTCTATATTTTCTTTTTCTTGAAATTAATTGGTCGGCAACTAATGGACAAAATTATGTACTAGCTTAGGGCGGGGCTTGCCTCCCTCATTTGAACTTTGTTTGAGAGGTGAAAATCTTGAGTCTACGTTTGATGTTTTATTTGTGTATAAATTTTATTAATGGCTCATAATCATTGAATTTAATTGTATTTATATTTCAAAATTTTTAATTTTAAAAGTTTAAAAATTAATAAAATAACATATCATGATTTATTGACGACATATCCAAAACTTATACGTTGATATTGTATAAAATTATACTAACAATATATCAAATTAAATCCAAATGAAGGAAGATTGCTTAGGTAAAGTTTCACTTGGAAAAGACGTTGTAATTAATGAGTTCGATTTTCAAATATTATCCATAAAATTTTCACATACTACATTAAAAAATTATCATATCTTAAAAGGATATGTGTTAATTCTCTGATTTTCATAAATTGAACAATAAATATATTTGTAATAATTAGGTTATTAGCTCTAATTTTCACTTTTTTGTCATGGGTTTAACTAATTATTTATGTATGATAAATAACAGCAGTCATCATAAATAATGAATAAAGTTATAAGTTGCTTCAACAATTTCCATTCCATACTAATAATTCACATGCCCATAGTAAAATTTGAACCAAATACTCCAAAAATATTACCTTCTCCAACTTTTTGGATAACCGAAGGCTAAACACCTACCTAACAAGCATACTTGTCGTGTCTAGTAGCTAGAACTCATTTGGGGGTGGGGGGGTGTAGGGGGCGGACTAGGGAGGTGGGGAGAAAAGAAAAGGGAGGGGAATGGGGGTCGGTTGGAAATATATTTGATAATTCCAAACAAGATAAAGTAATATGACATTATAAAAACGATATGAATAAAAAATATAAAAATAATACGAATTAAAATTTAATAAAAATTATATATGAATATAATAAAAATTTAAAAAATTGCGTTTATTATGTTAACGTAAATTTTGACACAAAAATTTTATATTTTACACAATATGAATATAATTTTATATGACACAAACCAGATTATATACAATAACGGTAAGTTTGGTAGGAAAGCAGCAGTAGCACTTGATCTGTTGGACGTCACTGATCCTAGCATTGTTATGAATGTTGATTTCTCTTTGACAGATAGTTTAGGTGATTTCACATGAATGAAAATCAGGATGTTTCCTGGCCTTGTCAGACTAGCTAGCTACCAGCAGCATCTTGTCTTTACTGGCTAAATGCTGGTAATTTGGCCAAACTCCAAGGAGCTTCCACTCTTTGTCCTTCATCTCCCCATGCAAGATTGTCATTTATGCTAGTTCTCACACCTTAGAGCCAAAGTTGCCAGTACAAGTGACTACATTCTAGTTGGCGGCATGCAGAAAAGTGAAATCCCAGTATAATATTAACATAGGATGAAGAAATTAAGCATGGAATTATAATAAAAATCAGGCTTAATTAAGGTTAATGTTAATAAAAAAATGACTTCCCTTTTCCCATCATATATATATATACATATATGTTAATTAATTAGCGAGCTTAAGATTATATATATTTATAAATCTTGACAAAATATAAGATAAATAAAAAAATAGGAAAGAGTAAATCTCTTGTTAATTCATGTGATCAAAGGTCAAATACTTCAAATGATATGAGATCGAAGTATTACATTACATAAATACACAAAGTCTTCTGTTTTTTTATAGAAAATTTAAAACATAAAATTTTAATTTTATGTGGAATAAATATGTTGCTCAAATTTCTCAAGTTATGCGTGTATTTTTGTGTAATTTATACATTCATATGGTTAGATGTACATTCTGGATAATACTAATGAAGTGTTTAAAATTAAAAATTAACGATCAAATTAATTGATTGTATCAACTCTCTATAGATATAATTAGTTGATAATTTTCTTTCATTAATACTTGAGATTCAATCACAGAACGCAAGAATCAATCATCATTGCGATGGAAGGGTTCAGCAATGCAATATTCCACTGTGAAATTGGTAGCCATAGAGTTTGAAGTATCAAGTAACCATACAAATGTGATTGTTGGTAATAATTAGTTAAAGCACTCAAATAATTTATCCATATATAGTTTATTCTTCTTGCAGAAAATGATAACACAATAACAGCCAAATTAGCAGTTGCAATTCCAGGAAGACTTGAAAGTACAATTATTTCACAAGCGACATGCGCTATAAGACCCCACTGTGCATGGGTCATGGCATTAGCTAAGTAACAAAGCATGGTGTCATGGTGATAATGTTTTCCCTTCACAACAGAAACCGAGAAAGCCCTACTTTGTCCCCAGTAGCTTTTACATCCTTTTCGATTTGCTGTCTATACTCTTTGAAACTAAAGTTTCTGTATAAACCTGGCAGCTTGCTGCAGCTTTCTATTACAGTTTCGTAGGTGGGGCAGTAGAAGTATGCCGCAGAGTATCTTTCAACTTCTTGGTTGGCAACAACTCGGTGTGTTATGCTCTTGTAAATGCCATTGCTCAACGCCTGCATCAGATGAAACGAAGTGCATAATTCGGAGAAAGAAGATTTGAGCTTTACTCTGTGCAAGCATAGCAATATAAAGACAAATTCAGTGCATAAGACTGGGGTTTAAGAAGGATCATATATATGTGTTACGTAGTTTTCTTTTCGTAATATTAGAGTTTGTTTTAGTGACTTGAACCAGAGGCTCAATTTAAGTTATATATATTAAATAAAAGACTAAGAATGGGTGTAATTTTTTATATATGGTACCTGATATAAGTCACCAATGTTGATAACTAGGGCTTTTGGATTGGGTTTAACACCAAGCCATCTTCCATCTCTCTGCAACTGCAATCCCTCTACCTGATCTTGGGATACAATGGTTAGGAAATCAGTGTCAGTGTGAGGGATGATGCCAAACATCATGGAAGAGTATAGCCAAGGAGGATATCTGTTCAGTCGAAGAGAACTAGAGCTTGGTGAGCAGTTCTCTTGGAAATAATTTGGTTTAATGCCCAAGTTTTCTGCTAAACGTTCAGCCAATCTTTGAGCCAGTAGATTAGCTTCTGCTGCATACTCTTCAATGGTTGACCTGAAAAAAAAAAGAAGGGTACTGTTTAATTGTATCATTAATCGATCACATGCCTGCAAAGGCAGTACTGATAGGCCAAAAAGTTTGTGAGGGTGATATGTTCAACGCATGCTGCCTTAGCTTCACTTGCAAATGAGACGTTCACATTTGGGTGACACTTGACAGCCACAGTGACAGTGGTCTGGTGGAGAAGACAGAGCCGCAGGGCCATGGGGGCATCTCTAGTGCAATAAAGCCACGCGTGTAGGTGGGGCTTCGAAACATTTGGCAGGTAGCTGGTATAGGATAAGGCCAACTATACCAAGCCATAGGGGTTTGGACAAAATGAAATACTAGGTATCTTTCTGTCCCTCGACATCTAAATGCTGTGTTCTCTTCAAGTACTCAACCTACTGTAAATTTACACTGTGAGATTTTATGACAAGGAAATAAGAACTTAAACTATATACTAGTCGGGCTATTTCTCCCAAAATGAGATTCAGCATCCTATAATAAGAGCAGCTTTAGTCATATTTAAGGGTTTTCCATGTTTTTGTTTCGAAATCCAAAGGTCCCAGTTCCCAGTACTTGAACCTGAATCTTTACTCAATAGTAATCAGACTTCTATGTAAATACCAAATTACCAATTGAAATTATGCTCTAAATCAAGAAAACAGTCTGTTTAGGGAGGACTGGAATCATGTTATAAGGTACTTTATGAGCTTAACAGTAAAGAGATTTCTAAAGATTCCATTAGGCATATGGTGTGAAAGTTCATGATTAATGGCTCAAAATCAATCCAGCTATTTGTTTCAATTTGTAAAGGTTTGATAACTGATTTAAGATTGTGACTAGAAAAAAGTAATTGTTTCCTCAAATACTATCTTCTTAATTAATTTTCTCCAAGTTGATATCTGATCAGCAAAAGGGCCAAAGAATTGATGTAAGGGAAAACTCAAAGTTGAATGACTAATTCTAGATGTGTATACAAATTTAATCTTAATTTCAATTAATTTCAGACTATTTCTAGCTATTACTTAACTGTATAACCTTTTTTGTTTTATTTTTCCTTTTTGGTTCAATAGTCTAAAGGTTGCTGTTCATTGTTATTTCATGTAAAGGCCATGAAATAACAAGATAAAATTATTTAAAGTACCTGAGCTTATCGCATTCATCCATTTTGGAAATATCTTTCAGGGATATATGTAAGGCTTCTGACCAGGAAAGGTTCTTCAAGCTAGTAGCAAGAGGGTTCCCCCAACGATAGCTGTGAGCTGATAAATTCAGAAAATTCTTCTCAGCTTTCTTGTCAAAAGGCTGCTGAAACATCTCCACTTGTTGATACTTCAATCTGTCTAGGAGCTCTTCAGGAATTCCATGATTCACAATTTGAAAGAAACCCCAGTCGCTAGCAGCTTGTGCCATCTGTTCTATGCATTGTTGTCTCTCAGATGGCCCAAGATTCAAATGACTGAGATCAATCACAGGCAGCTCAAGTTCTTCAAAGACTTCAACGTCGATGGGAAAATTCTCCTTTTCATCAGCAGAGCTCTGGAAGATGGCCTTGTATTTCTCGACAAATGGAGGTTCTACAGCCATTATGGGAGAGGAAGTTGGAGAAATTGCCCTCACATATATCTTCTGAATCCTGATCAGACAAATGTACATGGAGTAAGTAATTCATATTTTCAAAAGACTACTATTTATATGAATTAAAGTAAATTAAAGTGTTTATAAAAAATATGAAAGTTGCAGAATAAATGATCCAATGATCACATGGATGTATATTTCATACAATGAATTACTTATAGTTCAATGATCTGATACCAAAAACAATTGGAAAACTATGTTTGCAATTTTTTGACCATTCTGATCAATTCATACAGATATAGTACATGTCAATGTTCTCACTGCTTGCTATATCTTTTGGTATGTCTGCAGTTACTGAGTTGTTTTCATTATTTCATGACAAATTGCTGGTGAAAAGTCAAGTAATTCTATTAGGAGTTGGCAAAACTGGACCATATTTGATTTTCAGTCCTAAAAATGTTTCAATATTTCCTTGTATGGTTATATGCAGATTTATATATATATTTGGTTTTACGATTATATGCACATTCTCTTATTTCATCTTATGCCATACACACACACACATACATATTTAGAGATTTCATCAGCAGCTAATTTAGCACCTGTAATTCCCTTCATAGTTCCCTCAATGAGCTTGGAAAACTAATGTTTTTCTAGATAATTTGCTCATGCGAGCACAATGCAAATGTTCTTTGCTTTCAATTGGTTAGCTACTCATTCGATACTGGAGACCTTCAACCAATATCAAGAAGTTTGAATACCTTAAGTAAATCATGTGCTCTTAATAGACCATGGCTGTGCTAGGTGGGTATATTGTTGGAGTGGTAGATACAGACAAGTGCATAGTTCCACAAAGTTCAGTTATACATCAAATCTCCTTGTTTAATTACCTGATAGAGCTTCTATGAACTTGTGCTTATTCTCCTGCAGATAACGGGCAAGCATATTTAAGCAATAATTACAAGGAGGACCAACAGCTAGCCGCACTCCATTTCTGCAGTTCATCATATTCAAAAATGTTAATGGAAGGTCTATATTGGGTATTATTGAGCCTTATCAACCCTAAAAGCTAACTCAAAAAAAACCCTAACAATCTTTTTTTTCACACATCAAGCCATGAGGAGCACTCTTTGCCCAAAACACAGCAATGTGTTTATCAACCCGAGTTGATATCGATATTTGGTGCTATTAAGCTTTTTCAATCCCAAAAGCTAATTTAAGAGGTTAAATTTTTACTCATATTTATAAATAAACACCTATCCTTTTTACACAACCGATGTGAAATCTCACCAATTTTTGCTATATATAGTAGGAAATGGTGAGTATTAAAGGTAAAGTAGCATAAAATGGGATACAGCATTATAAGAATATATACAAGAATAACTCAATTTTCCATGATCAAGCATGCCTTTGATGCTGGATGACCAACCTAGAGGCGAGCTCTTCAAAGAAATTGACAAGTTAATATAAAACAGATTATTGCATCCTTGATTTTTGTCAATATCATCAGTGAAGTAAACTATTTTGCAGACTCCTTGGGTAAGCTTGGTATAGATAGAAATGATATTGTCACAGTTGGGGATGGTAGGCTGGTAGCTTTTATGTTTTCACATTTGGGTGTTGTATCAAGCCTATATAGGCTAATAGGCTTTCCTTTGGCTGTTTTCTTATCTTTGCCCCTCTTTTTATGCTTGTCTTGTGGATTTGTGCATGTATTTGAGTTGTTCCTAAGGGAGTTGCGCTGAGAAAAAAATAGGGTTTTTAAGTTGAATTGCTAATCATCATGTCTCCATGGCATATAATTAGGAAAAGTAAATTTCAAATTGCAGAAGCAGTACTACTTTTCAGAAAAGTAGGATCCATGTTACAATAAATAGGTAAAATATGGTGAATTTCCTATTTCATGAGCTCTTAACAAGAACAAGTAAAAAAATTAAAAGCATATATTTCGCGCCGATTTTTTGTTTTATTTAAGTAGATACATACTTAATAAAGATAATTATAGTTCGATTTTTCAAATATATGAAAAAAACTTGAGAGAAAAAGAATAACATACCCATATTTGAAAACATACCTATCTCCATAGTCATTCTCGAGTCCAAATAACATAGCTATGAGTTCCTTTCTAGACAAGAGAGGTATTAAGCTGTTTAATCGACCTTGCTAGAGGATAAGATAAGAATAAAGCTTAATTACATGATCAAGAAGTGAGTAATACAATAATATTCTAGGGTTTTTGAGCTTTGAAAGAAAGAGCAAAAATAAATATAGTACACGTATAAGTACAGAGACTGGTTTACATTTACGTTCAAAGTTAGAACAAATAAACCATTGGCTGATGAAAATTTATGGCTATAGCATAGAACACGCGTCCAAAAGATGTACTTGTCAGATAAGAAAGAAAATAGAGATCGGGTAATGTACTTTTAGATTTTATAGTTATACGTGTGTAAAAGCTCCTTTACAATAGCGGTAGCAGATTTGAAGAAGAGAAAAGGTCGGTATTGAAATTCAAACTTTTCAAAGATTTACTTGTCAGATAAGAAAGAAAATAGAGATCGGGTAATATATATACGTGTAGAAAAGTTCCTTTGCAATGGTGGTAGCAAATTTGAAGAAGAGAAAAGGTCGGTATTGAAATTCAAACTTTATCTACATAACTTCAACACTTCAAAAGTAGAGGTACTATAGTTCGAATTAGAAAATTTTTAAATGTAATTTCATGCATGTTTACTTTTTATAATTTTTTTTAATTTTAGGGCAAAAATTTGAATGACATTTATTCACATCCAAGGTAACACTTCTATCTTACATCGAAATATACTAAGATATTATATTACAAGACAATTTTTATTATCAAATCAATGAAATCTTCAAGTTAAAATGAACATTACTTCGCAAGTTAAATATGAGCTTTCACAAATGATATCATAATAGTCCATTAGCAAGATTTTGAGAACTAATTAAGTGTTATATTATGAGAACCATCTCTAAAATCTGATGACAGTTAAGTATTACATCATTATAGATTTGGTAATTCGTGTTTTTAATTTGTTTTCGTATCATGTAAAATTGTGTTCGTGTCGTATAAAACACAAAAATTTCGTGTTGATATGGAAAATATAAAATCTTATTTTTAGCTTTTACAATATTGATATACAATTTTTACTCAATTTTAATTTGTATCACTTTATGTCTTATATTTGCATCATTTTCATATCGTCGTATCTATGATTGTCAGATTTATACAATTGAGAGCTCATCTCTAAAATCTTAACACCTAGTGTAATCTTGATTTGATTTTGTGCTAGACTTGAAGATGACATCAAGTTTTAAATAAAGAGAGTTTGTGATTCCCAAATCCTAAGAGGGGATATTGTGAAAGATTAGGCTATGATATATACTTGAAACTCATATTTGTAAGATATTTTTTATAAGATAAAACAATGTGATTTTCAAGTTAGAGAAACAATACTTCACAAGTTAAGTGTGCATCTGCACAAATATACAGCTTTTATACGTTATCATTTAACTATAAAATACTAACTCATTAATGAGCAAGGTTGATTAAGGATGTGTTAAAAACTATTTCAAGTGTATCAATTATATATCTTTTAAGTGTAAGCTGAAGAAGAGTTCAACTAGAGTTGAACTTGAAGCTCTAGAAGAATTTATGCAAATTAAATTATTATACCGTAATTTGCATCCAAATGTCAAACAGTAAATCAATAATTTTTTTGTTAAATTCATAGAAATTTTATCCAAATTTTAACTGGTATTTTTTTTTTTAGTGATTTTTTCTTACTGTTTTCTTGACATATCACTGTTTTATGGCTTAAATTATCCGCCCTAGTCAATGCGCCTCCACTCGCTTTAAAGAGGCGTAAGTGGAAAGCAAGAATGTAAAACGTGTTCTCATTCGATTGGCTGAACTAAAGCCCTTTTTCGTCATTTGAAGGTGTCAATTGAGCCGGCGGTCGAGCCGGACTATTCCCATCCCAAAATTAAGATATTCAGATTAGTATCAATCAAAACCCTCTTCAACAATCCCCTTTCAAAGGTCACGCCGCCGTTGTTCCTTTTCCGATTTCAGGTAAGATTGGAGCCTCGTTTTGTTCCTGTTATTTCGTTTTCGGGTCGATTTCTCTGCTAAATCGTTGTGTTCCAATCTGCAGTTCTCTCTTCGAGTCGGTTGCCGCGCCTTCCGCCGATTTCAGGTTAGATCAGCGCCTCACTTTATTCCTGTTATTTCATTCTTGGGTTGATTTGTTTGCTGATTGGCTGCGTTCCGATCTGCCAATACTCTTTTCGAGTAGATCGCCATTTACCATCTGCAGCTGTTCCTTCTGCCGATTTTAGGTAACTTCGCAGCTTCGTTTTCAGACCTTTGTAGTCACATTTGGCATAGATCCCATTTACTTTCTTAAGAACGGAGGAATAGTCAGCGCCACTAGCTTTCAGTATTTCAACCATATTTTTGAGTGCCTGTAGATTTGATACAAGTGTCATTTACCAACACTTCTTCCGTTCCAGAATAAAAAAGCTAAATAGTACATTTACGGAATCATTGGTTCTCATATTAAGAAATTAACTGCTGTCTGATTCTGTACACTGTCTGAGATGAACTTTCCAGTCTGTAATAGAAACCCAATAGACATTATCAGTATCTAGTGTGTATAATGGAAATCTAGGACTAAAGCCTTAACCTGTCAAGAACCTTGAATGAACATGTCACAAACATCCGGAATAAGACCAAGAACACCAGAGACAAAGAGAAGATTATTGGCCTTGATGGCCTGAGAATATGGTCCTAATTCTGCTGGAGCCTTGTCAGTTGCCACTGCCTCCTTTATGCCTACAATCAAGACATAGTCACAAACCCAAGGCATCAATTGAAATGAAGGACCGTAAGAAAGACAAGAGGAATGTGATAATGAAACAGAGATTTTTCCAAAGTCATAATATGATCAATTTACTTACAACATTTTCTTAAACTTACCTGATGGGACAAGAGGTTTGTCATTAGTGTTCTAGTTCCATAGATTTTGTTATGCTTTTTGCTTGATTACTTTTTTGTGATCTGGTTTTGTAGATTTTGTTCCTTAGATGTTGTAGTTACTCAGATTTTGTGTCTGATTTATGTGTGTGGCAGTACTTAAAATTTTTGCTTAAGTTTAAAACAGATCTAAAACTTTTGTTATGGATACGCTTTATTATCTAGCATTTTATGTAGCATCTGTATATATCTATATTCGATGGAATTCTTTGTTTTCTTTCTTTCTTGAAGTACTATTATGAGATTAAACTGAATACTTCACAGATAAAGGAGAAATGCCTTTGCAGAAGATTGAAACTGGCCACCAGGACACTGTCCATGATGTGGCCATGGATTACTATGGTAAGCGTATTGCTACTGCCTCATCAGACAGCACAATTAAGATAGTTGGGGTGAGCAACAATACACATCAGCATTTAGCAACTCTGACAGGTCACCAAGGACCAGTATGGCAGGTGGCTTGGGCTCACCCTAAGTTTGGCTCCTTACTTGCTTCATGTTGTTATGATGGGCGTGTGATTATATGGAAGGAAGGCAATCAGAATGAATGGAGTCAGGCTCATGTTTTTGATGACCATAAGTCATCTGTTAATTCGATTGCTTGGGCTCCTCATGAACTGGGACTTTGTTTGGCATGTGGTTCTTCTGATGGAAATATATCAGTTTTTACTGCAAGGGCAGATGGAGGCTGGGACACATCAAGGATTGATCAGGCTCATCCAGTTGGTGTAACTTCTGTTTCATGGGCTCCATCAACAGCACCCGGTGCTCTTGTTGGTTCTGGCTTGCTGGATCCTGTTCAGAAACTTTGCTCTGGTGGATGTGATAACACTGTAAAGGTGTGGAAGCTATATAATGGAATTTGGAAGATGGACTGTTTTCCAGCTCTTCAAATGCATACTGATTGGGTACGGGATGTTGCTTGGGCACCTAATTTGGGGCTACCAAAATCTACTATTGCAAGTGCTTCACAGGATGGGAAAGTAATTATATGGACCGTGGCCAAGGAAGGGGATCAGTGGGAAGGTAAAGTATTGCATGATTTTAATACCCCTGTCTGGAGGGTGTCATGGTCATTGACAGGAAACCTATTGGCTGTGGCTGATGGGAACAACAATGTGACATTGTGGAAAGAAGCTGTAGATGGGGAGTGGCAACAGGTGACTGTTGTTGAGCCATAGCACCGATCTCCTATTTTTCTCTTGTAATATTGGCCATGTTTTAGAACCTGTTTAGTTCATGTATGAGAACTATCAGCAGGTTTACTGTTTTATACTGCTTAGTTAAATCATTCTTTTGGATATTCCAGAATTCAAAATTTTAGCTTGAACTTCTGTCAAGACTCAAGAGTCCTGGCTGATTATGAAAGCAGACCAAGTTTTTGTTAACAAAATATGCAAGCTGTTGTTAGTATGTTTATCTATTTATTTCTATTGCTAATATCCCATAAGTTTTATATGTTCATCACGCTTGTCAATTTGATTGGTATATTCACCTGAGTCTAATGTGCATGTATGTATCTATGATCTATCACTTTTTTGCGTTGTGCTACTGTAGTTATAACTAATCTTTCTTTTAAAATTAATTTCTTTGGTGAGTTTTTATTTTTATTTTTTTTGAAGCTTTACACATAGCAATGAGGCAATCAATGCATTTTATTAGGTTCAAGGACTTTAACTGCTGAATAGAAATTTATGATGGATTTCTTGCGAGTTACAAGAAGCAAAATGAAAACACAGTACTTTATAAGTTATAATGAAACAACAATTGGCAATTTTAAGACCAAGATCCAGGATAAGGAAGGAATACCCCCAGACCAGCAGAGGCTGGATCTTTGCAGGGAAGCAACTTGAAGATTTGAGGACCTTGTCAGACTACAAAATCCAGAAGGAATCAACTCTGCACCTTGTCCTTCGCCTTCGCCATGGTTCCTAAGCTATTGTTCTTTCAAGTGTCATTTATAATGGGGTCCAGCAGAAGATCCAATTATGTTTGAATAAATGGTTATGGGTTGTGTTTGTGGTTGAATGATTGTGTGAGCTTGCTGCTGTGACTTTTTAGTTCTACCTTATGTTTAAGGTTGCAAGTTACAGGTACTTTGTCATTGAATAGATTTAAATTTTAATACAAGTTTCTAAGATTGTTATGATTGTTTGAATCCTTCGAAGCATAGTATTTTTATTATTAATAATTTAATACATGTCGTATTTCTTTTTTAATCGCTTGATCAAGAGCTTATTGGTTATTTAATGGCTTAATCAAGTTGTTTATGATGATTCTTATATATCTCTCCCTATTGAATGCCAGTTTTTGATTTGCCGTGAGTCTAAGTCCATGTCCATCCCATCCATTCATGTACCTAGCCAGGAACCTTCCCTTTCTTCCATGTTCATTGCATTTATATTGTAAAACTGTCAAAAGCATGATTTACATTGATATGTTGTTGAACTGTTTTGTTTTCTGCCTTTAAATTTGATGATGGTGGCCCTTACTACTTGGAAAAAGCAGTTCATTTCATTTGTCGTTACTATCAATGTAAAAAATTGCACATAGATTCACCAATACATACAAAGTGGATTAACATTTAACTTAATATTCAATCAAATAATCATATTTCGTGAAAGTTTTTCAAGTTTAAAGTTAAATTTCATATCTGCATTGAAAATTAGTATTAATGGTCAATTATCGTATTTAATGAAAAGATATTACTGTAAATAAAATATTGATTAACATTAAAGAGTCAGCAAAATTAATAATATAAATAAAAGTATGTGCTTTGAGAATCAAGGGAATAAAATATTTATGTTAAAATTTGAATGTCAAATTTGTTAAAGATTATTTCATGAATTAACTATATTAAAATTTTGATTCATGTAGATCAATTTGGAAGAATAAAAAAATTGTTAAAAAATAGTAAATATTGTATAACTACGTTAAAAACTCAAACGTTAACAATAAATTAATGAATATTAAAAAAATTATTTTTTTAATTTTCATCAACTTGTCATTATTTTATTTTATTTTATTAGTAATATTTTAAATGGGCACGACCCAAAGAAATAGTTATTGGCTCAAAGAAATATTTTAAAAGCACATCTTATTTCAAGTTAATAAAAAAAATCTAAATTTAGACTACAAATTAGTAATTACTTGGTGATTAAATTACTTAATACGTGGCTTCATGTTATTGGCTCTTTCTTTTCCCACTTTTCTTGTTAGGTCGGCAATCTCCCCCTATAAATAAATCAACATTTTCCCCGTCTTTTCATCAATTTCTCATTCTCTAATCTTTTAATCTCTTCAATCAAATCTGAAGAGTTCGATTCTCTCTTCGAAGGTAATTTCTTGTTTTCAATTTCCATTCTTCTTTCTGTTTCTTGATTTTGTTGAATTTGGTAGATTTTTAGTCGATTTATTTAGGGTCTTGGTTTTATCGATTTGTTCGATTCGATTCATCTCAATTAAAGTTGATACCTTTTTGTATAAATCTTGTCTCTTTCGGATTGAAGATCCCGAATTCGCTTTGTTTTGGCGGCTTAATTGTTTGTAAATTTTATATTGTTGATTTTAGGGTTTCATCGTTTATTGTTGACCTAGTTTTTAGGATCTGATGATTTAGTATCTCGCTTATGATTGTAAGTTTGCATTTTTTTTCTGATTGGTTGATTTGAGGGTCTGATTTATTTGTCCATCAAAGTTGGGTGATTGGCCTAAATTGAAGGTTATTGCTGATGTTATTTGATTGGTAGATAGTAGGAAACAATCATATTGATTTTTATTCTGATTGCTTGATGTATTATGTATTAGCATGAAATTTGTGTTAATCGTTGATGATTACCCATGGCAAAGATGTTTTAGTTTTGTTGACTGCTTGAATAAGTGTATAATCTATGCCTAATTTAATCTTTGAGCAGTTCTTTTCTGTTAAAAATTATAATTTTGCTCATGCAAATGGATGTTGGAAGTTATAAAGTAATTGGGAGTTTCTTGTTGACAACAGATGCAGATCTTTGTGAAAACTCTCACTGGTAAGACCATCACCCTTGAGGTGGAAAGCTCAGACACAATCGATAATGTCAAGGCCAAGATCCAAGACAAGGAAGGGATCCCTCCTGACCAGCAGAGGCTTATCTTTGCTGGAAAACAGCTCGAGGATGGCCGCACTCTGGCTGACTACAACATCCAAAAGGAGTCCACTCTCCACCTTGTCCTTCGTCTCAGGGGTGGCATGCAGATTTTTGTGAAAACTCTTACAGGCAAGACCATCACCCTTGAGGTTGAAAGCTCCGACACGATTGATAATGTCAAGGCCAAGATCCAAGATAAGGAAGGGATCCCACCAGACCAGCAGAGGCTTATCTTTGCTGGTAAACAGCTGGAGGATGGGCGTACCCTTGCTGACTACAACATTCAGAAGGAGTCTACCCTCCACCTTGTCCTTCGTCTTAGGGGTGGCATGCAAATATTTGTGAAAACCCTCACTGGAAAAACTATCACTTTGGAGGTGGAGAGCTCAGATACAATTGATAATGTTAAAGCCAAAATTCAGGACAAGGAGGGTATTCCACCAGATCAGCAGAGGCTAATTTTTGCGGGGAAACAGCTTGAAGATGGCAGAACCCTTGCAGACTATAACATTCAGAAGGAATCAACCCTCCATCTGGTGTTACGTCTCCGTGGTGGTATGCAGATTTTTGTGAAGACTCTCACTGGCAAGACGATTACCTTGGAAGTTGAGAGTTCTGATACCATTGACAATGTAAAGGCTAAGATCCAGGACAAGGAAGGGATTCCACCAGATCAACAGAGGCTGATTTTTGCTGGTAAACAGCTGGAGGATGGGAGGACACTTGCTGATTACAATATCCAGAAAGAGTCGACCCTCCACTTGGTGCTGCGTCTGCGAGGTGGAATGCAGATTTTTGTAAAAACTTTGACAGGTAAAACCATTACTTTGGAGGTGGAGAGCTCTGACACAATTGACAATGTGAAGGCGAAGATCCAAGATAAGGAGGGCATCCCACCTGACCAACAGAGGTTGATTTTTGCTGGAAAGCAGCTTGAAGATGGGAGGACCCTCGCTGACTATAACATACAAAAGGAGTCGACCCTGCATTTGGTCTTGCGCCTTAGAGGAGGGATGCAGATATTTGTCAAGACCTTGACTGGGAAAACAATCACCCTGGAGGTTGAGAGCTCAGACACGATTGACAATGTGAAAGCAAAGATCCAGGACAAGGAGGGGATTCCTCCAGACCAGCAGAGGCTGATCTTTGCCGGGAAGCAGTTGGAGGATGGTCGCACTCTGGCTGACTATAATATCCAGAAGGAGTCCACTCTGCATCTTGTCCTGCGCCTCCGTGGTGGTTTCTGATTTGGGTTCTATTTGAGTAGTGCCTTTGGTGTGTTATGCTTTTCATCGTATAATTATCTCTCATGACCTTGTTTGTGTCTTTGCCGAACTGGTAGAAGCGTCAAGTAGTTTGGAAACTCTTTATTTTCTGTTTGTTTTAATGATGTTCCGTGGTGCAGGCCACATCTGAATCAATAATATAGAATAAAGTTCTATCTTGTTCATTTTTTATTGTCTTTTATTTGGCTTGCTGTCATAGGCTCTGCCACCATGCCCATTGTTGGGTGGTGGTGTGGGCTTTAACTTTCTGGTAATCGTATCTTGTTCATATTTTTTTGTCTTTTACTTAGCTTGCTGTCATACGTTCTGCCACTGCCACCATGCCCATTGTTGGGTGGTGGTGTGGGCTTCAACTTTCTGGTAATCATTGATAACATATTAAGCTAGAGCTAAGCTAATGTTTCCCTTTAAGATTTGTTTCAACGAATTAACGGAGGAGTTTCTTACGGTATGATTCCATTCCTCATTATCGCTAAGGTGTATGTTTTCTGGTTTTTTGAGTGCGATTTGCTAATGTTAATCCAAGTTACACATCATGCTCTTCTCTCTTTAAAGAATTAATCACCGAAGATTAGACTGGATTCATTCTATTATTAGAAATAATAAAGACCTAATGCTGTACCAAAAAAAAAAGAAAAATAAAAAGGAATGAAATAATTATTAGAAATAATTATTTAGACATGTATTTTATTTATTAAAAATAAATAAAAATGAATTCTAAAATAAAAAGGAATGAAGATTAGACTGGATTCATTCTATTATTAGAAATAATAAAGACCTTTAATTCATTCTATTATTAGAAATAATACAGACCTTTTATTAATAGTATATGAAATAATTATTTAGACATGTATTTTAGATTTCAACTGCCAACTTTTTTGTAAATTGCATTTTTTAATCTTTTATAATTATTTTTTTAATTATAGTAATTTTTAATAGAAATTATTAAACATGTACATTTAAAAAGGAATGAAGAAAAAATGCTTTTATTAGTTAAAAATAAATAAAAATGAATTTATTATTTTTCATATTTTATTTCATTTTTGTAGGTGCATTTTAGATATTTTGTCAACAAACAAACAAGATTTTGGAGGACATCATTAAGAAACCACAAAGACACCTACCATTTCAGATAAAAACTGTCAGACGGTGTCGTATATGTTTGTAATCTAACCCATCATCATCGTACAGACAACTCTACCCCTCCGCGTCCAACCTAACCCATTCTGCTCGTCTACAAAATCAAATCAAACTCACCTTAATCATCGTACACGTGTCCATTCAAATTGATCATCTGCTAAAATAGTCCAGTACAGGGCACACCACACCACACATTAACCCACTCTCTTTCGGCACACGACAAATTCCAAAAATCCAACGTAAAAGGAATATAAAAAGTATAAATTATTTAATTCACTGTTTGCGAAATCTCTTGCTTTTATTTTGTCTTTCTGCCCAAACAAACCCTCAAAGCTCGGCGATAGAGAGAAAGCTTAGGCTCCGATCTTCAATTTAGGATTTCTTCGTTTCATAATCAGATTCTTGATTCTTCAAAACCCTAATCTTTAGATCAGGTACGCTTCAACCCGCTTCTATTCAATTTTTATTTTCTAAAAGATTGTAATTGATTATTTAATTGTAGGAATTATCTTCGATTCTTGTTTTGTTGAATTGATGGTTAGGGTTTTTATCGTTGAAAGTTCTCATCGTGGTGTTAATCCCTTAAAAAAGTTCGGATTTCTGTTAGCTTTTGGGTGTAATTTGATTAAACAGATTTTTTTTTTCAGGAATTATACAGTCGCTTCTGTGTTTTTTTTTCCCTTAGTTTAAAATTATAATCTTTAACTCCCTCTTTAAAAATTGTTTACTTTGATATAATATAGCATTGGTGTATCCTTAAATTCTTTTTATGGTAAAATCATAGACACCCACTTTATATTAGACCACTATATTGGGTGTGTGTGTGCCTTTTGCTAAAATGCTGATATGACTTCATGGGTGATGCTTGGAAGCTCAGAAATCTATGTATGGTTTTATGGTGCTTTATCTTTGTTTAGTTTTTGGATTAACCAAAAATACTAAATTTTTATTTCGGGAATAATTATTTTTTGACTTTCTTTTCTTTTCTTGTTGATTTCTGCTTTCTTTTTAGCAGAAAATAACGTTGTGGGATGTTTGTTTCAAAGATGTGTAGAAAGAACAAGCCTATTTGATCCTATTAAATGAAATCACTGATTAAGATTCCATGTTGCAATGTAGTTCTTAGTGTTCTAGTTGTTCGGCTTTTTCTATCAGCTAAGTTTCATGTCTGATCTTGACGTCCAGATTCCTACCGCCTTTGGTAAGCATTTCCCCTCTTAATGATCTATACCCCTCATATTAAACTGTATTGTTGGTGGGAAATCTAACCTGTATGCTATGCGTTGTTGCTAGATCCGTTTGCTGATGCAAATGCTGAAGACTCTGGTGCTGGTGCCAAGGAGTATGTTCACATTCGTATTCAGCAGCGGAATGGTAGGAAAAGCTTGACTACTGTCCAGGGCTTGAAGAAAGAATTCAGTTATAACAAAATTCTCAAGGACCTCAAGAAGGAGTTTTGTTGCAATGGCACTGTTGTCCAGGACCCTGAGTTAGGGCAGGTGTGTTTCTAATCTCCTAAGAAAGTGACCCTGGCCACCTGTCTTCGCTCTCCAGTTTTACGATTATTATCTGCTTGGTTTATGTGTAGGTTATTCAACTTCAAGGTGACCAGAGGAAGAACGTTTCTGCTTTTCTTGTTCAGGTTAGTCATTACCCTTTGGTTTAGATATTCTTAAAACTGACATGGCTAGAAGATTCGACAGAGCAATCATCTTTTTAATTTTGCTTAGTTCGTGCATGTACCAAGTAATTGAAGTTTTAGTTCAGGCATGTTATTCAGGTCCATAATTAGCATTCTCTTTCGTTTTTTGAACAGGCTGGCATCGTGAAGAAGGATAACATCAAAATCCATGGTTTTTAAGTTGCAGCTACAAAAGTTTCTGGTTGTTTAGCCTTTCGGTCTCCTAGCTGAAAACCCTATCTGATGAACTATTTGTCATATCTGTTCTATTATCTTTTTTGTTGGTTTGGTTTGATACTGATATATGCAATCTCTGTTTCTTGTGCTTTCAACTCTTGGCCTATTTGATGTTGAATGACAATGGAATCTATTATTGTTTCTCTTGCTCACATGTTTGTTTCCACTATCATCTGAAGCTTAAACAACTTGACAACAGGGTATTCCATTTGACATCTTATTTGGCTTGTTTGGAATTCGACACAAAAAAAAAAAAGACTTGAATGTGTCGGTTTAAATTTTGATATAAATTATATATAAGTTTAGTAAAAATTGAAAAAATTGAAAAATATTTTATGATTAACGTGTCAATACATGGTTTCAGAATATAGAATTGTCAAATCTAAGTAGGAAAATAATGGTAATTATGGTAATTGACAATTTTAAGTGTTGAGATTAAGGAAAAACTATTAGAACATGATCTGCAAAGGAATGGATTATGAGAAGAAAATTGTATTTTTGCTTACCAATGTAAGGAAGTCTTTTTAATGATTTAACTTTTAAGAAAAAAATCAATATTTATTGGATCAAGTGAAAGAAACTTGGTGTCTTTTAAGTAAAATTTTTAATTTGAATCTTATGAATAGAAAAAATAGTATGGCTGAATGTTCAAATAAGGATCTAAAGTTTTCGGAAATATTCGATTTAGGATCTAAACTTTTATTTTGTTCAATTCAGGATAAAACGTTTTCGATTTTGCTCAAATAAGGATTTTTTAACGTGCGTGAGTTACACGCGTCGTTAAAATAATAACGGCGTTTATAAAAGCCACGTGACAGCATGTGATTGGGCCACGTAGTAGAAGTGGACACGTGGCAGCATAAGAGTGGGACACGTGGCAGTGACATATAATTAATTTTCTTTTAATAGATAAAAAATACATGGACACGTGGCAGCGTATTAGTAGGACACGTGGCAAGGTTGACACGTGGTAGCGTGTGAGTGGGACACGTGACAGTGACTTATAATCATTAGTGGGACACGTGGCAAAGTTTAGATCCTGAATTGAACATTTTCGAAAACGTTAGATCCTTATTTGAGCATTCAGCCAAATTTTTTTGTTATAAATATTAATAAAAAATTAAAAATTAAAATATTATTTATAATATTATAATTAGTAGTTAATTTTGTTAGTTGATTTTTTAATAAAAAATAACTTTTAAAAATTTATATTGCATTTTCAAAAAAAATTGTTAAAAAATAAATTTTTATAAAAAATATTTCTGTATTTTTTTCACTTTGTTTTTCTTTTCTTTCATTTTTGTTTTTATTTCTTTTATATGATTTAAATTTAAAATAATTTTTTATTGTAAATTAAATATATTTCTTTTTAGAAAATTGAGATTTTCTAAGAAATACGTTTATTTTTTTAATTACATTAATTTTTCTAAAAAGACAATTCTTACATATTTTTCTTTATTTTTATAGTTTCTTTATCTTCTTTCTTTTTTTGTCAATTAGAAGAAAAAATAGAAAACAAAAAAAGAAGAAAAATAAAAATTAAATTTAGTAATTTAAAATTTATTCTTTAAAAAATATATAATTTCTAATAATTTTATGGCTAATAGTTTTTTTCCTTTTTTATGGTAAAAACGAAAAAAAATTAAGAAAGAAAAAATAATAATTATACTAGTTAAAAAAATTTTATAATAATTTTTATTTTTGAGAATTTATTTTCTAAAACAAAATTTAAAAATTTTAATTATTTCAAAAAATAATTTTAAAAAATTTATTCAAGAAAATATTATTTTATGAAAATATATAGTTTTTTTAATAGAAAAAAAAGTTAAAAAATACGTGGACACGTGGCAGCGTGTGAGTGAGACACGTGGTGACGTGTGAGTGAGACACGTGGCAACCTATGAGTGAGACACATGGCAGTGATTTATATTTATTTTCTTTTAATATGTAAAAATAAAAAGGACACGTGGCGGCGTGTGAATGAGACACGTGGCAGAGTGTGAGTGTGACACGTGTCAATAATTATCCTTTCGTCGTCAGCCACTCTCTTTAACTGCGCGTGTAACTCACGCGCGTTAAAAAATCCTTATTTGAGCAAAATCGAAAACGTTTTATCCTGAATTGAGCAAAATAAAAGTTTAGATCCTGAATCGAATATTTCCGAAAACTTTAGATCCTTATTTGAGCATTCAGCCAAATAGTATTGAAAGAACTTTTTTTAAATGAGGTCCAATCCAATCTGATTTCGAATTAATCGGAATTCAAAATCAACTTTGAATACCGAAAAATGTTTACCTAAAAAAATCTTTCAAGAAAAAAGAATATATATTTTTAGAATTTGTATATGATGTATTGATAGTGTATAGTTTTTATACACTGTCAATACATCAGAGGTTGACACTTCATCAATAGACTTTTATGGGTAAATTTAAAAAATTTATTTATATTTGCATATAAAAATCTATTAATAAGATGTTAATATCTAATGTATTGACAATATATAAAAATTATATATTGTAAATGCATCATATATATATATATAAATTTATATTTTTACATCAAGTTTAGACCACACAAATAATACAGTGGAAGATATGATTAATATGCAACAAGAAAAAGAAAAAGAACCAATCCTTTATTGCCGAAAGAAAAAAAAAAAAAGGAAAAGAATGAACTTTGGAAGTAGAGCCTGGATTCCATAAATCTAAATGGAGACTGATCAATTCTGGCAGGTGGATGCCAACCTTACTGTGGCTACTTTTGTTGGATTGTGACAAAATAAGAAAGGTGGTTTGAATATACATGTACCATCACAAGCATTGATGTTGATGTCAGACCCATCTTTTCTTCTTTGTTTTTTCTTCCCATCATCGGCTTTCGTCGCGTGCTTCGTAGGTGGGTCCTGATTCATAAAGTTATTACATCTCTGGCATGCCACCGGCCAATCCATTAAATAAATCTTCTGTTCTTTTTATCTTTAGAATTTTTATCCTTTTTGATGCATAGAATGATAAATAAAATAAAATAATAATTATTTTATTTTATATTTAATACACACATTAAAAAAAAGATCGAATTATAAAAAAAGACTAATCATTTTTTTAGTATAAGATAATTTAATTTTTTTTTAAAAAGTGAAGATTATTTTTAGTCTTATAAAATTAAAAATAAATATTCATATTTTATTTATTTTATACTTAACATTTATATTTGAAAATTAACTTAAACATTTAATAAAATAATAAAGATCTTTAATTAATTAATTAATATAAATTTTTTTCTTCTTTTTTATTTTTTCTTTCTTTTTCTTTCATTTTTTTGCTTGTTTTTATTAAAGAAAAACTATAATTTTTATAAAATAATATTTTCTTGAACATATTTTTTTAAAGTATTTTTTACAAAAAAATTCTCAAACATAAAAATTATTATAAAATATATTTTTTAACTAGTTTTTCCTCATGTTCAAATTTTTATTGTTTCTTTCTTAATTTTTTTTCTTTTTTCCTGTAAAAAAAGAAAAGAAAAATAGCTATTAACCATAAAATTATTAGAAATTATATATTTTTTAATTCATCAAAATTGAATTATTAAATTTAACTTGTATTTTTG
Source organism: Heritiera fomes (assembly GCA_032173925.1). NCBI lineage: Eukaryota > Viridiplantae > Streptophyta > Magnoliopsida > Malvales > Malvaceae > Heritiera > Heritiera fomes. The sequence goes on along the minus strand of JAPDPM010000023.1, from coordinate 5,383,101 downwards.
TTTGTTTTCTATATTTCCTTATAATTGACCAAAAAAAAGAAGATAAAGAAACCATTAAAATAAAGAAAAATATTTAAGAATAGTCTTTTGAAAAATTTAATTTAATTAAAAAAATAAACTTATTTTCTAGAAAAGCTCAATTTTCTAAAAATAAATATATTTAATTTACAGTAAAACATTATTTTAAATTTAAATCATACAAAAGAAAGAAAAACAAAAAGGACAAAAAATTGAAAAAAATATAGAGAATGCTTTTTATAAAAAATCATTTCTTAACAACATAATTTTTTTGAAAATTAATATAAAATTTTAGAAGTAATTTTTTATTAAAAAATCAACTAATAAATTGGACTATTAATTATAATATAATAAATAATATTTAAATTTTTAATTTTTAATTTATATTTATAGCAAAAAAATTATAAATTTAAATTAAGTTACTTTAAAAAAGAATATTTAAAAAACTTATTTTATACTACTTTTAATTTTACACATAACAAATATTGTGAAAAAATAAAAAATCATCTTATCTTATTTTTAATCTTTATATACACTAAATATAAGATAGAATGATATAATCTAATCTTATCATATCCATAATCTTATATTATCTTATCCTATCTTTATTCTATGCACCAAACATGATATTTAAAAATAGGATGTTGGTTTATTTATTAATAGCAGGGTGTAGAGTAGGACTTGGAAACAAAGTGCAAAGCAACTGCAAAGAAAAGAATGTGGAAAAAAGTTTCTTGACGATGATTAACAAAGTAGGAACTTTAGATTTTTAAAATCATAAAGCATTTCAATTCTAGTTTCAGAGAATGGTAGTTGACTGAATTGAACTGAAACTCAAATCAAAACTGAATTTGATGGAATTTCTTTTCCTTGGGTGCATTAAACTTCAACTTGTATTTAAGGTTTGTGAATGAAGTGCTAACGCAAGCAGGAATATTATTAGATTAGATGCAGAGAAGATTACAGATGAATTAGATGACAGAAAACCTGTTAAAAATCTGAAAAACATGTGTCAATTGTGGAAATATTATTTAATCTGACGGGTATAACTTAGCTGATGCTACCTTTGGCACAGTAAACCTTTTGTCATCTCATGTCAGAAAAGCTTACCAGTAGTCTAAGATTTCTTCACCTAACATACCAAACTCCTTATTCTATTTTCCAACTAACATTCTACAACATTTTCCTTTCCCACCTTCCATTCTTCTTCCTAGAAAACTATTCCACTAGGAGAATGTTTCTCTCGGAGTCACACATGAAACACTATTTAAGTTCCCCAACATCTGCGAACCTCATAATTCTCTTGCGACACTGCCAAAGTGGTTTAGTTCTTTGAGTGCAATACAAATGGCTGAATCAGAGCACTCTTCTAGTGAAGATGCATCTATGGACTCTAAAGGTAAATCCTTAGGCCTGTTCTTCAATTCCCATGTGTTCCACTCCATTACTGTTGAGATTCCTTTTGTGTTATTTTCTTCTTTAACATCATTATTTTCTTCTTTAACATCATTGTTTTTATTTGCCTTTTCTTTTCCTGGTTTGGTCTATGAGAGGACAAAGTTAGGCTTTTCTCTTTTATATTCTGCACCAGAGAAAGTTCTATGCAATATTCTAATCCCAAATTTTAGCTTTAATTTTTCTATTGAATTTTCACTTTAATTTGTATCCATCACACCTTTTCCTATATGAAGTTTGACATCAGATGGTTATTGCATTTCCAGAGGATCACAATAAACCAGATTCTGAACTTGAGTTCTCAGAAGATGAAGAAACACTGATAATCAGGATGTTTAACTTAGTTGGAGAAAGGTACATTTTCCGCTCTTTTATAAACTTTTTCAGAAAAAAATTGCAGACACGCGCGCATGCACACACACACATGTGAATGTTTTCATCATTTTTATGTTAAAAGAAGGTGCCATATGTCATATCAGATGGACTCTGATTGCTGGGAGAATCCCTGGAAGAACAGCTGAGGAGATTGAGAAGTATTGGAACACAAGATACTCTACAAGCCAATGAAACATGTGGGATGTTCTGAAGTTTGTTTTGTCTATGGAATTTGACTGGAGTTAACCAAGACAGATGACTTACTAATTACTATGTTACCTAGCTAGGCCCCTTGTTCTTCTGACCTTGCTTAGTTTGAAATTAACTAATTATGTTGGACTATGTTTCTGCATGAATGGAATCTGAACAACTTTCTGTTTACTTATAAATCTCTCTTCTGCGTGTATATTTGAATGTTGATAGTGCTTGGTAAGCTTAAGAAACTTTCACCATTGAAGAGCCATGACTGATCAATCAAACTTTAAATATTAAATATAGAAATGATCTCATTAAAAACTTCACTAATAAAATTAATAGAATAATACATATCCTTAAAGTATATTAAAAAGATAAATAATTTTCTTAAAATTAATCTAATTTGACCTTTTTGTCATCTTCCTTAAATTAATTCAAACTTTGTCTTCAAACTCTGACTCTGAAACTAAAGAAACCTCATGAAATGCAAAGGTACATTGGTGACAGAGGAGTCTAATCTTCTCTAAACATGATTTTAATGAAAGCGTCAAGGGGTAGTCAGAATATACAATAAACAACTGCTGGACTCTAACCTCAGTAAAACACATATCACATCATTAATACTGGAAGCTGCTTTAAAACAGATTTGAGAGCAATACTTCAATACAAATTCTTGAGATTTGAGGTTGTTTGGGGAGCAGAAGAGGGACAGTGCTGATTGTCATTTTCATGTAATATTAAAGTGTTAAGTACGTATTTTATCAAAAATTAACTGATAATAGTTTGAAGAAGGGATGTTCATGGGGTTTGGGTTTAGGTAAGATATTAAAGGATTGTAAGTGTGCCAAAATCTGATCCGGTCCGACTTTTCATATCCAATTTTTTTTTCTCAACTCATTTTCATATATAATGAATAAGCTCAAATTAATTCAAACCCGCCAAAACACTATCTATATATTTTAAATTATAATAAAATATAAATGGGTAAATTTTGTCTAAATTTTAATGTTTGAAACAAATTCAATTTTAGTTCATTAATATAAAAAATGAACACTCCACTTCAAATAACACTATAAACAGAATTTGCAATTATAAAATGGCCCAAACATCAACTTTTCAATTTACAACAAATCTTTAGTCTTCTTTTCTCTAATTTTCCTCAATCATTCAGGGTTCTCATTTTTCTTTCACAAATTTTTCACTCTTTTTTATAGTTTTTTTTTAATTTTCAATCCGTGATTTCGTTCTCAAATCTTTCTCTTTTTAAAGTTAATTTCATCTATAATTGTTGATTTCACTTTTTAGGATTAGGGTTAGGATAGGAATAATACTTAGAATTATAAGAAACCAAAAAATTATAGGGTAAGTAACAAAAAATAATAAACAAAATTTTTTTTTTCATAAATCCAATAAATTTCATATAACAAGTGAGTAACATAGTGTTATTTGGAAAAGTGTTTATAAAACAAATAATAAACAAATAAATTAAGTAGAATTAAAAAACATATATCTTTCAAACCTAATTGCTCTTCAACGATTCTTTCTTCATTTTTGTTTGATTTTTAGTACTTAAAGTAGTAGAGAATGGTTTAAAGTTAAAATAGTCTTAAATTTAAGTATTTAATTGTTTACTTAACAAATGATAAGCGAAAATGACCTACTTGACCTAGGAAATAGAAAAGTTTGAGTCGAAATGTCCATTTTTTATACTAATAGACTAAGGACTTACATGGAACATATCCAACATAAAAAATATTTAAACATATAATAATTAATAAGTATAACCCAATAAGTTTAAAAAATATTCTTACAAAAAGACTATAAGAAATTGAAAATTTTAAATTAAAATCTAAAAAATAACACAAGTTCAATTAAATTGCACAAAAAACTAAAAGTGATTTAAAAATGATTTAGTATAAAAAATAAAATAAAAAAAATTATAATTATCGGGCCAAGCTTAGACTTATACCGGGCATTATTTCCAAATCTTAGCTCGTTTAATGGCTTAAATATTGTTGTCCAAACTTGTCCAAAATTTGAGAAGGTCTTCGAATTTGGACAAATAATCCAACACTTGGATATGTCAAGTTTGAGATATTCAATTTGAATATAAGAAAACAAAAATCTAATATTTAATAGATATAGCTAACACTACTTTAACTTTAACAAGCTCCTATCACATTTAAGCAGAGATAGAAAAAGCCTATTTGAACAAACTCGAAAGGGTAATAGGTAAAAATCATAACATAATCTTTGTTTTGATATCGTGTTAGAAGTATTCAACTTAGATCAATTAGCAATTGATATGAATAACATTATTTTAATTGAAGAAAAAAGTACGATTTGAAGAACTGCAGCTCTAAGAAAATTGTTTGAAAGAATAATTTAAGTTTTAAGAAGCTTAAGGAACACTGACAACCTTATAAAACTAGAGAAAAAGATAAAATCAAAATGTTCTCATTCCAGGCTGTGGAAGCCAATTAGATGTGTTGAATAAACTAAAAGCAGGAATTTTCCCACTTACCACCATTATCGTTGCAGGAGGGTTCTTAATTTCCCTTCATTAATATATTTCTCTGGCCTTTTTTTGCCTCTTATCCTTTTGCTCCAAATATCTTGCCTTTTTCTTAGAAGTCAGAACCATAAATTATCACATAGCATGCCAAATATGACTGAATTAGCCAGCTTGTCTTGCAGTAAGGAGCAACGGAAGGAGGAGCATGTTTCACACTTGAAACTATGTTCATGTATACAATTTGTGAAGTATAAAATACGAAAATTTTATATATAAAATTTGTATTGATATGTTAAATATGAAATAATTTTTTAATTTTTGTTATATTCATATATAACTTTTATCAAATTTTAACTTAGGTTACTTTTATATCATTTTTGTATAGTTTTATTATGTCGTGTTTAGAATTATTATGTTTACATAGAAGCTAAGTAGACCTGCTCAAGGGTCGGGCTATTCGCCCAAGCTTGAAAGCCCGTTTGAAATTTGGTCAGGTTTGGACAAAAAATCTTGATGGAAAAATGGGCTTGGGCAAAATTTTTAGGCCCGTTTAAAAATCGGGCCGGGCCTTTGGCTTGACTTTCAAAGCCCGACCCAGCCCGAATTAAATATATTATATTATTTTTTATATATTTATTTAGCAAATATAATTTTTTATATATATAAAAAACATTATTGATTAATAAAACATGATTATAAATATTTAATATAAAAATTGACATATAAATTTTGACAAATTAGATTAAAATTTAAAAGAAATAAATAACAAAAAATAAATAATTAAATAATTAAAAATTTTAAAAAATAAAAAAATTATATTTGAGTGGGCTCGGGCTTATGACACAAAAACGAGATCAGACTTGGGTAAAAAAATCTGTCTAAATTACGAGTCGGTTCAGACTTGAATATGACTTTTTATTCTTATTACTTGTTATGGACCCTGCTTGAGCCCGCCCATGACCAAGTCTAAAGCTAAGTCTACCTGTTACATAAAAAGAAGTATAATTAAGTCAATCAGCACATTATTTTATTCTCCTAATTGCAGAGTACGAGGTGTAATGCCATATCAAACTATTTTTTTACAATTAGTTTGAAGAACGTGGTATGGTTAAAAATTAAAAATAAAAAAAAGAACGCGTTTGCATCGACTGGTGTCAAAATCATTTTGAAATTAACTCGTCAGATGAATTTTTTAAAAAGAAAGGGAACCGGTTAGAAATTCTTATAATATTAACTAAAATTATGTCATTATCTTGATTGCATAACATTGCCGAGTTGGGTAGCACCAGCTTGTAACCCGCGTGGGGGCTTTGAGGTGATCGAACAATGGCTCGATCCACTTGGCCGGGTCTACGGATGCGTGCTCAGGCTCGCCCGTTCCAAGTCGAGAGCTGAATCATGTGGTGCGGGCGAAGGCTTGGACCACTTGGTTCTTAGAGAGGTGGGGACTGCGGGAGGCTGGTTTCACAGAACTGCGAAAACAACCCGCTCTCGACAGTAGAAGGATAACGGGCCGTTGCATCCCAGACCCAGATTGGCTGGTGGGCTGAGGTTCAATTGGACCATCACTTTTAAAAGATGAAACCAAAAAAAAAAAACATCGGAAAAAAAATGTGAACAACACGAAGCAAAAGATGGAAATTTCCATGGTTTGTGTAATTTTATTTTTGTTATAAACGATGTCAAAGTTTGAAAATAAAAAAGACTTGTGGTTGCTATGATTTAAACTCAAATTTATTAGATGTTATAATTTAAGAATTAAGAGTGACTACTAGACCTGATCAAGGGCCGGGTCGGGCCGGGTTCGGGCCGGGTCCATGACAGGTAATAAGAGTTATAAGCAATGCCCAAGCCCGGCCCGGCCTGGTAAAACGGGCCTGATATTTAGTCCAGGCCCGTTTTATTTTTATATAATAAGCCCGAGCCCGAGCCCAAGCCCGGCCCTCCCGAATTTAATTTTTTATATTTTTAATTATTTATTTTTTATTATTTTATTTCCTTTAAAATTTAATTTAATTTGTCAAAATTTGTCTATCAATTCTCATATTAAAAATTTTATAATCATGTTTTTTAATTAATAATGTTTTTTATATATATAAAATTATATTATACTTAATAAATATATTAAAAACATACTTAATATTATAAATATATTAAAAAATATATATTTAATATTAATATCGGGCCGGGCCGGGCCCGGGCTTTGAAAGGCTAAGCCCGGGCACGGGCCCGTTTTTAAACGGGCCTAAAATTTTTGTCCAAGCCCAATAATTACATCAAATATTTTTGTCCAAGCCCTCCCAAATATCGAACGGGCCTTCGGGCTTGGGCAGGTAGCCCGGCCCTTGAGCAGGTCTAGTGACTACATGAATTATTTATATAGTTACAAATAGCTAATGAAACAAAGTACTGTTACGGGAAAAAAATGTAGCTTTAAAATGTTATTTTTTTATTATTTATTTTATACATAATCAAAATACATTTAAAGTGCCAATAACCTAAAAACTTTATACTGATGGATTTTTTATACATTTAAAGTGCCAATAACCTATAAAAAAAATGTAAGTTAAAGTTTTTAAATGCAATGAAAATAAAGAAGCAAATTCCTGAGCAACTTCATGAAATTACAGTCAGTCAAAGTCAGTTTAATTTGATATATATATATATATATATATATATATATATATATATATATATTTATATATATGGCTTCGTTGAACTTTTAACTTTTAACACCAGTGATCAAAGTTTAATCCTCTAACGATGTCTATAAAAAAAATGTAATTTAAAGTTTTTAAATGCAATGAAAATAAAGAAGCAAATTCATGAGCAACTTCATGAAATTACAGTCAAAGTCAGTTTAATTTGATATATATATATATGCGCTTAACCTTGGACTAGCTGCAGGTCCATGATTTCATAAGTCAAGGGAATTAGTATTAATGGATATAATCTATTGGTTTGGCTTATAGTTTGGGTAAAATGATTTACTATTAAAAATTAAAGGTGGAAATCGCGTCCACAAGAGACAAGTTTACTGAACTTACATTAAATATCCACCCTGTTTTCACAGTTCATATCTGCAACATTTAATAATTGTAGCTTCTTCCTAGCAAACGCGTAATCCTAAAACTTCAAGTCAGGCATTCACATTTTCCTGTAAAATCTATTGAAATTGTTAGTAAAACTCGTAGTATCAAACGTGTCTGAAGAAATCTTTATACTTCTTTCCTTTCGCAGTCTCAGTGTAGTCTCAATGGACATCTTCAATCAGCAGCTTACCACGTTTACAACCTTCCTTTTCTTTCTTCCATTGATGGTTAACTCAGTTTCCTTCAACATAACTGACTTTCATTCCAACATGACAAACATAGAGTACAGGGGAGACGCGAAGCCTTCTTCTGGAGCAATAGATTTGAATAAGCCTTGGTATTATCGTCAGGGCCAAGTTATCACAGAGCCTGTACGTCTCCAGGATTTTGCAACGAAGCAGCTTGCTGACTTTACCACCCATTTTTCTTTCATTATCGATACTTTAGGTCCTGATCGCCGAGAATATGGTGATGGGGTTGTCTTCTTTATTGCGCCTGTCGGATTTCAATCTCCTGAAAATTCTGGTGGTGGTGGTTTAGGCTTGTTTCCTAACACGTTGATGTCTGAGTTAAAACAGCAGAAGCGTCAAATTGTGATAGTTGAGTTTGACTCGTATGCCGACTCTGACAGATGGGATCCTCCATTTGAACATGTGGGAATCAACGTCAACTCGCTCAATTCTTCTGTGTATACGCCTTGGAATGCTAGCTTTCACAGTGGAGACACTGCTGATGTTTGGATTTCTTACAATGCTTCTGCTAAGAACTTGAGTGTGTCATGGAGTTACCAGGCCACCTCTACTCCTCGAGAAAAATCTAATCTTTCTTTGCATGTTGATCTGAAACGGGTTTTACCCATGGAGTGGGTCAGGGTTGGGATTGGAGCTGCCACAGGACTTTATTATGAGAATCATACACTTATATCATGGCGGTTCAATTGCAGCTTGGATTCCAATGAGACAAAAGGATCAAAGACTGGCAAGACTAAAATGATTGTAGTACTTTGTATTGGTGCTCCAATAGTTGGGTTTGTTTTGGCATATTTTACAATCTGGGGAAGGAATAAGCTTGGAAACAAGCAGAACATTGATACAGAGGGAATAAGCTTAATCTGGATCATTCATGATCTTGAAAGAGGATCTGGACCAAGAAGATTTGCTTACAAAGATCTTGCCATGGCCACCAATAATTTTTCAGATGAAAGGAAGCTGGGCCAAGGTGGGTTTGGAGCTGTTTACAAGGGGCACCTAACGGAGTTAGGCATAGATGTAGCTGTGAAGAAATTTTCCAGGGGTTCTAAGCAAGGTGAAAAGGACTATATAGCTGAGGTGACAATTGTTAGCCGGTTAAGACATCGGAATCTGGTGCAACTCATTGGCTGGTGTCATGATCGGGGTCGATTCTTGCTTGTGTACGAGTTCATGCCAAATGGTAGTCTCGATTCTCACTTATTTAGCCAGAATTGTACTCTTACTTGGGCTACAAGGTACAAGATTTGTCTTGGTTTGGCAACTGCAATGTTTTATCTTCATAATGATTGGGAGCAATGTGTGGTGCACCGGGATATTAAAACTGGAAATGTTTTGCTAGATTCTAGTTTCAATGTCAAGCTTGGTGACTTCGGATTAGCTCGATTGATGGACCATGAGCTAGGTCATCGGACGACTTGTTTGGCTGGAACTTTAGGCTACATGGCACCGGAATATGTAATCTCAGGTAAAGCAAGTAGAAAGTCAGATGTTTTCAGCTTTGGAGTTGTGACATTAGAAATTGTGACAGGTACTAGGGCAAGAGATCCTAGAAGCAATGAAATGGGATTGGTAGAGTGGGTTTGGGATCTTTATGGACAAAAGAAGCCTCTTGCAGCTGTTGATCAAAGATTGCAGATGGAGTTCGATGAACAACAAGCAAAGTGTGTGGTAATAGTTGGACTTTGGTGTGCTCATCCAGATTATACCATGAGGCCCTCAATTAGGCAGGCAATTCAAGTCTTGAATTTCGAAGCAGAAATGCCTGATCTTCCATTGCAGAAGCCTGTTCCAATGTATCAAGTCCCTACATCTTCACCACCTGAAAGCTCAGTTGAACATTTAATAAGTAATTCTGTTTACGAAACAGGTCGCTAAATTTGAGGTGGGAATCATCTTTGAACAATTACCACTTGATCATCTACAGTTCTGTGAGATCTAGATTTGTAACAAGCAAATGAAAGAGCTACAGCTGATTAGGTTCCAATGCCAGAAATAACCATAAGTTTGCAAAGATGCCCCTTTCAAGCTGCTGCTGAAGCCATGAATATTTGATGCCAAAGCTGTAGTCTGAAGCAGGAAATATCAATTACATTAGTTAAGCTTTGTTTGTAGTTACAAATGGAGCAGGAAATTTCTCTTCTGCTGCGACAACTTTGTAGCTTTGGCTCTCTTTGTATCTAGATAAACAAAATAAAACTACAATTATCCATAAAAAATAAAAAAAATAAAGAAATTTCTAAAATAATGTAAATGCTCAAAAGTTGGGAATTTCTATGATAAGATCAAAATTTGTTTACCTTAATGTAATTTTTTACCAAGAGGATTAGAATAAATCAGATTCTGAGCTTGAGTTCTTATAAGATGAAGCAACACTGGTAATCATTATCAGGATGTTTAACTTTAATTGGAGAAAGGTACTTTTTTTGTTCTTTTTAAAACTTTTTCATAAAAAAAAAAACAGAGGCGCTTGCATACACAGATACACACATATGAATCTTTCGAACATTTTTAAGTTAAAAAGAAGGTGCAATATATCATATCAGATGAACTCTGATTGCCGGGAGAATCCCTGGAAGAGCAGCTGAGGAAAATGAGAAGTATTGGAATACAGGACACTCTACAAGCCGACGAAACATGCATCTGGGATGCTCTGAGGTTTGTTCTGTCTATGGAATTTGATTGGAGTTAACCATGACAGATGACTTACTACTTAGCATGTTGTCTAGGCCCTTTGTTCTTCTGACCTTCCTTAGGTTGGAGTTGACTAATTATGTTGGACTATGTTTCTGAATGAATGGAATCTGAACAATTTTCTGTTTCCTAACTGAAGGATACTCAGTTTCTCAAGTATAACCTGTTAATCTTTCTTTTACGTATAAATCTCTCTTCTGCATGTAAATTTGGATGTTGACAGTGCTTGTTATACTTAAGAAACTCTCACCATTGAAGAGGTGTGACTGATCCATCTAAACTTTAAATATTATTTTATATATACAAATATATAATGTATTATCTCATACACATCAATTTTAACAGAGTGCTTATTGTCATTTTCATGAAGTCTAAATCACAAAAAAAATCTAATATTTAACAAAAATGGATAGCACAATTCTAACAAATTTTTATCATGTGTAGACAGAAAGAAAAAGCGTATTATGTAACAAATTTGGAAAAGATAATAATTAAGAATCACAAAGAATTTGTATTCTGACACCATATTGAGCATCAAATCTAAAATTAATTGATAACATACAAAAAATTCAACATTGTTGACACCTAATTTTATTTCATTTTTGTTATTATTATTATAGTTATTATTATTATTGTTATTATTATATTTATTTTTATTTTTATATATATTTTGTATTTATTTTTATTTTATTTTTTATTTATATTATTTTTATTTTTATTTTTATTTTTATTATTTTATTTTATTTTTTTTCTTTTTTTCTTTTTTGTTTTTTTGGTCCAATCTGTCAATCATCTAGTCCCCTCAGCCTGTGACCCATCCCATCGCCGGCTAGCTTTCCTACCTACCGCCAGCTACTTTGCCCCCATCCCAACACGGCATCATCCTCACTACAAAGCCCCTAACCCTCTCCCATCCGAAGGGAGAAGCCACTCACCATCATCATCACTGTCTACCCACCAGCATCACCACAGCCACTCATCACCATCACTCTCAAAACATCTTCCATTCACCACCGTGAACCACCATTTCACCGCCCCTATTCCAGTCTCTACGATCTACCCTCACCACCATAACCCAGAAAACCCTAACTGCCATCCCCCACTCACCATAAACCCACCACAACCGAGACCCCCAAATCCCATCCCTCACATACACCATCACCGAGCCGTCATCCGAGACACCGTTCTCACCACCGAAACCCCTAACCCTAACCAGAAAACCTAAATCCAAGAACCAAGAAACCCTAGAACCGAGACCCTCAAAACCCAGAACCTAAACCCTAAACCAAAAAACCGATCTTCAAGTACCTGCAAGAAAAACAACAACAACAATACAAAACCACAACAGCCGAGCCATCAACTACAAAAAAAAAGAAAAAAAGAAAACAAAAAAAAACAAAAAAAGGGAGAGGCTTCGGTAGAGCCAGATCTACGAGGTTAGGGCTATTTTTTGGGAAAACGAAGGTCATAAACAGAAAGAGGGTGTGGAGAGCTTCCGAAAAAGGGTTTCTTTTCTGATTTTTGGCCATCGGCGACGGCGGCCGGAGGCGATCCCAGCGGCATCCGGAAATCGCCCCGGCGGAGAGCTTTGGGAAGCTCTGAAATTTTTTTTAAGAAAAGGGAAGAAATGATTTAGAAAAAAAAAGGAGTGGCCTTTTATAGGGCACCTAAACGGTGCGTTTTGAAGATAGACGACCCGCACATTTGCCCGACCCGGAACCCGAGATCCGCGCACTCGGCTGACGACCCGACTCCATAGCTGCTGGTGACCCGCGTTCTGACCCAATCCGACCCGCTCCTGACCTGCATTTCCGGCCCAATTTCGAATGTTGTTGGGCTTTGGTTTTTTTTGGGCTGGTTTAGAAAGACTATTTGGGCTCCAAGCCCAAATCCGAATTTGAGGTAAAATTTTACGAACTTTTTATTTATTTATTTATTTGTTTATTTATCCATGCCATTTATTAAAAAATATATATGTTGTGAAAATAAAAAATTGAAAAAATAAAAATAAAAAATAAAAAATAAAAAAATAAAAAAGAAATAAAATAAATATAAGAAATATATATATATATAAAATAATAAAATTCAAAATTAAATGAATGTCCAATGATGGGATGTCATGAAACTCACAAGTAGTGATTTCTTGATTGATCCTTAGGTGAGAAGAGTTCACTAAATGTTACCAGAGTATAGGGATACTTAGTGCAATTTTTCAATCATAAGAATTTTTATTTAAAATAAATAAGGAAACATTTATATAAAAAATCAAAAATTCATTTGCATCATTTATTATCTGTTTGTATCAAATGCATTCATAATAATTTTTGAAGCGAGTGTGAATCTTCCGAGGATGAGATTCTATAGAACTCACAAGTAGTTATTCTTAAGAAATCTTTAGGTGAGGGATATTTGATTTAATTTTTCAATACAAAAAGGTTCACATTCACTTCTGAAAAATAAAATTTAACTTTTTAAAATAAAACAAAATGATTTTTACAAATAAAAAATAACTTTGAATAAAAAGGAATAAAATTGATTGCAATGAAATAAGAATTATTTTTAATATTAACTCAAGACCATTTTATTAAAATTAAAAGATAACACATGATTACTATGGTACCGTTTTTCTAACGGGCGTTGTGGGGGTGCTAATCCTTCCCCACACGTAACCGTACTTCCGAACTCGATTTTTATTTTCGCAAACCAAAAATTGTCTTTTTAATAAAACTTAATTAATTTTGAGATTTTGTTAAAAAGATAAATATTTTAGGTGACCAATCACACCTAGTCAAAAAAGATTGGTGGCGACTCCCTTGTTTTTAAATGTTTTCAAAATAGTCGAGCGCGAAGCTGTTACGACAAACATGAATTTAAAATCACAAAAAATTTAATATTTAAGTGATGTGACTTAGATCATTTAAGAAAAGAAAAGAAAGACAATAATACTTGAAGAAGTGCAGTTTTAAGATTATTCGGAAAAGAAATTGGCTTTAAAAATACTTGAGGATAACATTGACAGCCATGTAAAAACAGTGAAACAGATAAAGTCAAAATATTGTCATTCCAGCTTGTGAAAGCCGAATAGATGTGTAGAATAAACTAATAGCAGGAATTTTCCCACTTACCACCATTATCATTGTGGGAGGATTCTTAGTTTCTCTTCATGACTTATTTCTTTTTCATGTCTTTTTGATTTCTCGTACCAAATTAGTTGCATTTGGAAAGCTATAGAAAAAGTTGACCAGCCTTGCTCTTAGAAATATGTCCGAAGAGAAATTTTATATACAATCTTTTTTTTTCTACTCACAATTATTTTTTTTTTGTTTTTAATGCAATGACAAAAATGCTTATAAAAAATTTATATTATTGACTTTAAAATTTGTTTTTCCAAATTTTCATGCTTTTCAAAAATTCATTTTCGAGAAGCACGAAAATTTCATTCTCGAAAATCTATTTCGTTATAACAAAATATTACTTATTATTTTTTGACTATGCATTAAATCATGATTGTGTTTAAAACATAATGCACAAAAATATTTGAAAACATAATTTTTATGCATTCTGAAAATAGATTTTTGAGAAGCACGGAAATTTTAAGAATTGAAATTCTTAAGGAAATAAAATTATTTTATTATGAGTATTTTTATCTTTTTTTTTTAAAATATGGTTCTGAATGTGAATAGTATAAAATAATTGTGAATAAAATTACTCGTGTCTGAATTGGACAACTTGTCTAGCTGTCTTGCCTTAAGGAACAATCAAAGGAGCATATTTCACGTTTGAAACCCAAGTAACCTGCAATAGAAAACCAAGTCCAGGGAAATCAGCGCATTAGTACATTTTGTTATTTTCTATGGCCACAAATAACTTTTCAAATGTGTGTGTTAATGCATATGTGTGTGGGTTTTCACTGTCTCACATCGCTTGCTTTGTGTGTGTTTATAAAGAATTTCACGCTAACCCAAATCAACGCGTTTTGGTGTTAGTGGTGTGTTCCTTCTCTGAAAAAAAAAAAGCATATATATTGCTATGTGTGCGATGTGTGTGTTATCATGTGACTAAGTTTTGCTTGACTGCGTGCGTGTGTGTATGTTAATGCATATGTGTGTGGGTTTTCACCGTCCCACATCGCTTGCTTTGTGGTGTGTGTGTTTATAAGGAATTACACGCTAACCCAAACCAACACGTTTTGGTGTTAGTGGTGTGTTCTTTCTCTGAACAAAAAAAAATAACTTTTCAAATGACAGGAAGTTAGGCCAAGGTGCGTTTGGAGCTGTTTACAAAGGGCAACTAAGAGAGATATACATTGATGTAGCTGTGAAGAAATTTTCCGGGGGTTCTAAACAGGGTGAAAAGGACTATATAGCTAAGGTGACCATTGTTAGCCGGTTAAGACATTGAAATCTGCTGCAACTCATTGGCTGGTGTCACGAACAGGTCAATTCTTGTTTGTGTATGAATTCATGCCAAATGTTAGTCTTTGATTCTCACTTATAGTCACAATTGTGCTCTTAGTTGGGCTACAAGGTAAAAGATTTCTCTTAGTTTAGCAACTACAATGTTTTATCTTCATAATTATTGGGAGCAATGTGTGGTGCACCGGGATATTAAAATTGGGAACGTTATGCTGGATTCTAGTTTCAATGTCAAGATTGATGACTTCGGATTAGCTCGATTGATGGACCATGAGCTAGGTCCTTGAACAACTTGTTTGATTGGAACTTTAGGCTATATAGCTCCAGAATATGTAATCTCAGGGAAAGCAAATAGCAAGTAAGACATTTTCAGCTTTGGATTTATGACTTTAGAAATTGTGACAAGTACAAGGGCAATAGATTCGAGAAACAATATTGAAATGGAATTAGTAGAGTGGGCTTAGGATCTTTATGGGCACGAGAAGCCTCTTATGGTTGTTGATCAAAGATTGCAGATGGAGTTCGATGAACAACAAGCAAAGTGTATGGTAATGGTTGGACTCTGGTGTGCTCATCTAGATTTTACAATGAGGCCTTCAATTAGGCAAGCAATTCAAGTCTTGAATTTCAAAGCAAAAATGCCTGATCTTCCATTGTAGATGCCTGTTCCAATGTATCAAGTCCCTCTAGCTTCACCACCTGTAGGGTTGTAAACGAATCGAACACTAACAAACGAACTGATGTATCTGTTCATTTGTTTGTTTTTAGTATCGTTCGTGTTCATTAAGGAATTTGATTTTTACGTACGTGTTTATTCGTTTATTTGATAGGGTTTGTTTGTTAAATGTTCGTGAACAAGCTCATTCGCCCTAAACGAATATGTTTGCGAACAAGTGTTCATAGACAATTAAACAAATACATTCACAAACACACGTTTATGAACACATGTTCATGAGAACAAACTAAATATTAAATATTAAAAATCCTACATAAAGATTAAATCCCACATGCAAATTGAAATCATCTAACATGAACTCTTAAATACAACACAACTTAAGTTAGTAATATTTTATTAAAATTGATAATTACAATTTTAAGTAAAATTTGTATCATATACATACATATATTGGTATACATATATTAAAGTATCATATATGTGTGTGTATACTCATATGTGTAATGTATATATAAATAGTAAATGGATAAGAATGAGATCTAAACATATTATGAAACTCTTATCAATTTAATTTCAATACATTATGTTTAAAATTTTAAAAAATAATTATTTTAAGCATAATTAACTAATTCAATTTTACAATTATTTTATAATTATATTTTATTAATTTTTTAAGCCAACAAAGTTGTATTGTATAAATCTGTTTAAGAATTAGTTACTAAATTTTTAGGTTAATGTCTTAAAAATAGGGTATGTATTATATAACTTATATAATACAAGTAATTTTAATATTTTAGTAAATAACAAACGAATAATAAACGAACAACAAATAATATTTTAAATGAACGAGTTATAAATGAACATAAATGAACAAACAACAAATGATACTTTAAATAAACGAATAATAAACAAACATAAACGAGCATGTTCTCGAATAAAAACGAACAAATCACACATCTGTTCATATTCGATTCGTTTAATAAATGAATACTAAAATATTGTTTGTGTTCGTTCATTAAATTTAATAAATGAATAAAAACTGTATGGATTCACAAATGATTCATTCGAATGTTTTGTTTTTTTACACTCTAACTACATGAAAGCTTAGTTGAACATTTAATAAGTTATTCTGTTTGTGAAACAGGTCGCTAATTTTGAGGTGCGAATCATTTTTCAACAATTACCACTTGATCATCTACAGTTTTGTGAGATCTAGATTTGAAACAAACAAATGAAAAAGCTACAGCTAATTAGGTTCCGATGCTAGAAATAACCATAAGTTTGCTAAGATGCCCCATTCAAGCCGCTGCTGAAGCCATGAATATAAAAATATTTGAGAATAACATTGACAGCCTTGTAAAAATAGAGAACCAGATATGAGTCAAAATGTTGTCATTCCAGCTTGTGAAAGCCAAATAGAAATGTTGAATAAACTAATAGCAGGAATTTTCTTACTTACCACCATTATCGTAGCGGGAGGATTCTTAATTTCTCTTCGCTACTTTTGTTTTTCCATGTCTTTATTTCTTGTACCAAATTAGTTGCATTTGGAAAGCTACAGAAAATGTAAACAAGCCTTGCACTTAGAAATATGCTTGAATCAGATCGCTTGCCAAGCTGTCTTGCGTTAAGGAACAATCAACGGAGGAGCACGTTTCACGTTTGGAACCCAAGTCAACAAAAAAGTCTAGGTCAATCAGTACATTATGCTATTTGGATTATTTTCCTAAGTTTCCTAATCTCAAATGATAGGATTTGAATTTCACTCAAAATTAGATCTGATAATTCGTGTTTTTAATTCATTTTCGTATCATGTAAAATCGTGTTTGTGTCGTGTAAAACACAAAAATTTCGTGTCAAAATTCGTGTTGATACGAAAAACATAAAATCTTATTTTTAGCTTTTACAATATTAATATATAATTTTTATTTAATTTTAATCAGTGTCACTTGGTGTCTTATATTCGTATCGTTTTCGTGTAATATAATCGTGTCGTATCTAAGATTGTCAGGTCTACTCAAAAGTATGCTATTTAGAGGTGGGTTTTGCATATAAACTTTCCCACCTTAACAATTAGCTTTAGGACGTCATTGTGTGTATCAATTGGTATCCAAATCATCTATTATATCATTGAAACAGTTCGGCTGGCTAATTCTTTAAAATGAAAGGGAATTGGTAAAAATTAAAAATTCTTGATTTTCATGAGTTGTATATTTACAAGAAATGAAACAAGTAGTGAGCTACAAGAAAAGTGCAGCCTTAAAAATGATCTTTTTTTTTTGGTTATTTAATGCATATTGGAGTACAGTCAAAGCATTGGCATTCAGGCAATTTACCCGAAAATGTTGGATTCTTAGCATAAGTGATTAGGTTCAATCCCTGACAGCATCAATGACAAAAAAACCGTACATTTAATGTTTTTAAATGCAGTGAAAACCAGGAAAACAAATCATGAACACCTTCATTAGTTACATTCAGCCACAGAGTTTTCTTTGATATATGTGTGCTTAATCTATTGATTTGGCTTATAGTTTTAGATAAAACTAGTATTTGGCACCCGCTTCATTTGGGGTCAAATTTTATATATCAATTAATTGAAGATTTATAACATTAATTAATTAATAAAATAATGAACAACATTTGAAAAATAAGTGTATTACTTATACAATTTTTGTTTTATTGTTTTCATTTTTATTATTTTTTATTTTTTATGTTGAATATTATATATATATATATATAAAGTTTATATATATATAAAGTGACATATTAAACATTTTGTATTTAAACTAAAAGAATTATAAATTGATGTGCCAATTTAAATATTTGATAATTAAATTTATTTAATATAATATTGTTTTTATAAATTTTCAATAAAATATAAAAATTAAATATAATTTTATCATAAAATAAAAAATATCATAAGTATATTCAAAAAAAAATTAACAAATTGAACTTATTTAATACGATACTTATGCGTCAATACAACACTATACATGAATTTGTGTGCATGTCACGTTACTCCGTGCGTCACGTTTTAACACTTTACCAAAAAAACCCACAGCGTCTCGAACTGTGTTGTGTCACGAATAGTCAGCCGACCTGGCGACCTGAACAACTTTTCTCTTACTCAATAATTCTATCTTTCCTGCAAAATGTGGACGCCCAAAAGTTAATAGGAGTTTTCTCTTGTTGAAATTTTCTCATGTTGAAATTTCTCATGTAGAATTTTTCTCTTGCTCGATAATTGTATCTTTTTTCGGGAAAATGTGGAAATCCCAAAATTTCAATTCAGGCGTTCACATTTTCTTATTAAATCCTTTGAAATTGTTAGTTAAACATGTAGTATCTAACGTGTTTGCAGAGATCTCCATTCCTCTTTCCTTTTGCTCAGTGGAATCTCAATGGACACGTTCAATCAACAACTTACCATCTTTACAATCTTCCTTTTCTTTCTTCCATTGATGATTAACTCAGTTTCCTTCAACATAACTCTCTTTCATTCCAACATATCAAACATTGAGTACAGGGGAGACGCAATGCCTTCCTCTGGAGCCATAGAATTGAACAAGCCCTGGCATTATCGTCAGGGCCAAGTTATTTTTTCAGAGCCTGTTCGGCTTCAGGATTTTGGTACGAAACAGATTGCTGACTTTACCAGCCATTTTTCGTTCATTATTGATACCTTAGGTCCTGATCACCGAAATTATGGTGATGGGGTTGTCTTTTTCATTGCTCCTGTTGGATTTCAATCTCCTGAAAATTCCGGTGGTGGTGGTTTAGGCCTGTTTCCTAACAACTTGATGTCCGAGTTATCACAGCAAAAGCGTCAAATCGTGATAGTTGAGTTTGACTCGTATGCCGACTCTGACAGATGGGATCCTCCATTTGAACATGTGGGAATCAATATCAACTCGCTCAATTCTTCTGTGTATACGCCTTGGAATGCTAGCTTTCACAGTGGAGACACTGCTGATGTTTGGATTTCTTACAACGCTTCTGCTAAGAACTTGAGTGTGTCATGGAGTTACCAGGCCACCTCTACTTCTCAAGAAAATTCTAGTCTTTTGTTACATGTTGATCTGAAACAGGTTTTACCCATGGAGTGGGTTAGGGTTGGAATTGGAGCCGCCACTGGTCTTTTTTATGAGAATCATACACTTAAGTCATGGCAGTTTAGTTCCAGCTTGGATTCCAAAGTGACAAAAGGATCAAAGACTGGCAAGATCAAAATGATTCTAGTACTTTGTTTTGGTGCTCCAATAGTTGGGTTTGTTTTGGCATATTTGACAATCTGGGGAAGGAATAAGCTTGGAAACAAGCAGAACACCGATACTGAGGGAATAAGTTTAATCTGGATTATTCATGATCTTGAAAGAGGAGCTGGACCAAGAAGATTTTCTTGTAGAGATCTTGCCATGGCCACCAATAACTTTTCAGATGATAGGAAGTTAGGCCAAGGTGGGTTTGGAGCTGTTTACAAGGGGCACCTAAGAGAGCTAGACATAGATGTAGCTGTGAAGAAATTTTCCAGGGGTTCTAAACAAGGTGAAAATGACTATATAGCTGAGGTGACCATTGTTAGCCGGTTAAGACATCGGAATCTGGTGCAACTCATTGGCTGGTGTCATGATCGGCGTCAGTTCTTGCTTGTGTATGAGTTCATGCCAAATGGTAGTCTCGATTCTCACTTATTTAGCCAAAATTGTACTCTAACTTGGGCTACAAGGTACAAGATTTGTCTTGGTTTGACAACTGCATTGTTTTATCTTCACAATGATTGGGAGCAATGTGTGGTGCATCGAGATATTAAAACTGGAAATGTTATGCTGGATTCTAGTTTCAATGTCAAGCTTGGTGACTTCGGATTAGCTCGGTTGATGGACCATGAGCTAGGTCCTCGAACAACTGGTTTGGCTGGAACTTTAGGCTACATGGCCCCGGAATATGTAATCTCAGGTAAAGCAAGTAGCAAGTCAGATGTTTTCAGCTTTGGGGTTGTGACTTTAGAAATTGTGACAGGTACAAGGGCAAGAGATCCTAGAAATGATGAAATGGGATTGGTAGAGTGGGTTTGGGTTCTTTATGGACAAGCGAAGCCTCTTGCAGCTGTTGATCAAAGATTACAGATGGAGTTTGATGAACAACAAGCAAAGTGTATGGTAATGGTTGGACTCTGGTGTGCTCATCCAGATTTTACAATGAGACCCTCAATTAGACAAGCAATTCAAGTCCTAAATTTCGAAGCAAAAATGCCTGATCTTCCATTACAGATGCCTGTTCCAATGTATCAAATCCCTCCAGCTTTAGCACCTGAAACCTCAATTGAACCTTTAATAAGTAATTCTCTTTATGAAACAGGTCGCTAAATTTGAGGTGGGATTTATCTTTGAACACTTAACCATATGATCATCTACGGTCTTGGGAGATTTATATTTGTAGTGGAAATGAAATTTAGAAAGTTTCTAAGGTACAAGCAAATGAAAAAGCTACAACTAATCAGGTTCCAGTGCCGGAAATAAGCTTAAGTTTGCTAAGGTTACCCGTCCAAGCTGCTGCTGAAGCCATGACTCTATGATTAATGTTTCTAACAAGCTTTCCAAAGCTGGAGTCTGAACGGGAAATATCAGTTACATTAATTAAGCTTTTTTTGTAATTACCATTTGAGCTTGAAATTTTTCTTCTGCTGCTACAACTTTGCAGCTTGACACCATATAGTTATTTCATTTCCAGTGATCCATAGTTTTTCATTTTCAACATCACAAGCTTTTCCTATCAAGTACAATTTCATAATCATAATCTAATTGAGTATTGTCGTAACGGCTTCGCGCTCGACGAATTTTTAAAAAAGCGTTTAAAAACAAACAGGAGTCGCCACCAATCTTTTTTTGACTAGGTGTGATTGGCCACCTGAAAACGTTTATCTTTTCAACAAAATCTCAAAATTAATTAAGCTTTATTAAAAAGATAATCTTTTGTTCTGCGAAACAAAAATTGGGTTCGGGGGTACGGTTACGCGTGGGGAAGGATTAGCACCCCTACGACGCCCGTTAAAAAAAACGGTACCATCCTAACTACATGGTATCTTTTGATTTTGATAAGATAGTCTTGGTTATAAAACAGTTAGCGTATTTGCTTAAGAAATTACTGTTATAAAGGGATTTATTATGAAAGTCAACATGAACACCATTTATTGAAAATTTAAATCAAATATCCCAATACTCTGGTAACATTTGAAATAATTCGTCTCACCTAGAGATTTCTTAAGAATCACTACTTGTGAGTTCTATGGAATCTCATCTTCGGTGGTGCTCACGCTATTTTATAATTGATCGTATACGCATGTAGTATTGTATGATGTATATGAAACTTAAAAGAAATTTTATTTATTAATGAAACTCTTGATATTGAGAAATTTGGCTAAATATCTCAATACTCTGGTAACATTTAGTTAATTCCTCTCACCTAGGGATCAGTCAAGAAATCACTACTTGTGAGTTTCAAGACATCCCATCGTCGGAAGAATTCCATTTATTTTAAAATTAATGTTTATGCGTTTGATGTAAACATATAGTAGATGATGCACATGGAATTATAAAAAAAACTTTATATTTTAATTTTTATTTATGAAACTCTTATTATTGACGAATTTAACTAAATATCCCAATACTCTGGTAACATCTAGCTATTTCCTCTCACCTAGGGATCAGTCAAGAAATCACTACTTGTGAGTTTCAAGACATCCCATCATCGAAAGATTTGTTTACTTAAATTTAAAATTTATTATCTTAATTCTTTTAATTATTCCTTTTTACTAAAATTCTTATTATTACTTATTTAATTATTTTAACTATCATTCTTTACTTTTGGAAATTTTACTATGATTAATTTTTATATTTTTTTTTTGTAATTCTAAAAATCCCTTTTTGTCTATTTCCTTTGATTGTTTTTATTGCCTCTTTTGTTTTTATTAGTTTTCACTTAATTAATATTTCTCTAAACACTTTTTATTTGTCAAAACTCTTTATTATATATATTTATTTATTCATTTTATTTTTGATCTTTTTTTTAATAAATAAGCATGAAATTAGATATTGAGGAATAATACCGAATATCCCAATACTCTGGTAACATTCGATATAATTCTCCTCACCTAAAGTTTTTCGAAGAATCGCTACTTGCGAGTTCAACGAAGACTTATCATCGGGATTCCATACTTATCTTATTTTAATTTTATTGATCTATTATTTTTATGTATTTTTTTATTAATAAAAGATAAACAGTAAATAAAATAAATTAAAAGAAATAAGCACGAGATCGAATATTGAGAAATAATACCGAATATCCCAATACTCTGGTAACATTCGATATAATTCCCCTCACCTAAAGTTTTTCGAAGAATCGCTACTTGCGAGTTCAACGAAGACTTATCATCGGGATTCCATACTTATTTTATTTATTTTATTCTTATTCTTCATTTATTATTATTATTTTTTTCTTAACCCACATTTCATTTATCTAATAAAAATTATTTTTATTTTATTTTAAAAATACGTTTTTATATATAATTTATGTGTATATATACATTTTTATATCTTTATTTATATATTCTATGTATAATATATATTCATATGTTTTAAAGCTATATGTATATATATATATATTTTATATATTTATATGTATGTATTTTACACATTTATTTACATATATTTTAAAACTATATATTTATACATTTTTTTTTATATTTATTAACATATGTATTTACATACTATGTATTTTACACATTTTATATATATTTATCTTTTCTTTTAGAACTATGTGTTCATTTTATTTTATTCTATTTTTTTATATTGTATTATACTATTTATTTATTTTTGCTTTGGTATATTTTCTATTTTATTATTGTCTTTTTTTTATAATTAATAAATAAATGGATAAATAAAATAAAGAAAAAGAAAAAAATATACCAAAACGGAGCGGGTCGCGGTCGGATCCGAAATCGGGTCGGGTTGGAGCGCGGGTCGCTGGTCGGGTAGCGCGGATCTCGGATCCGGGTCGGCGATAGGCGCGGGTCAGGGGCTTCAAAACGCAGCGTTTTGCTGCTCTATAAAAGACTCCTTTTTTTGTTTCATTTTCATTTCCACCGGCTTTCTCCAAAAAAAATCCCAAAAACCCTCTGAAAAATTCTACCGGCCTCTTCCCCACCGAACAGCTACCGCTGTGCCGGCCGCCGCACTCTGCCGTGCTCCGGTGGCCGGGAACCTACCCGTAAACCTAAAAACACTCCACTCCTCCTACTCTACTCCGATCTAACCTCCGTTTCCCCCAAAAATAAACCTAACCCTATAGATCTAGTCCTTCGAAAGCTTTTTTTTTCCTTTTTTTTGTATTTTGTTTTTGAATCTGGTTAGATCCGGTGGATGTTTGGTTGTTTTTTGTTATGGTTTGTCTCTTTTCTTTTTGCAGGTGGGGATCTAGATCTTAGATCTAGGGTTTTGGGGTCTCGGGTTTGGGGTTTCTAGATCTGGGTTAGGGCTTGTTGTGGTTTTAGTGATGGTGGTTGGTGTCTTTGGGGTAGCGTTCGGGTTTCTGTGGTGAAGGCTTAGTGATGGTGACGATATGGGTAGTGGTTGGTGGCGGTTTAGGTCTCGGTGATGAGGCTAGGGCAAGGAGGGTGGTGATGTGGTGGTGAAGGCTTGGTGATGGCGGTGGTGATGGTGTTTGTAATTCTGTTTGAACTTCAAAAAAAAATTTTCATGAATTCTTCCGGTCCCCCCTAACAGATTCAAGAACACCCTTTTTAATCTGGTACAGTGCCTTAGAGTCAAACATCTCTGAGTTTTTGTCTCTCGGTTAGCAGTAGGGGTGTCAGGAAATGGATAGGTTGCGGTGGATTCGGGTGGATCTTCCGTGAAATTAGGTGGCTGGCAATGGTGGTTTTAGCCTAAACCAGCTGCCGGTCAATGGGTTGATGGGGTTCCGGTGTGTTTTGTCAACATTTTCATTAAATGAGGTTGAAAAAGAAGAAAAAGAAGGAGCAGAAAGAAAGACAACTAAATAATAATAATAATAATAATAATAATAATAATAATAATAAAAATAATAATAATAATAAAAACGGGACAAAATTAGGTGTCAACAGCTGCCCCTCTTTGCTCATTGCTGAGGATCAGAAATAGAGCAAAGACAAAAGACAACAATTTTGTCCGACTTATGACTCACTTCTCTCCCTATTTTTTTTCAAATTCTTCTTGTAAAAATGCTCCTCCTACAATAGAGGCATTGAACTTTAATTTAATTTTTCTGATTTTTTTTTATTTTTTTTTTGTGTTTAGCAAAGGCAATGGAACCTTAAATTCCTTTCTGAAATGTGCTCCTCTTGCAGCAGAGGCGATGGAACTTTAAATTTCTTTTTGTTTTGTTTTTTTTTGTTGTTTTTTTTTCGAGAAAGCTCCTCTTGCAACAGAGGCAATGAAACTTTAAATTCTTTTCTTAGAAATGTGCTCCTCTTGCAGCAGAGGCAATGAAACTTAAAATTTCTTTCTGAAAATGTGCTCCTCTTGCAGCAGAGGCGATGAAACTTAAAATTTTTTTCTGAAAAGGTGCTCCTCTTGCAGCAGAGGCAATGAGACTTTAAAATTTTTCCTGAAAAAGCTCCTCTTGCAACAGAGGCAATGAAACTTTAAATTTCCTTTCTTTTTGAAATGTGCTCCTCTTGCAGCAGAGGCGATGAAACTTTAAAATCTTTTTTCTGAAATGGGCTCCTCTTGCAGCAGAGGCAATGAAACTTTAAATTCTTCTAAAATGGGCTCCTCTTGCAGCAGAGGCGATGAAACTTTAAATTCCTTTCTGAAATGTGCTCCTCTTGCAGCAGAGGCGATGAAACTTTAAATTCCTTTCTGGAATGTGCTCCTCTTGCAGCAGAGGCGATGAAACTTTAAATTCCTTTCTGGAATGTGCTCCTCTTGCAGCAGAGGCGATGAAACTTTAAATTCTTTTTTTTTCTGAAATATGCTCCTCTTGCAGCAGAGGCAATGAAACTTTAAATTCTTTTTTTTTTCTGGAATATGCTCCTCTTGCAGCAAAGGCAATGAAACTTTAAATTCTTCTTGAAATGTGCTCCTCTTGCAGCAGAGGCGATGAAACTTTAAATTTTTCCTGGAAAAGTGCTCCTCTTGCAGCAGAGGCGATGAAACTTTAAATTTCCTTTTCAGGGAATGTGCTCCTCTTGCAGCAGAGGCAATGAAACTTTAAATTCTTCCTAAAATGTGCTCCTCTTGCAGCAGAGGCGATGAAACTTTAAATTCTTTTCTGAAAAGCTCCTCTTGCAGCAGAGGCAATGAAACTTTAAATTCTTTTCTTCTTTTTTTTTCTCTTTCTTTCTCTTTTTTGTTTGTCCTTTTGTCTGTTTTTTTGTTTTGTTTTGCTTTTTTTTTCTCATAATGTGAATGAAATGCAAATGCATGTACTGACAAAGTCATGCAATTCCTATTGTGGTAATCAAATTCTCAGAATTGTCCTTTTTGTGTCTTTTGATCTTTTCACCCGTGTTTCACAAAATAGTTGTCACCAATTTTGAATCGGAGCTGATTCACAACATGTACTTGTCACAATTTTCAGTTTCCTCTGTTTCATTCCCTTATTTTTCTCTTTTCCTATTCTTCCTCTTTTTCTTTCTTTTTCTTCTTCTTTAGTAATGTTAGCAGGTAGATTATCATTTTAATCATCATCTTCATTTCATTTTATTAACAAACACCATGCATTCTTGCACTTTATCAGTTAGTTATGTAATTACCAAAAGAACAACAAAATTTGGAAGAAAAGCATTTGTTATTAGACAAGCAAGAGACAATGAAAACCAAAGTATAGTTGGGTAGCAAATGCCACAAGGGTCAAGTGGTGAATTTCAAGGAATGGTGACCAAAACAAACAATGAATGTCTAGATAACCCTTCACGAACCAAACCAGTGCTTTCTTCGGAAAAAACTAATCCGTTGATGCCCCCTGTCACATTGAGTTCATCCGGCTGACGCAATGCTCCGTATGATTTCGATCCCCAGGTGTTGATCTTTTCTGTATCTAAGCCGCCTTTTCAGGTTTTCAACTTAGATATCCCCTTTAATCCAAACTGCCCTTTTTTGGGTTTTCAGTTTGAATTCTCCTTTTATTTCCTTTCTTTTTTTTTCTTGTTGTTTTTCTTTCTTCTTTTCTCTTTTTTCCTTCTTCTTCTTTTTTCTTCTTTTTTCTTTTTTCTTTTTTTTATTTTTCTTCTTTTCCTTCCTTCAAGCATAGTATTTCTTCACAGCATCGGAATTTATCGGATTAGGCAGATCATTCCCATCCATCTCTGTCAAGATCAACGCCCCACCTGAGAACGCTCTTTTCACCACGTATGGTCCTTCCCAATTTGGTGTCCATTTGCCCCGATTATCGTGGTGATTTGGGAGGATCTTTTTCAACACCAATTCCCCTTCACGGAAATGCCTGGGTCGAACCTTTTTATCATGGGCTCGCATCATTCTCTTCTGGTACATCTGACCATGACATAGTGCCGTAAGCCTTTTCTCCTCTATAAGATTCAATTGTTCAAAGCGACTTCGAACCCATTCAGCCTCATCCAAGTTTAATTCCATTAAGACTCTCAGGGAGGGAATTTCTACCTCAACAGGCAGCACCACTTCCATGCCGTAAACTAGAGAAAAAGGAGTTGCCCCAGTAGAAGTACGTACTGATGTTCTATAGGCATGCAAAGCAAATGGTAGCTTCTCGTGCCAGTCTTTGTATGTGTTTGTCATTTTTCCCACAATCCTTTTGATATTCTTGTTAGCAGCCTCAACAGCTCCATTCATCTTCGGACGATACGGAGCTGAGTTGTGATGTCTGATCTTGAACTGTGCACATACTTCCTTCGTCATGTCATTGTTCAAGTTGAGGGCATTGTCTGATATGATCCTTTCTGGGAGCCCATACCGACATATTATCTCCTTTTTTAGAAACTTACAAATAGTAGACTTAGTCACATTCGCATAAGATGCAGCCTCAACCCATTTGGTAAAGTAGTCTATCATTACAAAAATGAATCTGTGCCCATTTGATGCCTTGGGAGAGATGGGTCCAATCACATCCATTCCCCACATAGAGAAAGGCCACGGTGGTGCCATGACGTTCAGTGATGTCGGGGGAACTTGAATTTTGTCAGCATAGATTTGACACTTGTGGCATTTTCTAGCATAATCTATGCAATCTCTTTCTAGTGTAGTCCAATAATAGCCCGCCCTCATAATCTGTCTAGCCATGAAATGACCATTTGCATGTGCCCCACAAGTTCCATCGTGTACCTCTTCCAGAATCCTTTTGGCTTCAGACGCTTTTACACATCTCAACAACATCTGATCTCTACCTCTTTTATACAAAACGTCTCCATCAACGAGGAATCCCATTGCCAATCTTCTAAGGATCTTTTTATCATTCTCCGACGCATGCTCTGGGTATTGTTGACTCTTAAGGTATTGCATGATGTCATAATACCAAGGTTGTCCATCCGCTTCCTCTTCAATACTAGAACAATGGACTGGAGAATCTCTCATGCGCAGTTTGATTGGTGAAACATTTGCTTCTGTCTCCATTTTAAACATCGCAGCTAGTGTTGCCAAGGCATCGGCAACCTGGTTTTCTTCTCGAGATAAATGCTGGAAGGTGATATCGTCAAATTGTTGTACAAGGTCAGCTATGTACTTCTGGTACTGAACTAGCTTCTGATCCCTTGTTTCCCATTCACCTCGTAACTGATAAATAACCAGCGCTGAATCTCCATAAACTTCCAAGTTCTTGATTCCCCTCTCGATTGCAGCTTCTAAGCCCATTGCACAAGCTTCGTATTCAGCCATGTTGTTGGTGCAGTTGAAATTTAATCTGGCTGTGGACGGGTAATACTTTCCATTTGGAGATATTAAAACTGCCCCGATTCCATGTCCTAAGGCGTTGGAGGCGCCATCAAAGAACATTTTCCATGGTTTGCTGCCGGGCTCTTCCTTTTCTGCTTGAAAGACAGACATTATATCTTCATCTGGAAAATCTAGCTTGATGGGCTCGTATTCGTCGGTAGCACGATCTGCAAGGAAGTCGGCTATTGCCCCACCTTTGACTGCTTTTTGAGGCACGTACACGATGTCATATTCAGAAAGCATAACTTGCCATCTAGCTAGTCTGCCTGACAATGATGGTTTCTCAAAGATGTACTTGAGGGGATCCAACCTAGTTATCAACCAAGTCGAATGGTACAACATATACTGCCTCAATCTACGAGCAATCCAAGCCAATGCGCAACACATTTTTTCTATTGTAGTGTACTTGGCCTCGTAATCAGTGAACTTCTTGCTCAAGTAGTAGATAGCCCGTTCTTTCTTGCCCGTATCATCATGTTGACCCAGTACGCATCCCATAGAGTGTTCATTGAAAGTCATGTATAGCAACAAGGGTTTTCCAGCCGTCGGCGGTACTAGAACAGGTGGATTTGACAAATACTTTTTCACCTTTTCAAAAGCCTCTTGGCATGCCTCATTCCATTCTCCCGGATCTTGTTTCCGAAGCAACTTAAAAATGGGATCACATTTAAGCGTAAGTTGCGAGATGAAACGGGAAATATAGTTCAATCTTCCCAAAAAGCCTCTTACTTCCTTCTGTGTGCGTGGAGGCGACAGATTTTGTATCGCGCTGATTTTGTCCGGGTCCACTTCAATTCCCTTTTCGCTAACTACAAACCCTAACAACTTTCCCGATTTAACGCCAAAAGTGCATTTGGCAGGGTTCAACTTGAGCTGAAACTTCCGTAGCCTTTCGAACAGCTTTCGAAGGTTGGCTACATGATCCTCTTCTCCTCGGGACTTGGCAATCATGTCATCTACATACACCTCTATCTCTTTATGCATCATGTCATGAAAGAGAGTTACCATTGCCCTTTGGTAGGTGGCCCCGACATTCTTTAAACCGAAAGGCATAACTTTGTAGCAAAATGTGCCCCAAACTGTCACAAAAGTGGTTTTCTCCATGTCATCCTCGGCCATTTTAATCTGATTGTAGCCTGAAAAACCATCCATGAACGAAAACATGTAGTGTTGGGCTGTATTATCCACCAGGGTATCGATATAAGGCAATGGGAAATTATCCTCAGGGCTAGCTCTGTTTAAGTCCCGATAATCTACACACATCCTTACTTTGTCATCCTTTTTCGGTATCGGGACTATGTTAGCCACCCATTCCGGATACTTGGCTACCTTTAAGAACCCTGCATCGAATTGCTTTTTTACTTCTTCCTTCACCTTCAACAACATCTCGGGCTTCATACGCCTAAGCTTCTGTTGTACCGGCCTACATTCTGTTTTACAAAGGCAGACGGTGCTCCACAACGTCAGTGTTTAACCCGGGCATGTCTTGATAAGACCAAGCAAAAACATCCACATATTCACGAAGCAATTCCTCTAGTCTCTGCCTCCCAGCCAATGGAAGTGCTGTGCCTACTTTGACTTCTTTGATGTTCTCATCATCCCCTAAGTTGACCATATCAATAGCTTCTTTGTTGGGTTCAATAGGTCTTTTCTCTTGCTCAATCATTTTTAATAGATCTGGAGACAAAGCATCGCCATCTGAATCTACATTGCTATCGAGTTCACCAACGTGCATAGAATTTTCAAAATCAAACCCCGGATAGCTGTTAAGGTTATCTTCACATTCATTATTCATTTTCCTGAAAAAGTAAAGATTTGACAGATATGGTTGGTTGTTCATACCAATGGTAGTGAATGAAAGGAGAAAACAGTTATAGAAATGATGATGGATGAAAAGAGAGTACTCAAAATGCATTGAATTTGTTAATTTATTGAAATGATGATGAAGATCAAACTTACAAAAGAGTCTTCTAGATTTCTCTAAACCAAGATGTTGATAATCTACCTTACTACATTACAAAAGGAAAAACAAAAAGATAGAAGGTATCCTTTCAACAATCCAGTCTTTCAGCTCTGTGCCTAACAACACCATCATTTCTATAACAAAAGCTGTCATTTCTCCATGCAGCCCTTTAGACTAGGAACCCACGAGAGGATCCTTTTATCATAGGTATTGCTTCCACTGCCTCTAATGAATCAGGGTGATAACATTCGCCAAAGCGAAAAGTATCATAGAGGTACGGGATCACCATCTTCTCCGATTCTTCTTCGTATCCTCGGAGGCGGGCTATTCTTTTCTTCCTTCTCTCTTCCAGAATCTTCTTTCTCTGCAAACTCGTGGCCTTGTATCCGAGACCAAACCTGTCTTTGTTCTCCTCAATCCTCACAAGCTTCCTATGTCCTTGGAGATTTTTCCCTAAGCCTCTTCCGACACGCCAGCCCTTTTGCAGTGTCTGTTTAACAATCATCTTAGTAGTGGTTGACAACCGAGGGGTGGGTATTCTTGCTCCTTCTCCCACATATGTTGCATTTACTATTTCAAAGGCTCTGAAAGAACACTCTAATGCTTCCTCGGCGGCCTCAATGTAGGGCACAGATAAGGGTTTGGTGATCAAGAGGTCTTCTCCAGAAACAGATACTTGTTTATCACCAACGACAAATTTCACCTTCTGGTGTAGTGATGAAGGAACAGCACCCGCCATATGGATCCATGGTCTCCCCAGTAGGAAACTGTATGATGGGGAAATATCCATCACTTGAAACTGGATATTGAAAGTGACCGGCCCTATATCAATTGGGATCTCGATATCACCTATGACGTCCCTTCTAGAACCATCGAATGCCCTTACAACCATGTGGCTGGGTTGTATGCAAGAAATGTCAATAGGCATCTTTGCCAACGTAGCCATAGGTAATACATTGATCGACGACCCATTGTCAATCAAAACTTTGGCAATTGTGTGGCCCTTATAACTGGTAGTGATGTTCAAGGCTTTAATACTCCCTCGCCCTTCCGGCGGAATTTCATCATCACTGAAAGATATGAAATTTGCCGCTGTGATATTTCCTGCCAGCTGGTCCATACTGTCGACTGGAATATCATGAGGCACATAGGCTTGATTCAACACCTTCATTAAGGCGTTCCGATGCGATTCTGAATTTAGCAGCAGAGATAATAGTGAAATTCGAGCAGGCATCTTGTTCAATTGCTCGACCACACTATATTCACTGTGCTTAATCAACTTTAAAAACTCTTTTGCATCGTTCTTTGATACTGGCTTTTGCAAGTTTCCTCCTTGGTCCTTGGAAAATGAAGCCTGTTCCTCTTCTTTCTCCGCCTGATTGTCTTCCTCTTTCTCCTTTCCTTTCCCTTTTCGGGCCCTATCTAACATCTCCGGAGTATAGCACCTCCCACTCCGCGTAATTCCTCCTACCCCACTAATGTTTGCATTATCGGGCATATCTGACTTATCTGAGCCCGTATTGCCTGACCCTCTAATCACTGCTTTGAACTCATATTTTCAAGGGACAGCCTTATTGTTTTTGTAAGGGAAAGAGCTTGGAACTTTGATCGTCATGGTCGGAGGAGTGACAAAGCTAGATTCCTCTATCCCGGGACTGGGCTTCTCCTTGTAAAACACGGTCATTGGTTTTCCCCATGAATAATCATTTTCTGAAGGTTCACTTGAAGCAGTACTCACTACACCCTCCTCCTCCTCCGTATAGAACTCAATCAAAGATGAATACATCATTGATTGTACCACGTGTCGAAAGTGGGGACAATTCTGGACAGAGTGACCCACGTGTCCCATGTGATATTTGCAAGTCTGTTCTGGGCTTGATTCATCTTGACAAATCCCCGAATCTATCAGTATAGGTTGAACCATCTCGGCTTTAACTAAAGCATCGAATACTAGACTCATCGGAGTCTTAGCCTCTTCCACGCGTCTCTTTATACAACACTTCCTCCCAACTTCAGCCGCACTAACTGATCCTCCACTGTGACTGGGAAGTGGGTTAGCATTGATACTGGGTTCCACCTCCTTGGAAAAAGTTAACCTTCCTGACTTGACCAAATCTTGCACCTTATATTTCAAAGCCGTGCAATTCTCCGTAGAATGACCCGGGTTCCCACCATGGTAGTCACATCGGGCGTTGGGGTCATACCATCTTGAAAAAGGTGGTTTCATTGGCTCCATGAAAAGAGGGGCAATCATGTGGCCTTTCACAAGTTGCGGGAATAAGTCTGTGTATGACATGGGGATAGGATCAATAGGAGGCCTTTCAATATTTCTTCGGGGAGGCCTTTGGTTAGCAGTTGGGTTACTGTTTGGCTGGTAAGGTTGGGCTGTGGGTGTTGGTGTATAGTAAGGTGCTGGAGGGCGAAGATTTGGTTGAAATGTCTGTGGTTGGAAAGAATTTTGGTAGGGAGTGTATGAGACATTATTTGTGGTTGGGAAATAGGGTTGGTAATTTGGGTAAGGTTGAGGTTGTGGTTGAAACCGGGGCGAGTAAGGTGCACTTCCTCTATACCGAGGTGTTGTATGGGTGACGGTCTGGGTTTCAACTTCTTTCTTCTTGGACACTCCACCTTTCTTCAAATCACTGCTTTCCAACTTCCCATTCTTAATTGCATTTTCAATTATTTCCCCAGTGATGACCATGTCAGCGAAATTCTTGGTTGCATTCCCTATCATGCGCTCATAATAAGGTGCTTTCAAAGTGTTGACAAACATCACCGTTGTCTCCTTTTCGGTTAGAGGCGGCTGGACTTGGGATGCGATGTCTCTCCAACGTTGAGCATACTCCTTGAAGCTTTCGCTGGCCTTCTTTTCGATGTTTTGCAGGGATAACCTATCTGGGGCCATATCCGTGACATGCTTGTACTGTGCAATAAATGCTCTAGCTAGGTCACTCCAACTGTGGATGCGTGTACGATCTAGCTGCACATACCACCTAGCAGCGGACCCTGTGAGGCTGTCTTGGAACACATGTACCAACAGCTTGTCATCATGATTATAAGCGGCTATTTTGCGACAATACATTGTCAAATGAGTAATGGGGCACTTGGTCCCATCATACTTCTCGAACTCAGGAGTTTTAAACTTAGGAGGGATTACCACATCCGGAACTAAGCATAATCCCATTGCATCCACTGATCCGTAGAAATCACTGCCCTCGATGGCCCGTAATCTTTCTTCTATAATACTGAATTTCTTAGAGTCTGAATCTCCTTTTATCTCTGACACGCTACCCCTTAATTTCTCTTGTTCTTTTGGATCATCTAAGTCAGGGACTTGAATTGGATCCGCAGGTCTTGTTCCTTGAGCGGGAAGTATAGGCACTGTGATATGAGGTTGTGCTGAGGTGCTCGGTGCTCCCGGATACACGTAAGCGTAGCTGCCCATAGGCTGTGGTGGAGGTGGAGGTATGCCTTGTGAGGATTGGGCATAAGGTGGAGGTGGAGGTATGCCTTGCGAAAATTGGGCATGGGGTGGAGTAAATCCTGGAGGGTATGGAGGGTCTTCATCTCCCTGAGGCTTATCAGTCCCTGGGTTAGGTCCTTCTCTAGCCACTTCTTTTTCTCGGTTCGTCCTTGTCATCATTTCCATTAGAGCGGCTAACTGACTTCGGATTTCTTCTTGTGCTTTCTCCATTCTATCCATCCTATTATCCTGTTCTTCCTCCATCGCTCTTAAGCGTGACCGGGTATTGTATGAGTGTTTGGGAATTTGGGCTGGAATCTTGAATGTTGAAGCTACCCTTGAATCTTGATTACCACAATAAGAAACTAATTACTACATGATGCAATCTCTGAAATATTACGTTTTAGGAATGAATGAATGTGATGAATGAGTGTGATGCAAAATGAATGATACTTTGAGGGATATTTAAGCCATAACAATTTCAACAAAAGGAACTTTCATTCATTCAACAAGTCATTTGTTACATTCCAATCATATTCCGATTAATATCCATAAAAACGACTAACTTGCTGATATTGATCCTTAGCTTCATCTAAAAAGTTCAGCAGCCTTTGCCCGTGCTTTTCTGTTGGGAGGATTTCTTGTCTCAATGCTTCGGCTCTATCAACCATTTCCCTCGCCTTTGTCACAGCTTTGCAAATTTGAATGGCCATATGCTCTATATATTGCTGTCTCCCGAGGTTTCCCACTCTCCATGTCATGCTTGCATCCTGTGCCATGTCATATCCATAACTCCAGTTGTTTTCACTTCGTTCCCAATCTTCTATTATTACTTTGATGTGGTTCTTATGTTCTTGTAGCTGCTCTTCTAGCATTTGAACCTTTTGCTGCAATGTAACTTTTTCATCATCTACCTCAACTTGCTTTCCTTTTTTCAGCTTCTCCTTTAGTTCCTCATTTTCTTTTTGACATTGGGCTAACTTCCTCGCACTTGCTGAGTACATGCCTTCCCAATTTTGTCGTTCTTGGGACAAATAGACCACTTCTTCTTCACTCTTCTTGGCTTTGTGTGCCCAGTGTTCTACCCTTTTGTGCAAGTCTTCTAATTCTCTTTTCCTTTCATTTGGAGTTTGCATGATTCCCCCAACCCTCATTTCGGATCTCAACTTCTTGTTCTCTAGGTGCAGATTTTTGAGATCCTTGTTGGTGACGTGGTGTTCATGCTGGACCTTCTTAAGCTTGGCTTCTCGCATCTCTGCCTCGTACTTGAGTTGTTCCATCTCTCTCCGAAGCCTCAAATTCTCTTGCTTCCACCTTTCCTCATCTTTCTTGAACTGCTGCCTAGCGATTTCGACCTCAGATACTTCTTCTTCCGATTCTAAAGGCATGCTGTATTCTCTCGAGAAAAACACCACGTCCCTTACTTGCTTTGCCCTCCACATCAAGTATTCCGGGGTAGCTTTATCAGAAAGGGGGCCAAGGTTGATTCTTCGTGCTTGTTTCCATGATCGGACCACTTGCTCTCCTTTTTTCATTGCCTTTGGCTCACCATAAGAAAACTCCAAATCACTAAGCCCATATGTTAGTGGAATGAATTGTTTAGCTCCAAACTGTCTTAGCACCATAAGTGGCGCATAGCTTATCACTCCCCATGGTCCCAGAAGTTGCACCCATGATTCTTCTCCGCATCGATATAAGATCGGTACATGAGGCATCCAAGGCGTCATCCATGTAATCTGTTTTTCCCCAAGTCTTTGCAAAAAATCCACCCATTCTTCCTTACTCTTCGGTTTTGGCCACTTACTGTTGTAGAACTCTTTAACTGGAGCACGATGGTGTAGGAAAGTTCTCTTAAAAGCCTTTTCCTCACATTTAAAATGGCTTTTGGCCCAAACATGCAGTAACTGTGCACATCCCACAAATCGCCCTTCTCCATTCCTCCTACAGTAATTCAATGACCTGAAGGTTTCGGCTAGTATGGCAGGTGGCGGATTCCCATTATTCTCAATTTGCTCAAAAAAGTCTATCACTGCTACTTCAATGTGCCCTAACACCTTAGGGAAGATAACCAAACCATAGATCGCTAAAGCAAAACCCGCCAACCCTTGCTGGTCACTAAGATGCCCCTTGATGAATGCATAAAGGAAATCCCAGGGTATACAAACATTGGATCCCTTCTCCTTTTTATGAGAGTCTATGTCTTCTGGTCTAACTCCCGTAAGTTTGGCTAACTTTTTGCGATATCCTGATTTTGGCTTTCGAACATATATTTTATCCGGACTTTTCAAGTCAATACTTAACAGGACGGAGTACTCCTCTACTGTGGGTGTCAAGTCCATTCCATTGAAAGAGAAACACCTATGGGAGGGGTCCCAGAATTGAATAGCAGCTCTGATCAATGGTTCTTCAACTTTTACAGCAATCAAAGACTCTATTTGGCCATATTTTTCATGAAAATCCTTCTTCCCTTCTTCACTGATTTGATCCCATAAGTTGGCTAAATCCATTAGGTTATTTTGCTGGAGGTTCAGATTCACTTCTTGCGGGAGCGAGGACATGAAATTCCTAGTTAAGCAATCCCCTTTTACTTGTTGAACCTTTTCGGACCAAATTTGTACCTCCCGGTAGGAATCACATGGAACGTTTACAGATGACGAACAAGCTAGCCTTTCTATGGATTCGGTGAAAAATTCTTCGTTGAAAAGAGCCATGGTTAAAATACCCCCTTTATGTGACTATGCGATGCAAGAAAATTCATGCAAAAAGAACAAGAAAACAAGTACAAATCAGTATGTGAGTAAAATATGAACAAAGAAACAAAAGGCAGATAAAGGATGGA
Source organism: Heritiera fomes (assembly GCA_032173925.1). Lineage (NCBI taxonomy): Eukaryota > Viridiplantae > Streptophyta > Magnoliopsida > Malvales > Malvaceae > Heritiera > Heritiera fomes. Next base: position 5,346,212 of record JAPDPM010000023.1, on the reverse strand, counting down.
ATGTTTATTTATGTCCTATCAAGGGTCACTCTCATTAATGGGGAGGAATGGCTCTAACTTAAGTTGGTCTCCTCACAACACACTATATGCTGGTTTAGGGTTTCACAGATCTAAAAAGGTTCCCAAATCATTCCATACTGTCGTCCACTCTAGACTAGTAAGGAATAGATCTGAGTGGGAATATTTCACTTGCCATTGCGGAGGTGATTACCTCACGAGAGCATAGCTACTTTACCCCCTCCTAAAGAGGACAGAACCCGGGTGTAGGGCTCATGTTATGCAAATGCATCGATGTATGCAATAGTACATGCATATATGTTTTACTTTATTTATTCAATCAACAACCTTATATATAAAGAATGTAATGAATCAAATAATGGATGAAATGAAGAAGTTTTTTTTTTGTTTATTTTTTAGTTCTATGTGGAATTTATTTTTATTAATATTTCATATTTTTATTTCATTTTTTTAAAAAAAAGAAAATTAAATTTAAATGCCAATCAAGACTATCAAATTAAAATTTAAGATGCCATATGGTTATTCAATGGTTTGACCCTCTTAGCGTCCCCAGTGGAGTCGCCAAGCTGTCGTAACGGCTTCGCGCTCGACGAATTTTTAAAAAAGCGTTTAAAAACAAACAGGAGTCGCCACCAATCTTTTTTTGACTAGGTGTGATTGGCCACCTGAAAACGTTTATCTTTTCAACAAAATCTCAAAATTAATTAAGCTTTATTAAAAAGATAATCTTTTGTTCTGCGAAACAAAAATTGGGTTCGGGGGTACGGTTACGCGTGGGGAAGGATTAGCACCCCCACGACGCCCGTTAAAAAAAACGGTACCATCCTAACTACATGGTATCTTTTGATTTTGATAAGATAGTCTTGGTTATAAAACAGTTAGCGTATTTGCTTAAGAAATTACTGTTATAAAGGGATTTATTATGAAAGTCAACATGAACACCATTTATTGAAAAATTAAATCAAATATCCCAATACTCTGGTAACATTTGAAATAATTCGTCTCACCTAGAGATTTCTTAAGAATCACTACTTGTGAGTTCTATGGAATCTCATCTTCGGTGGTGCTCACGCTATTTTATAATTGATCGTATACGCATGTAGTATTGTATGATGTATATGAAACTTAAAAGAAATTTTATTTATTAATGAAACTCTTGATATTGAGAAATTTGGCTAAATATCCCAATACTCTGGTAACATTTAGTTAATTCCTCTCACCTAGGGATCAGTCAAGAAATCACTACTTGTGAGTTTCAAGACATCCCATCGTCGGAAGAATTCCATTTATTTTAAAATTAATGTTTATGCGTTTGATGTAAACATATAGTAGATGATGCACATGGAATTATAAAAAAAACTTTATATTTTAATTTTTATTTATGAAACTCTTATTATTGACGAATTTAACTAAATATCCTAATACTCTCGTAACATCTAGCTATTTCCTCTCACCTAGAGATCAGTCAAGAAATCACTACTTGTGAGTTTCAAGACATCCCATCATCGGAAGATTTGTTTACTTAAATTTAAAATTTATTATCTTAATTCTTTTAATTATTCCTTTTTACTAAAATTCTTATTATTACTTATTTAATTATTTTAACTATCATTCTTTACTTTTGGAAATTTTACTATGATTAATTTTTATATTTTTTTTTGTAATTCTAAAAATCCCCTTTTGTCTATTTCCTTTGATTGTTTTTATTGCCTCTTTTGTTTTTATTAGTTTTCACTTAATTAATATTTCTCTAAACACTTTTTATTTGTCAAAACTCTTTATTATATATATTTATTTATTCATTTTATTTTTGATCTTTTTTTTAATAAATAAGCATGAAATTGGATATTGAGGAATAATACCGAATATCCCAATACTCTGGTAACATTCGATATAATTCCCCTCACCTAAAGTTTTTCGAAGAATCGCTACTTGCGAGTTCAACGAAGACTTATCATCGGGATTCCATACTTATCTTATTTTAATTTTATTGATCTATTATTTTTATGTATTTTTTTATTAATAAAAGATAAACAGTAAATAAAATAAATTAAAAGAAATAAGCACGAGATCGAATATTGAGAAATAATACCGAATATTCCAATACTCTGGTAACATTCGATATAATTCCCCTCACCTAAAGTTTTTCGAAGAATCGCTACTTGCGAGTTCAACGAAGACTTATCTTCGGGATTCCATACTTATTTTATTTATTTTATTCTTATTCTTCATTTATTATTATTATTTTTTTCTTAACCCACATTTCATTTATCTAATAAAAATTATTTTTATTTTATTTTAAAAATACGTTTTTATATATAATTTATGTGTATATATACATTTTTATATCTTTATTTATATATTCTATGTATAATATATATTCATATGTTTTAAAGCTATATATATATATATATATATATATATATATATATATTTTATATTTATATGTATGTATTTTACACATTTATTTACATATATTTTAAAACTATATATTTATACATTTTTTTTATATTTATTAACATATGTATTTACATACTATGTATTTTACACATTTTATATATATTTATCTTTTCTTTTAGAACTATGTGTTCATTTTATTTTATTCTATTTTTTTATATTGTATTATACTATTTATTTATTTTTGCTTTGGTATATTTTCTATTTTATTATTGTCTTTTTTTTATAATTAATAAATAAATGGATAAATAAAATAAAGAAAAAAGAAAAAGAAAAAAAATATACCAAAACGGAGCGGGTCGCGGTCGGATCCGAAATCGGGTCGGGCTGGAGCGCGGGTCGCGTGAGGGACGGAGCGGAGTCGGGTCGCTGGTCGGGTAGCGCGGATCTCGGATCCGGGTCGGCGATAGGCGCGGGTCAGGGGCTTCAAAACGCAGCGTTTTACTGCTCTATAAAAGACTCCTTTTTTTGTTTCATTTTCATTTCCACCGGCTTTCTCCAAAAAAAATCCCAAAAACCCTCTGAAAAATTCTACCGGCCTCTTCCCCACCGAACAGCTACCGCCGTGCCGGCCGCCGCACTCCGCAGTGCTCCGGTGGCCGGGAACCTTCCCGTAAACCTAAAAACACTCCACTCCTCCTCCTCTACTCCGATCTAACCTCCGTTTCCCCCAAAAATAAACCTAACCCTATAGATCTAGTCCTTCGAAAGCTTTTTTTTTCCTTTTTTTTGTATTTTGTTTTTGAATCTGGTTAGATCCGGTGGATGTTTGGCTGTTTTTTGTTATGGTTTGTCTCTTTTCTTTTTGCAGGTGGGGATCTAGATCTTAGATCTAGGGTTTTGGGGTCTCGAGTTTGGGGTTTCTAGATCTGGGTTAGGGCTTGTTGTGGTTTTAGTGATGGTGGTTGGTGTCTTTGGGGTAGCGTTCGGGTTTCTGTGGTGAAGGCTTAGTGATGGTGACGATATGGGTAGTGGTTGGTGGCGGTTTAGGTCTCGGTGATGAGGCTAGGGCAAGGAGGGTGGTGATGTGGTGGTGAAGGCTTGGTGATGGCGGTGGTGATGGTGTTTGTAATTCTGTTTGAACTTCAAAAAAAAATTTTCATGAATTCTTCCGGTCCCCCCTAACAGATTCAAGAACACCCTTTTTAATCTGGTCCAGTGCCTTAGAGTCAAACATCTCTGAGTTTTTGTCTCTCGGTTAGCAGTAGGGGTGTCAGGAAATGGATAGGTTGCGGTGGATTTGGGTGGATCTTCCGTGAAATTAGGTGGCTGGCAATGGTGGTTTTAGCCTAAACCAGCTGCCGGTCAATGGGTTGATGGGGTTCTGGTGTGTTTTGTCAACATTTTCATTAAATGAGGTTGAAAAAGAAGAAAAAGAAGGAGCAGAAAGAAAGACAACTAAATAATAATAATAATAATAATAATAATAATAATAATAATAAAATAATAATAATAATAAAAACGGGACAAAATTAGGTGTCAACAAGTATAATCGCATCACCTGTGTGCAACTTCCGAAGATCCAAAAATTTATTACATGTATTTATATAAATTATCTTATACACGATAAATGAAATTTTTAAATTTTATAAAGGAAATTAATAGAATAATGCATATCCCTTAAAGTATATTTTAAAATATATTATAAAGATGAACAACCTTCTTAAGAGTTAATCTAAATTGATCTTTGTATTATCTTCCTTAAATTAATTCAAACTTTGCTTTCAAAACTCTTAATACTGAAACTAAGAAACCTCATGAAATGTAAAGGTACATGGTGACTGAATAGTCTAATTTTCTGTAACCATGGTTTTAATGGAAGTGTGAACTGTGAAGTGGTAGTTAGAATATATGATAAACAACTGCTGGTCACTCTAACCTCAGAATATAATTCTTAAGATTACTTCAATATTAATAGTGTAAGTTTTTTTTAAAAAAGTTTAGAGAGTCAACATTAATTCTTAAGATTTGAGGTTGTTTTGGGAGCTTAAGAGGGAGGGGGAAAAGATGGCTCTCATTGTCAATTTTGATGTATTATTAAAGAGTTAAGCATCCGATCTAAAAATTAATTGATAATAATAAGAAGAATTCCACTTGAAAATAAGATCATAAAAAATTTAATACTTATGGACATAGATAACACCACTTTATAAAATTAACTGATAAATTATCTCATACACAACAATTTTTTGGTAACAAAGGAAATATTTGATAATTGGGGGTGGGTGGGAGTGAGATTGTTCGGATCGAATCCAAACTTTACAATATACTACAACTTTTTCTTAACTATTTGGTGAAGAAATTGTTGGTCATACATAATTTTAAGAGATAGTACTTACTGTCATTTTCATGAAGTTTAAATCTCAAAAAATCTAATGTTAACAAATGTAGATGGAAGCAAAAGAGCTTATTGTGTAACAAATTCGAAAGAGATAATAATTAAGAATAACTAATAATTTGTATTCTTAAATCATGTTAAGTATCTAATTTAAAATTAATTAATTAACAATACATGAATGATCCAACTTAAATTTAAAATCACGAAAAATTTAATATTTAATTAATGAGAATAACTTCAATTTTAACAAAGAAAAAAGAAAAAAAAAGTACCAATTGAAGAAGTGCAGTTTTAAGGCCATTGAAAAAGAAATTAGGTTTAAAAAAACTTGAAGGTACCATTGATAGCCTTGTAAAAATAGAGAAACATGTAACCGAAAAAAATAGAGCAACAAAATAAAAAATATTTTGAGAGTTAAATTTTCACAGGGATAACAAAATTATTTTATTATGAATATTTTTCCTTAAATTTTTAAAAAAGAAAAAAAAACTGATTGTGAATAGTAAAAAAATATTGTGGATAGAATTTCTCATGTCTGAATTAGACACCTTATCTTGGCGTCTTGCGGCCTTAAAGAACAATCAAAGAATCTTCTATCCAAAAAAAAAAACAACAACAACAACCAAAGGAGCGTGTTTCACAATAGAAACCGAAACAACTTGCAATCGAAAAAAAAATCTAAGTCAATCATAAGAATCTTCTGCATAAAAGAAAACTACAATAACAACAACCAAAGGACCATGTTTCACGTTGGAAATCGAAATAAGTTGCAATCGAAAAAAAAATCTAAGTCAATCATTACATTAGTACATTATTTATTTTCCTAATTTTCGAACCTGTAGCAGAAAAATTCTTAGTTTCCATGACTTGCATGTTCACAAAAAATGTTTTTCAATGCAATGAAAACCAGGAAAAACAAATCATGAACAACTTCATTAATTACAACCAGTCACACAATTTCCTTTCATATATCATATGTATGTATATATATATATGCCTAACCTTCTAATTTGGCTTATAGTTTTAGGTAAAATGATTTACTATTAAAATTTCAATGTGAAAATAGTGTCCGCTATTGAACTTTGTTGACATGTTTACTAAACTTCCAGAAAAAAAATCCGCCCCGGTTTCACAGTTCACCTGTACGACTTTTCTATTTTCTTTTTTCTTTTTCGTACAGTTCACAACTTTTCTTTTTTCCATTTTTATTTTCTTTTTGGTGCAGTTCACATGTACACGTGTCCGGTTGGGCAACACCAGCTATGGTGGGGCTCCCTTCCTCTGATGCTTTGTAATTCGTCTTTTTAAAGTTTAGTGAAATTTCTGTTTGAATAAAAAAAAAAGGAATTTTACATTTTTCCTGTAAACTCTTCTAAAATTTCAATTCAAGACGTTCATATTTTCCTATTAAACACTTTGAAATTGTTAGTGTACCATGTGGTATCAAACGTGTTTGCAGAAATCTTGATACTTCTTTTATTTCCCAGTCTCAGTGTAGTCTCAATGGATCTGTTCTATCAGCAGCTTACCATGTTTACAGCCATCCTTTTCTTTCTTCCATTGATGGTCAACTCAGTTTCCTTCAACATAACTCACTTTCATTCCAACATGACAAACATAGAGTACAGGGGAGACGCGAAGCCTTCTTCTGGAGCCATAGATTTGAACAAGCCCTGGTATTATCGTCAGGGCCAAGTTATTACAGAACCTGTCCGACTCCAGGATTTTGCAACGAAGCAGCTTGCTGACTTTACCACCCATTTTTCTTTCATTATCGATACTTTAGGTCCTGATCGTCAAGACTATGGTGATGGGGTTGTTTTCTTCATTGCGCCTGTCGGATTTCAATCTCCTGAAAATTCAGGTGGTGGTGGTTTAGGCCTGTTTCCTAACACGTTGATGTCTGAGTTAACACAGCAGATGCGTCAAATTGTGATAGTTGAGTTTGACTCTTATGCTGACTCTGACAGATGGGATCCTGTGTTTGAACATGTGGGAATCAATATCAACTCGCTCAATTCTTCTGTGTATACGCCTTGGAATGCTAGCTTTCACAGTGGAGACACTGCTGATGTTTGGATTTCTTACAATGCTTCTGCTAAGAACTTGAGTGTGTCATGGAGTTACCAGGCCACCTCTAATCCTCAAGAAAAGTCTACTCTTTCTTTACATGTTGATCTGAAACGGGTTTTGCCCATGGAGTGGGTAAAGATTGGGATTGGAGCTGCCACAGGTCTTTATTATGAGAATCATACACTTAAATCATGGCAGTTTAGTTCCAGCTTGGATTCCAAGGAGACAAAAGGATCAAAGATCTACATGATTGTACTGCTATGTTTTGGGGCTGTAATAGTTGGGTTTGTTGTGACACTTTTCACAATCTGGGGAAGGAATAAACTTCAAAACAAGCAGAACATTAATACGGAAGGAATAAGCTTAATCTGGATTATTCATGATTTTGAAAGAGAAGCAGGACCAAGAAGATTTTCTTATAGAGATCTTGCCTCGGCCACCAATAATTTTTCAGATGATACGAAGTTGGGCCAAGGTGGGTTTGGAGCTGTTTACAAGGGGCACCTAACAGAGTTAGGCATAGATGTAGCTGTGAAGAAATTTTGCAGGGGTTCTAAACAAGGTGTAAAGGACTACATAGCTGAGGTTACGATTGTTAGCCGGTTAAGACACCGGAATCTGGTGCAACTCATTGGCTGGTGTCATGATCGAGGTCAGTTCTTGCTTGTGTATGAGTTCATGCCAAATGGTAGTCTCGATTCTCACTTATTTAGCCAAAATTGTACTCTAACTTGGGCTACAAGGTATAAGATTTGTCTTGGTTTGGCAACTGCAATGTTTTATCTTCACAATGATTGGGAGCAATGTGTGGTGCACCGAGATATTAAAACTGGGAATATAATGCTAGACTCTAATTTCAATGTCAAACTTGGTGACTTCGGATTAGCTCGATTAATGGACCATGAGCTAGGTTCTCGCACAACTTGTTTGGCTGGAACTTTAGGCTATATGGCTCCGGAATATGTTATCTCAAGTAAAGCAAGTAGCAAGTCTGATGTTTTCAGCTTTGGAGTTGTGACTTTAGAAATTGTAACAGGAAAAAGGGCAACAGATCCTAAAAACAATGAAATGGGATTGGTTGAGTGGGTTTGGCGTCTTTATGGACAAGAAAAACCTCTTGCAGCTGTTGATGAAAGATTGCAGATGGAGTTCAATGAACAACAAGCAAAGTGTATGGTGATAGTTGGACTTTGGTGTGCTCATCCGGATTATACGATGAGGCCCTCGATTAAACAGGCAATTCAAGTCTTGAATTTCGAAGCAGAAGTGCCTAATCTTCCATTGCAGATGCCTATTCCAATGTATCAAGTCCCCTCAACTTCACCACCTGAAAGCTCAGTTGAACTTTTAGTAAGTAATTCTGTCCATGAAATAGGTCGCTGAATTTGAGATGGGAATAATTTTTGAACACTTGCAGCATGGTTGGCTTGCATAATGGAATTAAGGAGGAATGAAAAATATATTTTGTGAGAATAAAAAAAGAGAGGAATATAAGTAGAACATGTATTATGTTGTTTGGTGTGTTTGGTTTGCAAAACAAAATTAAGAACGGAAAATATATTTTGTAGGAATGGAAAATATATTTTTTACAAGTGAATATGTATTTTGTTGTTTAGTTAGTGAAGTGGAATAATTATTTTGAGTTTCTTTTTTGTTTGGTTTGGTTTAGAGTAAGATAGGACTAAAGTGCATAATGACAAAAACACCCATCATCCAAATTTATTATACTTTTGATTATATTTTTACTCTCATTTTGTTAATTACCAAATTACCCTATCCTTTTGTATTTTAATTACCAAAACATCTTTTTTCTTGCTATTTATCAAAATATTTAGTTTCTCCACAAGCCATCCAATTTAACTCCCCAAACACCTACCAATTCAAAAGTTTATCAACAGCCCAATATGCATTTATTCTATCCAGGTACTCAAGAATCATGCACTTATTCTATCAAGATACTCAACAATCATATCGTAAATACAAAGAAATGGAGGGATTCTCAACCCCATAACTATAGGTGGTCTAACCATTTCAAGACTACATAAATTTTCCAAACTTCATTAACTTTATAATACATCAGGGTATAGAAATATACTGTCTCATGGTACGAAAAAATTTTCCAACATCAAGTTAGCTAGAGAATGCTCCAACAATATATCTTTACATTAAAATCCAATTCGCTCAACCATGATTTCTGTCCTTAGAACAACTCTGTGTGTATGTGAACGTCCTGAGTTAATTGAGACTTTTGTTGTTATGCCTTTGATGATTGGTGCCTGCAAAGCTGATGAAGTAAGTTTCAATTAATTACTTTTGATCTTTAGTTTCTTGCAATACATTCCTGAATTATCAAAATCAACCTAATGGAGACAACAGCCAATCACAATGTTGCATCCTTGATCAACAATACCAAATATTCCAATTTAATAGCACCTAAAACTTTTCACTCAGATTTGAATATGTGACACTTCTTCAGAGCACAGAGTTGAACATCAATTGCATCTAGCAAATACAAACACAGATATCATTTTTATTTGTTTACCTTTATTTGAAAAAAAAATGGATGAACACCTTTTAAATCTTGGAAAATGTCTCACTACCAAGAATCTGAACTAAGCTACATTGGACACAGACAAAGTTGGGAATCCAGAAAATAATCTCCCATGCTTTTTAGTTTGAAAGCACTATTAACTTGAAAGCTGCATGAAATGATTTAGCCAACGAGGAAAAGTGGGGAGGAAGAGAACAGCAGTACCAGCAAAAAATCAAAATCAAATTAATTATTCTCCTCACTTTCCAATTAAAAGTGATAGATTCCCTCTTAAGAGCATAAAGATTCAATTTTCGTATCTTAATGGCAAAAAACGTGCCAAATTACTTGGAATTTTCTGTGTCAAAATCTAAATCCAATATAAATTATCAAACAAGATCTCAATCACTCCTTGTTTCTGTGCATTCGTAATAATAATCATCTTTCCTATCAAATATCAACAAAACCCAATATTTCTTCAATATAAAAATTTACATCTGTAGAATCTAAGAGCAACCCAAATAATAAAAATAAAATAAAATGAATTTAGAGCCGATAAAAAAAAGAAAAGAACCTAAGGAGTTCTGAGAGACTTACAGAACTTTTATAACCAAGAGTGTACTTTCCACTCTTCATAACGAAAGACTGCCTGTTGTTGATGCTTTCATGGTCTTTTTTAGCTAAGTTGATCACGATTTTTTTTTTCATTATAAAAAAAATATCAACAATTAACAGATAACAAAACAAGAGTACTCACTGATTTCTCGCTTGACACCATTTTTGTACACCATTTTTGTTGATTTTTAGCTGGTCTTTTGGGGGTTTAGCACGTTGACTGTTTCTTGCTTGTAGCAATTATGGGTAATCTGCGAAGAGAAAGATTCTTGCAGAAATTACAGAATCAGATGGGAAGGAGCATAGAGGAGAAAAACAAAATGAAGAAAGGCAAAAGAGATGAGAGAAAAACCTTTGATTGGAAAGTAAATTCAGAAAATTTTTAAGGAGAAGCTTGGAATAAGAAATATTTTAACCAATCCGTTTCGACACAGAAAATGAAAATCGGCACCATCCATGAAAGATTGCAATTCTTCAGCGCAAGGAAACGATCTTTTCCCAGGAAAGCAAAATCTGAGCTCAAAATTTGAACCAAAAAGAGGAATTGTGGCCCCGCCCACAATGAAGGAGAGAAAAACAGTCTTTCCAGACTTCCAGTGAACAAAACACCCTGTTAACCATTTGATTATCTACAGTTTGTGAGATCTAGATTTGTAACGTGCAAATCAAAAAGCTACAGCTAATTAGGTTCCAAATGCCGGGAAGTGGGCAAAGTTTACTAATAATCCTTTAAAGCTGCTATATTTGAAGCCATGAATCGTTGATAATGTTTCTAACCAGGTTTAATAATCAAATTTCTTTAACCTTCTGCGAGAAAAATAAAAATGGTCCTCAATCTTTAATTTAAACGTAAAAATTTGTAATCTTTTAAAATAATATAAGTATATCCAAATTAATTATAAATTTTTATAGTAAAATAAAAACATTTAGAGCTTATAAAATATCAATCTTTTATTTATTTTATTTAATTGTATTATTTTGAAATATTGATTTTTTCTTGAATTAAAAAAGTTAATAAATAATTGATTTTTTCTTGAATTAAAAAAGTTAATAAATAATTGATTTTTTTCAAAAATATAATTACGTAACATGATTTGAATGAAAATGATTTATGTTAACGTAAAACAATTGTTTCGTACCATCTTTTTTTCTTTACATGTATGTTTTTGTTGACATAAAAACTTATTTGTTTACTTTATTTGAATGACACCTAGCCACAATATTAAATTTCAATATTAATTGGTTACAACTTTTTTAAACAGTTTTTTTTTTTCTTCTTCCACTCCCCCTTAATACAACACTGTAACAGTTATAACTATATCCACCAAAATCAAAACTAATGAAAATATCACTTCTCCATAGATCTTTTTATAAATAATTAACTTAAAATAATTTTAAATATTATCTAAGACAAAAAATATTTTAAAAATATATACTTTTAATATTATCTATTTAGAAATCTAAATAAAATATTAATTGATATCAACTTATTATATAAAATAAATCATATTAATTTTTATTTATTTAAAAATATTTTATTAACTAAACTAAAAAATATAAAACTAAACTATCACGCATATATTTTAAATATTTAAAAATAATTTTTATATGTAAATAAAATTTATTTATAAAATATATAAACTTTCATTAAAATAAGCATTAAAATTTAGCAATTTTTGTTTTTTAATATAAAATATATCATTTATAAAAATATTTTTATAGTTCTATGCTATATATACACTTAAATATATTTTTATATTTATAAAAATATTTATATTAAATAAATTTGTGTAACGCATGAGTAATAATCTAGTTTTTTAATACGTCTTGTATTGTTGTGTTATGAAAATTAGAGGTATGGTTTAGCATGGCACATGACTCGTAATTTCATTGGTTGTGCTAAATCAAGCATGGTATTATTTTTTGTGTCGAGCAATGTCAAACACTACTCATTAAATTTTTTAGATTTTTTAAAAGTTTTTATTTATTATTTTAAATAATATCAAGATAAACAAAAATAGAACAAAATAAAATATACATAACTTACGTAGTTCAACAAAATTTTATATATATGGAGAAACATGATAAACTCTAACTACTAAATAAATATATTAAAATTTATAATCATAATATTTAAAAAATGATTACATCTATCTTGAAACATAACAAAAATTACTAAATAAATAGATTAAATTTGTACCTGTCTTTGAATCTTTATTTATTTTTACTAATCACTATTTTGTTTTATAAATTTTGGTCCTACAAAGATAGCTTAGATATTTTGACTACAATTAAATGAAGTGAAAAATTTTCTATCTTAATAATTTATGTTTTATGAGTTTTTATTAGTATTGAAATTTTATAAAAAGTTTATATATATATATATATATATATAAAGTGACATATCATACATTTTGTATTTAAAATAAAAGAATTATAAATTAATATACCAATTTAAATATTTCATAATTAGATTTATTTAATAAAATATTATTTTTATAAATTATCAATGAAATATAAAAACTAAATTTAATTTTATCACAAAATAAAAAATAGCATAAGTATATCTAAAAAATTAGCAAATTGAACTCATTTAAAACGGGACTTATATGTCAATACAACATGATACATAAGCTTCTGTGTTAGTACTTGTGTCACATGCTAATGCTATCCTTCATGAGTATTATCGTGCCAATTCGTTTGCATAAAAACTTCTAATTTGATCTCGCATATTTAAACATGGAGTGTACCAAAACTACCCACAATGCCTCGAACTGTGTTATGTCGTGAACAGTCAGCCCACGTGCACAACTTTTCTCTTGCTCAATAATTGTATCTTTTTCCGGCAAAATGTGTACGCGCAAAAGTTAGTTGGAGTTTTCTCATCCTTGGGGTCAGCAGGAATTTTCTTAGAGTCATGCTAGATGCAAGGGAGTTTTAGTGCCTTAGGATTGTCATTACGTTGGTCTACAAGCAAGTAAAGTTTGTTATGTTGGAATCAAAGTGAGGTATATTGTACTTTGGATAACTTTTCTCTTGCTCGATAATTATACCCTTAGTTTGTTGACAAGTGCACTGAACTTCTATGAAAATATCCACCCTGGTTTCACTGTCCTCATGTAGAAATTTTCTTTAGGTCAATAATTGTATCTCTTTTCTGGAAAAGGTGTAAACCCAAAATTTCAATTCAGGCGTTCACATTTTCTTCTTAAATCCGTTGAATTTGTTAGTTAAACTTGTAGTATCAAACGTGTTTGCAGAGCTCTCCATTCCTCCTTCCTTTCGCAGTCTCAGTGGAGTGTCAATGGACACGTTCAATCAGCAACTTAACCGTGTTTACAATCTTCCTTTTCTTTCATCCATTGATGATTAATTCAGTTTCCTTCAACATAACTTCTTTCATTCCAACATATCAAGCATTGAGTACATGGGAGACGCAATGCCTTCCTCAGGAGCCATAGAATTGAAATTGAACAAGCCCTGGCATTATCGTCAGGGCCAAGTTATTTTTACAGAGCCTGTTTGGCTCCAGGATTTTGGCACGAAACAGCTTGCTGACTTTACCAGCCATTTTTTGTTCATTATTGATACCTTAGGTCCTGATCACCGAAATTATAGTGATGGGGTTGTCTTTATCATTGCTCCTGTTGGATTTCAATCTCCTGAAAATTCTGGGGGTGGTGGTTTAGGCCTGTTTCCTAACAACTTGATGTCTGAGTTATCACAGCAAAAGCGTCAACTATAGCCTTGTAAAAATAGAGAAACATGTAACCGGGAAAAAAAATAGAGAAACAGATAAAATCAAAGCGTTGTCATTCCAGGTTGTGAAAGCCAAATAGATGTGTGGAATAAACTAATAGCAGGAATTTTCCAACTTACCACCATTATCATTGTGGGAGAACTCTTAATTTCTCTACATTACTTTTTTTTTTACTGCAATTTTGATTTCTCATACCAATTTAATTGCATTTGGAAAGCTATAGAAAAGGCAAACGGAGCTTACACTTAGAAATATATTAGAAAAGAAATTTTATTAACAGTCATTTTTTACTCACAATCTTCTTTTTTTTTTAATTTATGACAAAAATGTTCATGAGAAATTTACATTATTGATTATCTATTTTCCAAAATTTTGGTCACGAAAATTTTATTCCTGAAAACCTATTTCATTCCAATAAAATAACACATTGTGTTTTGTCTATGCATTAATTCATGATTACCTTTAAAACATAATGCACAAAAATGTTTGAAAACATAATTTTTATGTTTTCCGAAAATCCACTTTTAAGAAGCTTTTATGCTTTTCGGATTTTTGAAAAGCACAAAAATTTTGAGAGTTAAATTTTCACAAGGATAACAAAATTATTTTATTATGAATATTTTTCCTTAAATTTTAAAAATAAAAAAGAAAAAAACTGATTGTGAATAGTAAAAAAATATTGTAGATAGAATTTCTCATATCTGAAATAGACACCTATCTAGATGTCTTGCGGCCTTAAAGAACAATAAGATAATCTTCTCTCTCTAAAAAAAAAAACAACCAAAGGAGCATGTTTCACGTCAGAAACCGAAAGAATTTGCAATCGAAAATGAAATCTAAGTCAATCATAAGAATCTTCTCTAAAAAAAAAGAAAACAACAACAACTAAAAGAGTATGTTTGACGTTGGAAATCGAAATAACCCGCAATAAAAAAAAAATTTCTAAGTCAACCATTACATTAATATATTATTTATTTTCTTAATTTTCCTAACCTGTAGCAGAAAAATTATTAGTTACCATGACTTGCATATTTACAAGAAATGTTTTTGAATGCAATGAAAACCAGGAAAAACAAATCATGAACAACTTCATTTTTCTTTCTTCGTGCCTTTGATTGTCAAGGTTCTGTCTTGGAATGTCAATGGGCTAAGAGCATTGATGTGCTGTGTTTGCAAGAGACTATACTACAAGTATAAAATTTCACATTTTGTTGCTAAGAAAATTTCAACATAGTATAAATAGTTTTTTAAAAAATCTAGTTGAGCACACAACTTTTTCTGCTTTAACTTACCATGATCTTTGCATTAATCTGATGCCTATATATTTTACTATGTTGAAATTTGACCTTGATCATGCCACAAGTTCTGATTATTAATTGTTGGCTTCATTAGTTGGAAGGTATAGAATCTGATGCTAATATGAAAACATTCTCTATTTTTCATTGACACATGTAAGTTTAGTTTTTGTTTCTGATTGAGGAAGCACAATGATTGGTGTTTTTGGGTGTTAAGTATCTTCTGTTTCTCTATTTGGATGAATGTGCATAGTGATTCGAAGATGGTTTATTTTACTTTTTGTAATTAAGTTTGTTGCAGTAATTTTTTTTTCCAAGAACTTTTAGACTTTTTTTTTTTGGTGAATAAACGATAAAAAGAACACAACAGCTCAGTCTACAGCTCAGTCTACAGCTCAGAGGCAACAGTTTTGGGATGACTACATCCCATAGTGTCAAACGTCAAACAAAGTTTTTTACAATGCGGAGGTCATTCAAAATTATTCTACCGCTGCATTGCGGGGTAATTACCTAGTGTAGATTAAAGTGCAAATGACTAAGTTTTTTTTTTCAGAGCTTCTCCAAATATATTGGCTTTTCATTTACTGGGAATAAAGAAAAAACTACGAAATTGCCAACGGGGGAAGGATTTAACTTGTGATCAGGTAGAAACTTTGAAACGGGACAAGACAATAATGCTATTTAGTGTTTTTTCTTTTTCAATTCTTTCTTCGTTTTTTTTGATCTGAAAAAAAAAATATTTTTCATTATTGAAAGAAATGCTCATTTTTTCCTATTGTAGGACCCCACCTCTTTGTTGCATTTTGGTATTAAATGAATGACTGATGATGCTAAGGAGCAAGACCAGGAAAGTGATAATGGGAAGCTCATCTTTACTAATTCATTTTCATTATTGAATGATTGATCCCACCTACCTAATTAAATTTTTTCGCTCTAGTCTTTTGAATTGAGACAATTTTACAGGAGAAAAATAGGAACATTGACCAACAATTCATGAAAAGCAACAATACCCATTATGTTTATCTTAATCTTTTACACTATCAATGTGAGATGTAAAATTAATGTTACACTGATTAGTAATCTGTGCTGAATCAATATTACACTTTGAGTAAACTTTCAAACAATTCCCATGTTCCTATTTGCTTTTAGGTAGGTTTAATTAATGCTTCAAAGATGCTAGGTTCAGCACTCAGGCGTTTTGTTTACAATAATTCAGGTCATCTTGGTCAACATACAGATAATTCTGTTACCAAGTCCTCGCCTTCCTCTTCACTGCAAAACTTGGTCTTAGAACAGGATGGCCGCGGTTTCAAATAAATAATTCTTAAATTCATTACAGTGATTAAACCAAATTTAGGTGGATACTAAATCTTAGAATATGTACGAGAGATAACAAGGTCGTGGTTTGATTAAAAAGAAATTGTTGTTGCACAAAACAACAATAAGGATATGCTGACATGCTGTTCGCACTCTGTCTCCAATAAGCTTCTGTAAAACAAGAAATGTCAGAGGAACGCAGAGGTGGTTCCCTGCCCTGCGTAGACACTCCGATGCTTAAGTTAGTAACAAGTTCTTCAGTATTGGGAAGCGTAAAAGCCAGTAGTCAAAAATTAGATAATAGAATTATACCTGAGGCCTATTTTATGGGGGAATATTCTAGGTTAATTACCTGGTGGTGATAATGTCCTTTTACTAGGAGTTTGTTTTCAAGTAGAACACAGATTTTGCAAATCCCGAAAGTAGAAGCAGCTTGTCGCCGGCGAGAGGCTTATAAGTATAGCATGTTGTTGGTAGTAGGTGTCTGTCGCTCGCGGAAGCCCGAGAAGGCGCCACGTGTCAATCGACGGACGACCAAGCTGTGCCTTTTATCGCTGTAGGCCACGTGGCCCAATGAACCTTTGCCACGTGGGGAATTTTGACAATTTTGGGCCTGGCCCAATGTAGATAGATTTTGCCATATCAATTGCTCCCTAGTCTCTTGTTGGATTTTTCCAACCAAGAGAGTATAAATATGTGTTTTTGGGCCCTAGCCCAATGTGAATAGTTTTATGATTTTTTGTGTTTTTCTCTAATATTTTTCGTAGGTGAAAAAGCTCTACTCTGCGGAAGACGTGATTAGGCGCGACGTTTGGCATTCCCTGTAGCGGCTATATAAACAGCTGGGGTCTGACGAGAGATCAGACGAAAACCTTTGAGCAGCAGTCTGTAGCCCATATTTTCAGCTCTCTCGTCGAAAGAGCCTGTCGCCAAAAGAATCTTTCGTTTTCACACCAGGAGTCTCTCGCTTACCGCAGTGACAGTAAGTATACACCTGTCGCCTTACGTATAGCCTTTCGCAACTAGTTTTAGGTCTCCCGTAGGTGTCTTGGTCTTTCGCGTATAGTTTAGGTCTCCCGCAAACTAAGCCTCTCGCCCAGTAGGTCTGTCGTCTACTAGGTCTCTCGCCCAGTAGGTCTGTCGTCACCTTCTGGTTTTTATTCGTTTTTTTAGCCATGTCTTCGCAATGCCCGGGTAAATCACTTAGAAGGGGTGGTGTTGAATGTACACTGACTAATGCGGACTTAGAAGATTTCAACACTCGTTTTCCCCTTCCTTCCGATTACCGTTATAGACTTCCAGTCAGTGGGGAGGTTACGCCTGACCTAGTTAGAAACGGCGTAGTTGTGCATAAAGCGTCCTTACTCTTCGGTTTTTGTTTTCCATTGCCGAAGTTTGGTCTAGAGTTTCTTAGGTACAAAGATATAGTTCCTTGTCAACTTCATCTGCATGCTTAGGCTCAAGTAGTAGGATTTTTGGTAGTATGTCATAGTTTAGGCATCATTCCTACTGTCCCCATCTTGAGTGCATTTTTTAGAGTCCGTGTTCTGAAAGGACTAATAACGTTTTCTCTCTAGAGGTTAAAGGTTGACGAGTTTCCCAATAACAAAATTTTTTTGAACCTTCCTAATAAACTGAGCGGTTTTGAGAGCGAGTGGGTCGTTGTCGAGATTCCAAGTGATTTGCGAATTCGCACTACATGGAATCGTGATACTAGCGACCACTCGAAGTGCTCGGAAAGATTTAAGGTAGAATCCTTAAAGGACCATTTTAGTGAGCCTGTACGGTGAATTTGTTCTACTGGGGAGTGTAATTTATTTTCTCTTTTAACCCCATAGAATATTACAGCAGCCGGTTGGGGAGTAAGCCGAGCCGTTTCTGGGACTTCTACTACCCCATCTAACCTTCCTACTAGCTCGCGTGTGTCCAATGCTGGCCCTAGCCAACCGCTCAGAGTTCCTATAGCCGAGACGTCTAACCCTTTAAGTCACCTTGTAAACGAATCTTCTCCAGATTCGAGAGGTGAGACACTTGAGGGTGCGGGTGCCAGTGGTCCATTCGAGGAGGATCTTGAATGGACTCAGGGCAACGCCTTTGGGAGCCCTTTCGTCAACTTCCCGGCAGATCTGAACTTGGATAACTTAGAGGATCTTGGTGATATCATAGGTTTCTATTTTTCTTTACTTTATACATTTGTGTGCTCGGCATTTTGGATTTAGATTTGCTGATTACTTCTACTTGTATTATGCAGATATGAACTTTCATGATGCTATGCGCAGAAGGCAGGCCAATGCTTCTGCCAGAGCGGCTCCTCCTTCTCAGCAACTGCCGCAGGTAGGAGCCTCTGCTTCCGGACATCCTCGTGCTCCTACTCCCCCTCCTCCGGTTACCGACGGGCCTAGCCGTCCTGTACAAGAGGTTGGTAGAAACAAGCGAAAGAGGCCCATTATCCGTGATCATAGCTCAGACGATCAAGAAAGCTCTGGGTCACAAAGGAGTGAGTCGGCCTGCTGAGAATCTGATTCCCGTGCTGTCGAGGATAGGTCCACTCCTCGCCAACCTAGGCGTAAATATAAAAAGAAGTTGATCATTGAAGCCTCGATGCCTACGAGACCAATCTTGCCTAAGGTAGCCAATCCTACCGTGAGGCGCTATGTAGTCGATAGTGGGGTTGTCGTAGATGGAGAGGACTTCCAGACCTATCTTGGAGTAAATGACAATGATAGCATTGAGGAGGTCGGGATAGCGTCTCGTCTGGCCTGGAGCACCATCCTTCCCCATGACGAGGCGGGGCTTTTCCCAAATCTTGTAGAAGCTGAGGATAATTCTGACTATCTCGCGATGAAGCTAGGAGCATCACACTTATTTGGTAATTATATTCTCTTTTTTTAACTTCTTTCGTCGGGCTTTTGAGTTACTTTCGTTTTTTGTTTCGTTAGTCGGCTCAGCAAACTGCGGCCGTTAATGCACGGCATAGGGCTCTTAGAGAGCAAGCTGACAAAGAGATTCATGAGCTCCGAGAGGCAAAAATGGTGCTTCAAACGAGGTTGTTCAGTTTCATCCATATGCTGGCAGGTTCGAGGTATTGACGAAGAAGAATGAGGATTTGAGCAGAAGTTGAGAGAAGAACAGGCGAAGGTAGCCTCCCTTCACGGATATCAAGAGGCCTATAATAAGGCAGTCAACGATCGGGAGGCCATGAGGAGGCAACGGGATGAGGCCACCGATGAGCTGCAGAGCTTGTTAGACCAGCAAAAGGAGGTCCGAGCTGAGGCCGTCCGTGAATGCCGCCTGTTTCAACACTGCTATGAGAAGAAAGAGGAGCTTGTGGTGGGTTTCATCAAGTATGGCTTCTACTTAGCCCGCTCTTGGTTGGAGAAGCATCGACCTGATAAATCTTTCCCTGAGTTACTTTTCACTGAGGAGGCCCAGTACTATGAGGCTCCTTCCTGGACCAAATATGAACCTAATTCGCTAAGTCCGGAAGACTATATAGAGGTAGGAGCCACAGATGTCTTGGACAACCTTGAAGGTCCATGGCCTCCTCGATAGCCACGCAGCTAGCATGAGCCTACTGGGGCACGTGAACAATCCGGGCCTGCAGTGATGCGTAATGAGCCTGAACCTATCGAGGCGGGCGATCAACCTGAGTCTATCGAGGCACTGCTAGGGTTAGACAGCGATGAGTTCCAATTTTCTAATTCTGCAGCCGTTGATCCCATGCCAGACTCTGCAGTTGTGGTTGGGCCTTCAGGTGATGCTCCCTCTTTCGGGATGGCTTCTTCAGCTCCCCAAGACCCTGATCCTCCGACTTTTCAAGTTCCTAATCCTCAGGCTCCTCAAGTTTCTGATCCTCCGGTTATTGATGGCCCTAGTGTTGATGCGGCATCTTCTTAGCTGGCTGACTTGGTCATCACCATAGATTAGGAAATTTCATATTTCATTTTGTTTGTTAACTTAATGTAAAGATTCATTCTTAATGAGAAGTACAATTGCTTTTTGTAGCTCTTTCTTCTTTTGTCTGAATACATCACAAAACTCTAAAGAATAGCATTAAAGCGTTAGAAATATCGAATAATTTTATTTTTGCGGCATAAAGCGTACATTTACTACCTTTACACCATATTACTCCCCAAGTTCTGCTTTGAGACAGTGTTATTGTTCCTGTTCAAAGATGAACTTTTTTCTCGAGCATTTGTGCCTATCTCGTGCTTTTTTCGCTTAAGGACTTGTTAGATTTGATAAGCCAATCACAAAATATATATATTTTTTGAACCAATTGCAGCACATATATATTGTAACGTACCTCGTAACATGCTTCATGTTCTGCGTCTCTAAGGACTTTTGATTTGCCCGTCTCGCGCATTTTTCGCTTAGGGGCTTTCGATTTGCCCATCTCGCGCATTTTTCGCTTAAGGACTTTTTATTTGCTCGTCTCGCGCATTTTTCGCTTAGGGACTTTTTATTTGCCCGTCTCACGCATTTTTCGCTTAGGGACTTTTGTATTATCTCGCTTAGGGTCTTATTTTTGCTTGTTTCGCGCATTTTTCGCTTAGGGACTTATTTGTGCCCATCTTGTATCTTCTTGCTCAGGGTCTTATGTTTGTCCGTCTCGCACATTTTTCGCTTAGGGACTTATATATGCATGTCTTGTATCTTCTCGTTTAGGGTCTTATTTTTGCCCATCTCGCACATTTTCCGATTAGGGACTTATTTGTGCCCGTTTTGTATTTTCTCGTTTTAGGGTCTTATTTTTACCCGTCTCGCACATTTTTCGCTTAGGGACTTATTTGTACCCGTCTTGTATCTTCTCGCTTAGGGTCTTATTTTTGCCCGTCTTGCGCATTTTTCGCTTATGGACTTATTTGTGCTCATCTTGTATCTTCTCGTTTAGGGTATTATTTTTGCCCGCTTAGCGCATTTTTCACTTAGGGACTTATTTGTGCCCGTCTCGCGTATTCTCATTTCAATTCCTGTTAACACATAATCTGTCTAACAAATTGCGTTAGAGAATATAGAGAGCGAATAGCTGGTCTTTATTCAGGAATCAGATAATCACAAAACAATAATATCTGTAAAGTAACGGAATAATAGATGGAAAAATAAAGACAAGAATCATAAAAGTGTACAATATTTTACTGCCAGTACAGCTTGAGATGGTTGGCGTTCCAAGTCTTCGAGATCTTCTTTCCTTGCAAGGTTTCTATGGTGCATGTGCTAGGTCCGATCATCTTCCTGATTCTATAAGATCCTTCCTAATTAGCCCAGAGTTTTCCATCCTCCCTATAGGCGTTTGTAATCGCCGACTTTCTCAGTACTAGGTCTCTTACCTGCAATTCTCTGCTCTTAACTCGTGCATTGTAATAAGTGGCTATCCTCTGCTGGTAGGCAGCCAATCTCATTTTTGCCATGTCTCTCAACTCATCAATAGGTCTAGATTCTCCCTTAGTCCTTGAGAATTAAGTTCTTCAATGTAAGGGACCAATCTAGGTGACTCAGCTCCAATTTCAACCGAAATGAGGGCTTCAGTCCCATACACCAAATTGAACGGTGTTTCCCCTGTCGACACCTTACTTGACGTTCTGTAGGCCCATAGGACACTTGGTAGCTCATCTACTCATGCTCCCTTTGCCTTTGTCCAGTTTGGTCTTCAAACCATGTAGTATAGTTCGATTACTTACCTCTGCTTGCCCATTAGCTTGTGGGTAAGATACAGAAGATATTCTTAGCTGAATATTCAGGCCCTTACAGAAATCCTGAAAAGCATCACAGTTGAATTGCTTCTCATGATCTGCATTTATCACACGGGGGATTCCAAATCGGCAAATTATGTCTTTCCACACCATTGCTTCCACCTTCTTTTTGGAAATTGTAGCAAAAGGTTCTGCCTCTATCCATTTTGTGAAGTAATCCGTGGCCACAAGTAAGTACTTCCTTTGTCCTGAACCTAGGGGAAAAGGTCCCAAGATGTCTAGTCCTCATTGTGCAAATGGAGTCGGTTGAAGAGTGTTCTGAAGGGCTGAGACTGGTACAGTAGCTATAGGGGCGAACTTTTGACATTGTTTGCACTTCCTCACTTTTTCAGTGGCACCCTTCTTAAGTGTGGGCCAGTAAAACCCTGCACGCAATATTTTCGTGGTCAAGGCACGAGCCTCTAAGTGTTCGCCACATATCCCCTCATGGACTTCGGCTAGGGTGTATTCGGCTTGTTGAGGCCCTAGACATTTTAGCAAGGGCATCGTGAATCCATGCCTATAGAGTTTTCCATTCACTACGGTAAACCTGGCACCTTTCAATTTTAGCCTTCGGGCTTCATCTTTGTCAATCGGGAGTGTGCCTCTTAATATATAGTCTTTGATCGGATTTCTCCAATCACTTCTGATCTCGATATCGCAGACACCTTCTTCTTCAATACTCGGCTTAGCGAGGGATTCCACTTTAACTATACCACTTTTGATTCCTCTAGAAGAAGCCAACTTTGAAAGAGCATTCGCATGATTGTTTTCAGATCGGTTTATCTGAGTCAATCGAAAGTTCTTGAATGATTGTGCCAATAATTGCACCTTCTGCAGATAAGGGACAAAAGATGGTTCTCGCGCTTCGTACTCACTCGAGAACTGATTCACTACCAACTGCGAATCGCTATGGGCCATTAAGTTGCTGACTTCTAATTTTTCAGCAAGTTTCATCCCGGCTATCAAGGCCTCATATTCAGCTACATTATTTGAACTCGGAAAGTTGAAACGCAGGGAATATTCATAGATTTCTCCCTCGGGCGAAGTTAGCATGATTCCTGCTCCACTACCATCCATGCTACGAGCCCCGTCAATAAATAACTTCCACCAGACTAAGTCTGTATCTTCTGGGTCTCCCAACCAGTGTATTCTACAATAAAATCAGCCAATGCCTGCCCTTTTATTGCTTGACAAAGCTGGAAGTGTATGTCAAACTCACTTAATTCAATAGCCCATTTTGTTAAGCCTCTGGAGTGTTCTAGTTTCTGTAGTATCTGCCTTAAGGGCTGATCTGTCAAGACACTCATCGAGTGAGCCTGGAAGTAAAGTCGCAACTTCCGAGTTGCCATTACCAATGATAGGACTATCTTCTCTACTAGGGGGTACCTAGTATCGGCATCCAGTAAGACCTTGCTCACATAATAAATTGGGCAGTCCTTGTCCCTTTCCTTCCGCAGTAGACTGCACTTACAGCTTTCTCTCCTATACCGAGATACATAAGGAGATGGTCTTCGCGCTGTGGCCGAGACAATAGTGGCAACTCTTTCAAGTAGTCTTTCAATTGTTCGAAAGCATTATTACACTCTTCTGTCATTTAAAGTCTTTTCCCGCCCTTATCGCCTTGAAGAACGGCAGACTTCTTCCAGCTGATTTGGACAAGAAGCGATTCAAAGCAGCGATCCTCCCCGTCAGCTGTTAAACCTCTCTAACAATATTGGGTGGCCTCATGTCCAGAATGGCTTGGACCTTCTCGGGATTAGCTTTATCCTCCGATTAGTGATCATGAATCCCAAGAATTTTCCCGACCTCACTTCGAATGAGCATTTATTGGGGTTCAACTTCATCTTATAGTGCCGTAATACCTGAAATACCTTTGACATCTTCTCAGCATGTGATTCATCCTTTCAGCTTTTAATGATCATATCATACACATAAGCTTCCATGGTATTGCCCAACAAGTCCTTTAACACCTTATTCACCATGCGCTAATAGGTTGCTCCTACATTTTTTAGACCGAATGACATTACTCGATAGCAATATGTTCCACTATCGGTAATGAACGAGGTTTTCTCCTCATCCTCCGGATGCATCATGATTTGGTGGTACCCCGAAAAAGCATCTAAGAAACTAAACAGTTCATATCCACAAGTTTCATCGACCAACTTGTCAATTCAAGGAAGTGGATATGAATCTTTAGGATAGGCCTTGTTCAATCTGTGAAGTCTACACACATCCTCCATTTTTCGTTGGCTTTTTTCACAATCACAACGTTAGCCAACCATTCTGGATAATTCACTTCTCTGATAAATCCTACATGCAATAACTTCAAGATTTCTTCGTTTATAACTTGCTGCCTTTCTGGAGCAAAATTTCTCTTCTTTTGTTTGATCGGTTTTGCTCCATAAACTACGTTCAACCGACGACAAGCAACTTCGTAGTCTATACCAGGCATATCGGACGAGGTCCATGCAAACACATCAGCATTTTCCTTCAAGCATTGGACTATTTCCTCTTTGGTTCTTTCAGGCAATTGGCTTCCCACATATACTACCCTCTCTTCTTCTTCATCCTCTAACCGAATTGCCTCCATCTCCTCGTCAGGTTTTGGCTTATGCGATTTTTCGACCGTAAGGGTTTCCTTCCTTTGAATCCCCTTACACGTGGTGGATGCGATATTACACGTCCTACCCTTCCTTTGGTCTCCTCTCACTTGTCCGACACCATGGGGAGTCTGGAATTTCATTAACAGATAACAAGGATGTACCACCGCTCTCATATCATTCAACAATAGCCGCCCGAAGATCATGTTATACGCCACTGATGTTGACTTTACCACCATAAATAAAACTTGACGAATGACACACCTCGGGTTTTCTCCCAATGTCACAGGTAGCTGAACTGCACCTTCCACCTTCACCTTTTCTCCTGAGAAGCCATACAGTGGTGTGGTTACTGGCTTCAGCTTATCATTCAAGATGTTCATCTTCTCAAAGCAACTCCAATATGTCAAATTCACCGAACTCCCATTTTCGACCAGGATACGACTTACTGGATGCTTTGCTATCACTACTGAAATCACCATTGGGTCATCATGAGGGATCATTACATCTCTTCTGTCAGCTGGCGTAAAAGTAATGGGCTCTTCGTCCTACTTTTCCTTCATTACTGAGTTAATTTGGTGAGCTTGCCGGGCGTAAGACTTCCAAGATGAGGAAGATGTACCAGCTAACGATTCACCTTCGGATATCACATTAATAGTTGGCCCTGTAGGTTTATTATCTTCCTCTCTATTCCTTCTATCTGTCCTCCTGTCATTCTCTCTCCTGTCACCATCATTGCTCCTTACAGTTCCCATGTTTTCACCTCTTCTGTCTCTAAAGTTGTCTCTAAAGTGGTTTCCTCTGTTTCGTGTATGATTGGTGCTCCTATCACTTCTCCATACAAATCGATTTATTTTTCTATCACGCGCTAACTTCTCTAGCTGATTCATTAACTCCCTACATTTTTCCATCGAATGCCCATGTGTTGAGTGGTAGTTACAATATGAGTATGTGTCACGGCCCAGAGTTCCGGATGTTTTCTTTGGGGGCCGTATAAGACCTGATCCCTCAATAACATCTAACATCGAAGCTTGAGATTTAGTAAGTGGGGTATAGGTGGTATATTTCGTTGTAGAGGTTTTGTCAAACTTCCTTGATTGACTAGAGGATGCTTCAAGAACTTCTCTTCCTCGTTTCCTTCCCTCCTTGGATTCTCCATTCCCCACCATTTTCATCACTTCTTCCTAGGTGACATATTTATTCGCTCAAGAAAGCAGGTCTGAGATTGTGGTTGGCTGGTCTAGTGACAGGGATTCTTACAGTTTTTTAGGCCTTGTTCCTTGTAACATGGCTACCACAGCGATACCGACTTGTAGGTCCCGTACTTCTAGAGTAGCGTCTCTGAAACGATCGACATAACTCTTCAACGACTCCTTAACTCCTTGTTTAAGAGTGAGTAAGTAAGTCGGTTCTTTCCTTCTTTGACTATTTACCGCAAACGCCTTATGAAACTCGCTTCGCAGTTGGTCAAAAGAGACAATAAACCCCCTCAGTCAGGTTATTAAACCACTTCATCGCATGCCTGGACAAGGTTAGAGAAAAGGCCATGCACATTATCTCATCTTCCCATCCATGTAGTAACATTAGCGCTTCATAATTCTGCATATGATCGTAGGGGTCTGTCTTTCCCGTGTATGCGGTCATCTGTGGCATTTTGAATTTTGGAGGCAGGGGTTTCTACAGTATGGCTGTGCAAAATGGTACCCTTCTCCTCTAGCTCTCCTCAACGGACACTAATTTCTTCTCCTCAAGTACCTGTTCTATCATCTTCTTCATATCCACTGAGGGGGTAAGTTAATACCTGGCATGAGACGAATCAGGCAGGTCTTCGACCACTATTTCCTTACCCCTTTCTTGAGGTGCACTTGTTCGTGCCATTTGTGTACACCAAGTGGGGTCAAACTCCGACCCGACTCCTCAAGTGCTTTAGTCATCGCCACCGTTCTTTCCAGCACCTCCGATACCTTGTTCTAAGTTGGTACCCGTAAAATTTGATAAATCACGGTGGTGGGCGGAAGACCTTGCCGCTTGATAGACACCCTGTCGCCCAGACACCTGCTGCTCGACACCAGGTACCTGTCACCTGACATCAGACATCTGTCGCACAACCTCTGTCGCAGGTTCCAGATTTATCACCTCTTCGACCTCCCGCTGGGTACCTGCGGTAGGCCTCCGGCTCCCCTGTCCTGCAGCCTCCTACTGAATATCATCCTCCTCTACGAGGGGATCCTCTTGTCGCCGAGAGGGATCTACTGCTGTCGCATTCTCCTGTTACCCAAACGCATGCGACGGGACCCCTTGACTTGTTTCTCCAACTAAATTCTGCACGGCGGGCGGCAGACTCAATGTCGGGAGGACTCCCTTGAGTAGGTCTACCATGGCTCTCAGTGCCTGAGTCGTTTCTTCACTCTGCCGCCTCAAAGCGTTGAATTCTGCCGCAGATACAGTTACTTTCACATCTTCTTTGTTCACCTGGTTCCTATGGCGAATTGGCTGTTCAGGGGAACTCATGGAGTTCTCATCGCTTCCAGTTCTCACATTAGTCAATCTTGTTCTCACCATCTTGAAAATCTTAATTGGCTTTTATACGCTTCCCACAAACGGCGCCAATTGTTGTTGCACAAAACAACAATAAGGATATGCTGACGTGCTGTTCGCACTCTGTCTCCAATAAGCTTCTATAAAACAAGAAATGTCTGAGGGATGCAGGGGTGGTTCCCTGTGTAGGCACTCCGATGCTTAAGTCAGTCACAAGTTCTTCATTATTGGGAAGCGTAAAAGCCAGTAGTCAAAAATTAGAGAATAGAATTATACCTGGGGCCTATTTATAGGCGAATATTCCAGGTTAATTACCTGGGGTTGATCATGTCCTTTTACTAGGAGTTTGTTTCCAAGTAGAACACAGATTTCACAAATCCTGGAAGTAGAAGCAGCCTGTCGCCGGCGAGAGATTTAGAAGTATAGCATGTTGTTGGCGGTAGGCGTCTGTCGCTCGCGGAAGCCCGGGAAAGTGCCACGTGTCAATCGACGGACAACAGGAGGTTGGCGCGGGGAGTCTATCGCCTGCGACAGATACCCTGTCGCAGGCTGTGCCTTCTATCGCTGTAGGCCACGTGGGGAATTCTGACAATTTTGGGCCTGGCCCAATGTAGATAGATTTTACCATATCAGAAATAAAAGAACAATTGTATCAAATTTGATATTCTTTATTTTCATTTTTTTGTGAATGTATAGACATATATAAGGATTAGAGTTTGCTTAATTTCTTATCTAGCTATGTGTAACTTTAAGACTACTTAATTTTTATATTCTTTAAATTTTAGTAAATTTTATAAGGTAGTCTATACAAGATTAGTCAAACTCTCATGTGAATTATTAGTTTCAATAAAATAATTTAACCAAATAAAAATGAGTAATTTAACAAAATTAGTGAAACATTTTTGTTTCTTCCAGGACATAAATTCAGATGGCTTGAATTGGTGGGGAATAAATGAGAAGTAACCGTTAGCATATTGACAGCATGGATGAGGTGGATTAATTTGGAGAATTTTGTTTTAATCATGTTTATGTTGTCATTGACAATAATTTCTTCAAAAATTAATAATTTTTTGAATAAATTAACAGTAAATCTCGCTTGTTTTATTATTTCATCTTTTTTCACATCCTATTATTGTTGATCTTTTACACACTCATACTTTCTTCCATTAATGAATCTTGAAAGCCTCAAAAAAAAAAAGGAATTTGTTGAAAATATCCTTTCACATACAAATCCATGGCTTGAGTGCATCCAATGTAGCCAACCAATTGCTTCACACTGTTATATTCTTGAAAAGGTTAAGCAAGCAAAAGAGAACAGTGGAAATCCACACCTGGTTTATAATCATCTCTTGAAACTATGCATGGTAAAACAAATGAAGGCATTGTCTGATATACTTTGCTTAGAAAATTATTGTTTGATTTCCAAACGAGGAACAATTCAAAAACTATTAAAACGGTTAAGAAGCTTGAGGAATACCAATTCCAGCTGCCAGATTGGCTCACCCTTGGACAATGTATGAAATCAACAATTATGCAGAGTCAAAATCCTTTCTCTAGTATTTAATTTGATTATTGGAGTTTTTCTCAGTGCCAAACTGAAGTCATAATTTCTACCAATATATTTTCTTAGCACCGAAGAGTATAGACACAAGTTAGTTTATGGAGTTTTTCAAAACCTTATTGTTCATGAAGGCTTTAGTTAGTGCACCAATGTGAATAAAGTTGGTGTTTTGTTAATTGCACCTTACAAGTGGTGTCTCTTTGGAATTAAATTGCAGAAGAAAAGTTTCCCAGTGCTTACTGCAAATATATTATGGATGAAATGACCACATTTTCTTTCAGTTCGAGCCCACCTCTCTGTTGCTTTTAGGTAATAGATGAATGACTGATAATGGTTAGCCTTTCTTCTGTTAAAAGGGAAAAATAGAAACATAGACCGACAATATCATCGAAAGCAACAATTCCCATTATGTTTATGAGAATTGTTTAATCAATTCAGGTCATCTTCGTCAACATATAGATAATTCTGTTATCAAGTCCTTGCCTTCCTCTTCACTGCAAGACTTGGATTTAAAACAGGACGGCCACGGTTTCCAATAAATATTTCTTACATTCATAACAGTGATTAAACAAAATTTATGTGGATACCAAATCTTAAAATATGATAATACAAAATTATACATTCTGCAATATATACAGAGTTAATATAATCTGAATGAAACTGTTATGAACTCAACCATTAAGTTCTAAGCTGATTCTGATAATTGAAACTACAAATAAATTGTATAATATCTTTGATCTCAGAATTATCGAAATACTCTGTACGTTTTGGCTCTGTCGTTTGGTCAAGTGTTTTTATTTAGGTAGTACAATTTGGTAGGTTCCCTTGGAAATGACACAAAATGGTCTCCTTGAGAAGAGGTCATTCATCATACTGATCAGTTTGGTTCATTTAGGGCCTTAGGAGATGTGTTTAAGTTGTTCAGGACTGTATACTTCTGCAATTGAATTTTCTTTACTTTCCCATCTTGAACATACTGTCTGCTTCTGAGAGGAAGGTGATGGTTCTGCATCAGGATTTTAGTGTAAAGTGGTAATGCATCAGGATGTAATTAAATTTTAACTGACTAAATTATGAGCATCCTCGATTAAACAAAACAACTTAATCAATCTATGTTTAATCTCTTCAAGATTAAAAATCTTTTTGAGGGGAGAGTAAAATCTTGTCACAGCTGCCATGGACAGTCCCCAGATCATTGGTTTAATCTCTTCAGGATTGAAAAAGAAGAATTTAAACATAGAAAAAGAGTACTGTAATAACTAAGGAATTTCTTATATCCCTTGAAGTAGATATAAATGTAATTTAAAGTGCAACTAATTTTCTTTCATAGCTTCCCCATCTATAATTTAGCGGTTCATTTGCTGGAAATAAACAAAAAACTACCAAATTGCCAACAGGGGAAGGAAGCAGGTAGAAACATTGAAATCAGACAAGATAATAGCACTATTTAGTATTTTACTTGTTCCAATTCTTTCTCATTAAAAACAGATTTGTTTTTCTCACGGCCTTCATTTTTTGGGACATTGATTTCAATATTCAAGGATAATAAGGAGTTTTAAATGAAAAAGTTCCACTCCACTTTCTTTAATTACTATAATAATTACGTAACAGTTTAAATGCAATCAGTTGAAAATGACGCCCACTTAATTGCAAGCAAAACATTTTTCCATGATGCTGTGCAAAACACGTTTGATGTTTCTTTATTTAAAGTTTACTTGGTCTGATCTTGTTGTTGGATCCCACCTCTTTGTTGCTTTTAGGTCATAGGTCAATGATTGATAATAGTGAAGTCATGCTCGTCTTTAAAGTGTAGTTCTCTCTGAAACTTTGAAACAGCAGATCAACTTTTTTTGTAAGTGTTGTTTTCATAACTTCTCCAAGCCGTTGGGGACTAACCTTATCGTTTATTTCTCACTGTACAAATATTCATAATTTCATCTTGCTCAATATGGTGATGTCCTGTTTTTACTGCGCTCTTATTGTTTTTCTCTTTCAGTTCTTGTTTATATAAATTAGGCTTAATAACTAAATATGACCTCAACGTTTGCAACAAAATGGAATTAAGTCCTCAACGTTTAAATGCATGAAAATCAGTCCTCAACGTTACAAAGTAATTGAATTAAGGACATTTGCGTTAAATCCTTTAATTTCCGTTAAGTTTTATTACTGATAGGGATAATGGAAATTAAAAGATTTAACGAAAATGTCCTTAATTCAATTATTTTGTAACGTTGATGACTGATTTCCATACATTTAAACGTTGAGGACTTAATTCCATTTTGTGGCAAACATTGAAGTCATATTTGGCTATTAAGCCTATAAATTATCATATACACGATAAATGAAAATTTTAAATTTTATAAAGGAAATTAATAGAATAATGCATATCCCTTAAAGTATATTTTAAAATATATTAAAAATATGAATAATTTGCCAACAACCTTCTTAAGAGTTAATCTAAATTGATCTTTGTATCATCTTCCTTAAATTAATTCAAACTTTGCCTTCAAAACTCTTAATACTGAATCTAAGAAACCTCATGAAATGTAAAGGTACATTGGTGACTGAATAGTCTAACCTTCTGTAACCATGGATTTAATGGAAGTGTGAACTGTGAAGGGGTAGTTAGAATATACTGCAGGTCAGTCTAACCTCAGAATATAATTCTTAAGATTACTTCAATATTAATATTGTAAGTTTTTTTAAACAGGTTTGAGAGTCAACATTAATTCTTAAGATTTGAGGTTGTTTTGGGAGCCTAATGGGGAGGGAGAAAAGATAGCTCTTAGGTAGCGTTTGGTACGAGGAAAGTAAAGACTTTGCGCTGCAATTTAATTGAGCGCAAAGTCTTTACAACGTTTGATATGAAGAAACACGCTGCAAAGTGCTTTATCGGTACAATCACTTTGCAGCCAATGACTGCAAAGTGATTGCAGCCAACGCTGCAAAGCTCTTCACCCGGAATTACCCTTGTCTCTGTCTCGCGATTGTTTCCTCTCCATTTCCCACCTCGAGCTCACCTGTCTCTCGTCTCTATTTGCATTTCCCTCTCGCCTCTGTCTTCAAGAATTACAAAACAATAGGAAGCATTCGGGCTTGGGGAGAACGATTACACACAAAAAGGAGCTCATAAAAATTTTAGAAAATTGGAGAGCAAAGCATTCGGTTCTATCAAGGGAGAGTAAGAACACAGCTTTTTTTTTTAAAGAAAAATTTTACAGAGAAGAGGTTGCTAAGGAGGAATCTCAGATCATCATAGCAGTACCAACCGGTACAAGGTGACACCGCAACGGCAACAACATCCTCGGTGGGAACCAGACTGGCGACGACATCCATGGTGCGAATCAGTCCAACAGTGGCCTGATCTTTTTGAAGCCTACTCTGTCCGTCTCTTGCAATTTCGTTTCCTCAAACTCCTGTTTCCGCTACATGCTTCTGGCCCGTAATCAAAATCAAAGAGCTTTAAAAGCACTGTAAAGGTCTCGTGTTAGTTGCCTCCCGCTCCAGCTTGGCATTTTAGTTTGCAGATCACCACGTTTTAGCAGCTGCCTTAGCTCATTCGCATGAAATAATTCCCAAGTTTGGTAACTCTACATCAATCGTTTCCTTGTTTTATCTTTAGCTACAGGTTGTTTAATATATTGCTTGAGATATATGCTGTGTTTCTTTCTGTTTTGCCTTTAGTTTTATTTAATATATATGTTCAGTCAATTTATACAATTAATTATAAAAAAATTAATTATTAAAAATTAATAATAATGTAAATAAATTTATTATTACAAATGATGATCGATGTCAACCATTATAATTTTATATTCTTTACATTTCAATAAGATAATTACATTTGTTATTGATTCCAATGTACAAATTTTTTATACTTAAGGGTATTTTTGGAATTTGTAATTATATTACCAGCAAAGTAATTGCATACCAAACGCTGCAATGTTACTTTTCCTGCAATTTAAACAAAACTTTACACTGCATACCAAACGCTGTAATGTTACTTTCCCAGCAATTACTTTTCCAGCAATCACTTTCCCAGCAATCACTTTACACTGTAATCACTTTACTTGCAATGTACCAAACGCAACCTTATTGTCATTTTAATGTAATATTAAAGAGTTAAGCATCCAATCTAAAATTAATTGATAATAATAGGAAGAATTCAATTTGAATATAAGATCACAAAAAAAATCTAATATTTATAGATGTAGATAACACCACTTTATAAAATTAATTGATAAATTATCTCATACACAGATAATACTTATTGTCATTTTCATGAAGTGTAAATCACAAAAAATCTAATATTAACACGTGAAGGTGGAAGCAGAATAGCTTATTATGTAACATATTCAAAAAATCATAGATAATTTGTATTCTAAAATCATGTTAAGTATTTAATTTAAAATTAATTAGCAATATATGAAGGATTCAACTTAAATTTAAAATAAAAAAATTCAATATTTAATTAACGAGAATAACTTCACTTTAACAAAGAAAAAAGAAAAAAAAAGAGTAACCATCGAAGAAGTGCCGTTATAAGATCAGTCGAAAAAATGTTGTCATTCCAAGGTTGTGAAAGCCGAATATATGTGTTGAATAAACTAATAGCAGGAATTTTCCAACTTACCACCATTATCATTGTGAGAGGATTCTTAATTTCTCTACATTCTTTTTTTTTTAATTTTACTGCAATTTTGATTTCTCATACCAATTTAATTGCATTTGGAAAGCTATAGAAAAGGCAAACGGAGCTTACACTTGGAAATATATCTGAAGAGAAATTCTATATTAACAATCATTTTTTACTCACAATCTTTTTTTTAATAATATGACAAAAAAAGTTCATAAGAAATTTACATTATTGATTATCTATTTTTCCAAAATTTTGGTCACAAAAATTTTATTCCTGAAAACCCATTTCATTCCAACAAAATTTCACATATTGTTTTTTGTCTATGCTCTAAATCATGATTACATTTAAAATATAATGCACAAAAATATACGAAAACATATTTTTTATACTTTCCGGAAATCCACTTTCGAGAAGCTTTTATGCTTTTGAAAGTGGATTTTTGAGAAGCACAAAAAATTTTGAGAATTAAATTTTTCATAAGGACAGCAACATTATTTTATTATGAATATTTTTCCTTAAATTTTTAAAAAAGAAAAAAACTGATTGTGAATATTAAAAAATATAGTGGATAGAGTTTGTCATGTCTGAACTAGACACCTCTGTCTAGATGTCTTGCAGCTTTAGGAACAATCAAAGCATCTTCTCAAAAAAGAAAAAAAAATGAAACCAAACAACAATCAAAGAAGGTGCATGTTTCACGTTAGAAACCGAAATAATCTGTAATCGTAAAAGAAATCTAAGTCAATCATTAAATTAGTATATTAGGTTATTTTCCTAATGTTCCTAACCTGTAGAAAAAAATTCATAGTTTCCATGACGTATATTTATAGGAAATGATGTTTTTAAATGCAGTGAAAACCAGGAAAAACAAATCATGAACAACTTCATTAATTACAATAAGTCACAGTTTGTTGAAATGTTTACTGAATATTTTCATATTCGCCCTGGTTTCGCGTTTCATGTGCACAACTTTTCTATTTTCTTTTTACAGTTGACCACTTTTCTTTTTTCTTTTTACAGTTGACAACTTTTCTTTTTTCTTTTTTTCTTTCTTGTAGAGTTCACACGTACAACTTTTCTCTTGCACAAGAATTTTATATTCCTCCTGGAAACTGTGTAATCCTAAAATTTCAATTCAGGGTGTTCACATTTTCCTATTATAAATCCTTTGAAATTGTTGGTGTACCTTGCGGTATCAAACGTGTTTGCAGAAATCTTGATACTTCTTTCCTTTTCCCAGTCTCAGTGTAGTCTCAATGGATCTGTTCTATCAGCAGCTTACCATGTTTACAACCTTTCTTTTCTTTCTTCCATTGATGGTTAACTCAGTTTCCTTCAATATAACTCACTTTGATTCCAACACGACAAACATAGAGTACAGGGGAGATGCGAAGCCTTCTTCTGGAGCCGTGGATTTGAACAAGTTCTTGCTTTATCGTCTGGGCCAAGTTATTACAGAGCCTGTCCGGCTCCAGGATTTTGGTACGAAGCAGCTTGCTGACTTCACCACCCATTTTTCCTTCATTATCAATATTTCGGTTACTGATTACCCAGATTATGGTGATGGGCTTTCCTTCTTCATTGTGCCTGCTGGATTTCAATCTCCTGAAAATTCAGCTGGCGGTGGTTTAGGCCTGATTCCTAACACCTTAATGTCTGATTTATCACAGCAGAAGCATCAAATTGTGATAGTCGAGTTTGACTCTATGGCCAACATTGACAAAGGGGAATGGGATCCTCCATATGAACATGTGGGAATCGATATCAACTCGCTAAAATCTTCTGTGCATACGCCTTGGAATGCTAGCTTTCACAGTGGAGATACTGCTGATGTATGGATTTCTTACAATGCTTCAGCTCAGAACTTGAGTGTGTCATGGAGTTACCAGGCCACCTCAAATCCTCAAGAAAATTCTACTCTTTCTTTACATGTTGATCTGAAACAGGTTTTACCCATGGAGTGGATCAGGGTTGGGATTGGAGCTGCCACCGGGGTTTTGGGTGAGAATCATACACTTAAATCATGGCAGTTCAGTTCCAGCTTGGATTCCAAGGAGACAAAAGGATCAAAGACTGGAAAGATCTACATGATTGTACTGCTGTGTTTTGGTGCTGCAATAGTTGGGTTTGTTGTGACATTTTTCACAATCTGGGGAAGGAATAAGCTTCAAAAGAAGCAGAACATTAATACGGAGGGAATAAGCTTAATCTGGATTATTCATGATTTTGAAAGAGAAGCAGGACCAAGAAGATTTTCTTATAGAGATCTTGCCTCGGCCACCAATAATTTTTCAGATGATAGGAAGTTGGGCCAAGGTGGGTTTGGAGCTGTTTACAAGGGGCACCTAACAGAGTTAGGCATAGATGTAGCTGTGAAGAAATTTTGCAGGGGTTCTAAACAAGGTGTAAAGGATTACATAGCTGAGGTTACGATTGTTAGCCGGTTAAGACACCGGAATCTGGTGCAACTCATTGGCTGGTGTCATGATCGAGGTCAGTTCTTGCTTGTGTATGAGTTCATGCCAAACGGTAGTCTCAATTCTCACTTATTTAGCCAAAATTGTACTCTAACTTGGGCTACAAGGTACAAGATTTGTCTTGGTTTGGCAACTGCAATGTTTTATCTTCACAATGATTGGGAGCAATGTGTGGTACATCGTGATATTAAAACTGGGAATGTATTACTTGACTCTGGTTTCAATGTCAAACTCGGTGACTTCGGATTAGCTCGGTTGATGGACCATGAGCTAGGTCCTCGCACAACTTGTTTGGCTGGAACTTTAGGCTACATGGCTCCGGAATATATTATCTCAAGTAAAGCAAGTAGCAAGTCTGATGTTTTCAGCTTTGGAGTTGTGACTTTAGAAATTGTGACAGGTAAAAAGGCAAGAGATCCTAGAAACAATGAAATGGGATTGGTCGAGTGGGTTTGGGGTCTTTATGGACAAGAAAAACCTCTTGCAGCTGTTGATGAAAGACTGCAGATGGAGTTCAATGAACAACAAGCAAAGTGTATGGTGATAGTTGGACTTTGGTGTGCTCATCCAGATTATACGATAAGGCCCTCAATTAAACAGGCAATTCAAGTCTTGAATTTCGAAGCAGAAGTGCCTAATCTTCCATTGCAGATGCCTGTTCCAATGTATCAAGTCCCCTCAACTTCACCACCTGAAAGCTCAGTTGAACCTTTAATAAGTAATTCTGTTCATGAAATAGGTCGCTAAATTTGAGATGGGAATAATTTTTGAACACTTGCAACATGTTCGGTTCGCGGAATGAATTAAGGAGGAATGAAAAATATATTTTGTGAGAATAGAAAATGAGAGGAATATAAGTAGAACATGTATTATATTGTTTGGTGTGTTTGGTTTGCAGAATGGAATTAAGAAGAGTGGAGAATATATTTTGTAGGAATAAAAAATAAGAGGAATACAAGTGAAATATGTATTATGTTGTTTAGTTAGTGAAATGGAATAATTATTTTGAGTTTCTTTTTTGTTTGGTTTGGTTTAGAAAAAGATAGGAGTAAAGTGCATAATGGCAAAAACACCCATCATTCAAATTTATTATACTTTTGATTATATTTTTACTCTTATTTTATTAATTACCAAATTATCGCATATCCTTTTGTATTTTAATTACCAAAATATTTTTTTCTTGCTATTTATCAAAATATTTAGTTTCTCCACAAACCATCCAATTTAACTCCCCAAACACCTACTAATTCAATAGTTTATCAACAGCCCAATATGCGCTTATTCTATCTAGGTACTCAAGAATCAAGCATTTATTCTATCAAGATACTCAAGAATCATAGCGTAACTACAAAGAAAAGTAGGGATTCTCAACCCCATAACTATATAGGTGGTCTAACCATTCCAAGACTACATAAATTTTTTAAACTTCATTAACTTTGTAATACATCAGGGCATAGAAATATACTGTCTCACAGTACAAAAAATTTTCTAACATCAAATTAGCTAGAGAATGCTCCAACAATTTATCTTTACATTAAAATCCAATTCGCTCAACTATGACTTCTGTCTTTAGAACAACTCTCTCTGCATATGAACGTCCTGAGTTAATTGAGACTTTTATTTTATTGTATGCCATTGGTGATTGGTGCCTGCAAAGCTGATGAAGTAAGTTTCAATTAATTACTTTTGAACATTCTTGAATTATCAAAATCAACCTTATAGAGACTACAACCAATCACAATATTGCATCCTTGATCAACAATACCAACTATTTCAATTTAATACCTAATACTTTTCACTGAGATTTGAATATGCGACACTTCTTCAAAGCACAGAGTTGAACATCAATTGCATCTAGCTAATACAAACACATATATCGTTTTTTATTTGTTTACCTTTATAAAAAAAAAAAAGGATGAACATCTTTTAAGGCTCCATTTAGTTTGCTTAAAATAACTTTCAAAAAATGATTTTTGTAAAATGATTTCGAAAATTTGATTTTTTGGAAAAACTAATATTTTCTATTATTTGGTTAATATGCTAAAAAATATTTTCTGTTGTTTCTTGTTTTAACCTAATATAGATTAGGTTGAGTTTCAATAGAAAGCTTTTTTTCTTAAGAATGGTATAAGTTTAGAAATTGTCTTTCCTTTTTGAAAAAGAAAAGATAATTTTTCAAAATCTTTAAAGATTTTCATTAACCGAATGTTATTTTTCATTGACAGAAAATGTTTTACACACACCAAATACTAGAAAATGTGAAAAATATTTTCGGAAAAATGAAATTTGCGAACTCAACGGACCCTAAATCTTGGAAAATGTCTCACTACCAAGAATCTGAACTAAGCTACATTGGACACAGACAAAGTTGGGAATCCAGAAAATAATCTCCCATGCTTTTTAGTTTGAAAGCAATATTAACTTAATAGCTAGCATGAAATGATTTAGCCAACGAGGAAAAGTGGGGAGGAAGAGAACAGCAGTACCAACAAAAATTAAAAATCAAATTAATTATTCATCCTCAGTTTCCAATTAAAAGTGATAGATTCCCTCTTAAGAGCATAAAGGTTCAATTTTCTTATCTTAATGGCAAAGAAGGTGCCAAATTACTTGGAATTTTCTGTGTGAAAATCTAAATCCAATATAAATTATCAAGCAAGATCTTAATCATTCCTTGTTTCTTTGCATCCGTAATAATAATCAGCTTTCCTATCAAATATCAACAAAACCCAATATTTCTTCAATATAAAAAATTACATATTTAAAATCTAAGAGCAACCCAAATAATAAAAGTAAAATAAAATGAAGTTAGAGCCGATAAAAAATGGAAAAAAAATAATAAAGAACCTAAGGAGTTCTGAAAGACTTACAGAACTTTTATAACCAAGAGTGTACTTTCCACTCTTCATAACGAAAGACTGCCTGTTGTTGATGCTTTCATGGTCTTTTTTCGCTAAATCAAAAATAAAACAAAAAGAGTTAATTACCATTTTTTTTTACATTATGAAAATATATAAACGAATAACAGAGAACAAAACAAGGGTACTCGCCGCTTTCTTGCTTGACACCATTTTTGTTTATTTTTTAACTGGTTTTTGGGGGGTTCAGCACGTTGAGTGTTTCTTGTTTGTAGCATTTCTGGGTAATCTGCAAAGAGAAAGATTCTTGCAGAAATTTCAGAATCAGATGGGAAGGAGCATAGAGGAGAAAAGCAAAATGAAGAAAGGCAAAAGAGATGAAAGAAAAGATTGGAAAGCAAATTCAGAAAATTTTTAAGGAGACGTTTGGTATAAGAAATATTTTAACCAATCCGTTACGACACAGAAACTGAAATCGGCACCATCCATGAAGGATTGCAATTCTTCAGCGCGCAGAAACGATATTTTCCGAGGAAAGTAAAATCTGAGATCGAAATTTGAACCAAAAAGAGGAATTCTGGCCCCGCCCACAATGGAGGAGAGAAAAAGTCTTTTCAGACTTCCAGTGAACAAAACACCCTGTTAACTATTTGATTATCTACAGTTTTGTGAGATCTAGATTTGTAACGTGCAAATCACAAAGCTACAGCTAATCTGGTTCAAAATGCCGGGAAATAAGCAAAGTTTGCTAATAACCCTTTCAAGCTGCTATATTTGAAGCCATGAATCGTTGATAATGTTTCTAACCAGGATTAACAATCAAATATATTTTTAATCTTTTGCAAAAAAATTGAAAATGAATGCTCAATCTTTAATTTTAATGTATAAATCTGTAATCTTTTAAAATAATATACTTAAGTCTAAATTAATTATAAAATTTTGCAGTAAAATAAAAACATTTAGAGCTTATAAAATATTAATCTTTTATTTATTTTATTTAATTGTATTATTTTGAAAGATAGACTTTTTTTTTGCAGTAAAAAAAGTCAATAAATGACTGATTTTTTTCCAAAAAAATGTGATTACGTGATATGATTTGGATGAAAATGATATATGCTAATGTAAAATAACTATTTCATAGAATCTTTTCTCTTTACCTATATGTTTTTGCTGACATAGAAACTTATTTGTCTACTTTAACTGAATGACACATAAGCACAATATTAAATATCAATATTAATTTTTTTTAGTAATACATTCTTATTCAAAATTATAATTACAATCAACATATTACATTTCATTAGTTGGTAACTTGATAAATTAGTAAATACAAATAATAATAACAAACTAAGCAAATAACAAATAAACTAACTTAAATTCATACTCGGTGAGACTCGAACTTGGAATTTTAAAGTCTCAGAACCTTCTTTTTACAACTAAGTCAAGGCCTCATTGGCAAATATCAACATTAATTGGTTACAGCTTTTTTAAACAATTTTTTTCCCTCTTCTTCCACTCCCCCTTTATACATAACCGTAGCAATTATAACTATATCCACCAAAATCAAAACTAATGAAAATATCACTTCTTCATAGATTTTTTTTATAAATAATTATCTTAAAATAATTTTAAATACTATCTAAGCCAAAGAATATTTAAAAAATATATAATTTTAATATTATTTATTTAGAAATCTAAATAAAATATTAATTGATATAAAATAAATCATATTAATTTTTATTTATTTAAAAATATTTTATTAACTAAACTAAAAAATATAAAAGTAAACTATCACGCATATATTTTAAACATTTAAAATTAATTTTTCTATACAAATAAAATTTATTTATAAAATATATAAACTTTCATTAAAATAAGCATTAAAATTTAGCAAATTTTTGTTTTTTAATATAAAATATATCATATATCAAAATATTTTAATAGTTCTATGATATATAAATACACACTTAAATATATTTTTATATTTATAAAAATTTATAAAAATATTTATATTTTTATATACACATTTAAATAAATTTGTGTAACGCATGAGTAATAATCTAGTTTTTTAATAGGTCATGTACTGTCGTGCTATGAAAATTAGAGGTATGGTTTAGCACGCACATGACTCATAATTTCATTGGTTGTGCTAAATCAAGCATGGTGTTATTTTTCGTGTCAAGCAATGTCAAACACTGTTCATTAATTTTTTTAGATTTTTTAAAAGTTTTTTATTTATTATTTTAAATAACATCAAGATAAACAAAAATAGAATAAAATAAGCATGTCAGTCATGTTAGTCTATGTGTCACATGCTAATACTGTCCTTCATGAGTATTATTGTACCAATTCATTTGTTCAAAAGCTTCTTCTAATTTGGCACAGCACATTGATCTCGCATATTTAAACATGGACTGTACCAAAAACGACCCACAGTGTCTCGAACTGTGTTATGTCATGAACAGTCAGCCTACCTGTACAACTTCTCTCTTGCTCAATAATTGTATCTTTTTCCAGCAAATGTGTACGCGCAAAAGTTAGTTAAGAGTTTTCTCATCCTTGGGGTCGGCAGGAGTTTTCTTAAGTCGTGCTGGACGCAAGGGAGTCTTAGTGCCTTGTGATTGTCATTACGTTGGTCTATAAGCAAGTAGAGTTTTTTATGTTGGAATCAAAGTGAGGTGTGTTGTACTCTAGATAACTTTTCTCTTGCTCGATAATTATACCCTTAGTTTGTTGACAAGTGCACTGAACTTCGATGAAAATATCCACCCTGGTTTCACTGTCCTCATGTAGAAATTTTCTTTTGCTCAATAATTGTATCTTTCTTCTGGAAAATGTGTAATCCCAAAATTTCAATTCAGGCTTTCACATTTTCCTATTAAATCCTTTGAAGTTGTTAGTTATCTTTGCAGAGATCTCGATTCCTCTTTCCTTTCGCAGTCTCAGTGGAGTCTCAATGGACACGTTCAATCAGCAACTTAGCATGTTTACAATCTTCCTTTTCTTTCTTCCATTGATGATTAACTCAGTTTCCTTCAACTTAACTCTCTTTCATTCCAACATATCAAACATTGAGTACAAGGGAGACGCAATGCCCTTCCTCTGGAGCCATAGAATTGAACAAGCCCTGGCATGATCGTCTGGGGCCAAGTTTTTTTTTTTACAGAGCCTGTTCGCCTTCAGGATTTTGGTACGAAACAGCTTGCTGACTTTACCAGCCATTTTTCGTTCATTATTGATACCTTAGGTCCTGATCACCGATATTATGGTGATGGGGTTGTCTTTTCCGTTGCTTCTGTTGGATTTCAATCTCTTGAAATTTCTGGTGGTGGTGGTTTAGACCTGTTTCCTAACAACTTGATGTCTTTTTTTTTTTTGGCCAAAACAACTTGACGTCTGAGTTATCACATCAAAAGCGTCAAATTGTGATAGTTGAGTTTGCCTCGTATGCCGACTCTGACACATGGGATCCTCCATTTGAACATGTGGGAATCAATATCAACTCGCTCAATTCTTCTGTGTACTCGCCTTGGAATGCTAGCTTTCACAGTGGAGACACTACTGATGTTTGGATTTCTTACAATGCTTCTGCTAAGAACTTGAGTGTGTCATGGAGTTACCAGCACACCTTTAATCCTGAAGCCATGACTCTTTGATGAATGTTTCTAACAAGCTTTCCAAAGCTGGAGTCTGAACAGGAAATATCAGTTACATTAGTTAAGCTTTTTTTGTAATTACCATTTGGGCTTGAAATTTTCTTCTGCTGCTACAACTTTGTAGCTTGACATCATATAGTTATTTCATTTCCAGTGATCCATAGTTATTTCATTTTCAACATCACAAGCTTTTCCTATCGAGTACAATTTCATAATCATAATTTAATCGAGTAAAATCGCATCACCTGTTTTCAACTTCCGAACATCCATAAAATATTATATATATTTATATAAATTATCTTATACACTATCATCATCATCATCATCATCATCAGAGCCTTTATCCCAATAGATTGGGATAGGCTATATGAACCAATATCTAAAATCACGTTAGATCGTCCATATGTATTCTCTACCTCCATAGATTCCTATTCAAGGCCATTTGCCCGGACGACGACCTAGCAACCCTTGCCCACTTTTCACTACACCCGGGCTCCGATGCAGCGCATCGCTGTGTAGGAGACGCCCCAACGATATTTTGATATTGGTTCATTTCATGAGATTGGACTAGTTTTTAAGGCTGGTTGTCCAAACCTACCGCCACCCTCCTCCTTTACCCGGGCTTGGGACCGGCTGCGTTAACTCACACATGCGGAGTTTATCTTATACACTATAAATGAAATTTTTAAATTTTATAACTGAAACTAATAGAATATCGCACATCCCTTAAAGTATATTTTAAAATATATTAAAAAGATGAATAATTTGCCAACAACCTTCTTAAGAGTTAATCTAAACTGATCTTTGTGTCCTCTTCCTTAAATTAATTCAAACTTTGCCTTCAAAACTCTTAATACCGAAATGTAAAGGTACACTGGTGACTGAATAGTCTAACCTTCTGTAACCATGGCTTTAATGGAAGTGTGAACTGTGAAGGGGTAGTTAGAATATATGATAAACAACTGCTGGTCACTCTAGCCTCAGAATATAATTCTTAAGTTTACTTCAATATTAATATTGTAAGTTTTCTTAAAACAGGTTTGACAGTCATCATTAATTCTTAAGATTTGAGGCTGTTTAGGGAGCCCAAGGGGGAGGGGAAAAAATAGCTCTTATTGTCATTTTCATGTAATATTAAAAAGTTAAGCGTCCAATATAAAATTAATTGATAATAGTTAGAAGAATTCAATTTGAAAATAAGATCATAAAAAATTTAATATTTATGGATATAGATAACACCACTTTATAAAATTAATTGATAAATTATCTCATACACATCAATTTTTTGGTAACAAGGAAAGTATTTAATAATTGAGGGTGGGTGGGAGTGAGATTGTTTAGATCGAATTCAAACTTTACAATATACTACAACTTTTTCATAACTATTCGGTAAAGAAATTGCTGGTCATACGTATCAATTTTAACAGATAGTACTTACTGTCATTTTCATGAAGTGTAAATCTCAAAAAATCTAATATTAACAAATGTAGATGGAAGCAGAAGAGCTTATTATGTAACAAATTTGAAAGAGATAATAATTAAGAATAACAGAAATTTGTATTCTTAAATCATATTAAGTATCTAATTTAAAATTAATTAGCAATTTATGAAGGATCCAACTTAAGTTTAAAATCAGAAAAATTCAATATTTAATTAACGAGAATGACTTCACTTTAACAAAGAAAAAAAAAGTACCAACAGAAGAAGTGCCGTTTTAAGGCCGTTGAAAAAGAAATTAGGTTTAAAAATACATGAGGGTACCATTGACAGCCTTGTAAAAATAGAGAAACATGTAACCTGGAAAGAAAAAAAAGAGAAACAGATAAAATCAAAATGTTGTCATTCCAGGTTGTGAAAGCCAAATAGATGTGTTGAATAAACTAATAGAAGGAATTTTCCAACTTACCACCATTATCATTGTGGGAAAATTCTTAATTTCTCTACATTCCTTTTTTTTTTACTGCAATTTTGATTTCTCATGCCAATTTAATTGCTTTTGGAAAGCTATAGAAAAAGCAAACGGAGCTTACACTTAGAAATATATCAGATGAGAAATTTTATTAACAGTCATTTTTTACTCACAATCTTTTTTTTAATATTATGACAAAAATGTTCCTGAGAAATTTACATTATTGATTATCTATTTTCCAAAATTTTGGTCACGAAAATTTTATTCTTGAAAACCTATTTCATTCCAATAAAATAGCACATATTGTTTTTTGTCTATGCACTAATTCACGATTACCTTTAGAACATAATGCACAAAAATGTTTGAAAACATAATTTTTATGTTTTCCGAAAATCAACTTTCGAGAAGCTTTTACGCTTTTTGGATTTTTGAAAAGCACAAAAATTTCGAGAGTTAATTTTCATAATGATAACAAAATTATTTTATTATGAATA
The DNA here is from genome assembly GCA_032173925.1 of Heritiera fomes. Lineage (NCBI taxonomy): Eukaryota > Viridiplantae > Streptophyta > Magnoliopsida > Malvales > Malvaceae > Heritiera > Heritiera fomes. The sequence continues at coordinate 5,301,342 of JAPDPM010000023.1, read as the reverse complement.
TTTTTCCTTAAATTAAAAAAAAAGGCAAAAAAACTGATTGTGAATAGTAAAAAAATATTGTGGATTGAATTCTCGTATCTGAACTAGACACCTTTTCTACGATGTCTTGCGGCCTTAAAAGAACAATCAAAGAATCTTCTCTCAAAAAAAAAAAAAAAAAAAGAAAACAACAACTACCAAAGGAGTATGTTTCGCATTAAAAACCGAAATAATCTGCAATCAAAAACGAAATCTAAGTCAATCATGAGAATCTTCTTTTAAAAAGAAAACAACAACCAAAGGAGCATGTTTCATGTTAGAAACCGAAATAACCTGCAATCAAAAACGAAATCTAAGTCAATCATTACAATATCGGTACATTATTTATTTTCCTAATTTTCCTAACCTGTAGCAGAAAAATTTCTTAGTTTCCATGACTTTCATATTTCAAAGAAATGTGTTTGAATGCAATAAGTCCCAGGAAAAATAAATCATGAACAACTTCATTAATTACAATCAGTCACAGAGTTATATATATATATATATATATATATATATATATATATATATATATATACACACACACACACACACATATATATATATATATATATATATATACACACACACACGCCTAACCTTCTCATTTGGCCTATAGTTTTAGAAAAAATTTCAATGTTTACTATTAAAAGTTCAATGTGAAAATGGTGGCCGCTATTGGGGTTTGTTGACGTGTTTACTGAACTTCCATGAAAATATCCGCCTTGGTTTCACAGTTCACGTGTACAACATTTCTATTTTCTTTTTTTTCGTACAGTTCACAACTTTTTTTTTCTTTTTTGTTCAGTTCACATGTACAACTTTTCTCTTACACAAGAATTTTACATTCTTCCTGGAAACTGTGTAATCCTAAAATTTCAACTCAGGACGTTTATTTTTTCTTATTAAATCCTTCAAAATTGTTAGTGTACCTTGTGGTATCAAACATGTTTGCAGAAATTATTGGAATTCTGGAAGTGTGTATTTTGTTTCCTTAAACTTTTGCTTACACAGAAGAGCTATTTATATACAAGAGTAGTTGACTGAAAAATGAAAAGTAAACAATCACGTAACTAACTATTCCAACTCAGCTACTAACTATACAATGATGACAAAGCAAAAACAAATGATAACAAAATGCTCTGCAGCTCGTGTTACCCCCCCTCAAGCTGGAATATAGAGATTGTGGAAACCAAACAGAGCAAGCAACGGTTTGAAAAGGGCAGGAGGATGAGGCTTGGTAAACAAATCAGCAAGCTGAGAAGAAGAACGTAAATGAAACAATCGAAGTATTCCAGCTTAAACCTTCTCACGCACAAGATGACAATCAATCTCAATGTGCTTTGTACGTTCATGAAAGACTGGATTTTCAGCAATAGCAATCGCGGACTGATTGTCACAATAAACCAGAGCAGGTGAAGTATGAGGAATTTGCAAATCATGCAACAAATACAACAGCCATTGTAGCTCACAGGTTAAGGAAGCAAGAGCTCGATACTCTACCTCAGAAGAAGACCGGGAGACAGTGTTTTGTTTCTTGGACTTCCAAGAAATTAAAGAATTCCCAAGAAACACGCAGAACCCTGTCACTGAACGTCTTGAATCAGGACAACTAGCCCAGTCAGAATCACTGAATCCTTTCAAAGTAAAATCGGATGTAGCTGGAAAGAAAAGACCTTGGCCAGGGCAACCCTTTAAATAACGCAAAACTCTATACAGTGCCTTGAGGTGAAGATCAGTAGGAGCTTCCAAAAATTGAGATAAATGTTGAACAACATAGGAGATGTCAGGTCTAGTGGTAGTTAAGTAAAGCAACTTGCCAATAAGCTGTCGATAGACCAAGGGGGTATCCAAAGGAACGCCTGAAGTTTTAGCTAGCTTAAGTGAAGCATTCATAGGAGTGGGAGCTGGCTTAGAATGAAGAAAACCAGTATCCTGAAGCAATTCAAGGGCATATTTCCGTTGAGATAAGTTGATACCAGTGGAGGACCGAGCTACTTCTAGGCCCAAAAAATATTTAAGAGCACCAAGATCCTTAATCTTAAAAGCAGTATCCAAGTAATCCTTGACATCTTGAATGAGTGAAGAATCATTACTAGCCAAGATGACATCATCAACATAGACTAAGAGAGCGATGAACGAAGATATAGATCCTTTAAAGAACAGACTAGGATCTGAAGAAGCCTGTTGAAAACCTCGAGCAAGAAGAGCACTGGACAGCTTACTATACCACTGTCGGCTGGCTTGTTTTAAACCGTACAAAGACTTAAGAAGTTTACAAACACGGCCTGAATGAGCATGAGGAAGACCCGAAGGAATGTCCATGTAAACTTCTTCATGTAAGTCACCATGCAAAAAAGCATTATTTATGTCAAGTTGATGAAGATGCCACCCTTTAGCAGCAGCAACAGCAAGTAATGTGCGAACAGTACTCATCTTAGCGACTGGAGAGAAAGTATCATGATAGTCCAAACCATGTTGTTGGGTGTAACCCTTAGCTACCAGCCTAGCCTTAAAACGTTCAATGCTCCCATCAACCTTGTATTTAATTTTATAAACCCACTTACATCCAATGGGCTCTTTAGAAGGAGGTAAGTCAACAATATCCCAAGTATGATTTGCTTTAAGTGCATCCAATTCAGCTTCCATGGCTTGTCTCCAACAGTCATGCTTAACAGCTTGACTATATGTCTTAGGTTCAACCATACTAGCAATGCTTAAGCAAAAAAATTTATGAGAAGAGGAACACTTATCATAGGAAAGTTCCTGGGATAAAGGGTGATAAATCTTGGAGTTTGTAGAATCAGGATGAACAAAGGAAGGATTAGATGCAGCTAAAGCACAATGATAGTCTTGCAGGTAATTAGGAACAGTTCTAACTCTAGTGGATCTTCTGACATGAACAGAAGCAGGTGAAGGATCATTAGAAGGTGAAGAGGAATCAGAAATAGGGCTAGAAGGAAGAGAAGATAAATGAGCAGAATCTACTATAGGGGAAGTATTAGAACTGGGAGATACAGAAAAATCTAATGTGGATGAAGGAAGATTTGTTGCAAAAGGCAAGGATGCTGAAGAAGAAAAATGAGAAGGATGATTAGCAGGTCATATAGGGTGTGAGAGTGGATGATTACAAGGATTAGAATTAGACTTTTGAGAAGTATGTGAAAAAGGAAAAATATGCTCATAAAACACTGTATCTCGAGACACAAAAATTTTATTAGTATTCATCTGATATAGCTTGTAACCTTTTTGACCTGAGGCAAAACCTATGAAAACACACTTTTGTGCTCTTGGTTCAAACTTAGTCCTTCCATGTGCCAAAGTAGAAGCATAACATAGGCAACCGAATACCTTTAAGTGTGAAAATTTTGGTGGTTTATGCAACAGAAAATGAAATGGTGTTTGATTTTGAAGGACTGGAGTTGGTGTTCTGTTCATAAGATAGACAGCATGTAGAGTGCACTCACCCCAAAATTTTTCAGGTAAATGAGCTTGAAACTTTAAGGCTCTAGCAATGTTAAGTATATGCTGATGTTTTCGCTCTACAACACTATTTTGTTGTGGAGTTTCTACACAGGATGTTTGGTGAAGTATACCTTTAGAAGAGTAAAAATCTGACATATTGAATTCCTGTCCATTATCAGTTCTTATGACTTTAATTTTTGTATCAAACTGAGTTTCTACCATTTGACAAAAATTGTGAACCAAAAAACGTGTTTCAGACTTCATTTTCATTAAGTACACCCATGTATATCGACTGTGATCATCCACAATGGTAAGGAAAAAATGATGACCAAGCAAAGAAGGAATGGGATAGGGTCCCCAAATATCTATGTGAATAAGATCAAAACACTTAACAGAAATGGAATTGCTAAGAGGAAAAGGAATGCGTTTTTGTTTAACTTGATGACATATATCACAAGGAAAATGATTTTGAACAAAAATTGATGGATCAAGAGCATGTAACATTTTGAGTCTATTAAAAGAGAGATGGCCTAATCGAAAATGCCATACATTGTTTAATACAGTAGATGAAACAGAACAAGAAGTGGATGTCTTGACACCAAAAGAGGAAGACTGTTCCAAAATATAAAGACCACACACTTGCTTAGCTAACCCAATCATCTTCAAACTCTGAGCATCCTGAACCATACAAATGTCAGGTTGAAAAAGAAGCATACAGTTAGCAGTTTTGGTAAGTTGACTGACAGAAATGAGGTTAAAAGAGAATGTAGGAACTAATAAAACATTATGTAAAAGAAGCTGAGGTGAAAGTTGGACAGTGCCTATATGAGATACAGATACATAAGTCCCATTAGGCAATTTTACAAAGGTTTTAGTGGTAGGTTGAGAGGTATGAAAAAAATCAATAAAACATACTATATGGTCTGAGCTCCTGTATCAAGAACAAATTTAGATGTGGCAGAAAAGGAATTACAAGCCAAAGCTAGTATACCTGAACTGAGACTTAAGTCTGCTACTACATTCACATGAGCCGATGGAGAGGCAAGCATATCTGCTGATTGAACTAAGGAAAGCAACTTTTGATATTGATCATCAGTAAAGGATCTAGGAATATGTTGCTCATTGTTCAGTTTCTCCATCCTGTCAACAGTGTTCATCTCCACAGAATTAACTGTAACAGATCTGTTCTGTGACTTGAATCCTGGTGGAAAACCGTGCTTCTTAAAACACTTATCAACCGTATGCCCTGTGTATCCACAAGGAGAACAAATTGTTCGACGGTTATTACTCACAAAACGTTTATAACCTCCAGTACCCGATGGATTTCCAGAAGCACCTTTGACAGAAAGAGCATTAGTTTCAATGCGTTGAGAAGAGATTAAAGAACTAATCTGTCTTTCATGTTGTATGACTAAAGAAAAAACCTTATTGATACTAGGCAAAGGATCCATCATCAGAACTTATGTTCGCACAGTAGCATACTCCTCATTCAAACCTTTGAGAAATCTCATAACATAATCATGAGATTGATATCGTCGAGCAATATTCTCAGCACCGCATTTACAAGTTACAGGCAGAGGTCTGTGATTTAAAAGCTCATCCCAAAGAACTTTCAAGTTGGTAAAATAATCGGTTACAGTCAAGGAATTTTGTTTAAAAGTGTAGATCTCTTCTTGCAGATCTGAAATCCGAAGCGCATCGCATTGAGAAAAGCAATCACTCAGATCATCCCAAACTTCTTTCGCATCATCAATCCACAAGATGCTCTACGCAATGGATGGAGAAACAGAATGAAAGATCCAAGATAACACTAATGTGTTACACCTCTTCCAGGCAGCAAACATTGAATCATCTTTCGAAAGAGCTGAAATAGAACCATCGATGAATTGAATCTTGTTCTTGGACAACAGCGCCATCTTCATGGCTCGAGACCAAGAATGATAATTAGAGCCCGTGAGGATGGTAGTCACAAGAAAAAGAGCTGGACTCTCATTTGCATGTATGAAATAAGGAGTTGATTCATCAATTTTCTCAGTCTTCATGATGAACCTCTGTTTGGCTGGCGAGAAAAAAAAATTAGGAAGAAGACTGAATTGAGAGAAAAATCACTGGCTCTGATGCCATATTGGAATTCTGAAAGTGTGTATTTTGTTTCCTTAAACTTTTGCTTACACAGAAGAGCTATTTATATACAAGAGTAATTGACTGAAAAATGAAAAGTAAACAACCACGTAACTAACTATTCCAGCTCAGCTACTAACTATACAATGATAACAAAGCAAAAACAAATGATAACAAAATGCTTTGCAGCTCGTGTTAGAAATCTTGATACTTCTTTGATTTCCCATTCTCAGTGTAGTCTCAATGGATCTGTTTTATAAGCACCTTACCATGTTACGACCTTTCTTTTCTTTCTTCCATTGGTGATTAATTCTGTTTCCTTCAACATAACTCACTTTGATTCCAAAATAAAAAACATAAAGTACATGGGAGATGCGAAGCCTTCCTCTGGAGCCATAGAATTAAACAAGGCCAACAACGCTAGTCTTTTTCGTCAGGGCCGAGTTATTTTTACAAAGCCTGTTCGGCTCCAGGATTTTGGAACAAAGCAGCTTGCTGACTTCACCACCCATTTTTCCTTCATTATCGATACCTTAGGTCCTGATAACCGACATTATGGTGATGGGTTAGCCTTCTTCATTGTGCTTGTTGGATTTCAACCTCCTGAAAATTCAGGTAGAGGTGGTTTAGGCCTGCTTCCTAATGCCTTCATGTCTGAGTTATCACAGCAGAAGCATCAAATTGTGATAGTCGAGTTTGACTCTATGGTCAACTGGGAATGGGATCCTCCATATGAACATGTGGGAATCAATATCAACTCGCTAAATTCTTCTGTGTATACGTCTTGGAATGCTAGCTTTCACAGTGGAGATACTGCTGATGTTTGGATTTCTTATAATGCTTCTGCTAAGAACTTGAGTGTGTCATGGAGTTACCAGGCCACCTCTAATCCTCAAGAACATTCTACTCTTTCTTTACATGTTGATCTAAAACAGGTTTTACCCATGGAGTCGGTCGAGTTTGGGATTGGAGCTGCCACAGGTCTTTATTATGAGAATCATACACTTAAATCATGGCAGTTTAGTTCCAGCTTGGATTCCAAGGAGACAAAAGGATCAAAGTTCTACATGGTTATACTCCTATGTTTTGGGGCTGCAATAGTTAGGTTTCTTGTGACATTTTTCACAATCTGGGGAAGGAATAAGCTTCAAAACAAGCAGAACATTAATACGGAGGGAATAAGCTTAATCTGGATTATTCATGATTTTGAAAGAGGAGCAGGACCAAGAAGATTTTCTTATAGAGATCTTGCCTCGGCCACCAATAATTTTTCAAATGATAGGAAGTTGGGCCAAGGTGGATTTGGAGCTGTTTACAATGGGAACCTAACAGAGTTAGGCATAGATGTAGCTGTGAAGAAATTTTCTGGGGGTTGTAAACAAGGTGTAAAGGACTACATAGCTGAGGTTACAATTGTTAGCCGGTTACGACACCGGAATCTAGTGCAACTCATCGGCTGGTGTCATGATCGAGGTCAATTCTTGCTTGTGTATGAGTTCATGCCAAATGGTAGTCTCAATTCTCACTTATTTAGCCAAAATTGTACTCTAACTTGGGCAACAAGGTACAAGATTTGTTTTGGTTTGGCGACTGCAATGTTTTATCTTCACAATGATTGGGAGCAATGTGTGGTTCATCGAGATATTAAAACTGAGAATGTAATGCTTGACTCTAGTTTCAATGTCAAACTTGGTGACTTTGGATTAGCTCGTTTAGTGGACCATGAGCAAGGCCCTCGCACAACTTGTTTGGCTGGAACTTTAGGCTATATGGCTCCGGAATATGTAATCTCAGGTAAAACAAGTACCAAGTTAGACGTTTCTAGCTTTGGAGTTGTGACTTTATAAATTCTAACAGGTAAAAGGGCAAGAGATCTTAGAAACAATGAAATGGGATTGGTTGAGTGGGTTTGGGATCTTTATGAGCAAGAGAAGCCTCTTGCGGTTGTTGATGAAAGGTTGCAGACGGAGTTTGATGAACAACAAGCAATGTGTATGGTAATGGTTGGACTCTGGTGTGCTCATCCAGATTATACGATAAGGCCCTCAATTAGACGGGCAATTCAAGTCCTGAATTTCGAAGTAGTAATGCCTAATCTTCCATTGTAGATGTCTGTTCCAATGTATCAAGTGCCCTCAACTTCACCACCTGAAAACTCAGTTGAACCTTTAATAAGTAATTCTATTTATGAAATAGGTCGCTAAATTTGAGATGGGAATAATTTTTGAACACTTAACAGCGTGCTTGGTTAGCGGGATAGAATTAAGGAGGAATGAAAAATATATTTTGTGAGAATAGAAAATAAGAGGAATATAAGAAGAATATGTATTATGTTGTTTGGGGTGTTTGGCTTGTAGAATGGAAAATATATTTTGTAGAAATAGAAAATAAGAAGCTTATATCACTGTAGAATGGTGGGTAGCTTGTGAATCATAGCATTGTTGTTTCCGAGTGCGTCTGTGAACACACATGTTTCCTTAATTAGGCAGTTCTTTTTGCTTTTTTAATCACCAAGACTTTATACTTTTGATTTTTTGACTGCTACTCTTCTGAAATTCTTCCTCTGTTCCTTTAGTCAGAACACAAGATGGATTTAACAGGGATGCTTGCTTCTTGCATTTGACGCGGTTTAAGCTTCATATATGAGTGAGTTCTCAGTCCTTTGATATGTAAAGTGAAATTACATTATGTATGAAGTAGGGATGAATTTATTGGCCTGCTTATATTATTTATCTGGCATTAAAATAATTCTTTATTAATTTGAGATTTTACGTGTTACATCATGTAATTTAAGCTATTTATCTAGCTAATACAACTTATTTCAAGTTTTCCCTGTTCTTATCTACCGCTTTAGTATTAAACTATACAATTAATTATGATGCAATCAGTCATTCCAAATGTTTCATAAATGATTTGGAGCTGTTGCAGAAAAAAGAAAAACTTATCGCAGTAAATTTGGTTGTCTCTAAAGTTTCAACATGGATCTGTTTGCCTTCAGAAGACAGGCGATGGGTGGTTTGAGTACTTTCAAGCTAATGGACCTCTTGACTTTGAACTGAGATGCCGGTTTGGCCAGGGAAACAAACATGGGGTTTTCCGAAATTGTTTCATAGAATGGAAAAATGATTTGAACGACCCAAATTTATGAATTTTGTTTGTGGTCATCATTGACCATTGGGGATTGTCTATACTTCAATTGAAGAAGGGTCTCTGGGTGGCCTAGAAGTTCAACGTCAGAGCTCTTAAAGATTATTAGGCGGTCTTATTCCCACCCACTACGTTAAGCTCCCCTAAAGAAACGTTGGCTACAGATTTCCATCTTACCTATTTTCCTTCGAAATATTTGATTAGAAGCGGGACCAAGAAGAGTTCTGATGCTGTTCTTTGGAAATTCATGTTAATTTTTCTGTGGTGTAAAGATCATTTTTGTTCTTAATTAATGCGCACAACTTAATAAATAAATTTTTTTTAATTATAGGATATTTTCATATCACATTGTTTATCATGGAAGATGAGTAATATGTTGATAATTTGGAAAATGAGTTTGATCATACTAAAAGACACACTAATTCAAGCCGGATGTTTAATTCTATTCGAAATTTTTATTCATTTCCTTTTGGGATTTGATAATTAAGAAGATTATTGGTATCGAGTATTATTGTAGGTATAGTAATTATTCAAAAGATTGAAAGCTTTTATCCGTAAAATATTTTTCCCACACACCTTTTTTTTTCATTAAACTGCATTTTTGCTTTTATGAAAATTATTTTAGTTATTGTTTATATATCTTTCTTTTATGATATATTTTTCTAAATTTTACTAAGATTATTGAAAAATACTAATGATCCTACAGCAACGCTCGGGCTAAATATCTAGTGTTAAATTATTTTTGTTTAGTAAAAAAAACTGGAATAATTAAATCTTTGTTAATTTTCTTATAATATAATATTATATTCTCTTGTCTTAACTAATTATGGAAAACTATTCTTTCAAAAATTTTAGAATTTTTTTCAATACCAAAGTAAGATTGGGATCACTTTATAAAGGTTAGAAAAACACATTCAATTTTATTATTTTAAAGATATATTATATATATTTTGTTTGATTAAAAATATAATTTATATAGTTTGTTTATATAATATTTTTAATTTTATATTTTCAAACAAAATAATCAAGAAAGTTGATCCATATACAATTCACCCAAATCCAGATTCAATTTTTGAAGATTTAATTGTTTTTAAAGAATATTGCTCACAAATTTAGATGAAATTATAATTTATTTGATGTATTTTTTTATTTTTGTTTATATTTTTGATAAATTTTATAATTTTATAAACTTGTTATTTTTATACTTGCATATGTATTTGTTATTAGTAAAACTTATTAGCATAACTCATATATATATACCATTTTACAAGTTTAGTAGGTTCCCTCAAAATTAAAAGTCAAGATCTGTCAATGTTGAAATTCTACAATTTTTCTCTTACATAATAAATGTACATGGAAAATGTGTAATCTTAAAATTTCAAGTCAGGGAGTTCACATTTTCCTATAATATCTTTTGAAACTGTTGGTGTACCTTGTGCTATCAAACGTGCTTGCAGAAATCTTTGTACTTCTTTCCTTTCCCAGTCTCTGTGTAGTCTCAATGGATCTGCTCTATCAGCAGCTTACCATGTTTACAACCTTTCTTTTCTTTCTTCCATTGATGATTAATTCGGTTTCCTTCAACATAACTCACTTTGATTCCAACATAAAAAACATAGAGTACAGGGGAGACGCGAAGCCTTCCTCTGGAGCCATAGAATTGAACAAGCCCTGGCATTATCGTCAGGGCCAAGTGATTTTTACAGAGCCTGTCCGGCTCCAGGATTTTGGTACGAAGCAGCTTGCTGACTTTACCACCCATTTTTCCTTCATTATCGATATCTTGGGTCCTAATAACACTTATCATGGTGATGGGTTTGCCTTCTTCATTATGCCTGTTGGATTTCAATCTCCCGAAAATTCAGGAGGTGGTGGTTTTGGCCTGATTTCTAACCCCCTAATGTCTGAGTTTTCACAGCAGAAGCATCAAATGGTGATAGTCGAGTTTGACTCTCAGGCCAACTTTGAAATAGAGGATTGGGATCCTCAGTATGAACATGTGGGAATCAATATCAACTCGCTAAATTCTTCTGTGTATACACGTTGGAATGCTAGCTTTCACAGTGGAGATACTGCTGATGTTTGGCTTTCTTACAATGCTTCTGCTAAGAACTTGAGTGTGTCATGGAGTTACCAGGCCACCTCTACTCCTAAAGAAAATTCTACTCTTTCTTTACATGTTGATCTGAAACAGGCTTTACCCATGGAGTGGGTTCAGGTTGGGATTGGAGCTACCACAGGGCTTTATTATGAGGCTCATATACTTAAATCATGGCAGTTCAGCTCCAGCTTCGATTCCAAGCAGACAAAAGGATCAAAGAATGTCAAGATCTACAAGATTGTACTGCTATGTTTTGGTGCTCCAATAGTTGGGCTTCTTGTAACATTTTTCACAATCTGGGGAAGGAATAAATTTCAAAACAAGCAGAACATTAATACTGAGGGAATAAGCTTAATCTGGATTATTCATGATCTTGAAAGAGGAGCTGTACCAAGAAGATTTTCTTATAAAGACCTTGTCTCAGCCACTAATAATTTTTCAGATGAAAGGAAGCTGGGCCAAGGTGGGTTTGGAGCTGTTTACAAGGGGCACCTAACAGAGTTGGGCATAGATGTAGCGGTGAAGAAATTTTCTAGGGGTTCTAAGCAAGGTGAAAAGGACTATATAGCTGAAGTGACAATTGTTAGCCGGTTAAGACACCGAAATCTGGTGCAACTCATTGGTTGGTGTCATGATCGGGGTCAGTTCTTGCTTGTGTATGAGTTCATGCCAAATGGAAGCCTCGATTCTCACTTATTTACCCATAATTGTAGTCTAACTTGGGCTACAAGGTACAAGATTTGTCTTGGTTTGGCAACTGCAATATTTTATCTTCACAATGATTGGGAACAATGTGTGGTGCATCGAGATATTAAAACTGGGAATGTGTTGCTGGATTCTAGTTTCAATGTCAAGCTTGGGGACTTTGGATTAGCTCGATTGGTTGATCATGAGCTAGGTCCTCGAACAACTTGTTTGGCCGGAACTTTAGGCTATATGGCTCCAGAATATGTAATATCAGCTAAAGCGAGTAGCAAGTCAGACGTTTACAGCTTTGGGGTTGTGACTTTAGAAATTGTGACAGGTAAAAGGGCAAGAGAACCTAGAAACAATGAAAAGGGATTGGTAGAGTGGGTTTGGGATCTTTATGGACAAAAGAAACCTCTTACAGCTGTTGACGAAAGATTGCAGATGGAGTTTGATGAACAACAAGCAAAATGTATGGTAATGGTCGGACTTTGGTGTGCTCATCCAGATTATACGATGAGGCCTTTAATTAGGCAAGTAATTCAAGTCCTGAATTTCGAAGTAGAAATGCCTAATCTTCCATTGCAGATGCCTGTTCCAATGTATCAAGTTCCTCCAGCATCAGCATCTGAAACCTCAGTTGAACCTTTAATAAGTAATTCTGTTTATGAAACAGGTCGCTAATTTTGAGGTGGGAATCATCTTTGAAAACTTAACCATTTGATCATCTACAGTATTGTGAGATCTAGGTTTGAAACAAGCAAATGAAAAAGCTGCAGCTAATCAGGTTCCAATGCTAGAAAATGAGCGTAGGTTTGCCAAGAAGCCCCTTTCAAGCTGTTGCTGAAGCCATGAATCGTTGATGAATCTTTCTAACAAGGTTGCCAAAGCTGGAGTCCAAACCAGGAAACATCGATTACATTAGTTAAGCTTTGTTTGTAATTACCAATGGAGCAAGAAATTCTGTTCTGCTGCTACAACTTTGTAGCTTTTGTTCTCTTTATATCTTGTTTAATTTCCCTATTTCTCTAGATAAACAAAATAAAACTACAATTATTCATAAAAATTAAAAAAAATTCTAAAATAATGTAAATACTCAAAATTTGGAGACTTCTACTATAAGGTCAACATTTTTTTCCATGATGTAAGGTTTTCATAAATAAATATGATAATAAACTTAAATTTTAAAATATCGTAAACACATAAGATTAAATATAAAATTAATTTTAATAAACATAAATAATGATGGTTTTATTACAAGATATGTTTATATTTATTTATTAACACTAAATTTATATTTTTTTATGTGTTCAAATAGAACTTATAGCGGGGTCAAAAAATTTTTGTAAGTTTTCGCAAGACAATTTATTCATAAAATGTCTGATCATTTCTTGTTAGTTTAGTCAATGCTTCAACGACGTCGTTATTGCTCAATCCTTTGCACCCCTCTTCTTTTCAGGCCTCTGCTCTGGTTCTTAATAGCCCGACCTCAAGCACCTTCCTGAAAATTGACTCATTTTTTCTTTCTATTTTAAAATTTTCTTTACCTTTCTAAGCATCTGAACAGGGAGTTACTCCCATTAACGCAGACGTTTAAAGTATTAAAATCCTCCGATCAGGTAACTTTTCCCATGCAGCTTCTCTAATTTTCTATGAATGTTCTTTTTTGGGTTAAAGATCAACTTTTTATCGTCCTTTGATTCATCTAAAACTTTTGGAATCATGGGTTTTGTCTATATTATCAAGATTTCTTTTTATCTCTTTAATCTGTATGCTAATTATTTGTAATTACTTCAGAATAAGAATAGTTTTCTGCCTGAAGAAAAAGTAACAAAATTTAAGATTAAGGTTACTTTTTTGTGTTGGGGATTTATTGGCAGTTAGCTTTAGATGCATTTTACTTAACCCTAAAAGTCAGTAAGGTATCCCGTTTCGGGGATAATCCCTCCTAGATCTTATTATATGAAGCATAACTATGTCACTTTCGTTGCTAAACTTCATTTTAAGGAAATGTAAATTCTAGACTTAGAAGGTGATATATTACTGAATTCCCATGTCCTTACTTGCTTTTAACGATAATAGAGAGCAGGGGCGCTAGTTTTGAAACAAGGTAACAGGAGGCTGCTCAAACTCAGTTATTCTATTCTATTCTATTCTACTGTAGCTTTAACGTAGCAATGGGCTTATGAAGAAAGGACTTGTTGTTAATATGTATGTGCACTTAACCTGTATGCTAATTATTTATATCCATTTTTCTAATAATAATTTTTTCTATTGTCAGTTATTTAAAATGGAGGAAATATTAGCAATGGTTCTTTCACTGTTTCTTGTTCTGGCGTTAGTTCCGTTATATCTATGGAAACGCCGTCAGGATACTCGATCAACCGATGAACACATCGAGCAACGGCAGGTATGTCTGAACTTTGAAGTATTTTAAAAGTTTCAAACCTTTTTTTTTAAATTTTATGTCTTGCTATGGCTTTTAGGCTCCAAGAAGGGAAAATGTAGTCCGTGGTGGGGCCACTGGTGGTCGTACTAGGATGCGGAGGAGACCGGCTGCTGGAGGAGCTAGCACATCATCGGCTGCTACTGCAGAAGGTTTGTGAATTGTAAAGAATGTGGAATTTTATTTGGTTATTGATAATTTAACAAATGTAATGATTTGATCACATGTTGGACTTTCTTGCTGTTGTTGGGAAATCTATATGTGAATTGTGTAGAGGAGAATAATACGTTATTATTCCGCAAATGGATGTTAATATTTCTAAAATTATACCTACTAGTGGGATTATTTTCTATCTAGGTAAAAAGTGTAAGGTTGTATGGTTGAATATAGAGAGTGTAATTTATGTTATTTGTATACTAAAAACATGCCGAGGAGTGGCTTGTATTTGATGTTTTAATGTGTTGTTTATGAGGAATGATATAGGGAAGATTTGGTTTTATGGAATATGAACAAAGCTTTATTTTGTTGAAGAGTTATGAGGTTATGTAAGCACTTCCTAAGATACCCCAGCCCCCTCACATCTCTTCCTAAGGCTTGAAGGATACAACCATTGTAGCATTAGTTTGAATTACGCTTGTAGGACGCTTGTAGGATGGTTTCCTTAAAATGCTCTTTGTGGGTCAGTGGCACTGAGTGAATATTTATGGATGACATTATGTAGAAACTGCTGATGGAAGTGAGGAAGAAGATGAGACAGATGGGTATTATGAGGCTAAAGCATCAAAGAAAAAGGAAAAGAAACGGCAAGAAAGGGAAGCACAAAGAAGGGTACATCAGTATCATCTTATTCTCTACTTATTTATTTTATGTCATGCTTGGAGTCTTTTCCGCTGCTCACTAAGTTCATATAATTTTGATCAAGGCTGAAGAGACTGCTCGTGAGTCAAGGCAGACTAAACAGGACCAATATGCTGAAATGCGGAGGAGGAAGGATGAGGAGCGTGAAGCAGAGGAACGTAGGCTGGTGTGTTGATTGCTTTAATCTTTGAGGCACTGATGTACACAGAATCCATGCACATAACCGCATATACATAATTTCTTGGTTCAAGATATTTGTCATGATTTATGTAGGAAGAAGAAGCTGAAGCTCGAAAAGCCAAGGAGGAAGATTCCGCGGCATTGGAGTTTGAAAAGTGGAAAGGGGAGTTTTCAGTTGATGCTGAAGGGACCACCGAGAACGAAGTGCAAGATGGAAGTCAGGACTTGCTTTCTAATTTTGTGGAATACATTAAGGTACTTGTGAGCCCTGTATGCATTTAACTAGTACAATTTCTTACTCTGATTTGTGATAACCACACAAATTTTTTCTTTGGCTGTTCTTTTCAATCTTCTCTTCCTTTTGTTCTTTTTTCTTTGACAAGCAAATGAATATCAACTTTGAATTTTAATCTGAAAGTATGGAATTTATTTAAGGTTTTGGAAGTACTTGTGCTCTATAATGACAGACTAAGTATTAGTCTACATAGGCTTTGGAATGCATATTCCTGTGTTGCATTCTTGTTATTTATGTATTTGTGTATGACCTTGCAGAATCATAAATGTATTCCTTTGGAAGATCTTGCTGCAGAATTCAAGTTGAGAACCCAGGTATATGCTCTTAATATTCCCCCTTTAAATTAAACCCTTTCATGTGCTTACTTTTGGCCTCCAGATTTAGCAACAGAATGCGATTTAGTTTTGCTTTAACAGTATTCATTTGCATTTAAACAATGAATTTAAGCTCTGTTTGCATTCCATTTGCATTGTTTGCTCCATTGATGAATCTATTTGCCCAAGTAAAGGGAAACCAGTTAAATGAAGTGTGCATCGCTACTTTTCTTCAAATCCCATTCCTATTTAAGATTTTGCTCTCTAACTTTAAATTACAACCTGATGGTTGATGCAGGAATGTATCAATAGGATCACCTCCCTTGAAAGTATGGGTATGTAACTTCTTATTCGAGAACTAATTTCATGAAATGAGTAATTTGAGAGCTTGTCATCTAGAATTTAATCATTTATTCATCGGCACAGGGCGACTTTCTGGTGTCATGGATGATAGAGGGAAATACATATACATCTCAATGGAGGAGATGAAGGCTGTAGCAGACTATATTAAGCGTCAGGGAAGGGTTAGCATTTCGCATTTAGCTAGCAAGTCCAACCAGTTCATTGATTTGGAGCCAAAAGCTCAGTTTGTGGAGGAGATGAGCATAACAGAGGAAGTCACTGTTGCTTGATTCACTTTGTATACACTGCTTCTAACTATGTAGAGGACAGATTTAATGAGGGAAAATATAGCAATTGCATCATGAAAATGGGCCAGATTTAGTTCTGTTTATGCATTTTCATGTTTAAAGCAGATTTTACTTGTGTTTAATACATAAATGTTTTTCCTTTTGTTTGAAAAACTTGGGTAGATCGATTGTTGGCTTTAGGCACGGCAATTTTAGACATTGTATGATAAGATGATATGAAAGCAACACAAGTAACATATATGAAAGTGATGCTGAGTTAAAATTTGATAGTAACTGTATATAGAAATGATAAACTCTAAAAGGGAAATTTATGTTTGGTATATTAATATGGATTTTGAGGCAAAAATTTTTTATGTTTTATATCACACGAACTTGATTTTATATGAGACAAATATGAATTATATGCAAAAAAAATTGTCATGTTTAGTTGACTTTGTGGTGTAAATAAATTATATTATTCGATTATGAATTGATGATTATTTGAATTTAGTTAGTTTATTTTTTAGTCGAATTTGAGTTACTGAATAATTAATTTAGTTAAATTTGAGTATGGTAAAGTGATTTATGAGTTTGTAATAAAAAAAAAGAGTGATTTATGAGTTTAATTTAATTTTTAAATATTTAATTATTAATTTATAATTTATCATTTTATTTTTATAATATATTAGTAAAAAATAAAAAATTAAATCTAATTTGATTTAAACGATTCAAATGATTTATCGAGTTAAAAAAGTAAAATTTTAACTTAAGATTACTTGAGAAAGAAGGTGAAATTATGATTTGAATATTTTTTTTATAATTTATAACTATTTGACACAAATTAAAGTTCTTATCTTCGATTTGCAAATTTAATAATTTAAATTTATTAATCTTATTCAGAAAAAAAGCTAAAAACAAAAAATTTGGCTGTATCCACTTTTGGCTGGGGCAGTCTGTCAATCTGATCTTAAACCAAACCTGAATCTGTGTCCCACCTTACTAAGAGTAACAAGACATGAAGACAACAGCCGCACGTGCCCATTTTAAGATTGTCCCAATTCTTAACGTCGTCGTTTTAAACGCCAATCACGAACCATTTCTTTCCCTAACAATTTCAACCTCCGTTGACGATTGTACCCCTCCAACTGAACAACTGCTTTCTCCTCATCGACTCCGGCACCACCTCACGCTCACTTCTATCAACCACCACGTGTCCATTTTAGTCATCACAATCTTTGCCTAGCGAGTGCGTTTCACAATCATAACCTCACGCGTATAATCGTATCACCTCAAGTTGCGTGCAACCTCCAAAAACAAAAAATATTAATGTCTTTTTCTTTTCTTTTTTAATAAAAAAATATTTTCTGGACCTTTCCTTTTAATTTCCTCTCCACCAAACAGAAATTTAAACTCCGCCACCCCAGTAACGCAGAGACAAAGCCTCTCAGACTCTATCCGATTTTTAGGGTTTTCTTCTGATTGTTGTTCTGATCATCTGAATTTCAGTTCACCAGAAAAGCCCTAAAATCCTCGGATCAGGTAACTTTTCCCCTACAGCTTCTCTAACTTTCTTTTTAATTTTTTTTGGGTTAAAGATCAACTTTTTATTGTCCTTTGATTGATCTAAAACTTTTCTGATCATTGGTTTTGTCTATATGATCAATATTTCTATTTATGTTTTTCATTTTTCAGATTAAGAATCGTTGTTGCCTGAAGAAAAGTAACAAAATTTAAGATTCAAGGTTACTTTTTTTTTGTTGCCTGGAACTTTGTTGTTTTACATTATTAGATTAGATGGAAAAATTTTAATTTAAAAGTGAGTTTTTAGACTTTACATTCTTTTTGGGTAAACTTTGATTCTATAATGTGCTGATCAGATTAATTGTAATTATTTTTAGAATAAAATTGTAGCTAATTCTCTAGGATTTTGTTCCATAATGCATAAATTAAAGTTTTTTGGGTTATATTTCGTTTCTTCTTTTTTCCTTCCTTTATTTATTTTAGTTTCTTTGAGGAAGTGGAAGAGTGAATAGGGAATTTGAACCTTAGACTTTAATCTTACTTGGAGCTGTCTGAGTTATTGGCTTATTGTTTACGAGTTTGAATCTTTTGATGATTATGTGCTGCTTGTTTTTTGATCAGCCTATGGTTTTGGTTTTACAATTATTAGACATTTTATGTACTTTTTGTGAGGTTTGTTAGGATTTTGTTTGTTCTGTACAACTTATTGATCGAAAGGAGTGAGATGCCCACTTTGGTTTGGTTGCCATGATGGAATTTAGGCATCCTTTTTTTTTTTTTGTTTTATGTATAAACTATTCTTATTCTTGTTGGGGATATGTTTATAAAGTTGAATTGATGTGGGTATTGCTTAACATGTTTAGGTCTGAGCTTGTGGTTTGTTAGGCCTCTTTGATCAACTAAGTTTCATGTCTGATCTCGACGCCCAGATTCCTACTGCCTTTGGTATGCTTGGATCCTAACTTCCAAAGTTACAAAATTTGTCATCATTGTCGATCTGTCTAATGTTGCTAATCTGGGTTTAACTTGTCGTTTGTATTTGTTGTGCTAGATCCCTTTGCTGATGCAAATGCTGAGGACTCAGGTGCCGGTGCAAAGGAGTATGTCCACATTCGTATTCAGCAGCGGAATGGTAGGAAAAGCCTGACAACTGTCCAGGGGTTGAAGAAGGAATTCAGCTACAACAAGATACTCAAAGACCTCAAAAAGGAGTTTTGCTGCAATGGTACTGTGGTCCAGGACCCTGAATTAGGGCAGGTGTGTGTATAACCCCTTCAGAGATCATTAACCTCGTCAATATCTGTTATTGGTTCCCGATGGTTAAGTTTGTTATGTTGTTGTTTATATTCAGGTTATTCAACTTCAAGGTGACCAGCGTAAGAATGTCTCCACCTTCCTCATTCAGGTAATTGTTATTGCTTCTTGGAATATTTAGACGACCTAGGTGACATTAAGCAAAAGTGCATCTGATGCAGTGTGGTGTTCAAATTCCTAATCTTCACTGCCTTTCTTTTGTGACCAGGCTGGCATTGTGAAGAAGGAAAACATCAAAATCCATGGTTTTTAAGTTGCTGCTGCTTAGAGTTACCTGCTAAATCGCTTACCTTGTGTCGAAGCAGGAAATATTACCCGATTAGGATATATCTACTAGTGTTATGTGGTCTCTAGGTTGGTTTGATAATAACATATGCATCTTGTAGTTCTGGCGCTGTCCAGTTCACTGGATTCTGTGCTGTTGGATGATTATGAAATCTATGAAAGTTTGTTTCTCTACTATTCAATGATAAAAGCAAGTGGTTATTATCTTCTCCATCTAGGTTGGTTAATTTCATCGCATCTGAAGAAGCGTAGGCATATGTCTTTGTGCTATGCCAACTGGAAGCAAATGAGAAATATTCCATTGGATATGAAGGAATGGTTTATATTCTCATTTTCAGGATGGTTTTTCATTGAATTGACGTGAGCATTATCTGCCAGGGTAATGTTCCAGCCAAAAAACAGGGAAAGAAAAGAAGTATATTTTATCCTTTGCTTGCGCAACCTCCCAACCGCACGATTCCGCAGTACCACACTGGAAACAATTCTAGACATTCTTAAGCATTCGGCTAAGCCCACTGAGTATGAAGACGTTTATCTTGGGCTGGAAAAAAACAAGTCCGTTGTATCATCCTTTCGATGCTCCAGCCAAGCTCACCTAAAATGGCCTACTAGTCTGAGTAGGCCCAACAATCCAAGTTACAATGAGAACCAGCCCAAAAAACTGGATTTTCCTTTTTTTATTGTCTGGAAAATTTATTTTCCTTTTTCCACTTTAGGAGGAAATTATAGATCATAGCAGAGTTTTTCATAATTAAAAAAAAAATCTGTTAAGGGCTTATTTGGTACAAATTAAATGTTAAGAATCTATTCGAGTGTAAATTAAATGTTAAAGGTTTATTTAGATGTAATAAAAGCAAGTTTTATCCAAGTCAAATTGTAAAATTTAGAACTTTTTTTTGTTATTGTAACCAATTTTGAACTTTAATATCAAGAAAAACTCATAATTTAGTATTTTTTTTTTCTCTTTAAGAAACAAATCCCCATTATTTAACACTATATAGGACATTTTGGAGCTATCCTATCATTGTAAAAGAAGGCCAAAATTACATCACTTTCATTTCATATTAGATTCGGGTTTATTTTGGGGACCTACCTTATTATAGATTGGTCCCCAAAACAGTACAAGCTGGATATTTATCTCTTAAAGGAAACTATTGTAAGGGGCCCAAATTAAGATTCTTTTTGGAAATTTCCTAAGCCTTCAATAATTGCAGCTATAAATATGCTTCATATATCATATAAATGACAAACCTTTTCTCTTTTAAGTTTCTACTTAATTAAGACTTGTGGGGTATGTGCCCTCCATTAAGTTCCTTTGTTGCAAAGTGATGTCAATTTCACAATTAACAAAGTCCTATATTTTTCTTTAGAAAAGGTCACAAGCCAGTTGTGCAAGACAAAACTTTAATAACCTTTTTAATATTATACGCTTGATCTTTTAATTAATGATGTCAATTTCACTATTATTTAAGTTCTCTTAAGTATTAGGATTTCAGGTTTTCAAAATATCAAAATATGGTATTAAATATTGATTTAAACGATCAAATTTTTATTTTTAAAATGTAAGAATTTTGTATGATGTTCAAGTTTATGTTTACAATTTTTTCCCTTAACCTAGAGGTTTTGTTGTTTTAATGATGAAACATAAGTACTTATTAAACTTAATTAACTTTGTTTAAGATGAAGAATGTTGAAAGGGGTTTAAAATGATGGTCACTTGGCTTGAAAATTATACATTAACAAATATATGCTTTTTCCCTGAAAAATCCAAGAAATTATAAACAACAGAAATCTTCCTATTGTAACAAAGTGACAAAAAATGACCATAAAGTGAAAGTTTTTAATGAAAAAAGATCACCAGAAAGTTCTTCAAATAAACCCCACTTGACAAAGACATAGAAGAGAAAGTGGAGAGTGATTGCCAACAAATTGGCTGAAACCAAATACAAATGCACCAAAAGGACCTATTTTTTTTTTTTTGCGTAGATCATAATTATTTTTATATGTTTTAATAATTTAAAATTTTGTCTTAATCAAAATTTTTTACTATTTTTTAAAAATGTGTTTAGTGAAATCTAATTCTAAAACTCTTCCACTGAATTAAGCTTGTAAATTTGCACGAAAGCTTGAATCATTAAATGAGATAACACAAAGTCACCTGCAAAAGGACAATCAGATCAATCTGAAGAAGATCCTGACAAATCTACACCCTTCAAATCCTATCCTTTTCCCCACGTGTCCTCTCAGATATTTTCTTCACTTCCTGCTCTTATAGGTTGCCACCCTCTTTACTTCTCTTCCGCCGTCTTCTGATCTCCAAGCATCAAAGATAAAGAGTACCCTTTCCTTATTTTTTTCAATCAATGGCTTCCACTCTCACTTCCTCTGCTAAGCTTTACAGAAACACTTCTCTCTTTGAGTCTTCCTTTCATGGGGTTCCAATAAGACCACTTTCTTTTCATTTGAAAGCAAAGTCTTCCCCATGCAATGGATCCGTTTCCATGTCTGCAGCATCAGCCTCATCATCTCCACCGTATGATCTGAATAATTTCAGGTTTGACCCCATCAAGGAGTCCATCGTGTCACGCGAGATGACTCGTAGGTACATGACGGACATGATTACCTACGCTGACACTGATGTGGTGGTGATTGGTGCTGGCTCCGCTGGGCTTTCCTGCGCCTATGAGCTTAGCAAGAACCCATCCGTGCAGGTTGCTATTATTGAACAATCTGTTAGCCCTGGAGGTGGTGCTTGGCTTGGTGGACAGCTCTTCTCTGCCATGGTAATCTGAAAACTTATAATCACAATATCTCTTATGAATTTTCTTTTGGTACAAGATGTTTTTTGAAATTTGAGTAAAATTGAGAAAAGGGTAAGAGGTAAATAGTAAATCTTGATCCTTTCTGATTACTTACGAAAGAGATATGATCAGGTTGACTCTATCAGCAGAGAATTTGTAGGATTGTTATTGTTAGCAGGCATGACTCATGCATCTTTTCATCTGTAAATCTGATAAACGGATTTAGGATGCCTAAAATTTTTGTTTTGGACTTAAATCAGCAATGATTCAATCATGGATATGTAGTTTAATGATCACATATATAGGTAGGAGGCAGCTCTTTATACTTGTAAAAAGTAAAAAAAAAAAATCATTCTTCAATTTGGCAGGGTTATGGATATGATGAATAGAATTTGTAGAGATTTGTGAAGACAGATTAGAAGAGACAAGACATAGCACAGGTATTGAGAAATGGAATTGAAAAAACCAGAACTTGTAGAGAATTATAAAGGCAGATTAATTAAAAATCCAATTTTAAGACCTTAGATTCTAGTGTTGGTTAGTAAAATGATGATAAAATCAAGCATGGAACCAACCTTAAGTTGTTGATGCATGACACACACTACTAACAGATTCATTCAATGTAATATTTGTCTAATTATTACAAAAAAATTTCTATGTTCATTCAGGTAGTGCGCAAACCAGCTCATCGCTTCCTTGATGAACTTGGTATTGAATATGATGAACAAGATGACTATGTAGTGATCAAGCATGCAGCTCTCTTTACATCCACCATCATGAGCAAGCTTCTAGCTCGCCCCAATGTGAAGCTGTTCAATGCTGTAGCTGCAGAGGACTTGATAGTGAAGGAAGGAAAAGTAGGTGGAGTTGTGACAAATTGGGCCTTGGTATCAATGAACCATGACACACAATCCTGCATGGACCCTAATGTGATGGAGGCCAAGGTGGTAGTGAGCTCTTGCGGTCATGATGGACCATTTGGAGCCACTGGGGTCAAGAGGTTGAAGAGCATTGGGATGATTGATAGTGTGCCTGGGATGAAGGCACTGGATATGAATGCAGCTGAGGATGCTATTGTGAGGCTGACTAGGGAAATTGTGCCTGGGATGATTGTTACTGGAATGGAAGTTGCAGAGATCGATGGATCTCCGAGAATGGTAATTTTAATGCAACATGATGAACTGAATTAGAGTTGTTATAGTAGAGGACAGTGATCTTAAGATTGCCTGTTGTTAACATATTTATATTGCTTTTGCCAATGCAGGGGCCAACATTTGGAGCAATGATGGTATCAGGGCAAAAGGCAGCCCATCTTGCTTTGAAATCATTGGGATTGCCTAATGCAATTGATGGAACATATGTGGGGAGCATTCACCCAGAGATGATCTTGGCTGCTGCGGATTCTGCTGAGACTGCTGATGCTTAGCTGCGTAGCTATAGTTGCAATGGTAGTTGCTAATTGCTATGGAGATGAGAAAATGGAATAATAGTATGGGTAGGAATGAACTGGTTTGTTTTTGAATGGTTGTTGTGATTATGTGGTGAAGTTTGTTAATAATGAGGGTGTGCTGTCTAGACTCTTCCGGAACTTGATAGCATAAATCTAGCATTTAGCTCCTGTTATTCTTCTTGCCTTTAATGAATACTGCTTTCCGTACTGCTTCTAGTTGTAATTCCGCTGCTAAAACCTGCAAAATTCTCACAGCTTAAAGCTGGAGACTTGATCATTTAGTTCAATAATCAAGATCAATTCTTCTGGTCTTTAATCTTAGCTTTCTTGGTAATACGGTCCGGGCTATTCCCAAGCTTTGCCCAGGCTAATTCTCTCATTGAATGATCTTAAAGGTGTATTCTCTCACATGGACGTACTACATTTAAGATTTTATTCCTTAGCACATTCTAATCTTTCCTTAGCAATGCATACAGTGTTCTTGGCTTGTCGGTTCTGTTTTTCCTCTGTTTTCTGCAAATTCATCAATCAGAAAGAATCTTTTCCTTACATCAAAGATTAAATTTTTATTTATTAACTGCAGATTATAATGTTGATCAAGGCAAGACCATAACAAATTCTTCAAGGCAACAAAATGTTAAGTTTAACCTGAACTTCAAATGGGGAATCTTGTTGCAGTTTTGAGAAACATGCAGGAGTTTTAAATCTGATTTGTCACAGAACATTCAGTTAAAACTGTTCCAATTTTCATTGCAATCCCACAACACAAGAATCTAAACCATTCATCTGTCTTAAAGAACAAACTTTCTGGAACTTCAAATCATTTGACAACTCAAAATCTAACTAATCCAAAACATTGGAAACCCAAAAACGACATAGTTCATCAACCATTCACTAAAAATAGGAAAGTCGGAGATTTTTTTCTTTCGACTACAAGAATCAAACACCATTATTTTTCCATGTCCGAACCCGCCGAAAGAACTAGAGGAAGAGAATTTAGCTTGACTCAATCTTCCATTTTCTTCTCCCTTGTAACCCTTTCATCTCTAAACTTCATAGGGTTTTACTCAGAACTCCCTCCTCTCTCTCCCCTGGCCCCGTGCAGCGGCAAACCACCGCTGTTTGCCTCTGCATCTTCCTCTCATCATCAACCAACAGAAAAGAAAAGAAGAAAACACAACACCAGAGGTTGAAGAGGAAAGAAAAACGAAAAGCAGGCATGAAAATGCCTTGGATGAAACTCTTATATCTTGCATTTCTCCTTATCCCTTTAAAAACTCAGCTCTGTTATGGCGCTCTTTCCGATGACTATAGTGATGATGAGCCAGCAGCGGCACCGCCACCGGGCCAAGACAATTGTAATGGTGTATTCTTGAGCTACGCTTTCACATCAAGGACTAAAGAATATCCTCACGTGAAGAACGTTACAGCTCAATCCTGGGCGTTTAAGTCCATGGCCACCATAATCAATTCTGGGACAGAAGAGGTAAAGGGATGGAAGATGTTTGTTGGGTTTCAACATAGAGAGATATTGGTGTCGGTAACCAACGCCATTGTCGTAGACGGTGGCGGAGATTTTCCGGTGGCGGTTGGGAACGGAACAACCATATCAGGGTACCCCATGACGGACCTTAAGACCGCCATAGATACTGCGGGGGATTATAACCAGATTGGGGTGCAGGCTCAGTTCACCGGTACGATGTTCGGGATGAAAGAGAAGGCGATTCCGATGCCGAAGACGATTAAGCTGGCTAACGATGGATGGAACTGCCCCAAGCCTACAAAATATAGTAAGTTTTTTCTTTTTCATGTTTGACATTCACGTTTTGTTACTTGCATGGTACTGCATGAGGTATGCATGGAAACTGGAAAAGTTTCCAGTTTCTTCTCTTGACATTTCTTATTTCTACTCTTAATTTAATCTAAGATTATATAGAATTTAATTAACACTTTTATTTTGTTATAATTGTTTAAGAGGGATTAGACTTCATTTTCTCAGGAACACATTTTTCTACTACCTTCATAATACATTCACATTTATACAAATTTTTTCAGAATGTCATTCTTATAGTATTTTCACAAAAATCAAATTTTTTGAATTTCAATGATTGAATCAAGAAATTTTTGTTTTAAAGTATTTAGACTTGAAATTTTATTAATGGGTTTTATTTTTAACATTTTCTTGTAAAAAATTTATCTAGCATGTGAACTTTGGAGTCATCTCCAATATAATTCAAATTCAAATTCAATATTTTTTAAATCATACTTCATATTCATTATTTAATTTTTCAACATTTAAATTTCCAGTTTACCAAACAGAATCTAAAATTCTTTGGATTATGTTTTTTATTTTCAGCTACTTACATGCATGTATGTTGCAAAAAGAATCCCAAATTCAAGGCCAAGAATCCCAAAGGCAAGTACTTGCCAAGGCAGTATGGAGACCTCAATTTCATGTATGATGTTCTTCAAACTTATGAAGGTAGCTACCTGGCGCAAGTAACCATGGACAACAACAGTCCCTTAGGCCGCCTTGATCATTGGAACTTGACTTGGGAATGGATGAGAGGAGAGTTTATTCACTCCATGAGAGGAGCCTACACTCACAGAATCGATTACTCTGATTGCATTTATGGCTTACCTGGGCAATACCTCAAAGACTTTGATTTCTCTCAAGTCATGAATTGCGAGAAAAAGCCTGTGATTGCTGATTTGCCAGCAGATAGAGCAAATGATACAAAGGTTGGTAAGATTCCTTACTGTTGTAGAAATGGAACTCTTTTGCCTCCATTAATGGATGCAAGCAAATCTAGATCAATTTTCCAATTAAGGGTCTACAAATTGCCTCCTGATACTGCAAAAACTGTCTTGTATCCACCACAAAGATGGAATATTACTGGGTTAGTCAATCCTCATTACAAATGTGGCCCACCGATCAGAGTAGACCCAACAGAATTTCCTGATCCAAGCGGGCTCCAGGCTACAACAAGTGCTATTGCAAGCTGGCAAGTTGTCTGCAACATTGCAAAGCCAGAGAAGAAGAAATCCAAGTGTTGTGTTTCCTTCTCAGCTTACTACAACGATTCTGCCATTCCATGCAGCACCTGTGCTTGTGGCTGTGATGATATTGACACAGAAACCTGCAATCCCAACCGGCGTGCAATGCTTCTTCCAGCTGATGCTCTACTTGTTCCATTTGTAAACAGGACAGCTAAAGCTAAAGCCTTTGCACTTCTCAAGCACAGGACTGTTCCGAAAAAGATGCCTTGTCCAGACAATTGTGGAGTCAGTATAAATTGGCATCTTAACTCTGATTACAAGTCAGGATGGACAGCTCGGATCACCCTGTTTAATTGGGGGGAAACTCCATTTGAGGACTGGTTCGCTGCTGTTGAAATGAAAAAGGCCTTCCCTGGTTATGAAAATGTCTATTCATTCAATGGAACAAAGCTGAAATCAGTTAAGAACACCATTTTCTTCCAGGGTTTGCCAGGTTTGAATTACTTGGTGGCTGAGACAAATGGGACTAAACCATATGATCCGAGAGTTCCTGGAAAGCAACAATCTGTTATTTCTTTCACAAAGAAAAAGACGCCAAGAATAAACGTTCGAGGTGGCGATGGATTCCCTACAAAGGTGTTCTTCAATGGTGAAGAATGCGCACTTCCTGATGATTTTCCTAGGAGTGCAGCACACAGCTCTCGAGTTTCCTTCATGGCTGCTATCTTCATAGCTATCATGACTTTCTTGCTGATGACAGACCGTCTCCATTGATGATCATTGGGTTTTCTTCTTTTTTTGCTTGTAATGTACGAGCTTTGGTAAGATTTTTCTTTGAACTAACATTTTGAACAACCCCATCAATCACGATGAACTTTTATAACTAGAAAATGATTTGATTTTTTGTCTTTGGGATAAGAAATAATGCTGGTGGCCGATATGAGTGGATTGAGGATGGAGAGCAATGGGCAACTACAACTCGAAGCCTTGTTCTGCTGTAAATTTGATCATCAAGGGAGGGCGGATGAGAAGATTGTAACAACTGAGAAAAGAAAATATCTATGATAATTATTTATTGCCTGACAAGGATTTCCAATGTAATAGTTTGGACAACCATCTTTTGTCTTTCTTGTATATATATGTCATCAAAAGAGTCAATAGGATTGAGGTTTCTCAATTTTGTGAAACGACAAATTAGAACTTCCATTGGTCTTGAAACAGTTCTCTAAGCACGTTTATTGTTTAAGAAAGCTGATGAACCCCATTGATGACCTCTGTAAAAATCATTGAGACTTTGGACCATCAAGGCAAATTCTGCTTAGAATGATCAGAGTTTACAGTAATTTCTGCAATTTTCTCCGAGCCATCCGGGTACTATGCCCACTGCAATAAATGATCTTCAAGTTTCGATCTGTTGTTCTTTTCAATAATCTGTTGTCATATTCTTGTTAATGTGAAGCAAATTCGCATGGAAAATAAGGATATGCTCTTGAATGATTTTGTTATTATAAAATTCTTTTCTTCTCAGAACTTCTTCAGAAAAGTTCCCCATTAACTGAATTTAGATTGTTTTGCTCCGAGTCAAGCTAAGACAGTCTCTCATAAGGTTTTGTGCATTCAAGATTTTACTTAAAAAGTACTTTTTAAATCCGAAAAATAATTTTAAGCTCAAATGCATCTCATAAAGATCAAACTCGAAGTTGTTAAAGAATACTAGGCCATGTAGGTTTAGAAATAAGTTAAGATAGCTAATTTTCACCTGTATTCTTACCATTTTGTTTCATTGAAATTCTCCTTGTTTGCTTTCGACTCTTTTGAAGTTCTTTTCCTTCTGAAATTTCGTTGTTGTTTCTCAAGAAATGGATTGGGGAATATATATGCATAAGCAGCTGATTTCTTTGTATTTCATTGAAATTTGAAATGAGTATGAAAAACAAGATGTTAATACAACAATGGATTCGTACAGAGACATTTCATTGCTGTTTCTCTAGGAAATGAAGAACATAGATGCATAAGCAGCTAATTTTCTTTGTATTTCATTGAAATTTGAATGTGTCTGAAAAAACAAGATATGTTAATACAACAATGGATTTGTATAGAGGTGGGTTAACAATGTTTTAGTATACAAATTATGTAGAAGATTGATGATATCCCATAAAACAATCACTTCTATGGCAACATTTGATGCTTCTAACCACTAAGCCAGGACTCATTGGCAAGTATTTCATTATCTTCTTCCAAATCAAGTTGTGGAATGCAAAAGAAAAAAGAAATATAATCTCATTGTTTCTTGACTGGGCTGAAAACATCTCCGGTTCACCTTATGCTATGTCTTCTTGGCCTGTGGTCACAAACATGAGATAAAAGAGTTTTCAGATCAAAGAGTTACCTGCCAATGAATTTCTCATAGAAGAAACTTTTGAAATAAAGCTAGGCACTAATGAATCATCTAGCAGTGACATTTATGCGCACTCGAGGCCCTACTGCTTACTATGCTATGCTCCTATTTTTTTTCATTTTTCGTGATGAACGAATTTCAATGCTGCATTGAGATTAAAAGGATACGAGGAAATATCAGTACCTTTTTTAAATATTTCTTGTGAAGTTTCATTGCCCCACTGCAAGCTTTCTTGGCATCCAAATTTCCAGTTATGTCATTCAGAATCTGAAAAAGTATAAGAACAAGAAAACAAGACAGGTAAGGCGTTAAGACAGCGTAAAATAGATAGAAGTCCTGCAGCCCACTAAAATAGGGAAATCATGAAAGATAAGTGTATATATAAGGCTTCATCAGCTACCAAACCATTCGAAAATGTTTCAGGGTTTCGGAATGCACTAATTGTGCATAGACACTCGTTTCAGCAATGCATAATGAGCTGCTCCATGAAAGTTGTTGCTTAACTTTATGTTCATTTATAGACAGGTATTCTGGTTATTCCCTAAGTAATCCTAGACAGTAAAAGCTACAAAAATGTAAGCTCACCTTAACTACATCATCCAGGCCCCGGGCTTCTTGCAGAAGCTTTGAGCTCTTATCTTTTAAGACACTGGCAACAAGGAAAACAGAAATTGGGAGGGGGGCGTCAGAGCTTTTAACTTTCATATTTTCTCTCTCGTACTTCCCACACTGACGTATTGACTTTGCTTTTCCTTTAGAACCCTCAGCCTTCTCAATATTTGATTCAGGCTCTTCATATAGAGAGAACAAGTCGGGATCATATTCCAGAGCCCACATCATCTGTAGAAAGTTTGGGTAACCGGACAAAGCAACTTGATGAGTAAAATTCATGCGAAACATGCCAGAACATATACAGATCCATATAAACATGGGAATTACTTCATGTTAGTCATGAAATTGTAGAGTGCCCAACATAACGAAAGCAAACATTTATGCTTATGGTAGCCCACGAGTAATTAATAATTGTAGGCTTAATACTCAAATATGTCCTCTATGTTTGCCATAAAATGAAATTAAGTTTTCAACGTTTAATTGCATGAAAACCAATCCTAAACATTTTAAAATAATAGAATTAAAGACATTTCTATTTAATTCTTTAATTTCTGTTAAATTCTTTAATCATCAAGGTGAAAATGATTGGAATCAGAAAAATCACAATTATTATGAAATTCTATATTGTTTCCAAGGAATCATATTGGGTGATTCACAAAGCCTTAGAAGTGTTAAACATACCTCCCATAAATACAATGAATCACAAAATGAGAACTCTCGACGAAACAGAACCATTAGCATTCGAAAAGCAAAGAGATAGTTGCCTCCACCTAGTGTCTCTGTAAATCAATAGAAGAAGAAAATTATAATCTTCTAACAAGATGTGCAAAGAGAGCACAATGCATAGCACTAGAGAATGAAAATATATTAATTGCATTTCATACCCAAGTGCTGATGAAGTTTTGGATCAATTACTTGAGTTACTGCAGCCAAATTAGTAAGTTGTGCCTCTACCCCAACCGAACTCTCTGTGCATCTGAAATTTCCTCGCTTTAAAATTTAAAATAGAAACATATCATAAGAAACTGGTAATAACACTGAAAGCAAGAAAATCCCAAAAATGAAATGACTAAAGATCATGGTAAATCAGAGAGTCATGTAACTGATCTGACTAAAATACACTTTATTCTAGACATTAGAAAAGCAGCAAGAATTTAGAGTAAAAGATGGAGAAAACACTTCCTAAAAGGAGAAATTGCATAGCAACAAAGGACAAACAAAACCCAGTAACTTTCTTTTAGTTTATTAACCAATTCTTTGAGGTCAGATTTTTGGCACATGTAAATCAGCTTTTTTAGCAGTTCTATTATTACTTTTTGAATGGATTAAATGAAGATAAAACTGAATAGACTGAAGAAGCTAGGTCCTGACAAAATAAAGGACAAGATCTATCCATGGCAATCACATGCGACAACTAGCAATTAAGATATGTATGCAATGACACGTGGCAAATAAGAAAGACATAAAAGTAAAATATGCCATGGTGCAAGCCAGTATAATGAATCCACGGGGAAACAAAAATGCATTCCTGTTATGAAGCATGTACAACAACTGTGTAGAAATCATTGGAATATATAATCTTTTAAAAAATCAGTAGTCACACTCAATATACATATATCCTAAAAGGAACCTAAGGATTAGGAGTTAGAAATCCACCTAAAAAAAGGAATTTAATTCTCAACTCTAGAGATGCATAAACAAATATTTAGCCCACTAGGAGCTAGAAATTAGTCCAATACTGGAAATTGGACTTAGTACATATGAAAGATAAGCCACCTTGCTGCCATAGTTTTGCAATAAACAGCGGAAAAGAAGAAAGGAAAAAAGAATGAAAGTTAAAGTACCAATCTGCGCATCAGACGCTCAAAGCACCAAAATGCATCAGCTTCATCTTCAAGAAGAATAATCATGGGGGAGCATAGATCACTCATTCCTGCTCAACATCGTAATTTAATTTAGCATTCAGAATTAGAATTGATTACAAATTGCATGTAAAAAGAATTATTGTTTCCTCTGTTATAAAGAGAGGTAGAATGGATGGAGATTACAATGGGATAGATATAACCTGTTAACTATCTAACAACCTCCTAACCATGTTGTTCTGAAAGTTAACAAAATTTTAAAGCTGATAACTTTTCTTCCTTAATTCACATATACGTTGTTGACAAGGGAAAATTAATAAAACTCTTAAGAATATGCAAGAGGGAATGCAAAAACATTGTGAGTGTGTGTGCACGTGAGAGAGAGACATCAGAGAAGCATTTGTATCTATAATCATCAGTTTAGAAACAAAACTTCGTGTTATTACTCACCTTGACAATAGCCAACATCCGTATCTATCCAGGCATAAACAGACAGAATATCCCAAAGTTTTGACAAATTCTCTTGCTTCTCAAAGAATACTAAAGTTCTATCAGTGCGAATAACGTCAAGACCTGACAGAAACATAAATACAAGGAATTTGATCATGACTAAGAGAAGAAAGCAACACATCAAAAAGAGACATGGGTTTGAAATAGAAAACAACAAACAACCTATTTGATGTAATATAAGCATCCACTGGATTACTTTCCTATCCAAAGGACGACGACTGGTTAGTTCCTTTACAATTTCCATACTATTAGCATTTGCACCTGAAGGATTCATCACATATCAATACCTGGTTTATTTCACTTTCACCAAAATATTATTTTAAACAGTTAAGTGCCAGTAACTTGCCTGGATTTGTCTCTAAAAGTACTAAAGGGTCTTGAATGGGCTGACCATCTTCGGTGATTACAGGTGCTGTAATATATTTACCACTGCCGACGACAGGGAAGATTTCACGACATTCATTCTTCCATCTAGCATATTGCACCCTGAGATATAGAAATGAGAAAACAACACTCAGAAATGATCTCCAGAAGAGGAAGAGGTACAGCAGAGAACTGATCTCTCAAAGATTCGATAGCCAAATGGTACCAAATTATGAACAGGAGAAATTGACTACCTTCGATGTTGCCGTATCTGCTCCCTTTCATCAAATGTGCTCTTGGGATCATAACAGCCAAGTAGAAACTCCCAAACTTCTCCTCTAATTGTTGGATGGATTCCCTATGTTTGCCAACAAAAAAAAAATTGAGACCAAAACAAATAAGCAAAAATATGTACATGCATTTAAAAATGCATAAAGGTAGCCTTGCAGAACATATATGCATATGCTCTTCCACATATAAGAGTTAGAGATAATACATGTCAGAATATGCAGTTCAGTTGCATTGCAGTACACACACACACACACACACACACACACATATATATATATATATATATATATCTTGGTGATGCAGCTTTCCAGCATGATTGATATAACAATTACATAGGACACTGTGCTAGTTACAAAGGATACCAATTATATGAACAACACAGCCAAATCATCCATGTAGCTTTCAAGCCTGATATATAAGGATGGCCGCGATTTGAATGAACTACTCTGGAAACTTAGATTTCAATATATTTAGCATAACTACAATTTGGTTTGAATCAAATGAAATCTACAACCAAGAAAAAAAACTTTCAAATTGAATATGCACTTACCCCACGTTGGATTCGATGTAGACTTTTGCTTATATCCAGTTGCCCATCTGGAGAAAATGCAGCTTGCCATTTTCTTGCACTTAGAGTTTTACCAGGCTGCATGAGCAAATAAAAAAGAAAGCATCTTAATCGAGTCATAGAACCACTTTATTGACAATTACTGCAGAACTCAGCTTCGTTTACACAATGAATAAGGATTAAAAAGAAAGCATATTCTTTAAACAGGAAGAAGAAATTCTGGCCATGAAAAACATCGACTAAACAGTGAACTGATCATGATGAGAAACCACAATCTAAACCAAGCTCCTTGCCTAAAATTGTAACTTTACCGTTCTACATATGTATAAATTCAAGATCAAATCTCGAAGTCATACAATCAAATCCAAATGAACAGCCCTCTATTGGTTAAATTTACTTGAGCTAAAATTCTATCAAATTAGAACCAATAATAAAGCAAAAAAAGAAAGGCTTTGTCCTATAAATCTAATTCAAAATATAAATATTAATGTATGCATAATCTAATGAACCCCATCAAATAAAACATGCTCCATGTCCAACATTTTCTTAAACATTGATCCAAATTTTCTTTTTTTTTTCAATTAATAAAAACACACCTTGATCTTAAATCTGGTTATCGGCACATCAGTGCATTCAGGCCGGACCTCATAATAAGAATCAGCAGGTTCTGCCGGAGCCCCCCACATTTACCAAGATAAGAAAAATAAAACTTCCTTTTTTTCCTTTTCGCACAAAAGGGTTTTCTTTTTCTCTATGCAGCAGCACCACCAAAGGCTGGAACCTTTGAATAGAAGAAGAAATACCCAGAGGGAAAAATCAAAGGAAATGCAAAGGAGGGTTGAGAAAATGGAGGGCCCAGCCAAGTCAAGTTCCTCAAAGAACATATAGAAGGAGAAAAAGAGAGGATTTTTTTCTCGGATTTTTTTTTCCTTTTTTTTATTGGTTAATTGTGGGTTTATTCAGTGGGTGGTGGTGGTGGCAGCCATGGTTGCCAAGGACATAAAAAAGAAGAAAAACCATTGGCCGGTTTATGCGTTAATATTAACCGTCTTGCCTCTTGCTTCCCTGTCTGTCTAAATTTAACTGCCATTTTTACCATTTTTATGTACTACATTAAATCCAAAAAAAAAACTTAATCCTACTAAAATTTCAAGCTTTTTCATGTTTACTTGTCCACTTGGCTTTTCTATCTTATGTTTTGCCCATTTAATTTGACCTTTTCTCCCTCTGAATAATAGTTTTGATGGATTCTCCTTTGTTTTTTGGATTTGGATTTTAGAATAATTTCTTTTTTTTTTTTTGGTTGACGAGACCAAAAGGGGT
This sequence comes from Heritiera fomes, assembly GCA_032173925.1. Lineage (NCBI taxonomy): Eukaryota > Viridiplantae > Streptophyta > Magnoliopsida > Malvales > Malvaceae > Heritiera > Heritiera fomes. The sequence continues at coordinate 5,266,783 of JAPDPM010000023.1, read as the reverse complement.
GCTGACAATAGATGATCAAGATTTCAACGCATTTTTGGTGGCGCGTGGTGGAAAAACACTGACCAATTCCGCTTATCGAGATGTGGTAAAGTGGTTGTGCTCGTGTCTATGACCAAGTCCAAGTCCAAGACCAAGACAAAGAGTGGTCGGAAACTGAATAATGATTGACTTTTGACCAAGACAAAAATTTCCCTAAAATGATGAAATTCAAAACCCTAAAATCTTGCAAAGATTAAATTTGTCAGAGTAAAACTTTAGATTCATTTACAAAAGAAAAAAATGTTAATATTTGTTTTTGTGAATAAAAATTCTTTTATATATAAGATGTAAGGAAAAGAAAATTTAAAAGTGTAAGGAATAAAATACAAAATTTATGAAAAATGACTACATCATTTAAATTAGATTAAGAAAAAAAATCAAAAAATTGATTCAAGTTTGAAAGTTTAAATAGGTTCGATTCAAATTAGTTTGGATTTTATTACACTACATTACATTATCAAATTGCATATATTTGAATTGGTTCGAATATGGATCGATTGGAATATAAATTGATTTGAATATTGATTGATTTAAAAATGGGTTATAATCAAATATATTTTTATTTATATTTTGTAATTTATATTATTTGTATCAAAAATCTAAATATTATAGAGTGGGTAAACCATTTAAATTGGATTAAGAAAAAATAAAAAATTTATTCAAATCAAAGAGTTTGAATCAATGCAGATTATAAAAGAGATCAATCTGGCTTTGGAAATATAATATCAACAAACCATTTATATTTGGATTGGTTCAAGATACGGATTGGTTTGAATACGGATTATAACCATATACAATTTTTGTTTAATATTTTATAATATGTATTTTTTTTTATCACAAGTCTTATTATTATATTTCAATTAAAAATCCAAGTTAAAATTGAAGAGTAAAGCACAAAATTACCATAAACCTAAAAATTCAAACAATTGATATGAACCAAACAAAATTAATTTGAACATGTTTGGAGCATAGGTTGGATTGAATCTAAAAAATTATAAAAATCCAAATTGATTCGAGTTTATCTTTGATTTAAATTAAGTTTAAACATATCAATGGAGATATTTGGTACGGGAAAGGAGAGTGTAGGTACTTTAACATGATTCTAACATTTGTATAATTCGTGCACTTTAAAAGTGAAAATATGATCATTTAATCTATACTCAAATCTTAAAAACGAATATGATCATTTGATTTAGTATTCAAACCTTAAATGTAAAAACATGATCATTTAACCCCAATTATCTAAGTTTAGCTTTAAAATAGACTACCTTTTTATTAATAACATTTGAATGAATCAGAAATTATCTTGGTTAGAATGACATTTGTGATGTAACTAACTAGAGTTTCAATTCTCAATAGAGCTAAAAAAATTGTACAAACAACGTTTCACTTGAAGAATCAAAAATAAGAAATTAAAACTTTTCTTAACTTTAAAAGAAGAAACTCCATTGATGGAATTTTTATGTATAAATGAAAGCTAATCTCGAATGATAAATGGGGTGTAACCAAAAAAAGAATGATAAATGGGGAATAAATTATTGCATGGTGCTGTTCAAACTGTTTGGCTACAAGGAGAAAAATTGTTTGGTCATAGTACTATTCTAGGTTTGTTGGGTTCTAATTTAACAAGGACAAATCAATGGAGAGATGAAGATTTCAAGCTGCCAGCTTGACCCATGAAAAAAAGTTTTACCAACTCTCATTTCGCTATAAATAAAAATCCTAATTTTAAGTCATAATATTTTATCTTATATAAAAAAATATACATAAAATTTCGATAGAAATCTTAAGTTTGAGTCCTAAGAATGCTTGTGAAATATTCCATGAACTGTGGAAACAGTAAAACTGGATGTGCCTCTAGAATTTGTAGTGTTAATCAATCTGCAGCGGCTTTAGTTAGTGATCAAATTGCATTTTATCTTCATTTTCTAACTTGATTGACAAGTAGTAACAATTTGATCATTTGTTATGGACGCAAGTTTAACAACTGAACAGTTTCCAGCAGCATGTAATCTCTGATATCTTTTTTTTTTTTTAATCTGGTTTTATTCAATTTTTCCTGTCTGCTTGCTTTTTTATATGTTCCCATTTCTTCCTGGCAGAACTTGATTGGTTAAGAGCTGTTTAATTATCTATTTGAGGAATAAGCAATTACTTTGAAAATTACATTTTAGCACTCGTAATCTTATATGAAGACTTGTTACTTATTATTATAGGTTACCTGAAAAATATTTTTTAACATAACATACTTCAGTTTTTCAACTTTTCACATACGTAATTGATTTTCACGTAAAATTAAAAAGTGACGTGGCCTAATAAGATTATTAGTGCTGAAATGTAGCCATCAAAGTGACTACCCTAGCATTCCCTTACCTATTTACTATCTATAGAATTGCAGATGGAGTTAAGTAGCTGCAAGACTGGTGTTGGGGCTGGAAACTGGTCAAGTTGTCAGAAACCTCCCCAATCACCATCAGGTTATAATTATACCTAGTCCTTAAAGTTTAGGTCACGATATTTAAACATCGCATCTGCAGAACTCTCACAGCTTGAAGGTGATAACATGACCATTTGAGCTAATACTCAAGGTCCATCAAGCCTAACCTTGTTGATTTCCAAAAAGTTGCAGGCTCATTGATGGTTCTTTAGTTAGCTTTTTTTGGTTCAACCTACAAAACAGAAAGTCTATTAAAGTTGTTTTCAGTGAGACTTGTTTTAATATTAGTTAGTAAGGATGTTTAGAGTGCTTTTAGTATGCAAATCAAGAGAGTGCAAGTATATACAGAGTGTTCATACCTTTGCCTTTTCAAGACGTCTCCTTTTACAGGATAAGGTTTGTCCTGCACGAAACTCACAATCCTTCATGCACAAGAAACCAATTTTAAGTTGCTGAGTGTGCTTGGGAATGATGGGCCCAATCTAATTGGTACCAACAAACCTTAAACCTTAAATGGTCGAAAACATGACATGAACTAATCATCACTTGACAATTATTTCCCTGTCATCCCTCCATTTCTGCAACAAAATCAGATGTAAAGAACAAGGTGAATGTAATTCAACAAGAACAATATTTGAGTTTAAACAGATTTAAGATCTGCAAATACTGATATACGTGTCTCTATGATTCTTTTAACTGTCTCAGTTTTCTGATTCCAATGTTTCAGGATGGTGAAACTCCGTTAATGTAAATATGATGTCAATGGTTTAACTTTAACCCAAAGTAAAAGATATGAACATTCTTGTTTATGGTCAAGCAAAGCATAAACCCACAATAAAGCAAGTAACAGAAATGATTCAAAAGAAAGCAGAAGAATCTGTAGCTCTGCTTATAAACTATAATAAGATGAACATTTATGCCTTTCACCAGAAGCCAAGAAACCCAAAGAAAAAGAGAATATGGAAAAGAGCAAAAAGCTTCTCTGCCACAGATTGTAAAGCTTTCATGCAAGCTGGCCTACAAAAACCCTCGTCCGGACACCCATTGTTGCCAACCCTTTTGTTTCATCCAAGTGTCAGTTCTGCTTTCAGTCTTAGTCTATCCTCTTTGTTCTGCAATGGCTAACTCCATTTTCGGATCAGGTTATCAAACCAAAGCTTTTCATGTGTTAGGGCTCTCTTGTTTCTTGCTGCTGATGATTCAGAAGGGTTGTGCAAGAGAATTCACTGTGAACTGGGGTCTTCACAATGGCACGAATGCTGAAAATTACAACCAATGGGCAGAACAGAACAGATTCCAGATTGGAGACACACTCTGTAAGTTGTTTGTTTATTTATCCTAGTTCACTTTTAACTTTGAAAAGAAATCAAAGAAAATAATCTAAAACCATTAGAACATAAGGATTATACTCACATGGTTATAATGTGAAGACTCACACTTAATCCAATTTAACCTAAAAATTTTATGGTTTTATTTTGTCAAAAATATCTTACAAGTATATATACTTAAATTTCTTGTTAGATATCATAGCAAAATTTCAAACTATCTTGATGTGAATTGAAGCGTTACATATATTTTATAAGTTTTACTACACAGATTATTGCATGTTCATAAAAACTATTCAAATGCGACAAAAGCTAGCTAGAAATTAACTTGGAAGATTATTACATGTTTATAGGAACTTTCTAAGTTGTTGGTTTATCTTAAATCACTTAATTTTTGAAAGAAATCAAATAAAAAAATATTTTTATATTATCATGGTTAAACCTAAATTTAAAACGTAAAGAATATACTCACTTGTCAACTTAATCCTTATCGCTTACAAATTTTTCAAAACGAGTAATCTGAGGGTCATTGCATATTCATGGAAACTAATTAAAAACATAAAAAGCAAGCTAGAAATTATGTTCCTCGTATAATTAACTTTGTTTTCATTTCATGTATGCGTGTGACATGCCATGCAGTGTTCGTCTACGTACCAAACAATGATTCAGTGCTTCAAGTGACCGAGGAGGCCTACAAAAACTGCTCAGTAGAAGCATCAATCTCCAACTACACCGATGGACACACTGTTTTCTCGTTGTCTCATTCTGGGCCTTACTACTTCATCAGTGGAAACCAAGAGAACTGCCAAAAGAGTGAGAAGTTGGCGGTGGTTGTCTTGGCTGACAGAAGCAACCGTTCTTCAACCACAAATGAAACCTACCCTCCTTCTCCTCCGCCTTCGGGTTCAGTCAACGTAGTTCCATCTCCAGCTCCCTCTGGTGAGTCTCCACCAACCGGAACAGTAGAGATTAACCCGACACCTGCACCAAGCGATGAGTCTAATCCACCAAATACAGCCTCTTCAGTTTTCACCAGTGTTACTGCTACTGTTGGAGCATTTGCCGCTTCAACTCTTCTTTTAGCATTCTAAGGGAAGATTTCCATCATGAAATGGAATTCGTCCATTTATTCTTGATTTTTTTATTATTTTTTTGACCTATTTCGTTCTTCGATTTCCCTCAGCTTGCGTTTATTGGGATTGATTCTGTTTTTCTTGACAATTTATTGTCGAAATCAAGGAATAAGCTGATAGTTGTATAGTATTTCGTGTGCTTGTTGGTAAACAGAGAAATAAATGGATTTCATACAGTGTGCTTAAGGCTTGCTTTCTTACAGCTTCCTCTTTTCTGACTTTTCCCTTTTCTCATGACAAGAAACATTCATGTAAATTATCCAGGCATATCAATAACCTTCATATAAAAATTTGAATCATTAAACCCTAAATCATGCTGAACTCTGAACATTTCCGCTCAAAAGCTGAATCGATTTACAAGTTTTCCCAGTAAACAGAGATGCTGCGAATGCTCAGATTTCTGGGAAGCCAATGTTGTAACAAATGTCTCCATTTTTCTTAAATGAGAAAGATAACAGAGCACGTCTCATGGTTTTCTAAATACTAAACTGAATATAGCAACTAGAAAGAGAAATAGAACTCTTGGGCTTCATTTTGTGTAAAAGGACTACATTTGGACGGTGTTTTCTTAGAATCATCCTCACTAATTAGAATGTTTTTTTTTGCCTGTCTATCAAAAATTCTTGCCTAATTCTACTTTTTTCATCAGCCTAAGTGAATTGTGAAAAATGGAATCCAAAATACCAGCAACCTGCAACCGAAGCAGAAGATTTATAGTAAAGTAGTTAGGGTTTACTAAAATGCACATTTGAGAGGAAAAAGAAAAAGCTTTTGGAGAGAGGGTAGCAAGATAACTAACCGTGAAAACACCTCCTATTATGGCGCAGACATTGGTAAGAAAGTGTGAAAATGATTTTGAGTTTTCTGTTATTAAAACCTGGGTACAAAAGAAGAGAAAGTCTGTCGAATTAATGAAAAGGAAGAATGGAAGATAAAAGACCATCAACTATAATTAAATTGTTTGAAGAATGACCTGCATTGGTGATAACTCGAAATGAAATTTCGCAACAGGTATGTATATGCTCTGCGCCAGACTGCTGTGCGCTGTGTACTCATATTCCTCGATTAATGTATGATCACGAGAAGATCTCCGTGTAACCACCTCTGTTTTGACTATTTGAAGGTAATGCTCTATCTGAAAATGCAATTAAGGTGAAGCTTGCAAATTAAGAGATTTTAAACATTTCAAAAAACTAAATCAATTTTTTTGGCAGATAAAATATTTTATTACAAGGGCAGTACCTTCTATATCCAGATATAATTACTCATGTATTTGTAGCCCTAACTGAAATATCTAACAAGGTTTTCCTAATGTAGCAATTGCCATAATCACTAGTGGAGACCCTCATAATTTTGGTAATTAGTATAGACTCCACTCACTTCACCAATTATCAAATTATTTAATTGAGAATTTGTTGGTACATTTTATAGATTTAACATTATGAAGAAATTCTTAGAACAGAATTATTCTTTATTGTCAGCCAAGGTCTATGCACATCTTACTCAGCCACAGAGGTAAGCATCATGAATTGCTTTGAGAAAAAGGCACAGAAAAAGCATTCAAGTTCAAACACCCTGGACTTAAAAGGTAAAGCAAGCAATTGAACAGAAAAGATGATATGAAAGAACAAACTTACAGTCACATTTGCATCTAAATCCCGGTGATTAATGAATGACCGACCATTCAACCTGTCATGGCTTCTACCAAGATAAGGTATTAATCGCTTCACATCACTCAGTACCCGAGGTGAAATTGTTTTACCAAATGAAAGATGGCTTATGACATGAGACATGTTCATTTGAGAAGTATCAAAAGAATGGGCCCCAGAACGAGCAGAGATGATAAGGTTGCCAGGAACCTGCAAATTGCAGGTCAAACCAAATACTTTAAGGTATAAAAAGGAAAACAGTTACAAATTGGCACGGTTATAGATCAAAGGGATGATATAACTAACATTTCCACGGCTCGTTTATCCAAGGTTAAACATAAATGATTGGAAAAAAAAATATTAGTAAGTCCAACAGTCAGAGTGTCAGAGTCTAATCTAGGACCATAACTATCACCTTCTTTACACGCACATATCCTTCAATTCTACATCCTCCTGACAAAGGTGCTGGTCTTTTTGTTGCATTTGATTTATCCTCTAAAGCCAGCCTCTGGTTCTCCAGTGGAATAGGAGCAACCAATTCTTCCATCATCTGGAAGAAACAGACAACTGCATTAGGTCATGCATGCACCTTCATCTTATAAGATTTCAATAATTGATCTATAAACACAAATGGCCAATCAAAACTAAATTTAATTGTACCTTAACCAGGGATTCTGTATCACGATCTCCATAATAAGATTCATGCTCGTGGTGTCCATGGTCCTCCCTGAAATACATACAAGTCAGACAACAAAGTGACTCACATTGCACATATATAGAAGGTTCAGTAGCACTAAACAGCCTCAAAGAAAGTGATAATCCTCCAGTCAGTCATCAAATGAAACTAGAAGGTTAAAAATATGCCTGAAAACATACGACACGAGCTTCAAATATTTTGTTGAGTAACAAGCAACATAGAGAAAAGACGGAGCAAGGAAGAAGGGGGAGAAAGTATTAAGTCACTAACATAAGGTTACCTCAAATCACTGCCTTTACGAAAAATGCGAATGGATGGATACCCTTGAATGTGATGCCTATATGTATGAGAAAGAACACAGAAACAAGTAAGCACAATAGGAATTAATAAACCGGAAAAGGAAGAAAGAGAGAATGAGAATATTAAACTTGTGGCAAAGCTATGAAAAAGATGCAATGTTTGGGAAATAATTCTATATTAGAAGCAAGAAAACATTGTTTAAATACATGAAGTGATAAATATTGATACGTATCTGCAACATCAAAGAGATTGAAATGTAACAACATGGTTAGTGGTCAAATAATGACATATAATCATATTCTCAAACAAGAAAGCATCAATTTACATATGATAAAACATCAAAAATAAAAAAAAGAAATACCTCCTGCACAGGTCAACTTCTAGAGTGCAATCAACTTTTGCCAAAAGAATACGCCCATCTGTTTCTGGATCATATCTGTAAAAAGCAAGGGTGCAAAATTCATGGCTAAATCAAAAAGCTATTTACAAATTTATTCCATGGATGTGAAATGATGTATGCTCAGACCTCTCTTTCATTATATTGGCAGCTTTCTCCCATGATGGTTTCTGAAACCCAAACAGAAAACATGGTCAGCCTACTGATAAGTGAATAAACCACCCTAAGCTCTCAGTAAGTGTTTTAAGCTACAACATAACCTTTGAACAATTCAAAAAAGGAACAAGAACCAAACAATACAAAACAGAAACCTTAGGGTGCAGGCAATTATTATTATTTTACGAAACTTTAGACTAAGAAAGGTGCGCATTCAGATCACCAAGTTCTTTTCCATATCAAGTCCATTTAAAAAAGATGAAGTACATACGTAAGGAGAAAATATTTTGAATTAAAAAGAAAATTCATCTTCTTTTAGGTTACAACATTCTCTGCTACTATCAGCTCCAACTAAGATTTCATACTCCTTAGGGGCAAAGGTTATACATTTTCATGTGCCACTGTTTAGACTTTAGAATATGGAAACAAACGTGCACGTGCAGGAAGTTAGACAGAAACAAACTAAGGTCCTACTACATTTGATAGAGCATATTAGAGAGTTATTAAAAAGCTCACTTATCCCAAAAAAAAGAAGAGGGTTATTAAAATATAAATGAAGCATATGAAATCACAAAATGAGTTACTTAAAAATGAAGATTTAGCAAGTATATAAGTATAGTGCAAGTTATGGATAACAAAAGCTGAAGAGCTAGACCATTAATACTTTTAGCAAGTATCTTCAAGACAAATATTGCACATGATTATAGTAGATTACCAGGCGAGTACTCCAGTAGCACCAAGGAGCATAAAAGTTGACAAGTAAAATTGGATACCTGCAAAAAACAATTCAAATCAAGTAAAGGGAGGTATCACCAAAATATGCATTTAATAAAGCCAGCTCCATCGTGGCAACATAATACATGCAAAATTAAATGGCTTGGAAGTTTGAATTGATCCACTTACTGATGTGAAAGTTTGTCAAAGCTAACACTATTTAATGGTACAGAACCCTCAACGGTTTCTTCATCAACTTCCTCTTCATGCTTGATGGAATGTGGAACAGGTCCAGAATGAAACTCAGAACCAGTGAGTCTTAAATGTGGATCTATAGAAAACTTTCGGATTGTTTTTGTTATATTCAACCTGTTCTGAAAACAGAAGACACAAATTTAATCATATGGGCCAAAATTCACATGGCAAAATGCTGTCAAGGGAAAACATTCAGGCATCTTGGAGAATGGAGTAAGGAAAAAATATTGACAGGAACAATATCCAGGCATAAAAAAGTATGCCGTGTTTCATTTTCTTTAGCATCAAAAATAGTATCAGATAAATTTCAGAAAAGATAGGGAACGAGGATATAGCTCATCTAAAAGTTTTCAGACACATTCTATGCCAGGAATTTGAAGTTCATTATTAAGCTTGCAGCCAGTAAAACACCTAAGAGCAAGGCAAGGACTGCCTTTTAAAAGATTTAGTGCTAAACAGCAGCATAACTTTTCTTTTTCAATAAAATTAAGCAGGTGAAACAAATCTGATGATAGAAACTTACAGTTCCCAAGACATCACTCACGTCAACAGATGCAAATTCACATGACAGCGCTGGAAAACTGGACATGAATAGGAATAGTCAGCCAACCAAATTATTTATCGTTAAAAATAGGGCTTGAAATTTCTTGAAGGATATTGCAGAAATGAAAAGACACATGCATATTAAGATCACTGATAGTTTAGCAGCAACCTATGACAGTTTTGAAGAAAAGCCATAGAAGCATGCGTGGATTAATGCTTAACTGGATGCTGATTGACATGTAGCAATGTAAACCCAAAATGTTTACAATTAAATCTATACCGAAATCTCAAAAGCAGCATAAAGTACCCTAAGAGTCACAATGTAACGTAATATCACTGTTTACTTTCTAGTCAAGCCAGAATATTGAAACAGATTTTAAAGCCTTATTGCATGAGGATCGCCTTTCATGCTAAGCTCAAATGAGACCAAATATGAGATCAAGCAGAAAATAATTATAACTCATTTTCTCAACACCTTAAATTCAATACATTTCAAGCCAATCCTGCCCATAACACTATCGTACCCATCAATATATAAATAAAGACAAGCAGTAAAAACCTATATAACTACATGCTCAATCTACAAAGTAAAGAGCCCTCTGCTTCTAATTTGACATGACATTCACCTGGACCTTCAGTCGTATTAGCAAAAATCAGCTAATACAAGAATGCGTGCCAAGGTTCATCCATGTTAATGCACATTCAGGATACGCAAACCGCTAGATATACTCAATTCCTTTTATTTTCTTTACTATTGATACATGATGATCATCATCATCATCATCAGAGCCTTTATCCCAATAGATTGGGGTAGGCTATATGAACCAATATCTAAAATCACGTTAGATCGTCCATATGTATTCTTTGCCTCCATAAATTCCTATTCAAGGCCATTTGCTCATCTAATTCTAAAACCTTCATGTCTTTCCAAACTACTTCCTTCCAAGTCTTTTTAGGTCTTCCTCTAGTCTTAACCCTTCTCTCAACATTCATAGCCTCTATTCTCCTAACTGGAGCATCTACAGGTCTACGTCTTACATGTCCAAACCAACGTAAACGATTTTCACACATTTTGTCTTCGATAGGTACCACTCCAATCATCTTACGAATATCATCATTTCTCATTCTATCCTTTCTTGTATATCCACATATCCACCGTAACATTCTCATTTCCGTTACACTCATTTTTTGTGTATGTAGCCGCTTAGTCGCCCAACATTCACTACCATATAACAATGTTGGTCTAACAACTGTCCTATAAAACTTGCCTTTCAACCATGTAGGAATTCCTTTATCGCACAACACACCTGTAGCACTTCTCCACTTACTCCATCCAGCCTGAATCCTATAGGTCACATCACCATCAATCTCTCCATCCATCTGTACTATTGATCCCAAGTATCGAAAATGATCCCGCTTAGGTATCGCCACCCCATCTAACTTCACTACATCATGCTCTTCCAGTCGGTTAGAACTAAATTTACACTCCATGTATTCAGTCTTCACTCTGCTTAGTTTAAATCCTTTTGATTCCAACGTTTGTCTCCATAATTCCAACTTTGTATTGATCTCCGCTCTAGTTTCCGCACATAGGACAATATCATCTGCAAACATCATACACCAAGGCACCTTATCCTGGATGGATTTTGTTAGTTCGTCCATAACTACCGCAAACAAGAATGGACTCAACGCTGACCCTTGGTGTAATCCCACCGTGATAGGAAACTCATTTGTTTGCCCCCCACCTGTCCTCACATGTGTCCTTGCATCTCTATACTATTGATACATGATCAGGAAAAAAAATGTAACAGGCAACAAGATGATGCCAACCAAAGTTCAAGGCTATTTTTTACAGAACAAAGATTAACTCAACCTATTCCTATTGTTCTTAATGAAATACATAATAAAGATGATATAACCATAAAGGAAAATGACATAAACAACTCTTACTTCAAAGTCTGACGAAAAGAATGTATGCTAAGACACTGCCACATAAAGCTCCAGACTACCATGACAACCAAATGAAAGTGACAGAAAATGTATGCACCTGATGTTAAAATCAATGCGTAAAAAGTCCCCATCAGAACTATTGTCAACAATAACAGATGTAGAAGTGCTGACTGCTAAATAATTATTCAATTCCTGCAAAATAAATATCACGTATTACAATGGGCGAAGAGGAACACTGCTTTCATTGCAAGGCGGCAGCTTCATTCCTGAACTACATGCCAAGCGCTTCAAATAAAATGGAAGTTGGAGCAAACAGAAAGGCTACCTACCATTCCAAATAAAAACACCATAGCCAATGCTGCTACTATGGATAACCCTGCACCGGACAGCGATGCCTCTGTCAAATCTCTAGGGATTTTCCTGTGGAGAAAGGAAAGAATAAATGATAAATAAAATAGGATTACATTTATACTAACATTTATTTAACCATAAATAGGAAACTCTAAAAAAAAAAAAGCAAAACAAGAATTTCAGCAGACGACTTAGTCTTAAACCTCAATAACCTTAAACAAGATTTCAGCTCATTGACTATCAAACCTTTAACAACCAAACAAGAATTTCTCAAAAATTATTCAAACGGATATAATCCAAAGCTCTGGATCAGCTCTTTCAAATCAAATGCTTGGATCCATCTAAATTTCGAACTTAAATTTTTTTAAAAAAATTGCAAAGAATGGAAAGAGAAATGGGAGATCTGAACCTGTAGAAATCGACGGATTTGATCTTGCTTGAAGAAATCATGACTACGATTAACCAATCGAAATCAGATTTCAAAGAGAAATATAAAAAAAAAAAAGAGAGAGAGAGAAGTTTAAATCCCAGAGATCTGGCAATGGAGAAAGAGCTTTTTCCGAGAGTGTCAAGGGTGAATGCGGAGCAAAGGCGTTTGTTTAACTACGATTAATTGGTTGTGGTTGATAGCAGCCTAACGGTGGGGGATTTTGGCCCAAAAAAAAGCCGTACCGGTGATTATTATTATTATTATTATTAAATTTAAATTCGTACTGTAATTATTTAAATTTATAATAATTTTTTAAAAAATAGAATTATAAAAAAATTATTTTGAAATACATGTTAAATAATATATTAAAAATTTGATGCATATATAGAATACACAAATTAAAAAATAATTCAAAATCAAATAATAATTAAAAAAATTAAAGAAAAATTAAATATCACAAATCTTAAATATTTAATAAATGAATTAAATAACTACAATTTTAATGAAAGCATCCTTACTATATTAATCATTAGTAGATTATTGATTAATATTACATATTTGAAATTGATTTTTTTAAAAAATTTAAATTCAGATGACTTTAAATTAATCTTATAAAATAAATTAGTGTTGAAAAACTCTATTTTTTAGGGTCTTTAAAAAATTATTTATAATGGTGTCAAACATAAATGTTAAGTAAAGTAAAAATGTTAACAGAAATAAAACTAAAGATAATTTATTATTTAAGTTTTTTAAAATTCAAATCAGTTCAAAATAATTAAATGCAATATTTAAGATTAAACATGTTTCAAGAGAATAGATAATCTATATGGATATTTTTTTTACAGATAAGATGATTGAACAAATAATTCTGAAAAAAATGAATAAATGAAAATTGAAAAAAAGATATGGAAGCTTAATTGAATACTAAAGTATATAAACTTAAATATCCAGTTTGAATGTTTTTAATAAAAGATTTAAAATTTTAAGATAATTCTGATCAAAATATATGAATATTTTCTTAATTTAAAAATAACATAATAAGTGATAAAAAATTTAAAGTCTGATATAAATTTTATTTGATTTAAATTAAGATATTATAGTTGAAATCTATTTTTTTTTTAAATTTCAAATATTTTAAAATTAAATAATTAATTGAATAGGATTATTATATAAAAATTAAAATCAATTTATTATTATTTTTGAAATATAATCAATTTATTATTTTAAGTACAAAAAAGTAAAGGTAACTTCTTAGGATATTTTTTTTAGCCAAGAGTTTTAACTTTTTTTTTTTATACGTATGATATAAGATTATTATAAAAAATTAAACTTTATTGAAATTAGAAATGTAACACTGATCAATGATTAAGTATTTTTTGTGGACATTTTATACTTTAAAGATGAAAAAAATTCATCTTACCGCGTATATCACGTGTTCATATAAAATTAGACCTGGCAATCTTAAACACGACATGATTACACGATACGAAAATGATACGAATATAAGACACGAATTAAAATTAAGAAAAAATTATATATCAATATTTTAAAAGATAAAAATAAGATTTTATCTTTTCTGTGTCAACACGAATTTTGACACAAAATTTTCATATTTTACACTACACGAACATAATTTTACATAACACGAAAACGAATTAGAAACACAAATTACTAGGTCTATATAAAACACATTTGTCTTTTTCTTTAAAAAATATATCCATATAAAAAATTTATATTAAAATTAATTATTTCTATAAATAATGTATATAATAACAGTACATGTATATTAATAAAATATAAGTAAAAAATTTTATAAATAATATGAGATTTTTCTTTAATTTTAAAAATATATATGTTTATATTTTAGAAGTTAAAATAGATAATTGATTTAAAAAGATAATTAATTTATTTTGAAATTTTAATGTATATAGATTCTTATATATAAAAAAATTGGAAAAAAATATTATGTTTTTATTTTAGGATATTACATGTGTCAACTTTTTAAACTATCTACGTAGGGTATTTTACTTGTAGTCAAATGCTTTGGCTTATATATATATATATATATATATATATATATATATTATTAATGGGAAGAAATATTTTATTTATTTTTTATTTTGTCATTGTGATCTGTGATTGGTGCACTAATAAATGACTGCCCAAAATAATATTTTATTTTATTTTTGGTTACAACATAATATTTTATTTTAGATTATGTCAAAAGACATTGAAATTGAGAGTGTCTGCAAGTATAAACAGATGGAGTTACTTAACAACTTTTTAAAATAGATTAATTAATTATTTAAATTTAATTTAATTATTTTTTTGAACTGAATTTGAATTTCAAAATCTAAATTCAATCAATTAAATTCAAATTAAGCTTTGAATTTTAAACTTTTAAATCATATCAAACTCGAACTTATTATTAGAAATTATCACATCTCAATTATATCTTGTGTCATTGAATTATTGTCCATCTTTGTGTTAAATAGAATATTCTTAATTATTGACAAACTTTAAGTAGGAATTTTTTTTTAATGAAACAAAGTTAATCAATCTTGAAAGAAGTAACTTCAATTAATTTAAATGTAAAAAATAAAGAAATAAAAGCAAATCTAACACACTTTTAGTATTGGGTGAAAAAACAATGACAGCCATGGATTTTACTATAATGAAAGATGAGACCACGATATCTCAAAACTATTCTCTATGTTCACAATCAAAGAACCTCTGAACTTAGGCCACTGCATGGCCAAGATGGAACCATTTGAAAAAAAAGCTTGTACACTCTCATGTGGCCACGTCATTTTTCTTTCCAATTTTGTCCCTTTTTCTCTTCTTTCAACCTTTGCCCAGCTATGTTTTGGAGTTTGCTTGGTGTTGCTTGGCGCGTGTTCCCTTCCTTTTTGCCTGATTCTGCTTTCATGCACGCGTTGTTATCTTCCTTTTCCTAGTTGATTTTGAAAGAAGCTAAAGGTTTTTGCCAAACACCTTTCTGCCACATCGTAACTAGTGTTGTTTACCTGGAATTTCAAGATCCATGATTCTATTACTCTTCACCGTAATCGCATTCCCAAGTTGAACTCTATACTGTCTCAAACTAACCAGAAAATGTGCATAACCCCAATAAAAAGACATGTTAATGGAAAGCAATTGAAATTGGTGATTCAAACAGAGCAAAAGCATGAGACCTTACCTTTACAAACTTCATATCCCATTGTTCAGTGTCTTTGACCATGCAAATTCCATTGTCATGAGCTCCATTTTTCCAGTTAATATAGAAGTGAAACCATTGCAGAATAATCTGAGATTCACATTAGTCTCAGAAATATTGTTAGGAAATAAATTGAGATAAGAAGGTGATATATAAACTTTATACACGTAAATTGCTGTACCTTTTTCAGCAATTGCTCCTGTTGCAAAAAGACAAGGCCAACAATTGAAGATCTAATTCTTCATTGCATCAATTCATATCTTTATTTGATTCTGACTCTGTCATGCTCTCCCTGCAAGCAACTATAAAATATCAAAGAACCAAATGTAAATGCAACTATATTCGAGTTCCATTAAATCGTAGCTTTAATCAATCAAAAAAACATTAACTGCTTTATATTCATAGGTTTGGAGGTTTATCAACTTCATTGTGTCTCTTTTTAAACAAAATATTTCTAACCAATGGCAAATAATAAGCAAAATACATAAACAGGAAATATTACTCTTGGATTTGCTTAGTAATCTAAACATTTTTGCAAGGAAACTTATAGTACCTATAATGGAAGGTATAGCAGTAGTAACTGGAATTGGAAGTTTCACATCCATCAATTGGAATTGAAAGTGAATTGAGAGAAAACAGTTGAGCTCAGTGAGATGCAACAGCAGTAAGTGGTATTTTTTCTCTATGACCATATACAGAAAAGTAGAGGGAGTACTAAAACCTGAAAGAGAAATGTAATGCACATAGATTAGATTAAGTTACTAGCTGCTAACCCACACTCCGCCACTGGATCAATGTTTTTCAAAATACAGATAGGAAGTTATGATTGAGTAGGGCGAAAAGCATTGGTTATTTTTCATGATACACAAGGCAACAATTGTAGATGAATTTTACTCGGAAAATGAGTAAAAGACATTTAGAATGATAAAGATTTCTCTTTCATTACCTTTTATCATTACTGGGAAAGATTTCTCTTTCATTCAGATTGATAAAGATTCACATCATTCAGTCTTTTGAGTTCTCTTCTCTGCGCTTCACTCATTTTGGCTCTACGACTTCCCTCTCTTGATTGGTGTGAAGCTTCCACAGCGAAATAAGCTTAATCATATTTATAAAACTAGAACTACCCAAAGAAGGACAACGATTATTCATCTTCCTGCGGACAAAGCTGAAGCGAGTTACCTGTTATTATAATTAGGAATCTAAGCAAGCAAAAGCTCTTTTGAAAACAAAAGAAAAAAGAATCAAAATAATCTGAAGTAGAGCTAGCCTAAGCCTGACTCGACAGGTTGTAAAAGGAAGCATTAGCATTGAGCACCATTGGAACAAAGTGGCAAAAAAGATGCAGATTTTTTAAATTATATAATTTTAGCTGAATTATCCAAAAACACCAAATATTTGTGTCAAACAAAAATAAGATCATTTGTCATTATTAATTAAATTAAATAAAACTTCTCCATATCTAAAATGTCATCAATAAACAATTGACCTCGTAAAGTAAACAGAGCTAGACTGCTGTTCTGCTTTTGCTCCCTTTTTCCTATTCTTTCATATTTATCATTCCAACGGCTATTCATTAAGCATCACATGTAACTAAACTAATTCAAAGGAGGGGTCAATTCACCTTGTACTTTGCACATTCAGTATTACTTCTAAAGGCCAATGTCGCCATGACTCGCTGCAATTCTTTCAAATGAGTTGCTCCCCATCGTGCAAGGTACTTTTAAGCATACAAAATAGCACGCATGTAGCTTTCAGCTCGTACCAACTCGATGAACACCTGAAGTCTCAACTGGAATTTGAATTTGAATTTGCTCTGTCATCAAAAGTAACAAAAATGTGTTATTCCCTCATTCATTTGCTGCTGAAAGAGCAATTGATAAGTATGGTTAGATTGATTTTACATTAATGTATGCCATCTCCAAGGTTGAATAGGGACTGCTACCTTCGATGTTGTTCTCAGCACTCATGGGAAGGGCTGCAAAAATAGATGGAAATTTAGATGCATTCTAGTTACATATGAGAATTCAAAAGCTTTTTGAAAAACATTTTATGGACTATAACTTCCGTTCAAAACAAAGAGAAATCACGTCTACATATTTTGATTGGACATTTTCAAAATGCAACTTTTGTCTTAAATAAAACAGATACTTGTTAACATTAAAGCAGACTTAACATAAGCTGCAGCAGCCCCAGTTGCAAGTGGGCAAAACATGAATGTGCCAGAAATAGTATTGTATGGAACTACCCATGTATCACCTTCAGTTTTTGTCACAGTGGTAGCTTCTGAGCATGCGGCAAAAATATTAACCCCAGGTGCTGTAAGATTAAGCTGCCTCAAAATCAAGAAACTGTAACTTAGAAAGAAGGCAATTAAACAGAAAATGGAGAAAATTATTTCATTTACCTTCGGAATATCCGTTGTAAATAGGGTTAGGCCCTCTAGATGAACGAGGCAAATTGATTATTTTCTTGGACGCTTTTTTATAATGTTGCAGTTGAGTTTCTAATCAAGCATGACAATTATCACTTATGCAACAAAATTTTACAGATAAATATTATAGAGAACTTAGTAAATCCTCTGTTGTCTTCACACAGTTGAGAACAATTCTTCCATCAACCATGTTCAAGTTGGAATACAACACCAACAGCTCCTATCTCCATTTCACCTTGGGCAAATCTAGTTCTAGGCATAAATAATGAAATGACATCTCATATTTATTTTAAAAACTATATGTAATAACTATCCTACACTTATCCTCACCAAATTAACTTTAATTAAATTAATTTAGTTAGATTCAACCCTGAATAAGTTAATTTAATCAAAGTTGATTTCAATGACGAAGAGCAGAGGAAGTAGAAGCATGTGCTGAAATGAAATTCTTGATTTTTAAGTGGCTATGAATGGTTAGGAATTAAAATCAAACTCTATGAGTTTTACTTGATTAAAATGTCTAATATCATATAATAAAAGTTGTAGAGAATTCTGCTTCCACATTTGGCCATGTTTTTTGTCACTTTTTTCCATCATGGGCCAATGGGTTGCTCGGGTTGCTTTGTCTCCTTTTGGATCAACAAGTAATTCAACAGTCACTTTCGCATCCCACCAAGGTTCGACTCTAGCTTTAGGGCGTGTTCCTTTTTCACGCTCCTTTTTTCTCTCGGTGTTACTGTGTTTCTCTAACTGAAGGGGTGTTGTGCACTGTGGCCTGTGCCATGAATGCCTCACGCCAACTCTCATCTCTATTTATTATCTACAATTTGCTATGGGTTTGTCAGATTTTGTTGGATCTTTCAACCTTTAGTTTTCCAACAAAGTTCTCTTACTCTTTCTTCACTTAATCCATTTCTTGATGCTTATGCCCAAATTTTGCTTAACCCATTATCTTCCTGTAGCGCCAGCTTCACTAATTCCTCTTTTTTTTTTGCCAAACTTGAAATCGTTTTGCCTGGATTTGGACGAAGTGTGAATTTCATGAAAAAAAATCTTGCTTGCAAGCCAGCCTTTGCCTTTTTGATTTCGGAAGCAGGAAGATGACCCGCAAAAGGCATCCATAATTACTTCGAGAAATTCACAAAAATGTTCTCTCAGGGGCTCTAATTTATGCTCTTATCAATTCCTGCTCTTAATCGACAAATCCGGAGGTTATTTTTTTGCTTTTTGCCCCCACTTCATTTTATCTCTTTTTTGCTTAATTTTAATTTGATTTCCTTAGCTGAGTTTTTTTTGTGTTTGTCAAGTCTTTTTGTCAGGAGGAAACTTGAGAAGAAAAGAGAAAAATTGTTGCAAGTCAATGGTGGGTTAAAGAAGAACCCTTTCACTTGAACAGTGTCATCTTCAAAGCAGAAAATTCTAAGAAAAAAAAGAGAAGCCTTGCAAAGTTAAAAATTTTGTAGCTCAAGATGTACCCAAGGTGTGAAGTTGTTTAAGTGAAGCTAAACTTTGTTAATTTTTTTTATACATAAATGGAACTATTTTCTCAAAAGCTTTTCTCCTTTTTTTTTTAAGGCTGAATGTTCAAATAAGGATATAAAGTTTTCGGAAATATTCAATTCAGGATCTAAACTTTTATTTTGCTCAATTCAGGATAAAACGTTTTCGATATTACTCAAATAAAGACTTTTTAAAGCGCGTGAGTTACACGCGCCGTTAAAATAATAACGGCGTTTATAAAAGACACGTGGCAGCATGTGATTGGGCCACGTGGCAGAAGTGGACACGTGGCAACATAAGGGTAGGACACGTGGCAGTGACATATAATTAATTTTCTTTTAATAGGTAAAAAATACATGGACACGTGGCAGCGTATTAGTGGGACACATGACAAGATTGACACGTGGTAGCGTATGAGTGAGACACGTGGCAATGACTTATAATCATTAGTGGGACACATGGCAAAGTTGAGATCCTGAATTGAACATTTTCGAAAACGTTAGATCCTTATTTGAGCATTCAGCCAAATTTTTTTGTTATAAATATTAATAATAAATTAAAAATTTAAATATTATTTATAATATTATAATTAGTAGTTAATTTTGTTAGTTGATTTTTTAATAAAAAATAACTTTTAAAAATTTATATTACATTTAAAAAAATTTTGTTAAAAAATAAATTTTTATAAAAAATATTTCTGTATTTTTTACACTTTGTTTTTCTTTTCATTCCTTTCTGTTTTTATTTCTTTTATATGATTTAAATTTAAAATAATTTTTTATTGTAAATTAAATATATTTATTTTTAGAAAATTGATTTTTTCTAGGAAATACGTTTATTTTTTTAATTACATTAATTTTTCTAAAAATACAATTCTTACATATTTTTCTTTATTTTTATAGTTTCTTTATCTTCTTTCTTTTTTTGTCAATTGGAAGAAAATATAGAAAACAAAAAAAGAAGAAAAATACAAATTAAATTTAGTAATTTAAAATTTATTCTTTAAAAAATATATAATTTCTAATAATTTTATGGCTAATAGTTTTTTTCCTTTTTTATGGTAAAAATGAAAAAAAATTACGAAAGAAAAAATAATAATTATACTAGTTACAAAAAAGTTTTATAATAATTTTTATGTTTGAGAATTTATTTTCTAAAACAAAATTTTTAATTTTTAATTATTTCAAAAAATAATTTTAAAAAATTTATTCAAGAAAATATTATTTTATCAAAATATATAGTTTTTCTTGAATAAAAAAAGAAAGAAAAAAAAGTAAAAAAATATGTGGACACGTGGCAGCATGTGAGTGAGACACGTGGCGACGTGTGAGTGGGACACGTGGCAACTTATGAGTGGGACACGTGGCAGTGATTTTATAATTATTTTCTTTTAATAGGTAAAACTAAATTGACATGTGGCGGAGTGTAATTGTGACACGTGGCAGAGTGTGAGTGTGACACGTGGCAATAATTATTTTTTCATCGTCAGTCACTCTCTTTAACGGCGCGTGTAACTCACACACGTTAAAAAATCCTTATTTGAGCAATATCGAAAACGTTTTATCCTGAATTGAGCAAAATAAAAGTTTAGATCCTGAATTGAATATTTTCGAAAACTTTATATCCTTATTTGAGCATTCAGCCTTTTTTTAATGCAGGGTGATTGTGCCTAATTTATGCCACTAATTCTAGCATGCTTCCCATATAGGGAAATGAAGGTATTATCCTTTCAAAGTCTAAAATCTTTGAGTTCTCTTTTTTTAATGTGGTTTTAATTTTGGGATTACATTTTAAATGTGGTTGTCTTTATGCTCTTTCAAGTGAACATACTGGCTAATATAAACTGGTGTTTAAATAGTGGTTATTCCCGCAATGGAAGTTGAGTCTCCAAGGTGTTCATGCAATCCCTTGATTCGTTTTGGTCTATTTCTTTTGTTGCTCTTGGATATTCTATAGCATTAAGTGAGATCATTTTATGGATGCTAACTAGAATTTGAAGTCCTGAAACATTAGGTACTGTTTTGCGGTTATGCTCCAATTGCAACCAGGACTTCTTCTGTATTACTCAAGTCATTTCAGCTGATTTCTTTGTTTTTCATTAGCTTTTTTTTTCCCTCTAGCTACATGTTTGATGTTGTTTCTTTGATTTCTTCTAATGCGATAGACTGCGCAACAAGAAAAAAATGCATGTTGTTAGAGTAAAAGCAAAGGAGAAATATATGCAATTAGAATGATAATTATAAGCACTGAGAATAAGATTTAGACATAATATATAAATATATATACATACACACACACACACAAACTAACTCACACACAAAAGAATTGTCATCATGTTTAACAGATTCTGGGTTGAGGACTATTAGTTCATCAACCCAGTTGAGGTGGTTGGCATCACCTGAAAATAGTAAAGACTTAGAAACATTTTTTAGCCAAAGTAGTATGGTTAATTGAAATCATCCTTGCATACCTCCATACAGTAGCATCAGCATTCCTTCTCTTGGCTTACTTTTGCATTTTCTTTCTCATAGATATTTCTTATTCTTATAGACATACGAGGAACAAAATGGAATATTTTCAAAAGCACAAAATAAAAAAAATTTTCGTACATTAAGAGTTCTACCAGGGAAAGGAATTGAGCACCATGATCAGAAGTATACCATTGTGTACCACAACGTAATCTTGCAGAGCAAATAAGTTAAGAGAAAAAAAATTTATTGATGTTGGGAGAATGATCAAATTGCCACAAAAAGTTTGGATGAATTGATATTTCTCATGGGAAAAAGATGTCCTATGATGGCACAAGCAAAAGTATCTCTATGGTGGTCAATTAGAACTCAAACTATACATTTTCCAGTTCATCAATATGAAAGGTAATAGGATGTTGACTATCCATTTCCTATTGATCGAATCGAAAGATACTTCAATGCTAACATTAGGAAAACATGCATGTAGAATAGCATAATCTAAAAAGGTCAATATTTCATGACAAAAAAAGGGAAGAAGTGAATATAAATAAATTCATGGAGTAACAGTTGTAGAGCTACCCTTATGTTTTTCTTCAATTTTCTGTTTAGTTTAGAAAGAATTAAGAAAAAGCTACTTGGGGTGAAATAGATGGACTTGATCCATTTATCATAATTTATTCTTCAGTTGGCTGTTACTCTAAATTAGGATTTCTGTCTGATTTCAATTCACCTAATTTTCTCATTGGGCTTTGATTTATATGTGAACAATGAATGTCCATTTGTTAAAATAATGTTCAAAGTTTATGTTTATTTTATTTTATTTTTTTTGCTCAATTCCAGTGTATAATATATAATAATCATTCCCTCAAACCTATAGTGATCATGTCACAAGAAAATTGAAGAACATAGCTAGATATGATAATCAATGCAATGTATGAGATTCAAAAGCCACAACTATCGTACTAAAGACATTGCATTGGTTTATATACAAATAAATATAAAATATAAAATATATATACATATATATATATATATATATAATTATGGGATATGCAGGATCAACTTGAATTTAACTAATTATGCTTATATTTTTTTGATCGAGTGATTAAAAAATAGATATGACATATTGTAAAGTTCGGATTCAAACACAAACAACCTCATCCCCTACTCTTAATGATAGAAAACTAATTATACTTTTTTTTTGTTCAAATAACTGAAAAATAAATATAGTTTAATTAAAATGGAGCTTGAAGAAATAAATATTTTTGTAACTCTCTGTGATGATAGTTACAAATCAGCCGCTTCTCTTACATTAGTATACATTTTGATGTTTTATTTTGGTTCTTATTTAATGTTTGATTGATAAAGAGTATACTAAGATTTATGATGTCTATTTCTTGCAAATGAAAAAAGATTCCAGAATTCCTCTATGTTTTTATCGCAGGTTGGTTCTGATTGGTCAAAATGTAAGCGAAAAAGTTTTGATTTTCAATTTTTGTTTTACTAATATCTTCAGCATGATGAGTGGGACATTTCATGATGAGATTTTGCACTAAATCAAAAAGGATTAGGACTCATTTCAAAAAAAAAATTCAAGTTTTTTCAACTAATCTAGGACCTTTTTGCTTTGTTAGAGTTTATGTCACCTCAAATTTTGCTATGTTGAGTTAGTTTATTTTAGGTTAATGCAGATTATGGTCAAATAGGCTAAAATTGATTGTTTGATTACTGCATGAGTGTTGTATAGTTCATCGAGATTCAAAATAAAGTCTTGAAATGCATTGCCTATTAAGTGTTTGTGTCATGTACTTAATGGCTGCATGGCCTTAATGTTAATCCATAGTTTTCTTTGTTCTGTTTTGGCAAGGTTGTATCACTGGTATCAACGCCACTTTCTATGATGTAATTGTATTGTTTCTTCTCATTTCAATGAAATCAATCATGGCCTTTTAAAAAAAATCTGCTCTTTTTAGTAATATTTTGACACCATTTTAGTTTCGTTACATTGTTTATGTAATTCACCTCTGATCTATATGAAAAACTTTAACTCAATAGATTTTGGTATTGTTAGTTCTATATCACAAGTGTTCTTATGTTGTTCAAGTTTTATATTTTGTTGTTGTATTTTACTTACCCTTCAAAATCAAGGACAATGTTGATGCTAAAAAGTTGGGATTGTGTTAAAATTTGATATGATATTTGAGAAACCATAAAAACAAATTTTGTTGTACTTGACAATAACTTAAAGAATCATCTATATTTTCTTTCTTTCTCTGCTTTTTTGAATCTCTGATAAACTCATAGAATTATTATTTTTTTTCAAAACAATTATATATGCATATTTATTTTTATTGGGCTCCCGCCGCAACGCGCGGGCATTATACTAGTTATCATTATAAATAGTACCACCTAAGATTGTTACCTTGCTGCTGAACATTTTAGTTTGTCTCAATATTCAAAACAATAAGCAAGTCTCTAATCCATGGTTTTCTTAGTTATTAATGCAGGCCACGCCGTTGGAAAACACAGTGTTCTTGTTGTAGATAAATTTTATTGTATGATATATGTGTCTTAACGTCTCAGAGACATACACACTAAACATAAATTTATGGAATTTCTATCAATCTTTTATAACTAAGTGTGATTGATCACCTATTTTACTCTAAGGACAAAACTTAGCCTATGTTTCAAAAATAGGTTTGCGAGTGTAGTTTCGTATGAAAAAAGTATTAGTACTTTCCCAATGCCCATTCAATTGACTGAATCAAAAGATTTAATGTTATCCTAAACAGAACTAATAGTGTCTTTTACTCTTCACTATTTTATTTTTATTATCTTTCGATTTGTTATTTAAATATCGAAAATTTCTTTAAGGTTTTTTTTTTTGACACTTACGGTATAAAAGGGGTAGCCCAACCCAATGCACAAAGTTCTCACTTTCGGTATAATGTAAAAAAAATTCTCACCTCGAGAGTGTTCGAGAAAATCATTTATTTTCTTGAAGAAGCTCCATTTGGACTAATTTTAACATTCTATGTTTTTTTTTTTTATTTATTTCATTCTCTATCATTATGATTTTATATTAGTTTCTACTAAATGTTTTCACTTTCCTAATTCATATATTTACATTAAAAAAAAAAAATCTTTTCCACATCTTTATTATTATTTTCACTTAAGAAGTTCAAAAAAATTATTATTATTTTTTTCGCGACTTTATTATTATTATTATTATTATTATTATGAAGCTTTTTTTTTAATAATTGGAAGTAGGGGGTGGTTGCTTGAATTTGAATCCAAAATTTATAATATATTACAATTTTTTCTTAATCGCTTGATTAAAAAAATTGTTGACTTTTGATTGTTGTGGAGAGTCTTTCATTTAAAATTAAATACTAAAGTCCACCAAATTACATTTTTGTTTATACAAGTTTGATAATGTTATATGGATTATTATCCTATCCATCGTCACTAGAGTTTTTTAATTTCACAAGTGGGGTTAAAAGAATGACATGTATCCCATTTTACTTATTTTTTTTATTTTTTTAATATTTTTAAATGATACATATAATCATCCTAATTTCGCTTGTAGAATTAAAAAGTTCTACTGAGAGTGAATAAGATAATAATCTATGTTATATTAGTGTAAAACTTACTTTTGAGATTTTTATCAAAATCCACCTTCCAACACTTTCAGAAAATTTTTATGTAAATTCCTCACGTAAAAATTTCTAATAAAGTCGGTATTCTTGTAAATTTTGATTTTATTAAAAAAATTCTTTTACCTAAAATAAATTTAATCAGCAAAGACCACACTTAATAATAGATATTTAATTTTGCGATTTTGAAAATGACATAAATTTTTACTTTTGGAAATTTTACTTTGAAATTTTTTATCGACACCTTTTCAACACTTTTGGTAGGTTTTTGGAGAAGATTTTCATTTAGAAACCTTAATTAGGGTGTGTTTGAATAAGGGATTTCAAGAATAAAATTTATTTTAATCAAGATATTTAAATGTCCAAAATCTAAATTCTTTGTTTGCAAAAAATTTGAAAATTTTCAAAATTTAGAAGAATTTCAAAAGAGAATTTAAGATGCTCAAATTTTCTTTTGAAAATCCACCTAAAAAAATATTTTTTTCAAAATTTCTCCACTCCTTTCTACTTTACTAGAAATGGCCCACTATTAAATATAAAAATTAAAAATAAAAACATATTATTTTATTTAATTTTTTTATATTATTAATAATATCTATATATTTTTACAAATTTAATAATACTCATATTGCATATTTTATTTGACATTTGTTTCTAATATATGATATTATTTATTATTTTTTTATAATTATTTTTTATTTAATCAAATTTTAGTATTTGAAAATTTTTTTAAAATTTTTTTTACCCAAATAAATTAATTATAAATACTAATATTTTAAAATGATAGCTGATAGCCTAATGTGTAGTAGCATGATAGCTGAGAACTAAAGAATTACAGCTGTCTGCCTTCTGGAGGGCCAACACACCTTTTGAGCTAACCGAGGTCACAATTGCAGAACAACGCAAATGAATCAACCACCGGAGGGATGGACACAGCCTAGACAGTGAACAATGAAACCGAGAAATAAAGAAGCCAACAACAAAGCATGAAAGCACTGCCAAAAAGGTGTCGACTGTCTCGACTGCATGGAAGCCAAAGGATAAAGCGGGTTGTTTATCGAAGCACAGGAAACAGCGGGCAAAACAGGCAGAAAACAAAATACACAAAAGACAAAGGAAACCGTCAAGAGTGCTTGTTTTTCTCCTGGCCAAGCCATTGGAAAACACAAATGTTCGTGCTGCAGATAAATTTTATTATGGTAGAGTATATTCTTGAATTTGATAAGTTTGCCATGCAATGCAGAAAATCATATCCGAATACAACCTTGAATGTGTTGAACATCTTTAATATTTCAATTCCCTTGTATATGATACATTGAAAAAAGCCGGAAACAATATTTTGAGTTGAAAAAGTAGTGAATTTCATCCATAGCTGGCCCTGGCTGGAAGCCTAGTTCAACCATTGAAGAACAAAGTTCAACAATCTAACATATGCATACCCCAGCTTAACTTTGTATGGCAAAAACATTATCTTTTCTTAACCCTCAATCAAAACTAAAGGGGCTACCGAAAATGGCATCAGCTTTCTTCACGTTGATTTCTTTCTTTTTGTTAGCAGCAATGGTCTCTGCAAGTGGTCCTGATATCATATCAGACGTCTTATACCTGCAAACTCTACTACCCTTGATGGAAATTTCTTCACCTTTACAGGACTTCATGGGACATTTGATGCTGTCATGTTGATTATCCACCCAACTTCGTGGTTACAAAAGCCAGCATGGAAGAGATCCTACCCTTAATGGCATGCGTGTTTCCTTTGCTACTTTGGAGCACCTACGGGCACCCTCAACCCAATTCATATCCATCCTCGTTCCATTGAGCTACTTCTCATTGTTGGGAAGCCTTGAGATTGGTTTTGTTGACAACTGGTAAACTTTACACGCAAATGCTCCAGGTTGTGGATATCTTTGTTAAAAGGACTAGTGCATTACCAACACAATCCTAGCTCGGACTAGTGCAATGTTGGAACTGTTTTTGCCATTTATTCCATCTACTTTTTCTGCCACTGGTATCAATGATGATATCCTGGCCAAAAACTGATGTTGCGCTACAATTCAGAAGATCAAGGAGAGTCTTGGAGCTAATAAGGCTAAAAATTGAAGCCCCATCTCATTCTTTAAGTATTATGGCTAGCCTGCTACCATTCCAATCACCTCTTAGCCACTTCTTAACTAGTGTTGTTTGCCCTGATGCAAAGATAACTAACTAGTCAGATAAACTATTTTTATAACCAAGCATTGCATAAAAGGATATGCAAAATGAAGAAAAAATAAACAATAGGAACTGTTCAAAATAATCAGCAAGTAAGTTATCCATCTATATATGCTTCAGCAAATTCCACATGATTGAGCAATAAAGAAGCCAATTTACCTTGAGTTTCAACATCCATTAGTCCTTTGATTATATTAGACTTTTTCCAATGGCATTCCCATACACTGTCTCAAACAAACCAGAAAATGTGCATAACCCCAATGAGATGTTCATGAAAGCCATCGGATGAAACCCTACTGGTTCAGTGTTTTTAACAAGGGGCATGCAAATTCCATTGTCATGAACCCCATTTTTCCGCTTAATGTAGAAGTGAAACCACTGGAGCGTAATATGAGATTCACATCAATCTCCTCCAAGGCTTTAACAGAAAAGATGAAAGGAAGCAATTAAAAGAAATATTTTTAGGAAATGAATTGATAAAAGAAAGTGATAATATAAACTTGATATATGTAAACAGCTGAACCTTTTTTCCCAATTGCTCCTACTGCAGAGAGCAAAGGACAAAATTGAAGCCGCACAACTTTATCTTTGCCTGCTACCATTGCACAAAAAAAAAAAAGAGACCTTCATTTGATTCTGTCTCTGCAAAGATAAAGTTGCATGTATTCAAGTTTCATTAACTCATAGCTTTAATCAATCAAAAGAACATTAATTGCTTATATTCACAGATTTGGGGGTTCATCAACTCCTATGTGTCTCCTTTTAAACAATATATTTCTAACCAATGGCAAATAAGCAGCAAAAAATATAAACAGGAAACATTACTCTGGGATTTACAAGGAAATTTATAGTACCTGTAGTGGAAGATGCAACATCAATTGCAAGTTTCACAGCCATCAATTGAAATTGGATGTGAATTGAAATAAAGCAGTCAAGCTCAGTGAGATGCAACAGCAGTAACTGGAATTTTTCTCTATTACCATGCACAGAAAGGTGCCAGTTGATTTTTTTTCATGACACATGAAGCAACAATTGTAGATCCATTCAGAGTTTAAAGATGCATAAGATCAATTTTACCGGGAATATGAGTAAAAGATACTCAGAATGATAAAGATTTCTCTTTTGTTACCTTTTACCCTTAGCCGATAATTCACAGCATTCAGTCTTTTGTGTTCTCTTCTCTGCGCTTCACTCATTTTAGCTCTACCACCTCCCAGTCTTGATTGGTGTGAAGCTTCAAAGGCTTTCTCCTTGAAGAAATTGGTCTTGGTTTGCTTGAGAATATGTCATTCCCTCATGCATTTGCTGATGAAAGAGCCATTGATAAGCATTGTTAGGTTGGTTACATTGATATATATGCCATCTCTAAGGTTGAAGAGGGACTGCTACCTTCGATGTTGTTCTCAACAGTCATTGGAAGAGCTGCAAAACTAGATGGAAATTTAGATGGATTAAACATTTTATGGACTATAACTTCCGTTCAAAACAAAGAGAAATCACGTCTACATTTTTTTATTAAACATTTTCAGAATGCAACTTTTGATCTTAAATAAAACAAATACCTGTTGACATTAGAGCAGACTTAATATAAGCAGCAGCAGCCCCAGATGCTTACGGGCAAGACATGAATGTGCCAGTGGGCAAGACATGAATGTGCCAGTGTTTTTAACGATGCAATTTCTACTGTCAGGAGCCCCATTTTTCCAGTTAATATAGAAGCGAAACCATTGCAGAGTAATCTGAGATTCACATCAATCTCCTCCAAGGCATTTAAAAGAAATATTGTTAGGAAATGAATTGAGATAAGAAGGTGATATATGAACTTTATACATGTAAATTGCTGCACCTTTTTCAGCAATTACTACTGTTGCAAAGAGGCAAGGCTGTTGAAGAACCATATCTAATCTGAGATTCACATCAATCTCCTCCAAGGCATTTAAAAGAAATATTGTTAGGAAATGAATTGAGATAAGAAGGTGATATATGAACTTTATACATGTAAATTGCTGCACCTTTTTCAGCAATTACTACTGTTGCAAAGAGGCAAGGCTGTTGAAGAACCATATCTAATCTGAGATTCACATCAATCTCCTCCAAGGCATTTAAAAGAAATATTGTTAGGAAATGAATTGAGATAAGAAGGTGATATATGAACTTTATACATGTAAATTGCTGCACCTTTTTCAGCAATTGCTTCTGTTGCAAAGAGACAAGGCTAACAATTGAAGAACCATATCTATTTCTTCATTGCAACGATTCATATCTTTATTTGATTCTGTCTCTGTCATGCTCTCCCTGTAGGTAAATATAAAATTGCAAAGAACCAAATGTATCATGGATGTAACTGCAACTATATTCGAGTTTCATTAAATCGTCGCTTTAATCAATTAAAAAAACATTAACTGCTTTATATTCATAGGTCTGGAGGTTTATCAACTTCATTGTGTCTCTTTTTAAACAAAATGTTTCTAACCAATGGCAAATAATAAGCAAAATATATAAACAGGAAATATTACTCTTGGATTTGCTTAGTAATCTATACATTTTTGCAAGGAAACTTATAGTAGCTGTAATGGAAGATATAATACAATAAGTTTCACATCCATCAATTGGAATTGGCTGTGAATTGAGAGAAAGCAGTCGAGCTCAGTGAGATGCAACAGAAATAACTGGTATTTTTCTCTACGACCATATACAGAAAAGTAGACTTACTAGCTGCTAACCCACGCTCCGCCACTGGATCAATGTTATTCAAAATTCTGATAGGAAGTTGTGATTGAGTAGGGCGAAAAGCATTGATTATTTTTCATCATGATTCATGAGGCAACAATATATTCAGAGTTTTAAAAAGCATAAGATCAATTTTACTGGGAAAATGAGTAAAAGACATTCATAAAGATTTCTCTTTCATTACCTTTTATCCTCAGCCATTCACATCATTCAGTCTTTTGAGTTCTCTTCTCAGCGCTTCATTCATTTTAGCTCTACGACCTCCTTGTCTTGATTGGTGTGAAGCTTCAAAAGTGATATAAGCTTAATCATATCTAGAAAACTAGAAATACCCAGAGAAGGACAACGATGATTCATCATCTTCATGCAGACAGACCTGAAGTGAGTTACCTGTTATTATATTTAGGAATCTAAGTGAGCAAAAGCTCCTTTGAAAACAAAAGAAAAAAGAATCAAAATGATCACACCATTAAACAAAAGCACAGCTAGCCTAAGCCTGACTTGATCAATTTGTAAAAGGACATATTAGCATTGGAACAAATAGGCAAAAAAGATGCAGATTTTTTAAATTATATAATTTCAGCTGAATTATCCATATACACCAAATATTTGTGTCAAACAAAGACAAGGTCATTTGTCATTATTAAATTAAATAAAAATTCTCCATATCTACAAAGTCATCAACAAACAGAGCCAGAAAGCTGTTTTGCTTTTGCTCCCATTATTTCCTTTTCTTTCATATTTATCATTCCAACCGCCATTCACCAAGCATCACATGTAACTACTAATTTAAAGGAGGGATCAATTCACCTTGTACTTTGCACATTCAGTATTACTTCTAAAGGCCAATGTTGCCATGACTCGCTGCAATTCTTTCAAATGAGTTGCTCCCTGTGGTGCAAGGTACCTTCAAGAATACGAAATAGCACTAACGTAGTTTCAGCTCGTATCATCAATGAACACCTGAAGTTTGCTCTGTCATCAAAAGAAACAAAAACATTTTTATTCCCTGATTCATTTGCTGCTGAAAGACCAGTCTATAAGTATGGTTAGATTGCTTATGAGGTATGCCATCTCTAAGGTCTGCGATGTCGTTCTCAACACCCATTTGGAAGAGCTGCAAAAAATAGATGGATTAGCTAGATCAGAATATAAATCATGGGAGAATTCAAAAGCAACTGTTCATGGACTATAACTTCTGTTCAAAACAAAGAGAAATCACGTCTTCATACTTTTATTGGACAGTTTCAAATGCAACTTTTGATCTCAAATAAAACAGATACCTGTTGACAGTAGAGCAGACAAAACATAAGAAGCAGCAGCCCCAGTTGCATAAGGGCAAGACATGATGTGCCAGAAATAGTATTGTATAGCTACTCTTGTATCATGTCCAGTTTCTGTCACAGTGGTAGCTTCTGACTGTGCAAAAATATTAACCCCAGGTGCTGTAAGATCAGGGTGCCATGAAATTAAGAAAGAAGGCAATTTAAACAGAAAATTGAGAAAATAGTGATAGGACTTAGACCTTCTAGATGAACAGGGCAAATTCATTATTTTTTTTGATGAGTTTGTGCAATGTTGCGGTTGAGTTTCTAATCAAGAATGAGAGTTAGTTTTGCAATGAAATTTTACAAATAAATGTTATAGAGAACTTAAAGATTTTGGAACTTAAAGATTACATTTGCCGATAAATGCAGCACAAGATCTGCATTCTGCAATCTCAATATACCTGGAATCCTCGAAGTAAGACCTTTTGAGATGTAAGGGTACGTAATTCCCTTGAGATCAAATGAATAAGACAAATAAGGCATATAAGAAAAATAATCTTAATGATCAGACAGCGACAAAGCGAACCTAAAACATATTAAAAAAAAAAAAACACCGAGAACGGCCCGGGCTCTCAAAGCCTTGAGAGAACTCATCATTTTCCATGTTCTCTACTCTTATGAAGCTCAAAAGCTTGGCCTCAAAGTCCCCAGCTTTACCTTTTCTCAAAGTCCACCAGGCACTTTATTTCTTTTTTTTTATTTCACTTTTATTTCTAATTTTGCAGTGAAAAAGGAAAAGAAAACAAAAATCCTCTTATAATTATTGAGTTTTTCATCACCTTGGGAGGAGTTGGCTTAAGCTTGCGAAACATATCACGGAATGCCTCAACTCCGAACGGACACTTGCGAGAAGTTTAAGATTAACATAGAAAACCTGGAAGAAAACAGAAAGAAAAAAAAATGAAAAATAAAACAATTGCAAGAAAGGACGTATGGCGGCATGGGAGGCAAAGAAAAGTCTGGAGTCCCCCATGCACTTTATTTCTATTTTTTTATTTTACTTTTTATTTCTAATTTTAATTTTACAGTGAAAAAGGAAAAGAAAAACAAAAATCCTCTTATAATTGAGTTTTTCATCACCTTGGGAGAGTTGGCTGAAACTTGCGAAACAAATCATGGAATGCCTGAAATCCGAACTCAAAAACAACCATCCGACGGGTGCCCTCCTTCTCCACCCCATTCCACGAAGTTTATTAGTTGCCAAAAAAACGAAACCTGGAAGAAAACAGAAAAAAAATGAAAAATAAAACAATTGCAAGAAAAGAAAATGGGTTAGACAAGAAATAAAGTATAGGACGTACGGCAGCATGGAAGGCAGAAAAGAAGGGCAAAGGAACGGTAAGTGAAAGAAAAGAAGAATATATATATATTACAGAAAAGGGGGACCGGAGACGTGGATATCTGAACGCTGCGTTGAAGTAATAATATAAAATAATTTTACCTGAATTGTCCAATTACAGCCTCGCCTCGAACCCATCTATCATCAATGCAAATATTTGGGATTTGAGCAATCTGAGGCCAGTCGGTACCACTCCCCTGTTTGCAAGTTTCTGCTACCTGGGGACATTCTTTAATTATCAATTCCCTCAGAGATGTTAAACGATCCATCCCTACTGGCAGGGACGGCAGTAGAGGGCACTTTCCAATTTGAAGAAATTTGAGGGAAGTAAGTGCGGGTATCCACTCGGTCAGAGCCGTCAAATTATCACATCTAGAGAACACCAATTCTTCTAAAGATGTCAGTCGACAAATCCCTCCTGGCATGGACGGTAGTTGAGAGCATTTCCCAATTGCAAGAGTTTTGAGTGTGGATATCCACTCAGGCAAAGCCTTCAATTCTGGACAACAGGACAACCGCAATTCTTTTAAAGATGGAAGGCAATGAGTGCTCCGAGGTGCCAAAGATTCCAATTTATTGCATTCCTCAAACTCCAAGTACTCAAGAGAAGTGAGGTTTAGAAGAAACTCCTCTGGCAGAGTTTCCACATCATCAATACACGCTAAACGGAATTTCTTCAAATTGGAGAGAGGAGAAGCAGTTGAAGAACTCCTTGACGACGATGCTGATGGAGCTGATGCAGCGCTAGTGTTGTTCGTCTTCATCATCAGTGTTTGTTGCAACGGCCTTATACTAGCACTGTACAAGTTTAACTCACCGTCCAAAGATGGAAACAAGGGCATGGAGGTCAAGTCAAGGCAGTTATCGATCTTTAATGAGGAAAGGCAAGGAAAGCAGGGCAAATCTGAAGTTGCTCCTTCATTCTCGTTCTTATTCCACCATCCTTTAAGGTGGTCACCACCAGAGAGCTTGAGTTCCTTGAGCGATCGAAAGAACAGTGTTGCTGTTGTTGACGTTGTGGAACAAGATAAGGAAGAAGAAGGGTCTTCTTCTTTACCAATACCAACGTATTCTAAATCAAGCAAATCCACCAGCGTAAGAAACTCCAGATATGGGAGATGATCCAAACGTGGCAGTTGCTGGCAATACCCACCTTGAATTTCAAGTCTGACTAAATTAGTGATGGAAGACAGCCACCTTGAAAACCTCGTTCCATCGTACGCATATATCTTCAACTTTTTCAAATTTGGATGTGGCTCAAGGTTATCCAACAGCAACTCATCCTTCTCACTGTTTCTATCTCCTCTAATTCCCCACTCAAGCTCCAATGATTCCAAGTGTTTCTTCTCTTTCAAATTTGCTTCATTTGATTCTAATTCTACATTCCTCACCATATCCAAGTTTAAAATATCTAAATGTCCTCCAAGGTAATTTAAGTCCCTCAATTCATTTAATGTGGCGCTATCCTTGTTATCAGTGTTCACAATAAACTTTTCCAATCTTTGCAATGAAGTTAGTTTTCCTAAACCTTTTGGCAAGTACTTTAGTTTGTAACAATGTTTAATACTGAGACATTCAAGGCTGATCAATTTTCTTGTATCTTTTGGTAGCTTTTTAAGATTCTTGCAATCATCGAGTAATAGAGTTTGCAAATTATGCAAATTAGTTATGAAGTCAGGAAGTACTTCGATAAGAGTACCAGAAAGATCTAGGGATCTCAAGTGCTTCAACTTACCAATTTCATTTGGCAACATTTTGATATTCGTATAACTGAATAAATCCAGTACACGTGAACAACTTAAGTTTGAAAAACTTGGAATTTGAATTACTTCTGTTTTTCTATGATGATAGATATCAGATCTTAGAATAGTCCTTATCCCCTTTATGGTAATTTTTGGGAATTTTTGGGAAGGGTTGCATTCTAGAAACAGATGACGGACTTTCTCAGGAATCTCTTGTTGGTCATCTTTTACTGTATAAAAACTACTTCCCACAACTAATTGTGCAAGATCATGTATAAGGTCATGCATTTTACAAGTGATATTCCCACGCCAGTCTTTCTTTTCCTCTTGAAAGAAAGATCTTGATAGTAAATCATTATAGCATTGATCACCTAAGTCTACTGACCTCTGGTTTCTATTCGAGGGTTGAATGTAACCTTGTGCATTCCATAGTTGGATCAACCTATCTTTATATATAACAAAATCCTTGGGAAAAATTGCACAAAAAGCAAAACATGGTCTTAGATGACTGGGCAAGTGTTTATAACTCAACTTAAGCACTGGAAAAATATCATCCTCATTGTCAAGCGACTTCCTCCAAGCTTCATGGTCTTCTTTGATTAAAGACCAGAAGTCTTCGGTAGGATTCTGTCGCATCAAACTAGCTAAAGCTTTGATAGCAAGAGGAACCCCTTTACATCTGTCTACAACCTCTTTTCCTATTAGTTCTAGTTTTGTGTCGATTTTATTTTGACCTCTAAATGATACAACATGCTTAAACAAATCCCAAGACTGATCACTGTTGAGACCTTCTAAAACGTAAGGGGAGTTGATCCCCATGGCTAATGCAACGCTTTTATTACGCGTTGTCACCAGGATTTTACTTCCTGGAGCACCGTTTACTAGATATTTTGAGAAGCTATCCCATTTCAAACTATTCTCATTCCAGACATCATCTAAGACAATCAAGTATCTTTTCTCTCCTAAAGCATCTTTAAGTTTTTTTTGTAATATTTGTTTTGGATCTGACTCATCCACTTTCTCCCCAACAGATTTCAGAATATTTTTAATAAGTAGCCTAACATCAAATTGATCAGAAACACATACCCAGATCGTTGGACTAAAATGGTTTTCTATTGTTGCTTCATTGTAAACTAACTGAGCAAGGGCGGTCTTTCCTAAACCTCCAAACCCAACAATGGCTACTATGGAGACGTTGCCCTGATTTCTAGTTGGTTGTAGCAGCAAATCTATGATGTCCTTTTTATTTTTGTCTCTTCCTATGATTTCTGACTTAACCACAAAGGAGTCCGTTTCCCTCCAACTATTCCCGACTCCCATGTCTGTTATAACTCTCTCCCTGAAGTTGAACTTAGCCATGTCTGCTGCCACCTCATCTAATCTCTCTCTAATCTCTTTAACTTTACTATGCATCGTGAGGTTATGTACCTGTGTAACTCTTTCTGCCGAATGAGCCTTCTGTCGAAGGTGTTCATATTGAAATTCATCCAGCAAATCATCCGCATCGTACATTACATCTTGAAGCCGACTTATCCAGTT
Organism: Heritiera fomes; assembly: GCA_032173925.1. Lineage (NCBI taxonomy): Eukaryota > Viridiplantae > Streptophyta > Magnoliopsida > Malvales > Malvaceae > Heritiera > Heritiera fomes. The sequence continues at coordinate 5,230,243 of JAPDPM010000023.1, read as the reverse complement.
TTTCACCAACTCGCTGCTCTCGGCCGCCTGCTCAGCATCAACAAGGAAGGCTTTGACTGTGCCAAGAGTATCTTGAAGCTTCTTCAGCTCCTTATTAGCCCTGCAAATCTCGCCCAGTTCTTGCCAAGCATACGACGCCAAATTGGACAAAATGTTACTAACGGTACCATAGATTATTTCTGCCATTGTTGTAATAAACGGAGCTAGCTATGGCAGGATTCCAAGAATGATATGAAAACGGAAAAAAAAATGAGAGCTTAATTTGGTGATCAAAATGAGCAACAGATTACGCAAGTAGACAATAAATGAATAAGTAAATGAGTAGTTGATTCTATATCTGAATCCAAATATATAGATATATTTGATGTACGTCTGCAACGGTTACTTCACTTGCTTGACTTTGTTATGCGTCTACAACGTTACTACAACGGTTAGTTTATATACTTTGTCTTATGCACTTTTTTTGCTTGACTTTGATATGCGTTTACAACGGATACTACAACGGAAGGCAAGGCCCTTCTGAGTTCGGACCCACCCGTCCTTACCAACTCTGGGAACCCTAGTAGCAGAGCAACTCGCCGCCTCCGCCATGGCCCCCCACTTCTGTGTTAATCCTGTGACATTTCTTATTTAAAATGAACATACAACTGAACTCCTTTTATTATTGCAGTTTTGAAATTCTAAAATTTATCAATCCTTACTTGCCCCCTGATTTGCTTATTTTTATGTTAGGATAATCTATTCTACTCTTATATTAAATTGAGTTCGACTTATATATACTCCATAAAAGCAAAGACATTGAGCAGCGTTTTCATGTTGGATAACAACCAAAGCCATTTTAATTAATGAAAATTATCCCTCCCTTGCTTCTTGTATGTAATAGAAAGAATTTTCTCCTTATCTTTAGAAAAAGAAAATTATCTACATTTATTATTGAATTAAATGTTCAATTATAATAAAAGAACTCTCTAATTACTTATAGTTTTAACACAACATTTTAAGATCAAAATAAATTTTAAAAAAAAAAAGCATGATAATAATAGTACCAGTAATCCAAAAACAATACTGCATAAACAAATACTGGCTCTACGAGGTATGTGTACAGCGACTACTTCATTTACTCGACTTTGGCTATCAAAAAAAAATAAAAAATAAAAAATAAAAAGCTAGATCTTTGATCTAAGTAATGCCTATTTTGACATATATATACACATATACATATACATATACATAGAGAGAAGCATGAATTGTCACGTAACAACTAATTAATAGGCCGATCAACGCATATCTATATGAGAGTAAAATAATTTGTCCATTTATATTATATAGTAATTTCAAAATGATTTTTTTAATTAAGCTACGAAACTGAAATGAATGAAACCATCCAAATAATGAAATCTTGTTTGAAAAGCGAAAAAAAGGATTCTAAAATATTTAGGTTTAATGTTTAAATTTCATTTAAATGTGAATTTGTTCAATTATATGTTGATATTCATGTAATTTTTATATTTACATTTCATAAAAATAAACGAGATGAAACTTAAAAAGTTCAAACTCTAAATCTGTAATCAAATTGAGTTCAAGCTTATTGTATCGTTTACATATCAATTTTTTCTAATCAACATAATATTCTTTCTTAATTACAGGGATAATGAATCTTTTAAGTAGTCCATTTTTTTTTCCTTTGGATTATGATTGAAATTCAAAATCAAAACTTTTTGGCTTTAAAGCCGAACTGAGCTGACATAACTACCACCAAGTTCTCAAAGTCCTATAGCATTTGTATTTCAGGGATGAAGATAAAGAAAGTACAAGCATGTGGTAAACTGATATTCTTGATTTTTAAGTAGGTATGAATGGGTAGGAATTAAAATAAAAATTTATGGATTTTACTTGATAAAAAAAGTCTAATGTAAATAGTATCAACAGAAACTTTTTTATTTTGTATTCTTACTCAAAACAATGAAGAAGTCTCTAATTTAATCCATAGGTTTTCTTGGTTAATGCAGGCCAAGCCATTGGAAAACACCCTGCTCCTAACGGCAATCCTTGTTCCGCTGAGCTCCTTATCGTTGTTGATGGAAGCCTTTGATTCTATTACTCTTCTGTCTTCTCCACAATGGCTTGCCCATGTTGAAGTCAAACTAACCAGAAAATGTGCATAACCCCAATAAAGATATGCTCATGGGAAGCCATTGAAATCGGTGATCCAATTCCAAACAGAAAAAAGGATGAAATCTTACCTTTAGAAACTTCTCCTTTTTTCAAGTTCCTAACTATTCCAGTGCTTTTGACAGAGAATAGCATGGCATTCCCGTGCAAATTCCACTATCATGAGCCCCATCTTTCCAGTTATATTAGAGGAGTGAAACCATTAGACAGTAATATGAGATTCACATCAATCTCCTCCAAGGCTTTAACAGAAAATGATGAAAGGAAGCGTTTAGCAGAAATATTCTTAGGTACTGAATTGAAAAAAGACGGTGATATATAACCTTTTTGTTTTTTTGGTTACAGGTGATACATAGCCTTGATACGTGTAATCTGATGCACTTTTTTCCCCAGTTGCTCCTACAGCAAAGAGCAAAGGTCATACGGCCAGCCTGCTACCATTGCAAGAATTCATATCTTTATTTGATTGTCTCTGTGATGCTTTCTCTGCAGGCAAAGAAAAAATTGCAAAGAACCAAATGTAGTAATCATCATGCATTTAAATGCAGTTATATTCGAGTTTCATTAACTCATAGATAATCACTCAAAAAAAACATTGGGTTCACCAACTTCTTTGTGTCTCTTTTTAAACAAAATATTTCTAACCAATGGCAACGAAGAAGCAAAATATATAAACAGGAAATATTACTCTTGGATTTGCTTATTAATCTAAACACTTTTGCAAGGAAACTTAAAGTACCCGTTATGAAAGATACAATTGCAAGTTTCACATCCATCAATTGGAATTGGATGTGACTTGAGAGAAAGCAATTGAGCTCAGTGAGAAGCAACGGTAGTAACTGGTATTTGTCTCTATGACCATGCACAGAAAGGTAGGGGGAGTACTAAAACCTGAAAGAGAAAAATGTAGTGCACATAGATCAGTTTTAATTAAGTTACTAGCTGCTAACGGATTTTGCAACTTCAAGATAACATGTGCTAATAATGTAGCATAAGATCTGCATTCAGCAATCTCAATATACCTTGAGTCCTGGGAAATAAAACCTTCTGAGATGTCCGGAGCATCTTCACCGTAGTTGTAAGGGTATATTTTTCCATTGAGATCAAATGTATAATACAAATAAAGATCATACGAAAAATATTCTTAATGATCAGATAGGAACAAAGTGAAAATCTCATGTTGCAAATAAGTTAATCTCAACCCAAAACATAAAAAATAAAATATAAAAAACAAAAACTGAGAATGCCCGGGCTCTTTAAGCCTCATCATTTTCCCTCTTTTCTACTCCTGTGAAGCTCAAAAGCTTGGCCTCAAAGTCCCCAGCTTTACCTTCTCTCAAAGTCTCAAGTCCACCACGCACACCAGTCACTTTTATTTCTAAATTTACAGTGGAAAATGATAAGAAAAACAGAAATCCTCTTATCATTGAGTTTTCATCAAGTGGGAGATATGGCTGAAACTTACGAAACAAATCAAGAATGACTGAAATCCGAACTGAAAAACAACCATCTGACCAGTGGCCTCCTTCTTCACCCCATTCCACAGAGTCACGAGAGCAATGTTGGCCAAGAAGTTTAAAGTAGCATATCAAACCTGGAAGAAAACAGAAAAAAAAATAAAAAATAAAACAATTGCAAAAAGCTTCTCCTTGAAGAAATGGTCTTGGTTTGCTTGAGAATGTATCATTCCCTCATATGCATGAATGAATATGCCATCTCTAAGGTTGACCAGGGACTGCTGCCTTCCATGTTGTTCTCAACACTCATCTAATTAGATGTGAGAATTTCAAAGCTCATGGGAGAATTCAAAAGCTCTTTGATTAAACATTTTATGGACTATAACTTCCCTTCAAAACAAAGAGAAATCATGTCTCCATATTTTTATAGGATATTTTCAAAATGCAACTTTTGATCTTGCATAAAACTAATACCAGTTGACATTAGAGCAGACTTAATGGCAGTAGGAGAACATGTTGGATGAAATGACTTAACATAAGCAGCAGCCCCAGTTGCATATGGGCAAGAAATGAATGTACCAGAAATAGTATTGTATGCAACTACTCTTGCGCTTCAATTTCTGTCACAGTGGTAACTTCCACTAAACAGAAAATGGAAAAAATTATTTCATTTACCTATGGAATATCTGTTGTAAATTATTTTCTTGGATGCTTTCGTATAAAGTTGCAGTTGAGTTTCTAATCAAGCATGACAATTAGTCATTCGAAAAAAAAGCTTAACAAACTATTAGTTTCCAATGTTGATTCTTGAATTCATGTGTTTTCTTATTTAATGCAGTTCAAGTCATTCGAAAACACAATGTTATTGTTGCAGATAAATTTTATTATGTAATATAGTATATTCTGAATTTGATAAGTCTGCCGTACGTACAATGCAGAAAATCATGTCCAGATAAAGCCTAAAATATCATGAACACCTGTAATTTTCAATCCCCTTGTATATGATAACATCGACACAAGCTGGAAACAATATATTGAGTTAAAGTAGTGAATTGCAGCCACTCAACAATCTCTCTATAAATATATGCATACCAATGTTTGACTTGTACGGGCAAACACAATATCTTTGAAGAACAAATCTCAACAATCTAACACCCGAAATTATGCATCCCTATCTGCACTATTAATTCATTTATTTTGAATTTAAGCTCAATTTACTCGAGTAACAAGTCAAGTAAAATTCAAATATTTTAATATCTAATTCGAACTCACGAGCCTAATAGAGCTTTCCATATGTCATGACCAGAAACCCCTGACGTACACTTAACATTTACATTTATTTCACTTACCCAATTTACGGATTAAATTTTTTCCTTTTCGATTTATGGTTTGTATTCAATGTTAGTGTAGTCACTAAACGATTTGAACTTATCCTTTTCATTTCGATTCAACTTTACTAACTTATTCTTTGATCCAAAGACGAGTTAAATAACTCTCTAAGGCATATAATGATCATTTTTAATCCATAATGTAATCTTGCCTAAAAAAACCTAAATTGAAAATATCCTCCTTTATATTTAGAGATTTCCTCAGATAAAGAACCTGTAAAACGTTATCACCTATCATAATCCAATCATACTAAATCAATTCCACTCTCCACACATTCACATCATAATGTAATTCATCAAATAATTATCATGTCAACATTTCTAATATCCACCATTAATTATCACATACATATCAAATCCAAGAACACACTCGATCTTCATATCACTTACAAAATAATTCTAAAACGATCTTAAGTTACATCTCATGACATAAGCAAACTATACTGTGTAATCTTTATAGAATGTGCATGTAAACAAAATAATACATTATCTGTATACCTCAAAAAATAGCGAAAGCAAGCTCAAAGGACACTAGTATGTACCTACGCTTGGTACGGTCCCTAATGACCCACACAGAACTCCAAACGTGAACTCTAGCTCGTATGATATGTGATGATGTTAGAAAGGGGTGAGCAAACCACGACTCAGTAAGTAGTTTATGTAAACGCATGCTAGGCTCATGTCGATCTACATGCAAGTGTACAAAACATATTTCAGATTGCTTTAAGCGTAAGCCTCAAAATACTGAAATCGATATTGATTAGAAAATGAATTTCTTAAACACATGGTTCAAAACAGATAAATGTACTAAACTGATAACTAATAAAGTTAATCCTAAGCCTCTAAATACTAAAACCAATTATTGATAACAAAATAGTTTTTCTTATGCATTTAGTTCAAAACTGATAATCGTACTAAAATTTAAAAATCAATAAGTTTAGTAATGAGATCTCAAAACACTAAAAACTGATACAATTAACGAAATAGATTTCTAATACACAGTTTAAAACACAACCACTATACACCGAGTTCAAAACACAATCACTATGCACATTAGTTGAAAACACAGTAACTATGCATGAATTCAAAACACGGTGGTTATGCACATGAGTTCAAAACACGGTAATTATACACGAATTCAAAACAAAGTGACTATGCACATGAGTTCAAAACACAGTGACTATGCACGAGTTCAAAACATAGTGACTATGCACATGAGTTCTAAACACGGTAACTATGCACAAATTCAAAACACGGTGATTATGCACGAGTTCAAAACAAATAATCTTATGAAAATAGATACTCAATGGAGTTAGGCAAAATGCCTCGAAATACTAAAAACTGATACTGAAATCAAAACAGATAAAGTTTACGAAGCCTCATATCACTGAATTGAAAATGTAATCAAAACATACATTGATCAAGTTTGGCATAAAGTCTTAAATACTGAAATGAAACTGAAATCCAAAACGAATATTGATAAAGTTTGGCATTAAGCCTCAAATACTAAACTGAAACTGAAATCAAAACAGATACTGATAAAGTTTGGCATAATGCCTCAAATACTGAACTGATCCGAAATCAAAACAGATACTGATAAGTTTTGACATAAAACCTCAAATCACTGAAAATTGATACTGAAATCAAAACAAATACTGATAAAGTTTGGCATAAAGCCTCAAATCACTGAAAACTGATATTGCTAAAGTGTAGGCAAAGATCCCTGATAACTGATACCGATATCCATCTTAGCTAGTGATGGATGAGTGTCGCAAACAACACAATACCTATGGCCATAGAGTTACTCCAGTCCTGCGTGCAGACAAGAACTAAAACTTGTCTATTGGTTTTCTAGACAAGCCTGATAATGCTTAGAGCACGAGGCTCGTAAGGCGCAGATACTGATATTGAAAGTCTAGAGTACAAAGCTCGATAGACGGGTAATGTAACCTAAAGCGAAGCTCAATAGGCTCTAAATGACCTGAAGGTCAATGTAGCTGCCCAAAATCAAATATATAGCAAAAAATTGAGTACTGATCGAAACCCTTTAATTCAGAAAACGGATTACTGATTACTTATCAAAATCCTTTAGTTCAAAAAACTGATTAATGAATACTGATCAAAATCCTTAAGTTCAGAAAATGGATTACTAATCAAAAACTCAACTTAGTAAGACATAACGTATCTTCAAAATTCAAAGTACATCACTATGCCTACCTGGGCGCATGGATTTCAAAACACAAATCAAAACAGTTTTAAAGTTTACAAATATGCGTAAAAGCCATTGTTACAGAGTTAGTTCAAAACTATACTTTTCAAGCTCAAGTGTAATGCCAAGTATTATAAAGCTTATGCATACAATAGTTCGAGTCAAAACATGTTATGTGTAAATTCACATGTGTATCAATGGAATACCTCTACGTACTTTGCATGGTAGCCTAGTGAAATTTTTAATGCGAACCATGCACACATACAGTTAGTCTAAACAAACTAGACAACAAGATTCATGTAATAACTTAAACACTTGAACATTTTATTTCACACAATAAGCAAGCTTGGCCGGCCACAACACATAAATCATATAACACAATTTTCAATCTCGGCCCAAGCATCATCCAAATTCACAATTCAGTCATACCTTACATCTTACCTTAATAACCTGATCAATAGCATCACAACGCTTAATTTCGAAAGTTAGGTAATTTATTTATAAAAAAAAAAATCTCGTACGAGATGATACTAGCGAAACTTTACTTAATCCACTTACCTCAAGCTAAGCAAATATCTTCTCCAAACCTCCAAATCAAAGCTCAATCTTCCACATTAGTCCATGTCACTACAAACCATATCGATCACATATCTAAGTCATATTTACATGCTAAAACATATATCTCAAAACCAAAATCAATCAAGTTTATTTCTACACCAAGAGTTAACTCTTTATTATTATACTAGTGAAATATATATATTGACATACACATGTATATATTTGCATGCATACAAATATATATATATATATATGTGTGTGTGTGTACATCAATCTTAAACCAATGTATAGTTTCTTGTCATTGAAAGACCTTCCTTCGTCGAGTCCTTCTCTTCTACTTATACCATTCATTTCACTAGTGTGTGTATATTTCTATAACGCATCAACACATCAACAGCTAAAATAACACTTATCATTGTTTTAACAAATATACTTATTGATCACGGCTAAAGTAAATATTTTTAGCCCATGGATCCTTTAGTTATTTTCACTTCTTATACACCACCATCACTTCATTAATATCATGTCATCATCACAATTTAACTCAACAGAACAAACAATTTCTTACCTTTGAAACTCACAAAACCGAGCTCCTCTTCTTTTTATTTTATTTTATTTTATTCTTTTCTTTACTTTGTCTTTTGCTTTGGTAATGTACGTTGCAGCTCTTGGTTTTCCTTCTCCATTCCTGCTGATTTCCATTTCAGTTTTGGGCTGTTCTTCACGCCCTTGCTTCAGGCCTTGTATAACCTCTCGGTTTAAACCTCTAGGGTGCTGTCCAGAACTGAGAATGAAGCTTTCGTTTCTCTGCTTCCACGCCAGTTTTCTTTGCAGCCAAATCCACCTCAAGCAGCCCATGAACAATAGCCCAAAAGATCCCCTATGCAGCAACCATCGACAGCCCCAAGCAATACCTTCTTCCTCTGTTTCTAACAGCAGGCCGATAGTCCTTTGTAACAGCAGTCAAAGCAGAACCGAAATGGCCTTCAAGCACCACAATCAGCCGAGAGTTCCTGCCTTCAATCTTGCTTTCTCCCTCACTTCTTCAGCTCAGCCAAGAATCGCCACTCCTAGCTGCTACTGCCGCTGCCTCACGGTGACAGTAGCTTCTTCCTTTCTTCCCTCAACTAGTAACCACTTCAAAGGTGCCCAAACAATACCATTTCCTACTGCTTTAAACCTCGTTTCAGCAGCCCAAACACAGCCCTTAGGTGCTCTGTTTGAGCACCACATTCATCTTCCAACATCCCTTCCGGAGCCACGATGTTATCCTCCAAAACCATCCAAACCCCCAGCATTCAGCTACATAAAGCAGCCCCAAAGTGCCACCGCTGAAGGCTGATTTCAGCCTTCAGACCAGTGTTGAACACTGCCTCAAAACCCAGTCATCCAGCCTTGATTTGCTCCTCTGTTTCAGCCATCAAGAATGCCCCTTCAACCTTGATTTTTCTGCTCTCACGCCAGCTCTCTCCTCCAGATCTATCTTTGCCAATGACAACTAAAGCGACGGTGGGGCGCGAGGCGTCGTGTCCTTTCTCTGTCCCAATCTCTCCATCTTCCATTTTCTTTTCTTCCCCTCCACTGTCTCAATCTTCTCTCTCGGGTTCACTTATTTCCCCTTCCTTTTCTGCCTTTCCATCAGCTGCTAGCAGTTTCCAGCGCCGGCAGCAAGAAGGGTGGGTTTCTGGCGCCCTCTCCTCTTGTTTCTTTCACGTTTCCTTTCTTTTTTTTATTTTTATTTCTTTATCTTTTTGGTTTTGGCAGATGCAAAGCCTCTGCCTTTGTTTTTCAAATCCTGCTGGGAAAATCGAGTGACTTCCTTTGAGTACCGTTTGGTTCGCGAAATGAAGGGTATTTCTAAACACAACCTAATGAGTGTTGGGTGCACTTTAAGTAAATGATTTTTTTTTTTTTTACAAAACTAACTTTTGATAATGTTGTCATCATATCCTCCCAATCTCACACACCTGAATTCTCTCATTTTCCCTTCTTTTCACATATTACTGGAAGTTCGTTAAACACTGTCTCAGCAGCTTCCTGCCGAGACTGATAATATGATCTTGGCAGTTGACTACCGATATCTGTGTTAAGGGCTCTTATTATATTAGAGGTGCTGCATGTTTTTGTCATGATGCTGCAATTTATGATGCCCTTGCTTTAAGACCCTGATTCTGCAAACTAGATTATTCTTAGCCTTACAATTAATTAAATTAGTTCAATGTGATAAAGTGGGTATGGCTGCAAATTTGAGGGATTTTGTATATACTGATTTTAAGAGAAAGGGGTATAGATTAATCTAGTTGGAAAGATAAGAATATAATAGTAATAATTGCATCAGGTGGGAGACGTTTTCATCCAGCTTTTGTCGGATCATCAGGTCTTACAAGGGGTCTCACTGGTTTTGAAGGAGTCAGTCGAGCCAGTAAGCCACTAGCATTCTCATATGGAAAGTTGTCGGAGGCTACAAATAAATGAGGTTTACTGGCAGGAACTTCAACAGGTTCCATCTCCAATGATGAAGACATTGTTTATCCAGCAATAGATCAGACGGGAAGTGGGGCAACACTTTCTATTCAAAAAAAATTTTCCAACAGCACTAAGGTGCCGTGAAGGTTATTAACTGCACGGCACTTTAGTGCCGCACAATTATTAACGGTGGCGGCAATTCATTATCGCTGCAGAATCCATATATAATTGTTTTTTTCAAAAATTTAACATTTATATCCATTTAAACGAGAAAAAAATTAATATTTAACATCTGTAATTGAACACAAAAGTTACATTTATTTTATTAACTTTAAATACTCAAGGATTTGAGGAAATGAAAGTTAGGAAAAAAGTTTTGTGATGTGAGGGTGTGGGTGTGCCGTGAGTGAAGGGGTATAATAGAGTGAAAAATAGATTTAGGATGTAAGTAGCAAAAAGGTTAAGAGAAATAAAGAAATTAGGGTGTGAGTAGCAAATAGGGTGTGTTTAGATATTATTTGGATGTGTTTAGTTACTCTCCGAAATAAAATATAAAAAGAATGAAAAAGATATTTTATGAAAATAAAAATATATATAAAATAGAAAACATATTATACTGTTTAATTTATTAGAATAGAATATAATAGAAATTAGTATTAATATGATTGGTTTAAAATAAAGAATATGGTTGGAATAAATTTAGAAGATCATTTTACCTTTTTATTAAATAACTATGACTTATTGTAAGATTAATTATAATTAAATAAAAATTAATTTTAAATAACTATTAATTTTTATTATAAATTATTTTTATTAATTATTAAGTATTAATATTAATTAAACTATCACTTTAATTATTTAATTAAATTTTTTAATTATTAATTATTATTACTTATTGTAGTTTAAGAATATTTAATTATTAATTAATTTTTCTAATTATTAATATTAATTAATAAAAACAAGATTTTTGTTTATCTAATTAATAAAACAAAAAGCAACCTAAAAATTAATTAAAAAATTAATTCATTTCAATGTAAGAAATCTGGGCATTTGAATGCTCAAATTCGTTAGAAAGTAATTGGCATTTGAATGCCCAAATCGTTTGTTGCGGTTTTTTGGGTAATCTGCAAAGATGAGAAAGAAAGATTTTTGGTTGAAATTGCAGAATAAGATGGAAAGGAGCAGAGGAGAGAAAGGCAACAGAAAGAAAAGCAGAAGAGATGAGATAAAAAAAAGCCTTCGTTCGAATGTAAATTCAAAAAAAATTCAACGATACAGTAGGAAGAAAAATTTTTTTAACCCATTCCCTTTCTCACATAAAACAAAATCGACGCCATCCATGAGGAATTCTAATTCTTCAACACACGGAAATTGAACATTTCCGAAGAAAGCAAAATCGGAGCTAAAAATTGAACCAAAAAGAAGAATTGTGGGCCCGCCCGGAATAAAAGAGGAAAAGAAAAGTCTTTCTGATGAAGCAAACATGCTATTAGAAGCTAATTTCGGTTTTCCTCCCCTTTTTTAATTTTTATTTTTATTTGTTATATATATACAAGTTTATGACCCGCGCGATGCACTAAAATTTTGTATATTTAAAAGTGATTGTTAATAAAAATAAATTTTATTTACAATTTAGTTATTTAGATGATAAAATTAAATATATAATTAATTAATCTAATTTAATCGAAGTAAGAAATTAATTTATTAATATAAAATCTTATAAGAAGAGAAATTAATTTATTAATATAAAATCTTATAAGAAGATATAAATAAGAAATGATGATGAATGAAATATATAAATAATGCATTCGAATATAAGAAACACTAACATAAAAAAAAATACATCCAACACTTAAATTAAAAACTAAAAGTTCAATCATCGAAAAAAAAATATCTTCAGTTCTGAGAATCTTCAAATGATGCTGCTAGATATATACTCTTACAATTATGTTTACATCATACATAATTGTTATCTATTTATAGAACACAAAGAATTCAACTAATTAATGAATAAACGTAAAACTTTACTCGCGTGTACATATTTTTTTTGCAGGTGTTTGAAGGAAATTAGTTATAAATTAATATGGTACATAGATATTGTTAGAGAGACAAACAAAAATAATTAACGAAGGTGAGCAAAATTAAAACAAACAAAGATTCGAAGAAGCTTCCCTATGCTATCATTGTAGTTAGTTTTATTTATTCAAGTCTCTGCCAAAACCTCACCAAGACAACCCTAAGATCAGATGTCTTATATTTTATGTCTGATCAACAAATCAGGCAAACACTGAATCTTTACCGAGATGCCAGTTTATGGCGAGCTTTCAAAGCCACGGCTGTCGTGGAGAGACAGACAAATGACCTAAAATACCAAGATTTGTTGTTCACCAAGAACGTTAACAGGAACATAGAAAAAAGCACATCACTGATCAAATTAGTCTCTTTATTCAAAAAAAAAAAGTTGTGTTCATTTAAATTCCATGAGTTACTATCCACTTTTCCGTTTAAGCCTATAATAGCTATGCCAAGAAATTTGTTCAATCTCCTCCCACCTTCTGCCAGTCCCTCAATCCCAATATCTCACAATTGTACACCAAAAGGCTATCAAATGTTTGAATATATACCTAATAGATATTTGCACGTAAGTTTTTTGTTTCGCTTGTATTGAATGTCAATTAGGCATTTTCACATACAAGTAATACTGTTGGATCGAATTTCTAAAGATCAAACTTTATAAGATCAAAGGTAAAATTACCTGAAATGAGGACTTGTTTTTGATGTTTTTGTTTTGACATTGTGCAAACTTGTAACAGGAGCAACAAAAATTAGAGCAGATGGTTGAATTATTTTGGATTAAAGATTTAGAGTGAAGATTACAAAAGATTATTAGAATGTGGATTCGGAATAAGAATTGTAGAGGGATATTAGAATGTGGAAAGAGCAGTTTTAGAGTAAATAGAACTATTATTAGAATATGGTTTTTATTTATTAATTAGATAATAAAGAATTTAAAATAGATTTGATAATAATTTTAAAAAATTTGATTAGATATTAATTTTAATATCATGAAAATTTTGATAAAGATGTGAATATTAAATATTTATTAACTTAATTAATTAATTTATTTCTTTAAAATAGATATTAGTAGATAATTTGATAATATAACTAAATAATGTTTAAAATTTGAATAATAAATATTTAAAAGGGATAAATAGATAATTGATAAAATATTAATTAGTTTTAAAATATAGTTTAAAAGAATGGAAATTTAGATTGTTCCCTCTTTTACTCCACAATTGAGGTTAACTGAAGCATTATCTTGCTAATGGTCAGTTTTTTTTAATAACCACTAATTTTTCGTTTTTTGAAATAAATTTGAAAGTATCAGTTATTAGTTTAAGATTGTTTCCTCTTTTACTCCACAATTTAGGTTACCTGAAGCATTATATTGCTAATGGTCAATTTTTTTAATAACCACTACATTTTTGAAATAAATTTTCTGTTTTTGAAATAAATTAGAAATATTTAAATAAATCTTATTAGTTGTCAATTAACTTATCAGCCAACTCTTAAACTCTAAAAAAAATATCATAACAGCAATTACACAAAACTGACATACAATTTTGTTTTTCCTTTTGCTAACAGTAATGAGGTAATTAGTTAACCTGAAATTAATTAAGTAAAAAAGATAATTTAAAAGAAAATAAAAATTTGAAATAAATGAAGCTGTGACACGTGTTACTCATGTTTTCTGAAATATAATATATATATATATATATATATGATTTCCTATTTAATATACATTTTTCTTGTATATTATATATATGTTTATCATCTCCTTATATATAGAAATATATATATATATATCTTCCTTTATTTTAAATTAACATATGTATTTAACATTTAATATATATATATTCCTTATTAAATTTATATATGCATTTTAATACTCATGTATACCATATTTAATTTAGCACACGTGTCCTTTGTTTAGTTATTTAAATATATATTTATTTGTTCTTTTAATTTATCTATTCACTTATACATACTTGCACATAAGTTTGTGAGTGCATATATATAATTATTAACATATTTCAGTATTATATAAAAGTATCAATTATCTTCTTTATTTAATTTATATATATATATATATATATATATATATCCCGAATCTATATATAATCTAAAATTATATATATTAATAATTTATAGTTAAATGCACTAAACTCTTATCTCCGATTCATTACTAAAAATAATAACTTTAGAATACATCTCGATACTTAGTTTATTTAAATTTCTTCATTTATTTTACAAATTCGATACAAAAATTCGCAGTCTTCACATATTAATATTCTTATATTTTATTATTAATTTCTTATTTTACTCTTATAATATATGGCTGGAAAAAAATAAATTGAACCAATCTAGTTGAGTTCAAACTTATTGAGTTGAGCTTGAACTATTCTAACATTTTGTTGAGTTGAATTTGGGCTTAAAAAACTAAACTCGATTAAGCTCAAATCGAGTTTCGAGCTTCAAATTTTCGAATTGAATCAAGTCAAACATGGTATTAAATCATCTCAATTAGGTTCGATTACACCCTAATAAGAAAGAGGTGTTGACTGCTAAATAATTATTCAATTCCTGCAAAATAAATGTCACATGTTTCAATCGGTGAATAAATATAGAAATTAATAAGGCTACCTACCATTCCAAATAAACACATCATAGCCAATGCTTCTATGGATAACCCTGCACCGGACAACGATGCCCCTGTCAGTTCTCTAGGGATTTTCTTGTAGAGAAAGGAAAGAATAAATGATAAATAAAATAGGCCTACCTTTGTACTAACATTTGTTTACCACAAAACAGAAACTCTAAACAGAAAAAAAAAAAAAAGAAGAAAAAGAGGAAGAGTTTTAACCAAATATGAGATCAAGCAGAAACCAATGTATCACTCATCTTCTGAACCCCTGAAATTCAATACATTTCAAGCCAATCCTGCCCCATTACACTAACATATCCATCAATATATAAATAAAGACAAGCAGTAAAAGCCTATATAACTACATGCTCAATCTAAAGTAAAGAGCCCTCTGCTTCTAATTTGACATGAAATTCACCTGGACCTTCAGTCATATTAGCAACAATCAGCTAATACCAGAATGCATGCCAAGACTCATCCATGTTACCGCACACTTGGGATATGCAAACTGCTAGATATACCCAATTCCTTTTATTTTCTTTACTTTTCGATACATGATCAGAAAAAAACTGTAACAGGCAACAACATGAATCCAATCAAAGTTCAAGGCTATTTTTTACAGAACAAAGACTAACTCAACCTTTTCCTATTGCTCTTAATAAATTGCATGAAGATGATACAACAATAAAGGAAAATGACAAAAACAGCTCTTACTTCAAGGTCCAACATCAAGAATGTATTCTAATTTGGCTTTGCAGTCAAATGGAAGTTACACAAAAGGAATGCACCTGATGTTAAAATCAATACGTAAAAAGTCCCCATCAGAACTATTGTCAACAATAACAGATGTAGAGGTGCTGACGGCTAAATAATTATTCAATTCCTGCAAAATAAATGTCACGTATTACAATTTACAATGGATGAAAAGGAACACTACTTTCATTGCAAGGTAGCAGCTTCATTCCTAAACTATATGCCAAGCGCTTCAAATCAAATGGAAGTTGGACTAAATAGAAAGGCTACCTGCCATTCCAAACAAAAACACCATAGCCAATGCTGCCATCGGACAGCGATGCCTCTGTCAAATCTCTAGGGATTTTCCTGTAGAGAAAGGAAAGAATAAATAATAAATACAATAGTTAACTTCAAACTGATATTTATTTAGATAACCAAGAATTTCAGCAGACGACTTTAGTCTTAAACCTCAATAACTTTAAACAAGAATTTCAGCTCATTCACTATCAAACCTTTAGCAACCAAACAAGAATTTCTCAAAAATTATTCAAACAGATATATTCCAAAGCCTATATCAGCGCTTTCATATCAAATGCTTAGATCCATCAAAATTTCGAACTTAAATTTAAAAAAATATGCGAAGAATGGAAAGAGAAATGGGAGATCTGAACCTGTAGAAATCGACGGATTTGATCTTGCTAGAAGAAATCATGACTACGATTAACCAATCGTAATCAGATTTCAAAGAGAAATATATAAAAAAAGAAAAAGGAGAGAGAAGTTTAAATCCCAGAGGTCTGGCAATGGAGAAAATGCTTCTTCCGAGAGTGTCAAGGGTGAGTGCGGAGCAAAGGCGTTTGTTTAACGACGATTAATTGGCTGTGGTAGATAGCAGCCTAACAGTGGGGATAAATCGGGGAGTTGACCTCTTAAATTCGGCCACGTCGGATAATGAGGGGCAAGACTGGGTCAAAAATCTGAATAGTGCAGTTTTAACATTTTTTTATTTTTTAATGAAAGGTTGCTTCGTAAATTAAAATAAAGAAATTATTATTTTATTTATCGTTGGTGAAATTTTTTTAATTTTACAAAGGAATTTAAAATAATAACATATCTTATTTTTTTATTTTTTATTTTTTTAAAATATTTTTAAAAAATATATATAATCATCTTAATTCTACTTGTGAAATTAAAAAACTCAACCGATGATAAATAAGATAACAATCCAATATCTTTTGTATTTATTTCTAGATTTGCCATTATGATATGTGATTGGTGCACTAATAAATGACTGTCTAAAATAATATTTTATTTTCGATTATGTCAAAATACATTGAAATTGATTTAATCTGAAAGTATAACATATCAAGTTACTTATAAATTATTTAAAATAAATTCATTAATTATTTAAATTTAAGTTATTTATTTTTTGAACTAAACTTGTACTTTTAAATCTAAATTCAATTAAACTCAAATTGAATTTCGAATTTTAAATTTTTGAGTCAAGTTGTACTCAAACTTAATATTAAAAATCACTTCATCTTAGTTAGAGAGATCTTTATATAAAACGGTTATTCCACATCAGTATATATTACTTTCATTCAAATTGTTTCACGTAATCATATTATTAAAAATAGTCAATTATTTATTACAAGTCACATATTATAATTAAATAATAAATATTTATTTTAAGAGATTCATTAATAATTTTGATAATAAAATATTAATTTTTTTAATAAATTGATTACATAATATAATTTAAATGCTGACATAGAATAACCGTTTCATACAATTTTTTTTCTCTTAGTTATATCTTGCGTCATTATAGAATATTCTTAATTATTAACGAACTTTAAGTTAGAATTTTTTTAATTAAACAAAGTTAATCAATCTTGAAAGACGTAACTTCATTAAATTTAAATGTAAAAAATGAAGATATAAAAGCGAATCTAACATACTCTTAGTAGATTTTACCATAATGAAAGATGAAGATATAAAAGCGAATCTAACATACTATTATGTAAAAAAACAATGACAGCCATGGATTTTACCATAATGAAAGATGAGACTACAATATCCCAAAACTATCCTCTATGTTCATAATCAAAGAACCTCTGAATTTAGGCCACTGCTCAAAGCACTTCGGGTGTATATGCACGGCCAAGATGGAAAAAAAAGCTCGAACTCTCATGTGGCCACGTCATTTTTCTTTCCAATTTTGTCCCTTTTTCTCTACTTTCAACCTTTGCCCGCCTGAGTTTTGGAAGTTTGCTCGGTGTTGCTTGGCGCGTGTTCCCTTCCTTTTTGCCTGATTCTGCTCTCATGCATGCGTGCTTATCTTCCTTTTCCTAGTTGATTTTGAAAGAAGATAAGGGTTTTCCTCGATCACCTTTTAGTCACACCTAAATAGTGTTGTTTGCCCTGATGCAGAGACAAAATAGTTAGAAAAACCTTTTTTATAATCAAGCATTGAGAAAAGGATGTGCAGAATCAAGAACAAAAACAGAAGAAGGCAATTTACCTGGAATTTCAAGATCCATGATTCTATTGCTATTCACCACAATAGCATTCCCAAGTTGAAGTCTACACTGTCTCAAACTAACCAGAAAATGTGCATAACCCCAATAGAGATATATTCATGGAAAGCGATTGAAATTGGTGATTCAAACAGAAAAAAAGAATGAAACCTTACCTTTACCTACTTCATATCCCATCGTTCAGTGTTTTCAAACTTTATATCCCATGGTTCAGTGTTTGTAACCACGCAAATTCCATTGTCATGAGCCCCCATTTTCCCAGTTAATATATAAGTGAAACCATTGCATAGTAATCTGAGATTCACATCAATCTCCTCCAAGGCATTTAAAAGAAACATTGTTAGGAAATGAATTGAGATAGGTGATATAGGAACTTTATACACGTAAATTGCTGCACCTTCTTCAGCAATTGCTCCTGTTGCAAAGAGACAAGGCCAACAATTGAAGAACCATATCTAATTCTTTATTGCAACAATTCATATCTTTACTTGATTCTGTCCCTGTCATGCTCTCCCCGTAGGCAAATATCAAATTGCAAAGAACCAAATGTATCATGGATGTAAATATTCGAGTTTCATTAAATCGTAGCTTTAATCAGTCAAAAAAACATTAACTGCTTTATATTCATAGGTTTGGAGGTTTATCAACACATTGTGTCTCTTTTTATCAACACATTTATTATTTTTCATGATACACAAGGCAACAATTGTAGATCAATTCAGAGTTGGTAAAAAACATTCAGAATGATAAAGATTTCTCTTTTATTACCTCTTATCCGTAGCTGATAGTTCACACCATTCAGTCTTTTGAGTTCTATTCTCTGCGCTTCACTCATTTTAGCTCTACGACCTCCCTGAAGCTTCCAAAGCAAAATAAGCTTAGTCATATCTAGAAAACTAAAAATACCCAGAGAAAGGACGACGATTATTCATCGTCCTGCGGACAGACTTGAAGCAAGTTACCTGTTACTATATTTAGGAATCTAAGTGAGCAAAAGCTCCTTTGAAAACAAAAAAAAAAGAATCAAAATGATCTGAAGTGAACCTCATCTCAGTTATACCCTATGTCATTGAAAATTATCCACCTTTGTGTCAAACAGAATATTATTCTTAATTATTGACAAACTTTAAGTAGGAATTTTTTTAATCTTGAAAGAAGTAACTTCAATTAATTTAAATGTAAAAAATGAAGAAATAAAAGCAAATCTAACATACTCTTAGTATTATGTAAAAAAACAATGACAGCCATGGATTTCACTGTAATGAAAGATTGAAGTTAGGCCACCGCTCAAAGCACTTGAGGTGTGCAGGGCCAAGGTGGAACCGTTTGAAAAAAAGCTTGGACTCTCATGTAATCACGCCATTTTCTTTCCATTTTTGTCCATTTTTCTCCTCTTTCAACTTTTGCCCGCCTATGTTTTGGAAGTTTGCTCACTATTGCTTGGGGTGTGTTCCCTACTTTTTGCCTGATTCTGCCTTCATGCACGTGTGCTTATCTTCTTGGCGTGTGTTCCCTACTTTTTGCCTGATTCTGCCTTCATGCACGTGTGCTTATCTTCCTTTTCCTAGTTGATTTTGAAGGAAGCTAAAGGTTTTTCCCAATCACCTTTAGCTACATCTTAACTAGTCAGAAAAACCATTTTTATAACCAGGCATTGAGGAAAAGGATGTGCAGAATCAAGAACAAAAAAACTATAGAAGGCAAGTTTTACCTGGAATTTCAAGATCCATCAGTCCTTTGATTCTATTACTCTTCACCACAATGGCATTCCCAAGTTGAAGTCTATACTGTCTCAAACTAACCAGCAAATGTGCATAACCCCAATAAAAAGACATGTTCATGGAAAGCCATTGAAATTGGTGATTCAAACAGGAAAAACAAAAAAGAAAAGAATGAAACCTTACCTTTACAAACTCATTGCCATACGCCCAATTTTTCCATTTAATATAGAAGTGAAAACATTGCAGAGTAATCTGAGATTCACATCCATCTCCTCCAAGGCATTTAACAGAAATATTGTTAGGAAATGAATTGAGATAAGAAGGTGATATATAAACTTTATAAATGTAAACTGCTGCACCTTTTTCTGCAATTGCTCCTATTGCAAAGAGCCAAGGGCAAAAATTGAAGACCTGCATCTAATTCTTCAAGTAATATATGGCTAGTCTTCGATCATCGCAACAATTCATGTCTTAATTTGATTCTGTCTCTGTGATGCTCTCTCTGTAGGCAAATACAAAATTGTAAAGAGCCAATGTAAAGAGCCAATATTCGAGTTTCATTAACTGCTTTAATCAATCAAAAAAATTAACTGCTTTATGTTGGAGGTTTATCAACCTCTTTCTGTCTCTTTTTAAGCAAAATATTTCTAACCAATGGAAAACACGAAGCAAAACATATAGACAGGAAATATTACTCTTGGATTTGCTTAGTAATCTAAACATTTTTGCAAAGAAACTTATAGTACCTGCAATGGAAGATGTACAATTGCAAGTTTCACATCCAGCAATTGGAATTGGATGTGAATTGAGAGAAAGCGGTTGAGCTCAGTGAGATGCAACAGAAGTAACTGGTATTTTTCTCCATGACCATGCACAGAAAGGTAGAGGGAGTACTAAAACCAGAAAAAGAAAAATGTACATAGATTAGATTATGTTATAAAACCCATGCTCCGTCACTGGATCAATCTGGATCAATGAACACTAAAATACTGATAGGAAGTTGTGACTGAGTAGGGCAAAAAGCATTGATTATTATTCATCCTACACGAGGCAACAATTGCATATCCATTCAGAGTTTTAAAAAGCATAAGATCAACTTTACCGGGAAAATGAGTAAAAGACATTTAAAATGATAAAGACTTCTCTTTCATTACCTTTTATCCTCAGCCAAGATAATTCACATCATTCAGTCTTCCAAGTTCTCTCCTCTGCACTTCACTCATTTTAGCTCTACGACCTGTCTTGATTGGTGTGAAGCATCAAAAGCGAAATAAGCTTAATCATATCTAGAAAACTAGAAATAGCCAGAGGAGGACCATGATTATTCATCTTCATGTGGACAGAATTGAAGTGAGTTCCCACTATTTTATTTAGGAACCTAAGTGAGCCAAAGCTTCTTTGAAAACAAAAGAAAAAAGGAATCAAAATGATCTGAAGTAGAGCTAGCCTAAGCCTGACTCGACAGGTTGTAAAATGGACAAATAATTTTAGCTGAAATATCCAAATACACAAAATATTTGTGTCAAACAAATAATTTGTCCATTGTTAAATTAAATAAAAATTCTCCGTATCTAAAAAGTCATCAATGATGCAAAATAAACAATAGACCTCATTAAGTAGACAGAGCCAGACAGCTGTTTTGCTTTTGCTCCCATTATTTCCCATTTTTTCATATTTATCACATGTAACTAACGAACTTAAAGGAGGGATCAATTCACCTTGTACTTTGCACATTCAGTATTACTTCTAAAGGTCAGTGTTGCCATGACTGGCTGCAATTCCTGTAAATGAGTTGCTTCCCATGGTCAATTATAGCAATTCTTACAATTCTGCAATTCTGCAATTCCAGAAGTCACGAAGGCAATATTAGTGAAGAAGTTTGAGAGGTAGCATTCCAAACCTGGAAGAAACAGAAAGAAAAAAATGAAAAATAAAACAATTGCAAGAAAAGAAAATGGGTTAGACAAGAAAGAAAGAGAAAGTAAAGGACGTATGGCGGCATAGGAGGCAGAAAAGAAGGCCAAAGAAAAGGGTGGGTTAGGTAAGTGAAAGAAAAGAAGGAATTTTTTTTTTTTACAGAAAAGGGAGACCGGAGACGTGGATATCTGAACGCTGCGTTGAATTTTTTTCGCCGTTGGGTGGATAAGCATAGAACAAATTGGAAGTATCAAAGTACAGAGAAGACAAAAGAAGAAGTATCCCAGGAAAAGTGTTTAAAACAAAGGAGAGGAAATAATATGAACTTACTCGAAGAATTTGGCAGATTGCTTGCGTTGATCCCATCTATCTTCAATGTAAATACTTGGGATTTGAGCAATCTGAGGCCACTGGATACCACTCTCCTCTTTGCATGTTTCTGATGACTTGGGACATCCACAAATTATCAGTTCCTTTAAAGATGTAAGACGATGCATTTCTCCTGGCAGGGACGGTACCTGAGGGCAGTCTTCAATTTGAAGACATCTGAGGGAAGCCAGTGTGGGTATCCACTCAGGCAAACACGTGAACAAAATTTTACAAATAAATATTATAGAGAACTCAGTAAATACTCTGTTGTGTTCACATAGTTGAGAACAGTTCCATCAACCATGTTACAGCTCCTATCTCCATTGCACCTTTATCACTCTGTTTTTTCCTTCCACTAATGTTTCGTCCAATGACCCTGGCAAGTAATACCTGCAGCAATCCATATCAAAGTTTGCAACTTCAAGATAACATTTGCTCTATGTAGCATAAGATCTGCATCCTGTAATCTCAATATACCTGGATTCCTTGGAAGTAAAACCTTTTGAGATGTCCAGAGCATATCCACCATAGATGAAAGGGTACATTTTTCCCTTGAGATCAAATATATGACAAAAAGAAAAATATTCCCATGTTGCAGATAAGTCAACCCCAACCCAAAACATAGGAAAAAAAAAAACACTGAGTTCGCCCAGGCTCTCGAAGCCTAGAGAGAGCTTATCGTTTTCCCACTTTGCTGCTCCCGTGAAGCCCAAAAGCTTGGCCTCACAAAAAGTCTCCATCTTTACCTTTCTTCACTTTTTCATTTTCTAAAATGAAAAAATGGGTGAATTTCTATCTTATTTCTAATATTACAGTGGAAAGAGAAAAGAAACACAAAAATCCTCTTATAATTGAGTTTTTCATCACCCTGGGAGGAGTTGGTGAATCAAATCACGGAATGCCTAAACTCCGAACTGAAAAACAACCATCGGACGGGTGCCCTCCTTCTTCACCTCATTTCACGAAGTCAAGAGGTCAATATTGGCGAAGAAGTTTAAGGTGACATTGGAAACCTGGAGGAAAACAGAAAGAAAAAGTGAAAAATAAAACAATTGCAAGAAAAGAAGAATTATCACAGGAAGAGTGTTAAAAAGTTATTTTTCGCAGTTGGGTTGATAAGCATAGAACAAATTGTAAGTCATCGAAGTACAAGGAGGACAAGAGAAGAAGTATCCCTGGAAAACTGTCTAAAAAAAAGGAGAGGAAATAATATAATTTTACCTGTAGGCATTTCCAGATTCTAAATTGCCTCGAACCCATCTATATTCAATGAAAATATTTGGGATTTGAGCAATCTGACGCCAGTCGATACCACTCCCCTCTTTGCATGTTTCTGATAACTTGGGACATCGATTAATTATCAGTTCCTTCAAAGATGTAAGACGATGCATCTCTCTTGGCAGGGACGGTACTTGAGGGCAGTCTTCAATTTGAAGACATTTGAGGGAAGTGAGTGTGAGTATCCACTCTGGCAAAGCCCTCAAATTAGGACACTCCCTGAACTCCAAACTTTGTAAAGATGGAAGGCAACCAGTAGTCCTCTTCGCCGGCAAAGATTTCAATTTACTGCAATCGTCAATCTTCAAGTACTCAAGAGAAGTGAGGTTTAGAAGAAACTCCTTTGGCAGGGTTTCTACATCATGAATATGCTCTAGATTCAATGTCTTCAAATTGGAGAGAGGAGGGGCAGTTGAAGAACTCCTTGATGATGATGCAGTGATAGTGTTGTTCATCTTCATCATCAGTGTTTGTTGCAATGGCCTTATACTAGTAATCCCCAACCATAAAGAGTCGAGAGATGGAAACAAGGGCATGGAGGTCAAGTTAGGGCAGTCATGGATGTATAAAGTGGAAAGGCAAGGAAAGCAGGATCCTTCATTCATGTTCTTCCTCCTCCACCATCCTTTAAGGCTGTTACAACCAGAGAGCGTGAGTTCCTTGAGCGATGGAAAGGCCATAGTTGTTGTTGCTGTTGAGGTAGAACAAGATAAGGAAGAAGAAGGGTCTTCTTCTTCACCAATACCATCATCTGCTACGTATTCTAAAGCATCAAAACACTCAAGACTAAGAAACTCGAGTAATGGGAGGTGATCCAACCGCGGCAGATGTTGGCAACGCCTACTATCTTTTATTTGAATTCTGACTAAATTTATGATGGAAGACAGCCACCCTGAAAACCTTGTTCCCTGGTATCCTATTATCTCCAACTTTTTCAATTTTGGATGTGGCTCAAGGTTTTCCAACAGCAACAACTCTTCGTTCTTTCTATCTTCTCTATATCTCCAAGTAAGCTTCAATGAGTCCAAGTGTTTCTTCTCTTTCAAATTTGCTTTATTCGATTCTAATTCTACATCCCTAACCTCATCCAAATTTTTAATAACTAACTTGCCCCCAATGTAATTTAAGTCTCTCAATTCATTTAATGTGGCACTACTTGAAAATTCCTTCTCATCAATGTTCACAATAAAATCACTCAATCTTTGCAATGAAGTTAATTCTCCTACACCTTTTGGCAAGTACCTTAGTTGATAACAATGTTCAATACTGAGACATTCAAGGCTGATCAATTTGCTTATATCTTTTGGTAGCTTTTTAAGATTTTCACAACCATCAAGTAATAGAGTTTGCAAATTAAGCAAATTAGTTATGAAGTCAGGGAGTACTTCGATAAGAGTACCAGAAAGATTTAGGGATCTCAAGTGCTTCAACTTACCAATTGAATTTGGCAACGCTTTGACATCCACATAATTGAAATCCAGTACACGCGCACAATTTAAGTCTGAAAAACTTGGAATTTGAATTACTTCTCTTCTTCTAAAATGATAGTTATCATTATCAGATTTTAGAATAGTCCTTATCCCCTTTATTTCAAATTTTTGGGAAGGTTTGCATTCTAGAAACAAATGACGGACTTTCTCAGGAATTTTTTGTTTGTCATCTTTTACTGTACAAAAACTACTTCCCGCAACTAATTGTGCAAGATCACGTATAAGGTCATGCATTTTACAAGTGATATTCCCCTGCCAGTCTTCCGTTTCCTCTTGAAAGAAAGATCTTGATAGTAAATCATTATAGTATTGATCACCTAAGTCTACTGACCTCTGGTTTCTAATCGAGGGTCGAATGTAACCTTGAGCATTCCATAGTTGGATCAACCTATCTTTTTTTATAATAAAATCCTTGGGAAAAATTGAACAAAAAGCAAAACATGGTCTTAGATGACTGGGCAAGTGTTTATAACTCAACTTCAGCACTGGAAAAATACCATCCTCATCGTCAAGCGACTTCCAAACTCTATGGTTTTCTTTGATTGACAACCAGAAGTTTTTATTATGATTCTGTCGCATCAAACTTGCTAAAGTTTTGATAGCAAGAGGAGCCCCTTTACATCTTTCTACGACTTCTTTTCCTATTAGTTCCAGCTTTCTGTCTATTTTATTTTGCCCTCTACATGTTACAAAATGCTCAAACAAATCCCAAGACTGATCACTGTTGAGACCTTCTAAAACATAAGGAGATTTGATGCCCATGGCCAACGCAACACTTCTATCACGCGTTGTCACCAGGATTTTACTTCCTGGAGCACCATCTACTAGATATTTTGAGAAGCTATCCCATCTCAAACTATTCTCATTCCTGACATCATCTAAGACAATTAAGTATCTCTTCCCTCCTAAAAATTCTCTAAGATTTCCTTGTAATTGTTCTAGATCTAAGTCTGCACTCACTGTCTCTTCTTTCCCAGGTACAGATTTGAGAATTTTTTTAATGAGTAGCTTAGTATCAAATTCTTCAGAAACACATACCCAGAACTTTTGACTAAAATGGCTTTGTATTGTTGCTTCATTGTAAACTAACTGAGCAAGGGCAGTCTTTCCTAAACCTCCAAACCCAACAATGGCTACTATGGAGACGTTCCCCTGATTACTAGTTGGTTGTAGCAGTAAATTTATGATGTCCTCTTTATTTTTGTTTCTTCCTATGATTTCTGACTTTACCACAGTGGAGTCCGTTACCCTCCAACTATTCCCAACTCTCGTGTCTATTATAACTCTCTCCCTGAAGTTGAACTTAGCAATGTCTGCTGCCACCTCGTCTAATCTCTCTCTGATCTCTTTAACTTTACTATGCATCGTAAGACGAAATGGTAATGTGTTTAAGGATGAAAAGAGGCTAATGTGTACCTTTTGTCGAAGGTGTTCATATTGAAATTCATCCAGCAAATCATCCGCATCGTACATAACATCTTGAAGCCGACTTATGCAGTTTTTCATAAACTCGCTGCTCTCGGCCGCGTGCTCAGCATCAACAAGGAAAGCTTTGACTGTGTCAAGAGTATCTAGAAGCTTCTTCAGCTCCTTATTAGCCCTGCAAATCATGCCCAGTTCTTGGAAAGCATCCGACCCCACACTGGACAAAATGTTACTAACGATATTATCGATTACTCCTGACATTGTTAAAATGAAAGAAGCTAGCTATAGCAGAACTCCGAGAATGATTCGAAAACGAAAATAAAATGAGAGCTTAATTTGGTGATCGAAATGAACAACAAACAGATTACTCGATTAGACAACAAATGAATAAGTAAATGAGTACCTGATTCTATATCTGAACCCAAATATATAGATATACTTGATGTTTATTTGCAACGGTTCATTTCCTTGACTTTGTTAGAGTCTTACAACGGTTACTCTGCAACGGTTAGTTTTTTTTTTTTTCTTTTTGATGACGGAAAGCTGGGAAAGGCAGGGCTCGCCGGACCCACCCTCGTTGCCAACTCCGGGAGAACTAGCAGGGCAACCCACCGCCATGACCCCCTCATAAATCAGCAACCCAATAAACAAAGATTAATGGGCCAATCAACAAGTACTAGAATAATTAGTTCATAATATCTTTATAGTAATTTAAAAATGATTGCTTTATTTAATGCACGTTTTTGCTAAACAAAAATTGAATAGAACCGATAAATGTCAATATTGAGAGATCTTGTTTCAATGGCAAAAAGAAGATTTTAAAATCTTCAAGTCTTATCATATGTTCAAGTTTTATTTAAGTGTGGGTTTCGATTTTCGATCAATTATATGTGGATCTATTTGTTAAATTCTTATAAGTTGATGCATGTAGTTTAATATTTACTCTTCAGAAAAATAACTAGATGGACCTTATTATAAAAAGTTAAAAATCTATATCTGCTGTTAAGTTGAGTACAAGTTTATCCTATTGGATACGGTAACAAGCCTTTTTTTTTTAATTAACACAATATTCTTTCACAATTGTCGGATTTCTTTTTATCAACTAGTATTCTTTCTCAAATGGAGGGAAAATAAATCTTTCAAGCAGTTTAATTTTTTTATTTTAAAATTTCTCTTGAATTTTGAATTTGGGATCTTCAAATTTAGATAAGAATTTAGCTGACTTGCAATCTTAAGCACAGCACGACATGAAACCATAAAAAAATATAAATTTGATACAAGTTAGAATTTAATAAATTATATATAAATTTAAGAAAAACAAAAATAAGTATTTTTATTTAGTATGTTGATATAAATTTTGACACTGTAACTTTTATATTTTACACTACACAAACACAAAATAAAAATATAAATTGTCATGTCCGGGTTACATTATTCACTAACCTAACATAACTCTCAAAAAATTCCAAAAGTCCAATAACGTTAAAGAGAACACTGTGCACAAGCATGTTTTGAACTGAAATCCTTCATTTTTAATCGTTTATTGCATTGTTAGGAATAAAAATCAAACTTCATGGATTTTAGTTGATTAAAGAATCAATATCATTATAAACATATAGTAGTAGCTAGTGTAGTTACTTACTCAACATAAATACTTTTTATATTATTAGTATTTAAAAAAACGAAGAAATCTCTAATCCATGTCTTCTCTTACAAGTTAAAGCGGACCAAGCCATCAGTAAACCCAATGTTTCTGTTGCAGATAAATTTTAATACATAATAATCTGTTAAAAAATTATTTTTCAAATCTCATAATATAAAAATATTGTACACTGAATTTCTTTTAATATAATATGTGTTGTGTTGATGTTAAAAATAGCCGATTAAACTTTGTACATGTTTTTTTTTTTTTCGATACTTTTTTTATCAAGATGTCTAAGAAAATATTCATTGATATTTTTCGGTGAAACTTACGCGTAAGTAAATGGAAAGGTCTGTTTGAGAGCAGAGACTGCTTGGTGAAATTACAAGCACGGAGCAATAAACAATGGAGGAGGATTGCGTGGGAAAGACCAGAAGATGATTTCATTAAAATAAATGCGGACGCCTCAGTAAGAGACAATCCGGGATGGTCCACGGCAGGTGGCTTGGCAAGGAATGCGCAGGGAGAATGAGTTTGTGGATTTAGAAGAAAGCTTGGCTGGGGATCCATTTCTCGAGCTGAGCTTTATGTATGTACTTTGGTCTGTTGATGGCATGGGAGAGGCCGGGTGGAAGAAAATTGGAGTTGAATCAGAATGACTTTTGCAGTGTCTAAACTCACTCTTCCTACTCAAGAACGAGACCCCCTGTCCCAAGTGATACAAGCTTGCAGAAGATTGCTGGAGAGGGATTGGGATTGCTCCATTCGTCATGTCTTTAGGGATGCTAACAGGTGTGCAGATCAGCTGGCAAATGAAGCACACAATGACAATTCTGATAGAGCTGATTTAGCGCAGGCCCCAAGTAGTTTAGTTAATCTATTAGGTGAGGATGCTAAAATGTTGGTTTATTCCGTTTCTGTTTAACTTGGGCAGTTTTATTGCCTCACACGTAAAAAAAAAAGGAACAGGTTTCTATCAAAGAAAAAACCGGGCATGGAGCTTTAATTTGAAAAATGGTTCCTGCCTTTGAATTATTGGATACATATTTTTTGGTCAGCAAGCTCCTAGCATTGTCAGCTTCAAGGTGGTCATATACTTAAATATGTTCATATGTTGTTGAGTGCGCATGATTAATAATTGTATTTTTAAACTCGTATCGTACCTTCAAAAATATGAAGAAAAAAAAACAAATTTCCGATCTATCGACCTTCGTAGTTCAGCCATTGAGAAAAAAGCTCAATAATTTAGCTTTGTAAATATATGCATGCCCCTCCCGATTGAATTGTACGGACAAACTCATTATCCTTGAAGAACAAATCTCAACGGTCTAACCCCGTAAATAATATATACATCCCTACCTAAACTATTAATTCTATTATTTTTGAATCAATTTCAAGATAAAGTTATTCGAATAATGAATCGAGTTAAATTTAAATATCTTAATATCTAGTTAGAGTTTAAAAATTTAATCGAGTTTTTCTTAATATTTTTTATATTTTTTTTATTAATTTATCATTTTACTCTCATAATATATGAGTGAAAAATGATAAATCAAAACCATCGAATCAAGCAAGTTCGAGCCGTTCGAGTATTTTATATAATCAAATTCGAATTTCAAAACCTATATTCGATCGAGCTCGAATTGAGTTTCGAGTCTCAAATACAAAATCGAATCTAACTCGAACCTAATATTAAATCATTTTCGACTCGACTCAATTACAACCCTAACAAAAAAGAGGTGTTGACTACTAAATAATTATTCAATTCCTGCAAAATAAATGTCACATGTTACAATCGGGGAATAAATATAGAAATAAGAAAGGCTACCTACCATTCCAAATAAAAACATCATAGCCGATGCTGCTATGGATAACCCTGCACCGGACAACGAAGCCTCTATCAATTCTCTAAGGATTTTCCAGTAGAGAAAAGAAAGAATAAATGATAAATAAAATAGCATTACCTTTACGCTAACATTTGTTGACCATAAAACAGAAACTCTAACCCAAAAAAAGGAAAGGAAGAATTTTAACCAAAAATGAGACCAAATATGAGATCAAGCAGAAACTCAAGTATCACTCATCTTCTCAACACCTGAAATTCAATAAATTTCAAGCCAATCCTGCCCATAACACTAACGTATCCATCAATAGCTCTGCTTCAAATTTGACATTAAGTTCACCTGGACCTTCAATCATATTAGCAACAATCAGCTAATACCAGAATGCATGCCAAGACTCATCCATGTTAATGCACATTCAGGAATGCAAACTGCTAGATACACTCAATTCCTTTAATTTTCTTTACTTTTTGAAGCACGATCAGAAAAAAACTGTAAATTACAGAGCAAAGATTAACTCTACCTATTCCTATTGTCCTTAATAAATTACAGAATGATGATACAACCATAAATGAAAATGGCATAAACAGCTCTTAATTCAAGGTCCGACATCAAGATTGTATGCCAAGACACTGCCACATAAAACTTCAGACTGCTTAGAAAAGGCTTTGCAACCAAATGAAAGTTACAGAATATGTATGCACCTGATGTTAAAATCGATGCGTAAAAAGTCCCCATCAGAACTATTGTCAACAATAACAGATGTAGAGGTGCTGAGTGCTAAATAATTATTCAATTCCTGTAAAATAAATGTCACGTAATTGCAATGGGTGAAGAGGAACACTGCTTTCATTGCAAAGGCAGCAGCTTCATTCCTAAACTACATGCCTAGCGCTTCAAATCAAATCGAAGTTGGAATAAATAGAAAGGATACCTACCATGCCAAATAAAAACACCGTAGTCCATAGCCAATGCTGCTACTATGGATAACCCTGCACCGGACAACGATGCCTCGGTCAAATCTCTAGGGATTTTCCTGTAGATAAAGGGAAGAATAAATGATAAGTAAAATAGGATTACCTTTATACTAACATTTATTTAACCATAAATAGGAAACTCTTAAAAAAAAAAAAAGCAAACCAAGAATTTCAGCAGACGACTTAGTCTTAAACCCCAATAACCTTAAACAAGAATTTCAGCTCATTCACTATCAAACCTTTAGAACCAAACAAGAATTTCTCAAAAATTATTCAAACGGATATAATCCAATGCTCTGGATCAGCTCTTTCATATCAAATGCTTAGATCCATCTAAATTTCGAACTTAATTTTAAAAAAAAAAATTGCGAAGAATGGAAAGAGAAATGGGAGATCTGAACCTCTAGAAATCGATGGATTTGATCTTGCTTGAAGAATTCATGACTACGATTAACCAATCGAAATCAGATTTCAAAGAGAAATATAAAATAAAAAAAAAAAAAAGAGAGGGAGAGAACAATTCTTCCATCAACCATGTTCAAGTTGGAATACAGCACCAACAGGTCCTATCTCCATTGCACCTTGAGCAAATCTAGTTCTAGGCACAAATAATGAAATGACATCTCATATTTTTTTAAAAAATATGTAATAACTATCCTACACCCATCCTTACCAAATCAACTTTAATTAAATTAATTTACTTAGAGTCAACTCTGAGTAAGTTAAGTTAATCAAAGTTGATTTCAGCGACGAAGAGCAAAGGAAGTAGAAGCATGTGCTAAAATGAAATTCTTGATTCTTAGGTGGATATGAATGGTTAGGAATTAAAATCAAACTCTATGAGTTTTACTTGATTAAAATGTCTAATATTATCACTATAAATAAGGGAAATTCTATAGTAAGGTCGTAAAATATCGACCTTACTATAAGGTCATGATATCTCATGAGATATTCAATATCTCATGAGAAATTGAATAAAATTTTAAAGTTAAATAAATAGGTTAATAATGGCTTAATAGGATAAGAGGTAAACTTAAATTAAATTGAAAAGATTTAAATTACATTTCTATCCTTTTAAAAGATAAGAAAATATTTTAATTACATCTTTAACCATTGAAAAAAATTAATTACATTATTATCCATTAATATTTTTAAGAAAACTATTTAATGACATAATATAATTGTCCAGAAAAGTTTGGGAAGTCGACTGCCCATGTATGGAAGTTGACTTCTCCAGTTATTTTACTCGACAAATTGACTCTGTCATATAGGCAGTCGACTTCTTAAATATAGCAATCGACTGCAATATTCGATATGAAATTTATTTTACCTTTAATTATCATTTATTTAAAATCCTTATAGTATTTTTATAATTATTTACATGAAATTTATGCTGAATTACATTAATTTTACCATTAATTATTTTAGATTTTATTAATATAATAAAATTTAAGATGTCTCAAATATTTTACGATCAATGTCATAAATTTTACGATCAATCAAATAAATTTTACGATCAATGTATTACGATGAATCTCGTAGATTTTACGATGAAAATAAAATTTTACGATTAATCTAATAAATTTTACGTAAATCGCCTGAATTTTACGATGATGAATAAGCAAAATGCCTGAGGCCACAAAAAAATCACACATGCACACCAATTGACTCATTGCATCATCCATATTGATTAAGTGGAACTATCAAGAGAACCAATTCAATAAAGCTATCTTTTCATGCATCGATTTAAAACCGTACAAGAAACCATGAAAGGAAGTTGGGTTGTATTGGTAGAAAGTAAGGTGAGCACAAGTGGGCTTTTTTCTTTGCATTATAGGAGCATATATTAATCAAGTAATATACCAACTAGTCAATGTAGTGATTTTTGAAGAACAAGAAGTTATTGCTAATACGTGAAAAGGAAAACATGCTTTCAAGAAGGTTTTACAAACCATGGGTTTACGTGTTCTCTTACTTTCAATTACTCGTCCCTTCCACTACCTTGAAGCACATTTCTCTGTCTTCTCGGGATAATTCAAGTCATCAATTGTTGCTATGGTAGTCAATAGCTGCATTAGCAAACATCATACAAGACATATCAATATTAGAAAGAGGAGGGTTGGCACAGTAATGAGTAAACAATTCTTAGTCTTATATATTTAAATTCTAGCACTTTTATACTTATTCTCATAAATTTTACGATGAGTCTGCTAGAAAATTTTCAAAATAAAGTGGGAATGATTAATTAAAATGACGATTACTTAATGGGTAAATAAAACTAGTGTTTGGCTTGATTTCGAGTTGAGTAAAATCGTTATAAAACGATTTTTACTAAAAGTATAAGGCAGTCAACTACCTATATAGGGCAGTCAACTGCCTTTGTGCAGTATATATTCTGTCCAAAAACTGCACTTGGGCAGTCGGATTCCCTAGGAGGGTAGTCAGATGCCTTGCAAGGGCAGTCAACTGCCTATAGAAGGCAGTCAACTGCCAATACAATGTAAAATCTGAATTTTATTATACTGTATGCCATATGTGTACATTATTGATAGTGGAAATAAAAATTTTGTGAAATTTAATCAAATGTGAGTTTCATTTTTCAATCTAAGAGATGATTTATAGTGTAGTGTATAAAGAAAGAGAAACAAATATTAAAGAGTAACAAGAAATTGTTGGAATTAATTTGGATAAAAGGTGTGAAAGCATTAATTGATATGAGATAAAATTATGCAATATGACTAACATTGGCGTGGAGAAAAGAAGAAGAAGGACAAAAGAATTAAGGGCTAGAAGACAAAACAAGGAAAAGGATGGGGAGTTAGCCAATCAACGTTGGCTGGAGGAGACAGGGCGAAGAGAAAGTGCAGAAAAGGAAATAGAAAAGTCCAGGAAAGGGGCGCTGAGGACTTCTCGCCGGTTGCTTTATTTGACAAAGGAGATTTAGCATTTAATAGCAAGAGGAGCAAGCCAATAAGAGTGACTGGCAGAGGCGTGGACTAGGAGAAGAAGAGGAAAAAGAAACAAAATTTTCAACACATTGCAGGGAATTTTCTTCTTACCGTAGTCCACTAGCTGCAGTTTTTCCACAGAATTTAATACATGAAATGATGAGGAAAACAGGATAAGGAAACAGGTGTTGAACTTAAGTGAAATGGAACGGCTATATAAGAGGCTTTAAGAGGAAGAAATGGATTGAAATGAAAACTTCATTCTCTCCAGAATCCTTCTCGCCCATTCTGTTTGCTACAAAGATCACCTTATTCTTCCGTTCCTTTCATAGTCATAGAGTTTTATCCTTTTATCAGTTAAACCTTTCCTCCCCGTTGAAGAGCTAAGGAACAAGAGAAGAAAAGCTAAGAAAGGCAAGAAAGCATCCTGTTGTTGGAAGAGCAGCTCAGTAAAGGTGAGTTTCATAGCTTTTATAGTTCTCTTGATATTTAATTATAGACATAGCCTGGTTGTAGTTGAATATTGTTGAACAATATAAGAAAATAGATGGAAAAATAACCCAGAATGAGTAAGGAAACACGACGGGCGAGTAGAAAGTTGCTAGTAAAAATGGGTGAGTACTCGCCCAAAGGATGGGACGAGGTTAGGAAAATGTTTATATGAGTCCGCCAGTATGTGGTCCGGCGGGCGAGAACAAATGATCGCCAGTGGGCGAGAATGGCGATAAAGTAGTCGCCCCATGTAAAAGTTGATGTTCGCCAAAGGCGAGAATGGCGATAACAGTGGTCGCCCATGTAAAGTTGATGATCGCCAGTAGGGCGAGTTGGAGAAAAAGAAGTCGCCAACGTATTCCATTACAAGGGCGAACTCGCACGAATAAGCCGCTAATGGACAGCGAGCTATGATGGGCGAATGGCGAACTTAATTCGCCAAAAGTGCCATATTTTTAGGATAAATATAAATCCTTGTTGGAAAATATTAATAAAGTGAATAAATGCTTTGCAGACGGGAATTGAGCAAGGCGGGCGAGAAGCTAAGCTGTATCAGACGAGGTAAGGAAGTTGTATGTGAGGCAAATGCATGTCCTGTGGAGTAAAAACGTTAAGAAAATATCGAAATTTGTTTTATTTTCTGACATGCATCGTTTGATAAATTGTTTTGGTTTCGGGCGAACTATAAGCCGCCATAAGTTCTTTGGTTGGTCGAACTCACTAAGGCGGGCGAGTAGTTTTGTATTAAACAGAAACTCGGGCGAGCCAATGGCGAGCTCTTTCTTTGAGATCTGGGCGAGTGCCTTTGTTTTAAAGAGAAATCCGGTAAGCCATAGTCGGGCGAACCCTTTTTAAAGTGTTTGGGCGGACGACCCTTGTTTTAAAGTAAAAGGCGGGCGAACTGTTTTTCAGCCAGCCGTACTTATGTTTTGAAAAACTATGAGGCGGGCGACTATTATTCGCCGTCTTGTCGAGTAGTCAGGGCGAGCTGATAAAGGCGAGTAGGCTCTGGTGAATGGTTTTAAAATGTAATTTCGTAAATGAAAAATGAAGTATTTTAACTATTTTTGAAAATAGAAAATATCAAATAGTCGGGCGAGTAGTCCCTTGGGCGAATCGACTCTCGGGCGAGTAGTCCCTTGGGCGAATCGATTCTCGGGCAAGTAGTCCCTTGGGCGAATTGGCTAATGGGCGAGCTGACCCTGGGCGAACTAGCCGTGGGCGAACCGGCTCCCAACGTGCCTTTCTTTCATAGAAAATGTTGAAAATGGAGGGTTGTTTTACTAGTTATAAACCCTTTTGGAAACTAAATCATTTTATGGAAATGATAACTTGATTTTGAGACATTAGGCCATGAGTTCATGCATTATCACTCATGTACTTTGCGTGACCTAACTAGGGCGATGGCTCGGGTCAAATAGACCAGCGAGTGCACCCTAGGGTGTCACAGGGCTGATGGACCTGCCAAGTCTTCAGCGGTCTCGAGGTCACTTGGCAAGTGGACCCGAGGACCACCTACAGATTATGGCCATACATC
Organism: Heritiera fomes; assembly: GCA_032173925.1. Classification (NCBI taxonomy): domain Eukaryota; kingdom Viridiplantae; phylum Streptophyta; class Magnoliopsida; order Malvales; family Malvaceae; genus Heritiera; species Heritiera fomes. The sequence goes on along the minus strand of JAPDPM010000023.1, from coordinate 5,194,379 downwards.
TAGATGAGATAGCCGTGAGGGGCGATGGCCTACGGGTGCACCCCAAAAGCGGATGACTTGTGTTCTTTGCATGATTTAAATTGTTGCCTAGTCTCAAATAAAAGACTTATGAAAGGATCTGGTGAATCCTGTTTTCATGTTAACTATATTTATTATTTCCTAATGAGTGTGATCGTTAGGATAATTAAATGTTTTTTTTGAGATTATAGCTTTTATTTTTAAAAGCAGCATACACCTTCTTTACTGAGCACATTGTCGCTCACTCCTTATTTTTCCACTCCACAGATAACTGATTTGAACTAAGAGACTTACCTTCCTGAGATTGGATATAAGAAGGTATGTTGTATTCTTTTATATATTCAGCAAAGTTGTACAGTACTACTTTAATTAGAAGGGAATGTATTTGCATCTTATGGAAGAGACTTTAATAATTTATATCTACATAATAATGTAGTAGAAGTTGTTAAGCACCACAGACAGCCCAACCGGTAATTAAGTATAATTTATGAGTAAGTAACATGTTATACAGTAGTTTTGGGATGTTACAGATTTAATGGTATCAGAGCCAGGTTGGTCGGATGTCTAATGATGCTTAAAGTAAATGGTGAAATAGTATACATTCCCCTGTAGTACTGTATAAACTGAATATATAATTGATGTGTTAATGATAAGTGATAAACGATTTCTGTGGTACAGATATGAGTGGAAGGAGGAGAATGCGCTCAGTGAGGGGTATAGGCCGAGGTAGGGCGGCACAGACTCCGGAACCACAGACACCGGAACCTGCCCCAAGACCTCCACGTCCTCTACAGTTAGAGAGCATTGATGCTCGTGTGAACCAAGTAGAGAGGTTGGTAGCCAATTTTATGGCTATGTATCAGGCGGATAGAGCCGCAGATAGGGCAGAGAGGGAGAGAGCTACAGCTCCCGCAGCCCCAGTAGAGGCACCAGCACCGCCACAGCCGGCACCAGCTGTGCCTGAGCCTGAGCCTATTCCACCACCAGCACCTCAGCCACCGATAGCTCCACCACAGCCACTGATTCAGCAGCCACGAAATGCGGAGTCATATTGTAATGTGGCATTAGTGAAATCATTTAAGAAATTGGATCCACCAAAGTTTAAAGGTACTAGGGATCCATTGGTGGCAGAACAGTGGGTTATAGAGATTGATAGATTACTCGAGATTATGAGATGTTCAGAGACAGAGAAAGTGGGCCTAGCTGTGTTCCAGCTGGCAGATGATGCGAGACATTGGTGGAAGGCCACCCAGACGGTATTATTTGCTCAGCATCAGGATCTGTCATGGGATATGTTTGTGGAAGCTTTTAGAAGGCAATATATTCCTGACACTGCTCAAGATAAATTACAGCAGGAATTTATGGATTTAGTACAGGGTAGTATGTCAGTGAATGAGTATGAGGCTAAATTTACTACCTTGAGCCGTTTTGATCCACAGACCAGTACAAATGCCCGGTATAAGATTTCGAGATTTAGAGCGGGTTTGAGGCCATCCATCAGAGTAAAGCTAGCCCCATTTGTTATACAGACTTATGATGAGATAGTTCAACGGGCTCAGCTATGTGAGAGGGACTATGAGCAGTTCCAGCTCGATTTCAGTAGCAAGAATAAAGGCAGAGGAAAAGGAAAAGCTAAGAGGTTTATGGAGGATAGACCAGGTAGAGAGCAGTTTAAGAAGACCAGATCTTCGGGCATACAGATTTCAGAGGGCAAAATTGATAGACCAGCAGTTTCTACTCCTGCTAGTGGCCCCACTACCACTCAGAGGAGTGTTGCGCCCTTATGTAGACATTGTGGAAGGTCGCATGGATCGCGCCCTTGTCCTGTAATGACTGGAGTATGTTTTAGATGTGGACAGACAGGGCATTTTATTAAGAATTGCCCGATGCGTAGAGAGTCGACTGCTTCTACTATACCTCCTGCAGTACCTCAGATAGCGGCCCCGGCAGCTCAGAATGCACCCGAGAAAGCGACACCCTCACAGCCAAGGCGGGCGACAGCCGCAGAAAAGGGTAAGAAGGTTGTGACTCAGGGTCGGGTGTACGCGTTGGATCAGGAGACTGCCGACGCCTCTATCGATGTGATTAAAGGTAAAATTTATCTTTTTGATATTCCCGTAATTGCCTTAATTGACCCGGGTTCTACCCACTCATTCTTATCACCTGCATATGCCAACAGGACCCCAGTAGAGCCGGAGTTGTTAGAATATACATTGCGAGTGAAAACTCCTTTTAATGATTTCCAGATGACAGATGTTATATATAGGGGTTGTAAATTGACTATAGGAGAGAAGGTTGTGACAGCTAACCTAATTTTGTTGGATATATATGATTTTGATATCATTTTAGGAATGGATTGGTTGGCTGCAAACCATGTTAGTTTGGACTGTAATACTAAGTTTATTACCTTCTCTTATCCCGAAAAGTACATTGTAAAGTTATTGTAAATTAATAAAAGTATGAGAATTTATGTTGTGAAATGACATGTGTACTGAAATTGTGGTTGTGTATGAATGTTTATGAAGGATATATTGCTAGTGTGGAGGATGTTGAGAGGATGCACCCAAAGATACAAGAGATTCCTGTGGTTAAGGACTTCTCGGATGTATTTCCAGAGGATTTACCAGGGTTACCACCGGATCGAGAGACGGAGTTTATGATCGAGTTGGTACCCGGTACGGAGCCGATTTCTAGACCTCCATATAGGATGGCACTGACAGAGTTGGATGAGCTCAAGAAACAGCTCCAAGAGTTATTAGATAAGGGATTTATACGTCTCAGTGTGTCACCGTGGGGAGCTCCAGTATTATTTGTTCGGAAGAAGGATGGTAGCCTCCGGTTGTGTATTGATTATCGGATGTTGAATCGGGCTACCGTTAAGAATAAGTATCCACTACCTCGGATTGATGATTTGTTTGATCAGCTCAGGGGTGCACAGGTGTTTTCCAAGATAGACCTTCGATCAGGCTATCACCAGTTGAAGATTAAGGAGTCGGATGTGCATAAGACAGCCTTTCGAACTCGCTATGGCCACTATGAGTTCTTAGTGATGCCATTTGGACTGACAAATGCCCCTGCAGCTTTTATGAGTTTGATGAATGAGGTATTTCATTCATTTTTGGATAAGTTTGTCATAGTATTTATTGATGACATACTGATTTACTCTAAGACTTCAGAGGAGCATGAGCAGCATTTGCAGATTGTTCTACAAACCCTCAGAGAGCGAAAGTTATATGCTAAGCTTAGTAAGTGCGAGTTCTGGCTTGACCACATTATATTTCTCGGACATGTAGTGTCGAGAGATGGGGTATCAGTTGATCCGTCCAAGATAGAGGCCATTGTTCAGTGGGAGAGGCCTAACACGGTTACCGAGATACGGAGTTTCTTAGGTCTTGCCGGATATTATCGCAGGTTTGTGGAGGGATTTTCTAGACTTGCTGCTCCATTGACACGACTCACACATAAGGATGTAAAGTTTGAGTGGAATGATGCGTGTGAGCGTAGTTTTGGTGAACTTAAGAAGAGATTAACTAGTGCCCCTGTATTAGCCCTTCCTAGCGGATCAGGTGGATTTATGGTGTATACTGATGCATCCGCTCAAGGTTTAGGGTGTGTGCTCATGCAGCATGGTCGGATTATAGCCTATGGTTCTCGACAGTTGAAGGATCATGAGAAGAATTACCCGACACATGACTTGGAGCTAGCCGCAGTGGTGTTTGCACTGAAGATATGGCGACATTATTTGTACGGAGAGAAATTTCAGATATATACAGACCATAAGAGTCTGAAGTATATATTCTCACAGAAAGAGTTGAATTTGAGACAGCGACGGTGGATGGAACTATTAAAGGACTATGATTGTGAGATTTTGTATCACCCAGGTAAAGCTAATGTAGTAGCTGATGCACTGAGCCGTAAGCATGTTGGCATGATATCGTACATGATGATCAGGGAACATGAGTTGATAGAGCAGTTCTCTAACCTCAGTTTGACAGTTGTTTCCTCTGACCAGTATGGGTTTACAGCTAGTTTTCGTATCGAGCCGGATTTGATGGATCGAATTAAGGAAGCTCAGAGGAGTGATGATTATTGTATTGGGGTGGCCAGCCAGATTCAAATAGGAGATGAGTTGGATTTTGAGATTGGCACCGATGAGATACTGAGGTTTAGAGGTCGGATATGTGTTCCCGGTGATCAGCAGCTTAGAGAGTTGATTTTATCAGAGGCCCATACCTCTAGATACACGTTACATCCGGGTAGTACTAAGATGTACCAGAATCTCCGAAAAGTGTACTGGTGGCCTAAGATGAAAAAGGACATCGCAGATTTTGTTACTAGATGTCTAACATGTCAACAGATTAAGATTGAACATCAGAAGCCGGCAGGTATGCTTCGACCGTTATCGATTCCTACATGGAAATGGGAGCATGTAACTATGGATTTTATTATGGGATTACCACGGACCCGGAAAGGGTATGATGCTATTTGGGTAATAGTCGACAGATTGACTAAGTCTGCTCATTTCTTAGCTATGAGATCTACAGATTCAGTTAGTGCCTTGGCCGAGTTGTATGTCAGGGAGATAGTGAAGTTACATGGTGTTCCAGTGAGTATCACCTCTGATAGGGACTCTCGCTTCACCTCTCATTTTTGGGAGAGATTTCAGGAGGCTATGGGATCCCAGCTGAGTTTTAGCACCGCTTTTCATCCACAGACTGATGGGCAGTCCGAGCGTACGATACAGACGCTCGAGGATATGTTGAACGCGTGTGCATTGGATTTTAGAGGCTCATGGGACGATCACTTACCCCTGGCAGAGTTTGCCTATAATAATAGTTTTCATACGAGTATCGGCATGGCACCATATGAGGCCTTGTATGGCAGACGATGCAGATCCCCTATAGCATGGGAAGAAGTTGGAGACCGTAAACTGTTAGCTCCCGATTTGGTCGAGCAGGCTTCTCATGATGTACGGATGATCTGTGAGAGGCTCAGAACGGCTCAGAGTCGGCAGAAGAGTTATGCAGATATTAGACGCCGACCATTGAAGTTTATAGTGGGTGATTATGTGTTTTTAAAGGTTTCACCGTCCAAAGGTATAATGAGATTCGGGAAGAGAGGAAAGTTGAGTCCTCGATACATTGGGCCTTATGAGATCTTAGAACGCGTAGGAGATGTGGCATATCGTTTAGCACTACCACCAGAGTTGTCAGGAGTGCATAACGTATTCCATGTCTCGATGTTAAGAAAGTACAATCCAGATCCTTCTCACGTAATTCGACACGAGCCATTGGAGATCAGAGAGGACATGAGTTACGTTGAGAAACCGGTGCGGATTCTGGATAGGAAAGAAAAGGTATTGCGATCTAAGACGATTTCGTTGGTTAAAGTGCTCTGGCAGTATCATAACGAGGAGGAGGCTACTTGGGAGTTAGAGAGCCTTATGCATGAGAGGTATCCGGAGCTCTTTCAGTGATAGGTCCAAGTTAAATTTGGAGGACCAAATTTCTTAAGGTGGGGAGAAATGTAAAATCTGAATTTTATTATACTGTATGCCATATGTGTACATTATTGATAGTGGAAATAAAAATTTTGTGAAATTTAATCAAATGTGAGTTTCACTTTTCAATCTAAGAGATGATTTATAGTGTAGTGTATAAAGAAAGAGAAACAAATATTAAAGAGTAACAAGAAATTGTTGGAATTAATTTGGATAAAAGGTGTGAAAGCATTAATTGATATGAGATAAAATTATGCAATATGACTAACATTGGCGTGGAGAAAAGAAGAAGAAGGACAAAAGAATTAAGGGCTAGAAGACAAAACAAGGAAAAGGATGGGGAGTTAGCCAATCAACGTTGGCTGGAGGAGACAAGGCGAAGAGAAAGTGCAGAAAAGGAAATAGAAAAGTCCAGGAAAGGGGCGCTGAGGACTTCTCGCCGGTTGCTTTATTTGACAAAGGAGATTTAGCATTTAATAGCAAGAGGAGCAAGCCAATAAGAGTGACTGGCAGAGGCGTGGACTAGGAGAAGAAGAGGAAAAAGAAACAAAATTTTCAACACATTGCAGGGAATTTTCTTCTTACCGTAGTCCACTAGCTGCAGTTTTTCCACAGAATTTAATACATGAAATGATGAGGAAAACAGGATAAGGAAACAGGTGTTGAACTTAAGTGAAACGGAACGGCTATATAAGAGGCTTTAAGAGGAAGAAATGGATTGAAATGAAAACTTCATTCTCTCCAGAATCCTTCTCGCCCATTCTGTTTGCTACAAAGATCACCTTATTCTTCCGTTCCTTTCATAGTCATAGAGTTTTATCCTTTTATCAGTTAAACCTTTCCTCCCCGTTGAAGAGCTAAGGAACAAGAGAAGAAAAGTTAAGAAAGGCAAGAAAGCATCCTGTTGTTGGAAGAGCAGCTCAGTAAAGGTGAGTTTCATAGCTTTTATAGTTCTCTTGATATTTAATTATAGACATAGCCTGGTTGTAGTTGAATATTGTTGAACAATATAAGAAAATAGATGGAAAAATAACCCAGAATGAGTAAGGAAACACGACGGGCGAGTAGAAAGTTGCTAGTAAAAATGGGTGAGTACTCGCCCAAAGGATGGGACGAGGTTAGGAAAATGTTTATATGAGTCCGCCAGTATGTGGTCCGGCGGGCGAGAACAAATGATCGCCAGTGGGCGAGAATGGCGATAAAGTAGTCGCCCCATGTAAAAGTTGATGTTCGCCAAAGGCGAGAATGGCGATAACAGTGGTCGCCCATGTAAAGTTGATGATCGCCAGTAGGGCGAGTTGGAGAAAAAGAAGTCGCCAACGTATTCCATTACAAGGGCGAACTCGCACGAATAAGCCGCTAATGGACAGCGAGCTATGATGGGCGAATGGCGAACTTAATTCGCCAAAAGTGCCATATTTTTAGGATAAATATAAATCCTTGTTGGAAAATATTAATAAAGTGAATAAATGCTTTGCAGACGGGAATTGAGCAAGGCGGGCGAGAAGCTAAGCTGTATCAGACGAGGTAAGGAAGTTGTATGTGAGGCAAATGCATGTCCTGTGGAGTAAAAACGTTAAGAAAATATCGAAATTTGTTTTATTTTCTGACATGCATCGTTTGATAAATTGTTTTGGTTTCGGGCGAACTATAAGCCGCCATAAGTTCTTTGGTTGGTCGAACTCACTAAGGCGGGCGAGTAGTTTTGTATTAAACAGAAACTCGGGCGAGCCAATGGCGAGCTCTTTCTTTGAGATCTGGGCGAGTGCCTTTGTTTTAAAGAGAAATCCGGTAAGCCATAGTCGGGCGAACCCTTTTTAAAGTGTTTGGGCGGACGACCCTTGTTTTAAAGTAAAAGGCGGGCGAACTGTTTTTCAGCCAGCCGTACTTATGTTTTGAAAAACTATGAGGCGGGCGACTATTATTCGCCGTCTTGTCGAGTAGTCAGGGCGAGCTGATAAAGGCGAGTAGGCTCTGGTGAATGGTTTTAAAATGTAATTTCGTAAATGAAAAATGAAGTATTTTAACTATTTTTGAAAATAGAAAATATCAAATAGTCGGGCGAGTAGTCCCTTGGGCGAATCGACTCTCGGGCGAGTAGTCCCTTGGGCGAATCGATTCTCGGGCGAGTAGTCCCTTGGGCGAATTGGCTAATGGGCGAGCTGACCCTGGGCGAACTAGCTGTGGGCGAACCGGCTCCCAACGTGCCTTTCTTTCATAGAAAATGTTGAAAATGGAGGGTTGTTTTACTAGTTATAAACCCTTTTGGAAACTAAATCATTTTATGGAAATGATAACTTGATTTTGAGACATTAGGCCATGAGTTCATGCATTATCACTCATGTACTTTGCGTGACCTAACTAGGGCGATGGCTCGGGTCAAATAGACCAGCGAGTGCACCCTAGGGTGTCACAGGGCCGATGGACCTGCCAAGTCTTCAGCGGTCTCGAGGTCACTTGGCAAGTGGACCCGAGGACCACCTACAGATTATGGCCATACATCTAGATGAGATAGCCGTGAGGGGCGATGGCCTACGGGTGCACCCCAAAAGCGGATGACTTGTGTTCTTTGCATGATTTAAATTGTTGCCTAGTCTCAAATAAAAGACTTATGAAAGGATCTGGTGAATCCTGTTTTCATGTTAACTATATTTATTATTTCCTAATGAGTGTGATCGTTAGGATAATTAAATGTTTTTTTTTTTGAGATTATAGCTTTTATTTTTAAAAGCAGCATACACCTTCTTTACTGAGCACATTGTCGCTCACTCCTTATTTTTCCACTCCACAGATAACTGATTTGAACTAAGAGACTTACCTTCCTGAGATTGGATATAAGAAGGTATGTTGTATTCTTTTATATATTCAGCAAAGTTGTACAGTACTACTTTAATTAGAAGGGAATGTATTTGCATCTTATGGAAGAGACTTTAATAATTTATATCTACATAATAATGTAGTAGAAGTTGTTAAGCACCACAGACAGCCCAACCGATAATTAAGTATAATTTATGAGTAAGTAACATGTTATACAGTAGTTTTGGGATGTTACATACAAAGTGCATTTCGGATGTTGTATTCTATTTCAAAATTACACTAGGGCATTTAACTGCCATTTTCGAGAATTCGACTGCTCTAGTATAAAAGTGAATAAAAAAACTAATTTTTGTCTAAAGATTTACATCCAAAGAAAAATCATATCGCTTGATTGAAAGATCATATCATTTGGAATTATTCTTTATAAATAAAGATGTCAAGTTCAAAATCAAGTTTAAGTAGTTTCATCTTCATCAAACCCGAAAGTAACTTTATTCTTGTACAACAAAGACTAATAAATTTTACGACGAATTTCATAAATTTTATGAAAAATCTCATAAATTTAACGATGAATACTATACATTTTTACGATAGATTTGATAAATTTTACAATGGATTTCATAAATTTTACAATGGATTTCATACATTTTTACGATAAATCTAACAAAATTTATGATAAATCTCATGGATTTTACGACTAGTCGAATAAATTTTATGATTAATCTTATAAAATTTACGATGAATCTATTGAATTTTACGATGAATATCATAAAATTTATGATGAGTCTAATAATTTTTACGATGAATATCATAAATTTTACAATGAATGTCATAAAATTTACAATGAATCTCATCAATTTTACGATTAGTTTAATAAATTTTATGATTAATCTTATAAAATTTACGATGAATTTAAAAAAATTTACATTGAATCTCATAAATTTTACGATGAGTCTAATAAATTTTACGATGAATGTTATAAATTTTACGATGAATTATGTCATAAATTTTACGATGAAATGCATAAATTTTACGATTAGTTATCATATTTTTTTTCATTGCAGAATTTTGATACGTTAATACGAATTTGATAAGAAATTTTTGTATTTTACACAAAACGAATATAATTTTACACAATACAAGAAACCATGAATCACTAGGCTTAATTTAATCCAATGTTAAAATTCGATTCAATTTTTTTTTAATTACATAAGAACGTATTAATTTTATGGTAAACAACTAGCATAAGCAATATCAAATATATTGGTCTTGTGTATATCTTTGGAAATTTATGAGCAAGTTAATGTTGAATTTTTCTTTGCTTTTCTTTATTCCTTTAATTAAAAGAATAATAAATTATTCATGATTGTCATATATTATGATAAATATTTGGTAGAAATATTATAGGCCTTCCACGTGCAAAACCCCAATTAATTTGACAAAGAGATGTAATCATAATAACGTTTATATTATCTTGAATTATTTAAAAATAGTAAAAGTTTTGTTAACATCGAATACCTTAAGAACATTATGTTAAAGTATTATATATATATATATATATATATATATATTAATATCTTATATTAAATATAATACTTCATGGTACATTTTACGAATTTATTTCGCTTTTACAGTCTGTACAACTACCCCAATAATATTAACAAAGGCCTTATAGTTGTTTAAAATTATTTTTTAAATACTCGTTAACAAAATTCATATAATAAAATTTTAATTTTAATTTTAGTTTTCCATAAAGATCGAAAAACAACCATTTGATTGAGGTTAGGTTTAAGGTTTAGGATTTATAAAATATTGAAACAACTACAAATTGAATTAAAGGCGAAATAGAAAAAAATTGTAATAAAGGAATTTATGATTTAGGAATTAGGGTTTAAAAACAGTAAAAAAGTTTATATAAGAAGAAGAATACTACTGCAATTATAACAAAGTTATATTTGTAATATAATACTATAATTTTAATAATATTTAGTAAATAATGTTAATATTAATAATTGGTTTAGTAGGTTACTAGATTAAAGAGTTTTTTAATTTTATAAATTTAATTAACGGTTTAAATTAAATTTGACTAATCCAATGGTTCTAATTCAATGACCTTACAATAAGGTCAATTTTTATGACCTTACTGTAGAATTTTCCAATACCACCTAAGATTGTTACCCTACTCCTGAAGATTTTAGTTTGTCTTAATATTCAAAACACTAAGCAAATCTCCAATCCATGGTTTTCTTACTTATTAATGCAGGCCAAGCCATTGGAAAACACAACATTCTTGTTGTAGATAAATTTTATTGTATAATATAATGTCTTAACGTGACATACACACTATAAATAAATTTATGGAATTTTTATCAATCTTTTATAACTAAATGTGATTGGTCATCTATTTGATTTTAAGGACAAGACTTAGGCCATGTTTCAAAGATAGGTTTAGGAGTATAGTTTTGTATGAAAAAAGTACTAATACTTCCCCAATGCCTATCAGATTGACAATACCAAAAGATCTAATGTTATCCTAAAGTCTTAACTAATAGTATTTTGTACTCTTCACTATTTTATTTTTATTATCTTTCGATTTGTTATTTAAATATTGAAATTTACTTTAAGTTTTTTTTTATACTTACGGTATAAAAGGAGCAACCCAATGCATGAAATTCTCACTTTCAGTATAATATATAAAAAAATTCTCACATTGAGAGCGTTCAAGAAAATCATTTATTTTCTTGAAGAAGCTCCATTTGAACTAATTTTAACATATTTTTTTTTACTTCATTCTATGTTCCTGCTTTCCTAATTCTTATATTTACATTAAAAAAAAAAAGAATCTTTTCCACATCTTTGATAACATTAAAAGAAAACTTTCACTTAAGAAGTTCAAAAAAATTATTATTATATTTTTCGCACCTTTATTATTATTATTATTATTATTATTATTATTATTATTATTATTATTATGCAGCTTTTTTAAAAAAAAAATTGGAACTAGATGTGTGTTTGCTTGAATTTAAACCCAAAATTTATTGATGATTTTTTCTTCACCACTTGATTAAAAAGTTGTTGATTTTTGACTATTGTGGAAAGTCTTTCATTTAAAATTAAATACTTAAAGTCCACCAAATTACATTTTTATTTATACAAGTTTGATAATGTTATATTAGTGTAAAACTTACTTTTGAGATTTCTATCAAAATCAACCTTCCAACACTTTTGGAAAGTTTTTATGTAAATTCCTCACGTAAAAATTTCTACAAAACAATTGGATTCCAACTCAGCTCCTGAGCTAACCAAGGTCGCAACAGAGAAGAACAGGAAACAAAGAATATGAAAAAATTGAAGAAGAATAAGAAGGAACAACAACAGAGAGGAAAAGAAGTGAATCCAATGAAACCAAGAAATGAGAAAGCCAGAAAGTAAACAATGAAACCAAGAAAGAAGCCAAAGACAAAGCACTGCCAAAAAGGCGCCGACTTCATGGAAGCCAAAGGAAACAGTGGCAAAACAGGCGGTAAACATAAGACACAGCAGAGAGAAACGCTCAACCAAAATCAGATAAGGGAAAAGCCAGGGTGTAATAGAAAAATGGATAAAGGAAGCAACACTGGGAGCCTTCAGGACACCCTCAGAGTCCTTGATTTTCTCCTTCTAGCCATTGGAAAACACAATGTTGTTGCACATAAATTTTATTATATGGTACAGTATATTCTGAATTTGATTAAGTTTCACATACAAGGCAGAAAATCATATCCGGATAAACATTTTTAATATCTCAATCCCTTTGTTGTGTATGATAAAATTGAAACAAGCTGTTAACAAGTAGTGAGTTTCATCTATAGCTGCCCCTGTAAGCTTAGTTCAACCATTGAAGAACAAAGTTCAACAATCTAACTGATCTATAAATATATGCATGCCCCAGTTTGACTTGTATGGACAAAGAAATTGATTCCTTTCTTTTTGTTAGCAGAAATGGTCCCTGCAAAGTGATCCTGATATCTTATCACTGCAAAATCTATAATCATTGATGGAAATTTCTTCACCTTTACAGGACTTCATGGGATATTTGATGCTGATTATCCACCCAAGTTCAAGGTTACAAAAGCTAGCATGGCTGAGTTCCCTGCTCTTAACATCATGAGTGTTTCCTTTGCCACTTTGGAGTACCCTGCAGACACCCTCAACCCACCTCACATCCATCCTCCTTCAGCTATGCTCCTTGTTGAATTTGGAATAGAAAATTTCTCTTATTCCTCTGTCTAATGAATTAAAATATGACCTATTTATATTACAAGGTGGACTGATAGTAATCAGCCAGAAAATCAGGAAAAAATAAAACACTTATTAATGGGAATCTGCCAAATAAGGAAACCAGATTCCTTTAACATGGAAACAAATAAACTGAACTTAATGGTATACAACTGTAGATATACAGCTGTAAATACACAAAATCTGCTCAGATTTCTACACTCCCCCTCAAGCTGGGCTGTAAATATCAAGTAAGCCTAGCTTGGATTTCATCTCTTCAAACTTTGTCTTTGGTAGTGCTTTGGTCAAGATGTCTGCAATTTGTAGAGTCGTGGGTATGTAGGAGATGTTGATCATACCACCTTCAACTTTTTCTTTGATAAAGTGCCTATCTATCTCCACATGTTTCGTTCGATCATGATGAACGGGATTCTTAGCTATGCTAATGGCAGCTTGATTGTCACATAGCATGTTGATAGGACCTTTTACTGTAGCCTGGAGTTCCAAGAGTAATCGTTTTAGCCACATTCCTTCACATATCCCATGAGCCATAGCTCGGAATTCTGCTTCTGCACTACTCCTTGAAACAACTGTTTGTTTCTTACTTCGCCAAGTGACCAGATTCCCCCATACATAAGTGCTGTATCCTGATGTGGATCTCCGATCAGTAATAGAACCAGCCCAATCTGCATCAGTAAATACTTCAATGTTCCTTTTCTCAGTTTTCTTGAAGTAGAGACCTTCACCTGGAGTTTTCTTCAAATACCTCAATATGTGATACAACCATTCCATGTGTTCTACAGTAGGGTTATTCATGAATTGGCTGGCAACACTGACAGCAAAACCAATGTCTGGTCTAGTGTGTGAGAGATAAATGAGCCTTCCTACCAATCTCTGATATCTTCCTTTATCAACTGGAACACCTTTTTCTACTTCTTTGCCTTTGGTGACAGCTTCCATTGGGGTATCTGCAGGTTTGCATCCAAGCATTCCGGTTTCTTTGAGTAAATCAAGAATATACTTGCGTTGAGAAACAACAATACCTGTTCTGGATCTTGCAATTTCCATCCTTAGGAAATATTTCAAATTTCCTAAATCTTTGACCTCAAATTCATGAGCTAAAAATCTCTTCAATTCTTCACTTTCCTCTTCGTGATTCCCTGTCAGGATTATATCATCCACATACACAATAATAATAGATATCCTTTCACCAGGAGAGTGTTTGACAAATAATGTATGATCAGATTGGCATTGAGAATAACCAAACTTCTTCACTGCTTTAGTAAAACGATCAAACCAAGCTCTAGGAGATTGCTTGAGACCATAAAGAGATTTTTTCAGTTTACAAACCTTATCTATGTTTGTCTGATTCTTGAGGCCTGTAGGAATCTCCATGTACACCTCTTCTTCTAAATCTCCATTGAGAAATGCATTCTTGATGTCTAGTTGATGGAGTTTCCAATCACAGTTCATAGCAAGTGATAGAAGAACCCGAATAGTATTTAGTTTTGCGACAGGAGCGAAAGTCTCCTGGTAGTCAATGCCATAGGCTTGTGTAAAGCCTTTAGCAACTAAACGGGCCTTCAGCCTTTCAACACTGCCATTGGCATTGTATTTCACTGTGAAAATCCATTTACATCCCACTGGATTCTTGCTTGGAGGTCGGTTGACTACTTCCCATGTGCCATTCTTTTCAAGGGCTCTAAGTTCCTCTTCAACTGCTTGTTTCCATTCACGTACTTGAAGAGCTTCTTGAATATTATTAGGAACCTGAATATCTGTGAGATTAGTAGCAAAGGCACGGTAATCAAGGGACAACTTCTTGTAGGACATAAAATTGCGAATGGGATAATTGGTGCAGGACCTTACACCTTTCCTCTTAGCAATCGGCAAATCAAGATTATCCAAAATCAACTCATCAGAATTTAAAACAGTGTTACCTGGCTGTGTTTCGTTTTGAATTGAGTCCGGTTCAGCTTCATGACTAGTCTTTGATTGCACTTGTTCCTCTACATGTTCCTGGTTTTGATGTTTCTTTCTTCTAGAGTAGACAATGAACTTATTCTTACTGTCAATAGAAGGAACACTTGAGGGCAGATCATATTGATTTTTAGTGACAAGTGGAGCTGGACTAGATACAACAGAAAATGGTTCGGACTCACCAAGAGTGGGTACTTGACATTCGGGTACACTCTCAAATTCCCAAAAGTGATGTTCTAAGTTTCTACTCTCCCCCTGAACATCGGTTTTGGAGTAATAAGGCTGATTTTCCAGAAAAGTGACATCCATTGAGTGGTAAAATTTCTTTGTGAGTGGGGAATAACTCTTATAACCTTTTTGATTTGGTGTATACCCGAGAAATATACATTTTATGGCCTTAGGATCAAGTTTTCCTCGGGATTGACTAGGAATGTGAACAAATGATGAACACCCAAACACTTTGAGAGGAATAGAAGAAATAAGACGGGTTGATGGATAGGATTTTTGAAAAATTTGACAGGGAGTTTGAAATTTAAGGACTCGAGAAGGCATTCTATTGATTAGATATGCCGCAGTGAGTATAGCATCCCTCCAAAAAATTTTTGGAACATGAGACTGAATCATGAGTGCTCGGGCAACCTCTAGTAAGTGTCTATTTTTCCGTTCAGCTATCCCATTTTGTTGTGGGGTGTTGGTGCAAGAACTTTGGTGAACAATGCCTTCTTGTTTTAGGTATTCCCCAAGAATAGAGTTAAAGTAATCCTTAGCATTGTCTGTGTGAAGAATTTGGATTTTTGTATTGAATTGAGTTTGAACCATGTTATTGAAGGCTTTGAACAATTGACCAACTTCAGACTTTTCTTTCATGAGGAATACCCAAGTGAGACGTGAGTGATCATCTATAAAAGAAACAAACCATCTGGCCCCAGTTACACTTTTAATTTTTAATGGTCCCCAAACATCACTGTGTATCAAAGAAAAAGGATGTGACTCTTTGTATTTGTGAATTGGATAGGAATTGCGAACATGCTTAGACAGTTGACAAGTTTCACATTGAAGATCAAAAGGACTTTTATTGAACAATGAAGGAAAGAGTTCTTGAAGATACAACTGACTAGGATGACCCAAACGATAGTGCCATAACATTAATTCACTATCTTTATTTGACCTAAGAATAGAAAATGACCTTTTTTCTTCTATTGACTTTTGAGGTTGTCTTCTAGATGATTCGGTTGTTTTGAACATGTAGAGCCCCAAATGCAATTCAGCACTGCCAATCATCTGTCCCGAATTCAAATCCTGAAAAACACAGTAATTAGAGAAAAATTTAGCAACACAATTCTTCTTCTGAGTGAGTTGACTAATAGATAAAAGATTGCAATCCAAGTTGGGAACCAATAAAACAGATTCAAGTGTGATGTTTTCTGAGATAACAACAGAACCAGTACCAACCACTTTTGAGATAGAACCATCAGCTATTCGAACAGTGTGACTCTCAGAACAAGGTGTGAAATTTTGAAAAAGAGATATATTACCAGTCATGTGATCGGAAGCCCCAGAATCTACAATCCATGATTCTTTACTGTCCACCTTTTTAACCTTAAGAGCAGTCAAAAAATTACCTTTTTGAGCCACTGTTGCTGTTGCCAAGGAGTTGTTATTTGGAGAGATTGAAGTTTGCTGAGTCTGACTAATTAACCTTTGAAGAATTTCCATTTGTTCCTTACTGAACTGTCCAGGTTGTGTACCAGCAAAACTTTCTTCAGTTGTAGTGTGATTTCCACGACTTTCTCTCTTATATTTTGGTTTCCAATCAGGTGGCTTCCCATGGATATTCCAGCAAGTGTCACGGGTGTGACCTGTCTTCTTGCAGTGATCACACCATGGTCTCCCTTTCTTTGTTTGACTATCATCGGATCCTCTTGAAACTAGAGCAGATGCTTCAGTGGTTGTTGACTGACTTGTAGTACCCATCATTACCTTCTTTCGGCTTTCTTTGCGTCGAACTTCAGAAGCGACTACACGTAGATTAGGTAGAGGCTTTGTTGCAAGAATTCGACCGCGCACCTCATCTAGGTTCTTGTTGAGTCCCAAGAGAAACTTGTATATCCGTTTCCTTTCAACAATCTTTTTATACTTAAGAGCATCAGTTGGACAGTCCCATTGAGTAGTTTCATACATATCAAGTTGTTGCCAATATCTAGTCAAGCGACTAAAATATTGGGTGACTGTGAGATCCCCTTGACAGAGATCATGAAGAATACCTTCAATCTTGAATGCCTCTGCTGTGTCTTCCTTATCAGAGAACGTTTCCCGTGCAGCATCCCAGATTTCTTGTGCTGTTTCATAGAGAATAAAATTCTCTCCAACTTCATTAGTCATGGAGTTGATAAGCCATGACATTACAAGATTGTTTTCTGTCTTCCAGGTCTTGTAACTTGACTCATTAGGCTTCGGTTTAGTGACTCCACCAGTGATGTAATCATCTTTTCCTCTGCCGCATATGAACATCATGACTGAATGGGACCACTGGAGATAGTTGTGGCCATTTAGTTTGTGTCCAGTGATGAGGAAGGCAGTAGTTTCAGATCCTCCATTGGAACTAGTAATAGAGGGATCTTGAGAAGATGAAATTTCTGAGATGGACGATGGCTCTGATGCCATGTTGAATTTGGAATAGAAAATTTCTCTTATTCCTCTGTCTAATGAATTAAAATATGACCTATTTATATTACAAGGTGGACTGATAGTAATCAGCCAGAAAATCAGGAAAAAATAAAACACTTATTAATGGGAATCTGCCAAATAAGGAAACTAGATTCCTTTAACATGGAAACAAATAAACTGAACTTAATGGTATACAACTGTAGATATACAGCTGTAAATACACAAAATCTGCTCAGATTTGTTGTTGTTGATGGAAGCCTTGAGGTTGCTTTTTGGTTGACACACCCGGCAAACTTTACACCCAAACCCTCCAGGTTGCTGATGTCTTTGTGTTTCCAGAAGGACTGGTGCATTACCAATACAATCCTAGCTCAGATCAACCAGTGATGCGGTTTCCACCTTTGGTAGAGCAAATGCCAGAACTATTTCCATTACACCTACTGGTTTGCCACTGGTATTGATGATGATGTCGTCCTAGCCAAAAACTGATGCTGCTACAATTCAAAAGATCAAGGCGGGTCTTGGAACTAATAAGGCCAAAATTTGAAGCCCCATCTCATTCTTCAAGTATTGTGGCTAGCCTGTCACCGTTCCAATCACTTCTTAACTAGCATTGTTTACCCTGATGCAGAGATAACTAGTCAGATAAACTATTTTTATAACCAAGCAATGGATATGCAAAATCAAGAACAAAAACCCAAGAAACTTCAATATAATCAGTAAGTATGTTATCCATCTATATATGCTTCAGCAAATTCCATATGATTGAGCAATATATAAGAAGCCAATTTACCTTGAATTTCAAGATCCATTAAAAAATCCTTTGATTCTATAATTCTTTCCCCAATGGCATTCGCATACACTGTCTCAAACTAACCAGCAAAAGCGCATAACACCAATAAAGACATGTTCATGAAAAGCCATTGAAATTGGTGTTTTTAACAGAGAAGGGCATGGAGAGTAATATGAGATTCACATCAATCTCCTCCAAGGCTTTAACAGAAAAAGATGAAAGGAAGCATTTAACAGAAATATTGTTAGGAAATGAATTGAGATAAGGTGATAAAAATAAACTCACTTTTTTTATGGCTAGCCTGCTACCATCGCAACAATTCATATCTTTATCTGATTGTCTCTGCAAGACAAAGTTGCAAAGAACCATACGTATAATGCATGCAATTGATAGCTATAATCAATCAAAAAAACATTAACTGCTTTATATTCATAGATTTTGGGGATCATCAACTCCTTTGTGTCTTTTTTTAAAATATATTTCTAAACATTTTTGCAAGGAAACTTATAGTACCTGTTATGAAAGATAGACAATTGCAAGTTTCACATCCATCAATTGAAATTGGATGTGAATTGGGAGAAAGCAGTCGAGCTCAGTGAGATGCAACAGCAGTGACTGGTATTTGTCTCTATGACCATGCACAGAAAGGTAGGGGGAGTACTAAAACCTGAAAGAGAAAAATGAAATGCACATAGGTCGGTTTTAATTAATTTACTAGCTCCTAAACCACGCTCCACCACAGGATCAATGCAATTCAAAATACTGATAAGAAGTTGTGATTCAATAGGGTAAAAAGCATTGCTTTTTTTTTTTCATGACACTTGAGGCAACAATTGTAGATCCATTCAGAGTTTAAAATGGCATAAGATCAATTTACTGGGAAAATGAGAGAGTAAAAGACATTTAGAATGATAAAGATTTCTCTTTCCTTAGCCAAGATAATTCACATCATTCAGTCTTGTGAGTTCTCTTCTCTGCACTTCACTCATTTTAGCTCAACCACAGGATCAATGCAATTCAAAATACTGAAGTTGTGATCACTCAACCACAGGATCAATGCAATTCAAAATACTGAAGTTGTGATCAGTATAGTAAAAAGCATTGCTGTCTTTTTTTTTTTCATGACACTTGAGGAAACAATTGCGGATCCATTCAGAGTATAAAATAGCATAAGATCAATTCTACTAGGAAAATGAGTAAACGTTATTTAGAATGATAAAGATTTCTCTTTTGTTACCTTTATCCTTAGCCGATTCACATCATTCAGTCTTTTGAGTTCTCTTCCCTGCGCTTCACTCATTTTAGCTCTACGATTTCCCTGTCTCGATTGGTGTGAAGCTTCTTCAAAAGCGAAAACAAGAAATACCCAGAGGAGGACAACGATTATTCATCTTCATGAGGACAACGACTCTTCATCTGCATGCGGACAACGATTAATCATATATTTAGGAATCTAAGCGACCAAAAGCTCCCTTGAAAACAAAAGAAAAAAGAATCAAATGATCTAGCCTGACTCTGTCAGGTTGTAAAAGGAAGCATTAGCATTGATCACCATTGGAACAAATTGGCAAAAAAGATGCAGATTTTTTAAATTATATAAATTACACACCAAAATATTTATGTGAAACAAAAACAAGATGATTTGTCATTATTAAATTAAATAAAAATTCTCCATATCTACAAAGTCATCAATGATGTAAAATAAACAATTGAGCTCATTAAGTAAACAGAGCCAGACAGCTGTTTTGCTTTTACTCCCATTATTTCCTTTTCTTTCATATTTATCATTCCAACTGCCATTCACTAAGCATCACATGTAACTAAACTAATTTGAAGGAGGAATCAATTCACCTTGTACTTAGCACATTCAGTATTACTTCTAAAGGCCAATGTTGCCATGACTCTCCGCAATTCTTTCACCTCATACTTTGCACATTCACATGGTGCAAGGTGCCTTTGAGAAAACAAAATAGCACTTCCATAGTTTTCAGCTCGTACCAGCTCATTGAACACCTGAAGTCTCAACTGGAATTTGAATTTGCTCTGTCATCAAAGCTACTCTTGTATCACGTTTAGTTTCTGTCACAGTGGTAGCTTCTGACCATGCTAAAATATTAACGCCAGGTGCTGTAAAAGATTAGGCAGCCTCAAAATCAAGAAACTATAACTTAGAATAGGCAATTAAACAGAAAATGGAGAAAATTATTTCATTTACCTTTAGAATATCTGTTGTAAATAGTGCTAGGACATAGGCCTTCTAGATGAATGGGTAAATTTATTTGCTTGGATGAGTTTGTATAATGTTGCAGTTGAGTTTCTAATCAAGAATGAGAGTTAGTCAGTTCTGCAATGAAATTTTGCAATGGGGTAAATTAATAAATGTCTGTTGTGTTCATATATAGTTGAGAACAGTTCTTCCACCAACCATCAAGTTGAAATATGGCAGCAACAGCTCCTATCTCCGCTTTTGCACCTTCAGCATCACTTAATATACCTGCAATGATCCCAAGTAATGAATTTTGCAACTTCAAGATAACATTTGCTAATAATGTAGCACAAGATATGCATTCTGCAATCTCAATATACCTGGAATCCTCGGAAGTAAAACCTTCTGAGATGTCCGGGGCATCTCCACCATAGATTTTTCCCTTGAGAGTACACTTTTCCCTCGAGATCAAATGTATTAGACAAATAAGGCATAATCATACGAAAAATATTCTTAATGATCATAAACAAAGTGAAATTCTCATGTTGCCCAAATAAGTCAATCTCAACCTAAAACATATTAAATAAAAAAAAAACACTGAGAACGACTGGGCTCTCGAAGCCTTGAGAGAACTCATCATATTCCATCTTCTCTACTCTTGTGAAGCTCAAAAGCTTGGCTCAAAAGCTTGGCCTCAAAGTCCCGAGCTTTACCTTTTCCCAAAGCCTCGAGTCCACCAGTCAGCAGGCACTTTTATTTCTAATTTTACAGTGAAAAAAGAAAAACAGAAATCGAGTTTTTTCATCACCTTGGGAGGAGTTGGCTTAAACTTGCGAAACAACTCACGGAATGCCCCAACTCCGAACAGAAACTTGCGAGAAGTTTAAGATTGAAAACAGAAAGAAAAAAATGAAAAATAAAACAATTGCAAGAAAGGACGTTTGGCGGCATGCGAGGCAGAAAAGAAGGGCAAAGAAAAGTCCCGAGTCCCCCATGCACTTTATTTCTATTTTTTATTTTACTTTTTATTTCTAATTTTACAGTGAAAAAGGAAAAGAAAAACAACAATACTCTTATAATTGAGTTTTTCATCACCTTGGAGTTGTTGGCTGAAACTTGCGAAACAAATCATGGAATGCCTGAAATCCGAACTCAAAAACAACCATCCGACGGGTGCCCTCCTTCTCCACCCCCCATTCCACGAAGTCACGAGGGCAAAATTGGCCAAGAAATTTAACATGGGCCAAGAACGTGAAACCTGGAAGAAAAGAAAATGGGTTAGACAAGAAAGTGAGAGAAATTAAAGGACGCAGGGCAGCATGGGAGGCAGAAAAGAAGGGCAAAGAAAAGGTAAGTTAAAGAAAAGAAGGAAAAATATTTTTTTACAGAAAAGGGAGACCGGAGACGTGGATATCTGAACGTTGCGTTGAAGTAATAATATAATATAATTTTACCTGTAAACTCGTCCCAGTACATCCTTGCCTCGAACCCATCTACCATCAATGCAAATATTTGGGATTTGAGCAATCTGAGGCCATTCGGTACCACTCTCCTCTTTGCAAGTTTCTGTTAACTTGGGACATCCTATAATCATCAATTCCCTCAGAGATGTTAAACGATGCATCCCTCCTGGCAGGGACGGCAGTGGAGGGCACCTTCCAATTCCAAGAAATTTGAGGGAAGTAAGTGCGGGTATCCACTCGGTCAGAGCCGTCAAATTATCACATCTATAGAACACCAATTCTTCTAAAGATGTCAGTCCACAAATCCCTCCTGGCATGGACGGTAGTTGAGAGCATTTCCCAATTTCAAGAGTTTTGAGGGAAGTGAGTGTGGATATCCACTCAGGCAAAGCCGTCAATTCTGGACAAAAGGACAACCGCAATTCTTTTAAAGATGGAAGGCAATGAGTGCTCCGAGGTGCCAAAGATGCCAATTTATTATTGCATTCCTCAAACTCCAAGTACTCAAGAGAAGTGAGGTTTAGAAGAAACTCCTCTGGCAGAGTTTCCACATCATCAATATGTCTTAGAAACAATTTCTTCAAATTGGAGAGAGGAGGAGCAGTTGAAGAATTCCTTGACGATGATGCTGATGCAGTGCTAGTGTTGTTCGTCTTCATCATCAGTGTTTGTTGCAACGACCTTATACTAGCTTTAGACAACACTAACTTCTTGTCGAGACATGGAAACAAGGGCATGGAGGTCAAGTTAGGGCAGTCAAAGCTCTCTAAGGAGGAAAGGCAAGGAACGCAGGGCAACTCTGAAGTTGCTCCTTCATTCTCGTTCTTCCTCCACCATCCTTTAAAGTTCTCACAACCAGATAGCCTGAGTTCCTTGAGCGATGGAAAGAACATAGATGTTGTTGTTGTTGTTGTTGACGTAAAACAAGATAAGGAAGAAGTAGGGTCTTCTTCTTTACCTATATCATCATCTGCCACGTATTCCAAAGCACGCAAATGATGAAGTCTAAGAGACTCGAGAAATGGGAGATGATCCAACCGTGGCAGTTGTTGGCAACAACTACTATTGTATATTTCAAGTCTGACTAAATTTGTAAGGGAAGACAGCCACCTTGAAAACCTTGTTCCCTCGTATCGTCTTATCTTTAACTTTTTCAAATTTGGATGTGGCTTAAGGTTATTCAAGAGCAGCTCATCCTTTTCATTGTTTCCATTGGTCGGCCTAAATTTTACTGCTAAAAATTTTGTTTGTGTGTATATTAAAATTTGCCACTCAAATGTCAATGATTCCAAGTGTTTCTTCTCTTTCAAATTTGCTTCATTTGATTCTAATTCTACATTCCTCACCATATCCAAGTTCAAAATATCTAAATGTCCTCCAAGGTAATTTAAGTCCCTCAATTCATTTAATGTGGCACTACTTGAAAATTCCTTCTCATCACTGTTCACAATAAAATTTGACAATCTATGCAATGAAGTTAATTCTCCTAAACCTTTTGGCAAGTACTCTAGTTTACCACAAGCTTTAATACTGAGACATTCAAGGCTGATCAATTTGCTTATATCTTTTGGCAGCTTTTTAAGATTCTGACAACCATCAAGTAATAGAGTTTGCAAATTATGCAAATTAGTTATGAAGTCAGGGACTACTTCGATAGGATTACCAGTAAGATCTAGAAATCTCAAGTGCTCCAACTTACCAATTTCATTTGGCAACATTTCGATATCAGCATAATTCAAACCCAGTACACGTGAACAAATTAAGTTCGAAAAACTTGGAATATGAATTACTTCTCTTTTTCCATGGTGATATTTAACATTAGATCTTAGAATAGTCCTTATCCCCTTTATTTCAAAATTTTGGGAAGGGTTGCATTCTAGAAACAGATGACGGACATTCCCAGGAATTGTTTCATTGTCATCTTTTACTGTATAAAAACTACTTCCCGCAACTAATTGTGCAAGATCATGGATAAGGTCATGCATTTTAAAAGTGATTTTCCCATACATGTCTTTGTATTCCTCTTGAAAGAATGATCTTGATAGTAAATCATTGTAGTATTCATCACCTAAATCTAGTGACCTCTTGCTTCTAATGGAGGATTGAATGTAACCACAGTTGGATCAACCTATCTTTAGGTATTTCAAAATCTTTGGGAAAAATTGCACAAAATGCAAAACATGGTCTTAGATGACTTGGCAAGTGATTATAACTCAACTTAAGCACAGGAAGAATACCACCCTCAGTTTCAAGCGACATCCTCCAAGCTTCGTTGTCTTCTTTGATTGAAGACCAGAAGTTTTCATTGGGATTCTGTCGCATCAAACTTCCTAGAGTTTTAATAGCAAGAGGAACCCCTCTACATCTTTCTACGATTTCTTTTCCTATTAGTTCTAGTTTCGTGTGGATTTTATTTTGGCCTCTATATGAAACAACACGCTCAAACAATTGCCAAGACTGATCACTGTTGAGACCTTCTAAAACATAAGGAGAGTTGATCCCCATGGCTAATGCAACGCTTCTATTACGAGTTGTCACCAGGATTTTACTTCCTGGGGCACCATTTACTAGATATTCTGAGAACCTATCCCATTTCAAACTATTCTCATTCCAGACATCATCTAAGACAATTAAGAATCTCTTCTCTCCTAGAACTTCTCTAAGTTGTCTTTGTAATTGTTCTAGATCTAAGTCTGCACTCACAGTCACTTCTTTTCCAGGTACAGATTTGAGAATTTTTTTAACGAGTAGCTTATTATCAAATTCTTCGGAAACACATACCCAGAACTTTTGACTAAAATGGCTTTTTATATTTGCTTCATTGTAAACTAACTGAGCAAGGGCAGTCTTTCCTAAACCTCCAATCCCGACAATGCCTACAATGGAAACGTTGACCTGATCACTAGTTTGTGGTTCTATTAGTAAATTTATGATGTCCTCTTTATTTTCGTTTCTTCCTATGATTTTAACCATAGAGGAGTCCGTTTCCCTCCAACTATTCCCAACTCCCATGTCTGTTATAACTCTCTCCCTGAAGTTGAACTTAGCCATGTCTGCTGCCACCTCATCTAATCTCTCTCTAATCTCTTTAACTTTAGTATGCATTGTAAGATTATCTGGTAATTTGGTTAAGGATGAAAAGAGGTTATGCACCTGTGTAACTCCTTCTTCCGAATGAGCCTTCTGTCGAAGGTGTTCATACTGAAATTCACCCAGCAAATCATCCGCATCGTACATAACATTTTGAAGCCGACTTACCCAGTTTTTCACTAACTTGCTGCTCTCGGCGGCCTGCTCAGCGTCAACAAGGAAGGCTTTGACTGTGCCAAGAGTATCTTGAAGCTTCTTCAGCTCCTTATTAGCCCTGAAAATCACGCCCAGTTCTTGGAAAGCATCCGACGCCAAATTGGACAAAATGTTACCAACGATACCATAGATTGCTTCTGCCATTGTGTTAATCAACGGAGCTAGCTATAGCAGAACTCCAAGAATGATTCGAAAACGAAAATAAAAATGAGAGCTTAATTTGGTGATCAAAATGAGCAACAGATTACGCAAGTAGACAATAAATGAATAAGTAAACGAGTACTTGATTCTATATCTGAATCCAAATATATAGATATCTTTGATGTACGTCTGCAACGGTTACTTCACTTGCTTGACTTTGATATGTGTCTACAACGTTACTACAACGGTTAGTTTATGTACTTTGTCTTATGCACTTTTTTTGCTTGACTTTGATATGCGTTTACAACGGATACTACAACAGAAGGCAAGGCCCTTCAGAGTTCGGACCCACCCGTCCTTACCAACTCTGGGAACCCTATTAGCAGAGCAACCCGCCGCCTCCGCCATGGCCTCCCACTTTTGTGTTAATCCTGTGACATTTTCTTATTTAAAATGAACATACAGCTGAACTCCTTTTTTTATTGCAGGTTTGCAGTTTTGAAATACTAAAATATATCAATCCTTACTTGCCCCCTGATTTGCTTATTTTTATGTTAAGATAATCTATTCTACTCTTATATTAAATTGAGTTCGACTTATATATATTCCATAAAAGCAAAGACATTGAGCAACGTTTTCATGTTGGATAACAACCAAAGCCATTTTAATTAATGAAAATTATCTCTCCCTTGCTTCTTGTATGTAATAGAAAGAATTTTCTCTTCTTATCTTTAGAAAAAAAATTATCTACATTTAGTATTGAATTAAATGTTCAATTAATAAAAGAACTGTCTAATTACATATAGTTTTAACACAACAATTTAAGATAAAAATAAATTAAAAGCATGATAATAATAGTACTAGTAATCCAAAAAACAATACTGCATAAACAAATACTAGCTCTATGACGTATGTGTACAACGACTACTTCATTTACTCGACTTTGGCTATCAAAAAAAAAAAGTTAGATCTTTTATTTAAGTAATGGCTATTTTGACATACATTTACATTTACATATATACACACACATAAACATATATATATATAGAGAGAGAGAAAAGCATGAATTGTCATGAAACAACTAATTAACAGGCTGATCAACGCATATTTATATGTAAGTAGTAAAATAATTTGTTCATTTATATTATATAGTAATTTCAAAATGATTTTTTTAATTTAACTATGAAACTGAAATGCATGGAACAATCTAAATAATAAAATCTTGTTTGAAAAGCGAAAAAGAAGATTCTAAAATATTTAGGTTTAATGTTTAAATTTCATTTAAATGTGAATCTTGTTCAATTATATGTTGATATTCACGTAATTTCATATTTACATTTCATAAAAATAAACGAGAAGAAACATAAGAAGTTAAAACTCTAAATCTATGATCAAATTGAGTTCAAGTTTATTGTATTGTTTACATATCAATTTTTTTAATCAACATAATATTCTTTCTCAATTATGGGTAAAACGAATCCTTTAAGTAGTCCTTTTTTTTTTCTTTGGATTATGATTGAAATTCAAACTCAAAACTTTCGGCTTTAAAGCCGAACTGAGTTGACATAACTGCCACCAAGTTCTTAAAGTCCTAGAGCATTTGTATTTCAGTGATGAAGATAAAGAAAGTACAAGCATGTGGTAAACTGATATAATTAATTATTAAGTGGATATGAATGGGTAGGAATTAAAAGAAAAATCCATGGATTTTACTTGATAAAAAAAGTCTAATGTCATTGCAAATAGTATCAACAGAAACTTTTTTTAGTGTGGATTCTTACTCAAAACAATGAAGAAGTCTCTAATCTAATGCATAGGTTTTCTTGGTTAATGCATGCCAAGCCATTGCAAAACACCCTGCTCCTAATGGCAATCCTCGCTCCGCTGAGCTCCTTATCGTTGTTGATAGAAGTCTTTGATTCTATTACTCTTCTGTCTTCTCCACAATGGCTTTCCCATTTTGAAGTCAAACTAACCAGAAAATGTGCATAACCCCAATAAAGACATGCTTATGGGAAGCCACTGAAATCGGTGATCCAAACAGAAAAAAGGATGAAATCTTACTTATGAAACTTCTCCTAATTTCAAGTTCCTATCAATTTTGGTGCTTTTAACAGAGAATAGAATGGCATTCCCATGCAAATTCCACTGTCATGAGCCCCATCTTTCCAGTTGTATTGGAGAAGTGAAACCATTAGAGTAATCTGAGATTCACATCAATCTTCTCCAAGGCTTTAGCAGAAAATGATGAAAGGAAGCGTTTAGCAGGAATATTCTTGGGTAATGAATTGAAAAAAGACGGTGATATGTAACTTTTTTTTTGGTTGCAGCTGATATATAGCCTTGATACATGTAAACTGCTGCACTTTTTTCCCCTATTGCTCCTACCGCAAAGGACAAAGGTCATATGGCCAGCCTGCTACCATTGCAAGAATTCATATCTTTGTTTGATTCTCTGTGATGCTTTCTCTGCAGGCAAAGAAAAAATTGCAAAGAACCAAATGTAGTAATCATCATGCATTTAAATGCAACTATATTCGAGTTTCATTAACTCATAGCTAATCAATCAGAAAAACATTGGGTTCCCCAACTTCTTTGTGTCTCTTTTTTAAACAAAATATTTCTAACCAATGGCAAAGAAGAGGCAAAATATAGAAACAGGAAATATAACTCTTGGATTTGCTTAATAATCTAAACACTTTTGCTAGGAAACTTATAATACCCGAAATGAGAGATAAAATTGCAAGGTTCACATCCATCAATTGGAATTGGATGTGAATTGAGGGAAAGCAATTGAGCTTGGTGAGAAGCAATGGCAGTAACTGGTATTTGTCTCTATGACCATGCACAGAAAGGCTGGGGGAGTATTAAAACCTGAAATAATAAAACTGTAATGCACATAGATCAGTTTTAATTAAGTTACTAACTTCTAACAAATTTTGCAACTTCAAGATAACATGTGCTAATAATGTAGCATAAGACCTCCATTCAGCAATCTCAATATACCTTGAGTCCTGGGAAATAAAACCTTCTGAGATGTCCGGAGCATCTCCACCATAGTTGTAAGGGTATATTTTTCCCTTGAGATCAAACGTATAATACAAATAAGGATCATAAGAAAAATATTCTTAATGATCAGATAGGAACAAAGAGAAAATATCATGTTGCAAATAAGTTAATCTCAACCCAAAACATAAAAAATAAAAAATAAAAAATAAAAAACAAAAACTGAGAAAGCCTGGGCTCTTGTGAAGCTCAGAAGCTTGGCCTCAAAGTCCCCAGCTTTACCCTCTCTCAAAGTCTCAAGTCCACCAGGCACCAGTCACTTTTATTTCTGAGAAAGGCCGGGCTCTTGAAGCCTCATCATTTTCCCTCTTTTCTACCCTTGTGAAGCTCAAAAGCTTGGCCTCAAAGTCCCCAGCTTTGCCTTCTTCAAAGTCTCAAGTCCATCAGGCACCATTCACTTTTATTTCTAAATTTACAGTGAAAAATGATAAGAAAAACAAAAATCCTCTTATAATTGAGTTTTCATCAACTTGGGAGATTTGGCTGAAACTTCCAAAACTAATCAAGGAATGCCTGAAAATCCGAACTCAAAAACAACCAGCCGACGGGTGGCCACCTTCTTCAACCCATTTCACAAAGTCAGGAGAGCAATATTGGCCAAGAAGTTTAAAGCGGCATATCAAACCTGGAAGAAAACAGAAAAAAATGAAAAATAAAAAATAAAACAATTGCAAAAAGCTTCTCCTTGAAGAAATGGTCTTGGTTTGCTTGAGAATGTATCATTCCCTCATATGCTCTAAGGTTGAGCAGGGAGTGCTACCTTCAATGTTGTTCTCAACAACCATCTAGTCAGATGTGAGAATTTAAAAGCTCATGGGAGAATCCAAAAGCTCTTTGATTAAACATTTTATGGAAACAAAGAGAAATCATATCTACATAATTTTATAGGACATTTTCAAAATGCAACTTTTGATCTTGCATAAAACTAATGCCTGTTGACATTAGAGCAGACTTAATGGCAGTAGGAGAACATGTTAGATGAAATGACTTAACATAAGCAGCAGTCCCAGTTGCACATGGGCAAGAAATGAATGTGCCAGAAATAGTATTGTATGGAACTACTCCTGTGCTTCAATTTCTGTCACAGTGGTAACTTCAATTAGACAGAAAATGGAGAAAATTATTTCATTTACCTTCGGAATATCTGTTGTAAATTATTTTCTTGGATGCTTTTGTATAAAGTTGTAGTTGAGTTTCTAATCAAGCAAGACAATTAGTCAGTTGTGCAACAAAACTTCACAAATAAATATTATGATGAACTTAGTAAATACTCTGTTGTGTTCACATAATTGAGAAAAGTTCTTCCATCAATCATGTTCAAGTTGGAATACTGCAGCAACAGCTCCCATCTCCATTGCACCTTCAGCATCACTTAATATATGCAAATAAAAAAAAAACGTTTCACTAATGTTGCTTCCAATGACCCCAAGTAATACCTGCAATCCATAATGAATTTTGCAACTTGATGATAACATTTGCTAATAATGTAGCATATGATCTGCATTCTGCATTCTGCAATCTCAAACCTTCTGAGATGTCTGGAGCTTCTCCACCATAGATGAAAGGGTACATTTTTCCCCTGAGATCAAATGTATAAGACAAATAAGGCATATTCAAAAAATATTTTTAATGATCAGATAGCAGCAAAGTGAAATTCTCGTATTAACAAGTCAATCTCAACCCAAAACGTATTAAAAAAAAAACACTGAGAATGCCTGGGCTCTCCAAGCCTTGAGAGAACTCATCATTTTCCCTCTTCTCTAGGCACCAGGCACTTTTTATTTCCAATTTTACATAAAAGAAAAAAAAAGAAATCCTCTTATAATTGAGTTTTTCATCACCTTGGTAGAGTTGGCTGAAACTTGCAAAACAAATCAAGGATAGCCTGAAATCCGAACTGAAAAAAACCGTTGCCCTCTTTCTTTACCCCATTCCTCAAAGTCACGAGAGCTAAAGTGGAAAAAGTGGCACAACAAACCTAGAAAAAAACAGAGAAAAATGAAAAATAAAAATAAAACAAATTGCAAGAAAAGAAAATGGGTGGCAGAAAAGAAGGGAAAAGAAAAGGATGGATTTGGTAAGAGAAAAATTGTAAAAAAAAAGGAAAAAGATGAGAAAAATTGAAAGGGGGGTGGACAGCTTAACGCTGCTTAAAAGCTTTATACACAGTTGTAAGTTATAGAAGAACAAGGAAAACAAAGAAGAATTATCAGATGGAAAAGTGTAAACAAAGGAGAGGAAATAATATAATCTTACCCGTAGTATTTTCCATCTTCTGCCTTGCCTCGAACCCATCTATCTTCAATGTAAATATTTGGGATTTGAGCAATCTGAGGCCAGTCTATACCACTCTCCTCTTTGCATGTTTCTGATAAGCTGGGACATCCATGAATGAACAGTTCCTTTAAAGATGTAAGACGCTGCATCCCTCCCGGCAGGGCCGGTACTTGAGGGCAGTCCCTAATTTCAAGAGTTTTGAGGGAAGTGAGTGTGGGTATCCACTCAGGCAAAGCCCTCAAATTAGGACAATTGCTTAACACCAATTCTTCGAAAGATGGAGGAAGATGAATCCCACTTGGCAGGGACGGAACTTGAGGGCAGTCCCTAATTTCAAGAGTTTTGAGGGAAGTGAGGGTGGGTATCCACTCGGGCAAAGCCCTCAAATTAGAACACTTCGAGAGCTCCAAATATTGCAAGGATGTAAGGCAATGCATCGTCCTCTTTGACGGTAAAGATTCCAGTTTATAGCATGATCGAAACCTCAAGGTCCGAAGAGAAGTGAGGTTTAGCAGAAACTCCTCTGGCAGAGCTTCTACATCATCAACATTGTCTAGAGTCAATCTCTTCAAATTGGGGAGAGGATGAGCTATTAAGGAACTCCTTGACGACGATGCTGAGGCGGTGCTAGTGTTGCTTGTCTTCATCATCAGTGTTTGTTGCAACAGCCTTATACTAGCATTCTGCAAACTTAACTTATCGTCGAGAGATGGAAACAAGGGCATGGAGGTCAACTTAGGGCAGTTAGAGATCTCTAAGGAGGAAAGGCAAGGAAAGCAGGGCAACTCTGAAGTTGCTCCTTCATTCTCGTTCTTCCTCCACCATCCTTTAAGGTTCTCACAATCAGAGAGCTCAAGTTTCTTGAGCGATGGAAAGAACATTGTAGCTGTTGTTGATGTAGAACAAGATAAGGAGGAAGAAGAGTCTTCTTCTTTACCAATACCATCATCTGCTACGTATTCTAAAGCATTAAAATACTGAAGACTAAGAGACTCGAGAAATTGGAGATGATCCAATCGTGGCAGTTGTTGGCAAAAACGACTGAGTGCTATGTGAAGACTGACTAAATTAGTGATGGAAGACAGCCACCATGAAAACCTTGTTCCCTGGTAGTCAACTATCTTCAACTTTTTCAAATTGGGATGTGGCTCAAGCTTATCCAACAGCAACTCATCCTTTTCACTGTTTCTATCTTTTCCATATGTCCAGATAAGCTGCAATGACTCCAAGTGTTTCTTCTCTTTCAAAATTGCTTCATTCGATTCTAATTCTACATTCCTCACCATATCCAAGTTTACTATTTCTAATTTGCCTCCAAGGTAATTTAAGTCCCTCAATTCATTTAATGTGGCACTCTCCTCCTCATCACTGTTCACAATAAACTTTTCCAATCTTTGCAATGAAGTTAATTCTCCTAAACCTTTTGGCAAGTACTTTAATGTATCACAATCTTCAATACTGAGACATTCAAGGCTGATCAATTTTCTTATATCTTTTGGTAGCTTTTTAAGATACTGACAACAATCAAGTAATAGCGTTTGCAAATTATGCAAATTAGTTACGGAGTCAGGGAGTACTTTGATAGGATTACCAGTAAGATCTAGAAATCTCAAGAGCTTCAACTTACCAATTTCATTTGGTAACATTTTGATCTTCGTATAACTGAAATCCAGTACACGTGAACAAATTAAGTTTGAAAATTTTGAAATTTGAATTACTTCTGTCATTTCGTACCCTAGAATAGTCCTTATCCCCTTTATTTCAAAATTTTGGGGAAGGTTGCATTCTAGAAACAGATGACGGACTTTCTTAGGAATTTTTTGTTTGTCATCTTTTACTGTATAAAAACTACTTCCCGCAACTGATTGTGCAAGATCATGTATAAGGTCATGCATTTTACAAGTGATATCCCCACGCCAGTCTTTCTGTTCCTCTTGAAAGAAAGATCTTGATAGTAAATCATTATAGTATTGATCACCTAAGTCTACTGACCTCTGGTTTCTATTCGATGGTTGAATGTAACCTTGTGCATTCCACATTTGGATCAACCTATCTTTAACTATTTCAAAATCCTTAGGAAAAATTGAACAAAAGGCAAAACATGGTCTTAGATGACTGGGCAAGTGATTATAACTCAACTTAAGCACTGGAAGAATACCATCCTCCGTTTCAAGCGACGTCCTCCAAGCTTCGTGGTCTTCTTTGATTAAAGACCAGAGGTTTTCATTAGGATTCTGTCGCATCAAACTTCCTACAGTTTTGATAGCAAGAGGAACCCCTCTACATCTTTCTACGACTTCTTTTCCTATTACTTCCAGTCTTTTGTTTTTTTCATTTGGCCCCCTAAATGCCACATGCCTAAACAAATCCCAAGACAGATCACTGTTGAGACCTTCTAAGACATAAAAAGAGTTGATCCCCGTGGCTGATGCAACTCTTCTACTACGCGTTGTCACCAGGATTTTACTTCCTGAAGCACCATCTACTAGATATTTTGAGAAGCTATCCCATTTCAAACCATTCTCATTCCAGACATCATCTAAGACAATTAAGTATCTCTTCCCTCCTAAAACTTCTCTAAGTTGTCTTTGTAATTGTTCTAGATCTAAGTCACCCACTGCCCCAGTTACAGATTTGAGAATTTTTTTAATGAGTAGCTTATTATCAAATTCTTCAGAAACACATACCCAAAACTTTGAACTAAAATGGTTTTGTATTGTTGCTTCATTGTAAACTAACTGAGCAAGGGCAGTCTTTCCTAAACCTCCAAACCCAACAATGGCTACAATGGAGACGTTGCCCTGATTACTAGTTGGTTGTAGCAGTAAATCTATGATGTCCTTTTTATTTTTGTCTCTTCCTATGATTTCTGACTTAACGACAGAGGAGTCCGTTTCCCTCCAACCATTCCCAACTCCCATGTCTGTTATAACTCTCTCCCTGAAGTTGAACTTAGCCATGTCAGCTGCCACCTCATCTAATCTCTCTCTGATCTCTTTAACTTTACTATGCATCGTAAGATGATCTGGTAATTTGGTTAAGGATGAAATGAAGTTATGTACCCGTGTCACTCTTTCTGCCGAAGGAGCCTTCTGTCGAAGGTGTTCATATTGAAATTCATCCAGCAAATCATCCGCATCGTACATAACATCTTGAAGCCGACTTATCCAGTTTTTCACTAACTCGCTGCTCTCGGCCGCCTGCTCAGCATCAACAAGGAAGGCTTTGACTGTGCCAAGAGTATCTTGAAGCTTCTTCAGCTCCTTATTAGCCCTGAAAATCCCGCCCAGTTCTTGGATAGGATCTGACGCCAAATTGGACAAAATGTTACTAACGGTAGCATAGATTATTTCTGCCATTGTTGTAATCAACGTAGCTAGCTATAGCAGGATCCCAAGAACGATTCGAAAACGAAAAGAAAAAAAAATGAGAGCTTAATTTAATGATCAAAATGAGCAACAGATTACGCAATTAGACAATAAATGAATAAGTAAATGAGTAGTTGATTCTATATATGAATCCAAATATATAGATATATTTGATGTACGTCTGCAACGGTTACTTCCCTTGCTTGACTTTGATACGTGTCTACAACGTTACTACAACGGTTAGTTTATATACTTTGTTTTATGCACTTTTTTTTGCCTGACTTTGTTATGCGTTTACAACGGATACTACAACGGAAGGCAATGCCCTTCAGAGTTTGGACCCACCCGTCCTTACCAACTCTGGGAGTGGGACCCCTATTTGCAGAGCAACTCGCCGCCTCCACCATGGCCCCCCACTTTTGCGTTAATCCTGTGACATTTTCTTATTTAAAATGAACATACAACTGAACTCTTTTTATTATTGCAGTTTTGAAATACTGACACTAATGTTTCTTCCAATGACCCCAAGTAATACCTGCAATCCATAATGAATTTTGCGACTTGAAGGTAACATTTGCTAACAATGTAGCATAAGATCTGCATTCTGCATTCTGCAATCTCAAACCTTCTGAGATGTCTGGAGCTTCTCCACCATAGATGAAAGGGTACATTTTTCCCCTGAGATCAAATGTATAAGACAAATAAGGCATATTCGAAAAATATTTTTAATGACCAGATAGGAGCAAAGTGAAATTCTCTATTGCAAACAAGTCAATCTCAACCCAAAACATATTAAAAAAAAAAACACTGAGAATGCCTGGGCTCTCCAAGGCTTGAGAGAACTCATCATTTTCCCTCTTCTCTACTCTTGTGAAGCTCAAAAGCTTGGCCTTAAGCTCCCAAGCTTTACCTTTTGTCAAAGCCTTGAGTCCACCAGGCACCAGGCACTTTTTATTTCCAATTTTACATAAAAGAAAAACAGAAATCCTCTTATAATTGAGTTTTTCATCACCTTGGTAGAGTTGGCTGAAACTTGCGAAACAAATCAAGGATAGCCTGAAATCCGAGCTGAAAAAAACCATTGCCCTCTTTCGTTACCCCATTCCACAAAGTCACGAGAGCTAAAGTGGAAAAAGTGGCACAACAAGCCTGGAACAAAACAGAGAAAAATGAAAAATAAAAATAAAACAATTGCAAGAAAAGAAAATGGGAGGCAGAAAAGCAGGGAAAAAGAAAAGGGTGGATTTGGTAAGAGAAAAATTGTAAAAAAGAAAAAAGGAAAAAGATTAAAAAAAATTGAAAGGGAGATGTGGATAGCTTAACGCTGCTTAAAAGCTTTATACACAGTTGTAAGTTATAGAAGAACAAGGAAAACAAAGAAGAATTATCAGATGGAAAAGTGTAAACAAAGGAGAGGAAATAATATAATCTTACCCGTAGTATTTTCCATCTTCTGCCTTGCCTCGAACCCATCTATCTTCAATGTAAATATTTGGGATTTGAGCAATCTGAGGCCAGTCTATACCACTCTCCTCTTTGCATGTTTCTGATAAATTGGGACATCCATGAATGAACAGTTCCTTTAAAGATGTAAGATGCTGCATCCCTGCTGGCAGGGCCTGTACTTGAGGGCAGTCCCTAATTTCAAGAGTTTTGAGCGAAGTAATTGTGGGTATCCACTCAGGCAAAGCCCTCAAATTAAGACAAGTGCTTAACACCAATTCTTCTAATGATGGAGGAAGATGAATCCCTCCTGGCAGGGACGGAACTTGAGGGCAGTCCCTAATTTCAAGAGTTTTGAGGGAAGTGAGTGTGGATATCCACTCGGGCAAAGCCCTCAATTTAGGACACTCCGAGAGCTCCAAATATTGCAAGGATGTGAGGCAATGCGTCGTCCTCTTTGACGGTAAAGAATCCAATGTATAGCATGATCGAAACCTCAAGGTCCGAAGAGAAGTGAGGTCTAGCAGAAACTCCTCTGGCAGAGTTTCTACATCATCAACATTGTCTAGAGTCAATCTCTCCAAATTGGAGAGAGGATGAGCTATTAAGGAACTCCTTGACGACGATGCTGAGGCCGCGCTAGTGTTGCTCGTCTTCATCATCAGTGTTTGTTGCAACGGCCTTATACAAGCATTCTGCAAACTTAACTGATCGTCGAGAGATGGAAACAAGGGCATGGAGGTCAAGTTAGGGCACTTAGAGATCCCTAAGAAGGAAAGGCAAGGAAAGCAGGGCAACTCTGAAGTTGCTCCTTCATTCTTGTTCTTCCTCCACCATCCTTTAAGGTTCTCACAATCAGAGAGCTCAAGTTTCTTGAGCGATGGAAAGAACATTGTTGCTGTTGTTGACGTAGAACAAGATAAGGAGGAAGAAGAGTCTTCTTCTTTACCAATGCCATCATCTGCTACGTATTCCAAAGCACTAAACCTATAAAGACCAAGAAACTCGAGAAATCGGAGATGATCCAACCGTGGCAGTTGTTGGCAAAATCGACTCCTTGTTATTTCAAGACTGACTAAATTAGTGATGGAAGACAGCCACCTTGAAAACCTTGTTCCCTGGTATCCATATATCTTCAACTTTTTCAAATTTGGATGTGGCTCAAGGTTATGCAAGAGCAACTCATCCTTTTCATTGTTTCTATCTCCTCTGTTCCATCTAAGTTGGAATGATTCCAAGTGTTTCTTCTCCTTCAAATTTTCTTCATTGTTTCTATCTCCTTTGTTCCATCTAAGTTGCAATGATTCCAAGTGTTTCTTCTCCCTCAAATTTGCTTCATTTGATTCCAATTCGACATTCCTCACCATATCCAAGTTTTTAATATCTAACTGGCCTCCAAGGTAATTTAAGTCCCTCAGTTCATTTAATGTGGCACTACTTGAAAATTCCTTCTCATCAATGTTCACAATAAAATCACTCAATCTTTGCAATGAAGTTAATTCTCCTAAACCTTTTGGTAAGTACTTTAGTCGATGACAATATTTAATACCGAGACATTCAAGGCTGATCAATTTGCTTATATCTTTTGGTAGCTTCTTAAGATTCCCACACTGATTAAGTAATAAAGTTTGCAAATTATGCAAATTAGTTATGAAGTCAGGGAGTACTTCTATATCATTAAAAGAAAGATCAAGGAATCTCAAGTGCTTCAACCTACCAATTGAATTTGGCAACATTTTGATGCCCATACAATTCAAATCCAGCATACGTAAAGGATTTCCTGAAAATTTTGGAATTTGAATTACTTCTTTTTTTGTAAAAAAATCTGTAAATTTTACAATAGTCCTAATCATCCCCTTTGTTTCAAACAAGTACGTCCAAAATTGTTGGGAAGGTTGGCAGCAATCTACAGACAAATGACGGACTTCCTTAGGAATATTTTGTCTGTCAGCTTTCACTGTGGAAAAACTACTTCCTGCAACTAATTGTGCAAGATCATGGATAAGGTCATGCATTTTACAAGTGCTTGTCCCATATATGTCTTTGGATTCCTCTTGAAAGAATGATCCTGACAGTAAATCATTGTAGTACTGATCACCTAAGTCTACTGACCTCTGGTTTCTATTAGAGAGTTGAATGTAACCTTGTGCATTCCACAGTTGGATCAACCTATCTTTAGGTATTTCAAAATCTTTGGGAAAAATAGTACAAAATGCAAAACATGGTCTTAGATGACTGGGCAAGTGATTATAACTCAACTTAAGCACGGGAAGAATACCATCCTCTGTTTCAAGCGACGTCCTCCAAGCTTCATGGTCTTCTTTGATTGAAGACCAGAAGTTTTCATTAGGATTCTGTCGCATCAAACTTCCTAGAGTTTTGATAGCAAGAGGAACCCCTCTACATCTTTCTACAACCTCTTTTCCTATTAGTTCTAGTTTTGTGTCAATTTTATTTTGACCTCTAAATGACACAACATGCTTAAACAAATCCCAAGACTGATCACTGTTGAGACCTTCTAAAACACAAGGAGAGTTGATCCCCATGGCTAATGCAACGCTTCTATTACGAGTTGTCATCAGGATTTTACTTCCTGGAGCACCATTTACTAGATATTCTGAGAACCTATCCCATTTCAAACTATTCTCATTCCAGACATCATCTAAGACAATTAAGAATCTCTTGTCTCCTAGAACTTCTCTAAGTTGTCTTTGTAATTGTTCTAGATCTAAGTCTGCACTCACGGTCACTTCTTTTCCAGGCACAGATTTGAGAATTTTTTTAATGAGTAGCTTAATATCAAATTCTTCGGAAACACATACCCAGAACTTTTGACTAAAATGGCTTTCTATTCTTGCTTCATTGTAAACTAACTGAGCAAGGGCAGTCTTTCCTAAACCTCCAATCCCGACAATGGCTACAATAGAAAAGTTGACCTCATCACTAGTTGGTGATTCTATCAGTAATCTTATGATGTCCTCTTTATTTTTGTTTCTTCCTATGATTTGTGACTTAACTGAGGAGTCCGTTTCCCTCCAAGAATTCACAACTCCCATCTCTATTTTTTTTTGGTCAGGAACTCCCATATCTATTTTAACTGTCTTCACCAAGCCGAACTTATCCAAGTCTGCAGCGACCTTATCTAATCTCTCTCTAATCTCTTTAACTCTATGGGCCATCTTAGAACGAGATGAAAATGGGTTTAAGGATGAGAGATGATTGCGTACCTGTGATGTTCTTTCTTTATGAACCTTCTGTCGAAGTTGTTCATATTGAAATTCATCCAGCAAATCATCTGCATTGTACACAACATCTTCAAGCCGACTTATCGCGTCTTTCACTGAGTCGCTGCTCTCGGCAGCCTGACCAGCTTCAAGAATGTTGGCTTTGATTGTGCCAAGAGTTTTTTGAAGCTCTTCCAGCTCCTTGTTCAACTTGAAATTAGAGCGCAGGTCTTGGAAAGCCTGCGACCCCAGCTTGAACAAAATGCTACTCACAGTACCATAAATTATTTCTGCCATTGTTATAATCGTAGCTAGCTATAACAGGACTCCAGGAATGATTCCAAACGAGAATAAAATGTGAGCTTAATCTGGCGATCAAAATGAAAACAGATTATGCAATTAGACGGAAAATGAGTACTTGATTCTGTATCTGAATCCAATATATAGTTATATTTGATGAAAGTTTACAACGGTTCATTTCCTTGACTTTGTTGTGGTCTTCAACGGCTACTCTACAACGATTAAATTTTTTTTAGATGACAGAGAGCGGGGAAAGGCAGGGCTCGTCGGACCCACACCTCATTGCCAACTCCAGTGGAACTAGCACGGCAACCCACCGCCATGGCCCACCCACTTACATCAGCAACCAATAAACAAAAACTAGCTCTCGACATAAAAATAAATAAATAAAAACTGTCTTTGATTAATAGGCTGTCGACATAAAAATAAATAAATAAAAACTGTCTTTGATTAATAACTGGTTCATAATTACTTTATATAGTAATTTTGAAATGATTTTTTTATTTAATGCACTTTTTTGCCAAACTAAAATTGAGTAGAACCGATAAATGTCAATATTAAGAGGTCTTGTTTCAATGGCGAAAAAAAGATTTTAAAATCTTCAAGTCTTATCATATGTTCAAGTTTCATTTAAGTGTGGGATTCGATTTTCAACCAATTATATTTGGATCTATTTGTTAAATTCTTATAAGTTGATGCATGTAATTTAATGTTTACTCTTCGTAAAAATAAACTAGATGAGCCTTATTCTGAAAAGTTAAAACTCTATATCTGTAGTTAAATTGAGTTCAAGGTTTTTTCTTTTTGGTTGCAATAACAGGCTATTTATTTTTATCAACACAATATTCTTTCACAATTATAGGATTTCTTTTTATCAACTAGTATTCTTTCTCAAATGTAGGGAAAATAAATCTTTCAAGCAGTTTAATTTTTTTATTTTTAAATTTCTATTGAATTTTGAATTTGGTATCTTCAATTTTAAATAGGATTTTAGCGGACTTGCAATATTAAACCTGGCACAATACGAAAACGATAAATATATATAAATTTGATACAAGTTAAAATTTAATAAAAATTATCTACAAATTTAAGAAAAACAAAAATAAATATTTTTATTTAGTATGTTGATATAAATTTTGACACTATAATTTTTATATGTTATACTACACAAACACAAAAATTTAGACATGAATTGTCACGTCCGAATTATATTATTCACTAACCTAACATACCTCTCACCAAATTCCGAAAGTCCAATAACGTTTGTAGTTAAAGAGAGAGTACTGTGCACAGGCATGTTTTGATCTGGAATCCTTAATTTTCAACCGTTTATTGCATTGCTAGGAATAAAAATCAAACTTCAAGGATTTTAGTTGATTAAAAAATAAATCTAAATACACAGTAGTAGCTAGTTTAGTTACTGCCGGAACATAAACACTTTTTATGTTAATTTTTAGAGATCTGGTTGGCAGGTGGGTTGGTGGCTATGCTAGGAATCTAGGACACACAACAAGCACATGCGTTGAGATATGGGTATTAAGAGATGGATTGAAGCTTGCGGTCCAAAGAGGTTACCAAAAGTTGATCTGGAAATAAATTCTCAAACAACCATCAAGTATGTGACTGATAATGTCTCAAATTCATACATTTACAGTTCCTTTGTTTCTGATTGCAGGCAACTGCTGAATCACCTTTAGGATGTTAGGTTTGGGCACATCTATCGAGAGGTAAACTCATGTCCTGATGGACTTGCAAAGTTGGGAGGATCAATGGAGCCTCTCTTTTTGTTTATTTTAATTCTCCGCCAAGCTGTTTTTTAAACAATCTTTTGTTTGATGTTCTGGGTTGCAGCATTCCCAGAAAAGTAGGTTGTTAAACAATCTTTTCGTTATATCATCCTTTGTCCACCAAAAAAAAAAAGCTTGTGGCATAATTTTTGCATAGAAAACACAATAAACCTATTACAAGAGGATAGCTAACATGGACAACCTACTTTATAATATGTTAAATTTTAGATGGACATATAATCTAAAATCAATTAATTGAATCTTCTTATTATATTTATATAGTCAGATTATCCTTATTTTAGCAATGAAGAAGATAATTGTCAACATATTAAACAAAAACATATTCGTTTTAAGATTTATAAAAGAATATCATTGGACAAAAAATTCAGACACTTGTATCTTAATATTAGACATTCTCAGTTTTTTTTTTCAACCAAGTAACAACAGATATAAAACCTTAAGCATGTAACCAAAAAAAAAGGAAAATCTTAAGCAGATAATTGGTTTTGATTGTAGCAATTCACCTTGCAACTTTCCTTCTGTTTCAGTGTTTCGTAAATCATAAATTCTAAGACAATCCATGAATTTGACATAATTTCTAACAAACTCCAAGCCCCAATTGGATAGAAGGGATCAGTGTCCTGATTCACACTGCTCTAACAAATTATCTTACATGATTTTTATATATTTTTATAAATTATTACTGATTTAACAACTTACTAGTTGGAGAGCACAACCTAAAAGCACAGAAATGAGAAAACACACAATCAACCCAGAAATCCACGTTTACTCAGCAACATGCATTCAACCCGAAAATCAACACAGATTAGAAAAACACAGAGCAACAAACCCACACAAGAACAATCACAGAAAACAAAGCCACAACCACAATCATCAGAAACCCAAGAGCAAACGCAAGCCACACAGAAATCGAGCAACCATAGAAAAAGCATATACACAAAAGAACTGAGGGAAATTTTCGGGTTTTGGTTTCAGGTGGAAAACCTAGGATTGGCTCTAAGGTTTTCCGGGCTTGAGAGTTCAAAAACAGCAGGAGTTTTTTTGGGTTTTCAAATTTAGATCTGCAAAAGTTTAAAAAATTGCCAGACCTGTATATTTCATTTGCTGTAGAAGCAACATCTGTGTGCTTTGGGAGCACTAAACCACCCTCGAAATGGCGAACGCGATTCCGATCCCACGCTATAATTCCTCGATTATGTATCTTCTAGGTAAGCTTTGGTGGCAGAAAGATCAAAACTTAAAGAACTCAGCCCTTTTTTGTTCAGCATTGAAAGAAAGAAACAGATTCAAGAAGAAAAAAATGGAAAACAAACGCATTTTTAGTTAGATAAAGTACAGAATTTAAAGAGAGAGAAGCATCGGTGTATATACACAGCCGACGACGGTTCTCAACGTTGCTGAAGCTCTTGAGAACATATTTTTCGACGTTGCTGAAGTTCTTTGGGTTCAGCATTAAAAGAAAGAAACAGGTTCAAGAAGAAGAAAAAAAATGAAAAGCAAACACTTTTTAATTCCCTTGTTGTATATATGATAACATCCAAACAAGCTGGAAACAATATATTGAGTTAAAAAGTAGTAGCAATTTTCAGCTGTGGCTGGCTCTGGCGGCTTAGTTCAGCCCACTGGAGAACAAATCTCAGCAATCTAACTCTATGAGTAGATGCATGCCCCAGTTTAACCCACAATCAAGAACTACAGGGCTACCGAAAATGGCATCAGCTTTCTTCACGTTGATTTGCTACTTTTTGTTAGCAGCAATGGTCTCTGCAAGTGGTCCTGATATCATATCAGCCTTCTTAATCCCTGCAACTCTACAACCCTTGATGGAAATTTCTTCACTTTACAGGACTTCGTGGAATATTTGATGCTGATTATCCAACCAACTTCAAGGTTACAAAAGCTAGCATGGCAGAGTTCCCTGCCCTTAATGGCATGAGTGTCTCCTTTGCCACTTTGAAGTACTCTGCAGGCATCCTCAATCCACCTCACATCCATCCTTTTTCAGCTGTGCTCCTTATCGTTGTTGATGGAAGCCTTGAGGTTGCTTTTTGGTTCACACAACCGTCAAACTTTACACCCAAACCCTCCAGGTTGCTGATATCTTTGTGTTTCCAGAAGGACTGGTGCATTACACCTACTGTTTTTGCCACTGGTATTGATGATAATGTCGTCCTAGCCAAAAACTGACGTTGCTGAAGCATATATTGGAGCTAATAAGGCCAAAATTTGAAGCCCATCTCATTCTTCAAGTATTATGGCTAGCCTGTCACCGTTCCAATAACTTCTTAACTAGCATTGTTTACCCTGATGCAGAGATAACTAGTCAGATAAACTATTTGTATAACCAAGCAATGAAGGATATACAAAATCAAGAATAAAAACTAAAGAAACTTCAATATAGTCAGCAAGTATGTTATCCATCTTGAATTTCAAGATGATTGAGCAATATATAAGATGCCAATTTACCTTGAATTTCAAGATCCATTAGTCCTTTGATTCTATTACTCTTTCCCCAATGGCATTCCCATACACTGTCTCAAACTAACCAGGAAATAAAGACATGTTCATGAAAGCCATTGAAATTAGTGATTCAAACAAAAAAAAAAAGAAGAAACCTTACCATTGTTCAGTGTTTTTAACAGAGAAGGGCATGGAGAGTAATACGAGATTCACATCAATCTCCTCCAAGGCTTTAACAGAAACAGATGAAAGGAAGCCTTTAACAGAAATATTGTTAGGAAATGAATTGAGATAAGAAGGTGATAAATAAACTCACCTTTTTTCCCAATTGCTCCTACTGCAAAAAGCAAAAGACAAAAATTGAAGCCCCACATCTCATTCATATGGCTAGCCTGCTACCATTGCAAAAATTCGTATCTTTATTTCATTCTGTCTCTGCAAGATAAAATTGCAAAGAACCAAACGTATCATGCATGCAATTGATAGCTTTAATCAGTCAAAAAACATTAATTGCTTTACATTCATAGATTTTGGGGTTCATCAACTCCTTTGTTTCTTTTTCTAAAAAATATTTCTAAACATTTTTCCAAGGAAATTTATAGTACCTGTTATGAAAGATAAAGAATTGCAAGTTTCACATCCATCAATTGAATTTGGATGTGAACTGAGAGAAAGCAGTCGAGCTCAGTGAGATGCAACAGCAGTAACTGGTATTTGTTTCTATGACCATGCACAGAAAGGTAGGGGGAGTACTAAAACCTGAAAGAGAAAAATGTAATGCACATAGGTCAGTTTTAATTAATTTACTAGCTGCTAAACCATGCTCCACCACAGGATCAATGCAATTCAAATACTGATAAGAAGTTGTGATTCAGTAGGGTAAAAAAGCATTGCTATTTTTTTTTTCATGACACTTGAGGTAACAATTGTAGATCCATTCAGAGTTTAAAATAGCATAAGATCGATTTACTGGGAAAATGAGTAAAAGACATATATAGAATGATAAAGATTTCTCTTTCGTTACCTGTTATCCTTAACCAAGATAATTCACATCATTCAGTCTTGTGAGTTCTCTTCTCTGCGCTTCACTCATTTT
Source organism: Heritiera fomes (assembly GCA_032173925.1). Lineage (NCBI taxonomy): Eukaryota > Viridiplantae > Streptophyta > Magnoliopsida > Malvales > Malvaceae > Heritiera > Heritiera fomes. The sequence continues at coordinate 5,150,189 of JAPDPM010000023.1, read as the reverse complement.
AGCTCAACCACAGGATCAATGCAATTCAAAATACTGATAAGAAGTTGTGATTCAGTACGGTAAAAAGCATTGCTGCCTTTTTTTTTTCATGACACTTGAAGCAACAATTGTAGATCCATTCAGAGTATAAAATAGCATAAGATCAATTTTACTGGGAAAATGAGTAAAAGTTATTTAGAATGATAAAAGATTTCTCTTTTGTTACCTTTCATCCTTGGCTGATAATTCACATCATTCAGTCTTTTGAGTTCTCTTCCCTGTGCTTCACCCATTTTAGCTCTACGACCTCCTTGTCTCGATTGGTGTGAAGCTTCAAAAGCGAAATAAGCTTAATCATCTAGAAAACTAGAAATACCCAGGACGACAACGATTATTCATCTTCTTGAGGACAATGAACCAATACTTGACAGGCTAGCCGTTGGGGACTTTCTGACTTAAAGGGATCGATCCTTTTATCAAAGGGATCGATCCTTTTCTTCATTCCAAGCTCCCAGGGCATTCTGCCAAAAAGGGATCGTTCCCTTTCCCTATGGGATCGATCCCATGCTTCCAGAATGTGATTTCCTGCACTTTTTGAGTTAGAAATGATGTGGCTTTTGATCCTAATCTAACCCAAAACATATTGGCACTTTTGTGGGAGTTTTTCTTGACTTTCTTTGATGAAAACATTGTCCAAAAACTTATAAGTAATTTTCTAAACTTATATTCAATAATTCTTGAGAAAATTACTTAATATTTAAAACCATTTTATAAAGTATTAAGACCAATAAGAATATGTAATTAAATCATGGTCTTAATGTTTGATATGATCACTTGAAAATGGATTGAGAAAATCATGTGTGATAAGGCAAATTTACAATATGAATTACAACATTAAAGCTTACTTAAGTTTTTGTCATTTCAAAATATATATTGCAATTTAAAGCTAACATTAAGGCCTCCTCACAATCCAGCCCAAACTTTGCTAAGTTGTGTGCTGCAATTTTTTTCCGAGAAAGACGTAAATTAGAAATGAAAAATCACAACAATGGTTTCCATGCTTTTATTTCTCTGAAATATAAACAAAATTGCTTGGTCTATAGAACTGTCTTACCCCTTTTATGTTTCTCATGTTTGGTTTATAGCCATAGTTTAAACAACATATAAAGAAACGACACGTTGTATTCTGGAAGTTTGCCGACGACGGTTCTCAATGTTGCTGAAGCTCTTGAGAACATATTTTTCGACGTTGCTGAAGGAGAATTTCTAAATAAACTCCATTTTTGTGCTCTTTATACCCCATTTCCTTCATTGTATTTACTGTTCATTAAACATGGATGAGAGTATAAAGAGCAAAAAATGGAGTTTATTTAGAAGTTCTTTTGCTGAAGTTCTTTGGGTTCAGCATTAAAAGAAAGAAACAGATTCAAGAAGAAGAAAAAAAAAAGGAAAGCAAACACTTTTTAATTCCCCTGTTGTATATGATAACATCCAAACAAGCTGGAAACAATATACTGAGTTAAAAGAAGTAGCGATTTTCGGCTGTGGCTGGCTCTGGAAGCTTAGGTCAGCCCACTAGAGAACAAATCTCAGCAATGCAACTCCATGATGCATGGGCAAAAAACATTATCTTTTCTTAACCCACAATCAAGAACTACAGGGCTACCGAAAATGGCATCAGCTTTCTTCACGTTGATTTGCTACTTTTTGTTAGCAGCAATGGTCTCTGCAAGTGGTCCTGATATCATATCATCCTTCTTAATCCCTGCAACTCTACAACCCTTGATGGAAATTTCTTCACTTCTTACAGGACTTAGTGGGATATTTTGATGCTGATTATCCACCCAACTTCAAGGTTACAAAAGCTAGCTTGGCAGAGTTCCCTGCCCTTAATGGCATGAGTGTCTGCTTTGCCACTTTGAAGTACTCTGCAGGCATCCTCAATCCACATCACATCCATCCTCGTTCAGCTGTGCTTCTTATCGTTGTTGATGGAAGCCTTGAGGTTGCTTTTTGGTTCACACAACCGTCAAACTTTACACCCAAACCCTCCAGGTTGCTGATATCTTTGTGTTTCCAGAAGGACTGGTGCAGTACACCTACTTTTTTTGCCACTGGCATTGATGATGATGTCGTCCTAGCCAAAAACTGACGTTGCTACAATTCAGAAGATCAAGGCGGGTCTTGGAGCTAATAAGGCCAAAATTTGAAGCCCCATCTCATTCTTCAAGTATTATGGCTAGCCTGTCCCTGTTCCAATCACTTCTTAACTAGCATTGTTTACCCTGATGCAAAATCAAGAAGAAAAGCTAAAGAAACTTCAATATAATCAGCAAGTATGTTATCCATCTATATATGCTTCAGCAAATTCCACATGATTGAGTTGAGCAATACAAGATGCCAATTTACCTTGAATTTCAAAATCCATTAGTCCTTTGATTCTATTGCTCTTTCCCCAATGGCATTCCCATACACCATCTCAAATTAATAAATGTCTGTTGTGTTCATATATAGTCGAGAACAGTTCTTCCATCAACCATGTTCAAGTTGGAATATGGCAGCAACAGCGCCTATCTCCGCTTTTGCACCTTCAGCATCACTTAATATACCTGCAATGATCCCAAGTAATGAATTTTGCAACTTCAAGATAACATTTGCTAATAATGTAGCACAAGATATGCATTCTGCAATCTCAATATACCTGGAATCCTCGGAAGTAAAACCTTCTGAGATGTCCAGGGCATCTCCACCATAGATATAAGAGTACATGTTTCCCTTGAGATCAAATGTATAAGACAAATAAGGCATAATACGAAAAATATTCTTAATGATTATATAGGAACAAAGTGAAATTCTCATGTTTCCCTTGAGATCAAATGTATAAGACAAATAAGGCATAATCATACGAAAAATATTCTTAATGATCAGACAGGAGGAACAAAGTGAAATTCTCATGTTGTGCAAATAAGTCAATCTCAACCTAAAACATATTAAATTAAAAAAAAAAAACACTGAGAACGCCTGGGCTCTCGAAGCCTTGAGAGAACTCATCATTTTCCATTTTCTCTACTCTTGTGAAGCTCAAAAGCTTGGCCTCAAAGCCTCGAGTCTAGGGATGAAAAACGAGCGGGCCGGGTCGTACGGATACGGGCCAAAACGGGCTAAGCCCGTTTAGGCCCGTTTTTAAACGGGCCTATTTTTACATGCCCGGTCCGTTTTTAATGCGGACCGGGCTGGCCCGCGGGTCAAATAATTTTTAAATAAAAAATAATAAAAATAAAATAAAATTTAAAAAATCATTAAAATTCATATACAAATACAATTTAAATACAATTACAATTCACTTACAATATTTTAAAATAAATAATTACAATCTTAAAAAAAAACATAAATTTCTATTAAACATTAAATTCTTCCAACATCTTATTTTCACTATTATATGTGTGTGTGTGTGTGTGTGTATGTGTATATAAAATGTCATAATTTGAATTCAAAATAAAATTACATGAATTCATTTTTTTGCTAGAATACAATAAAATCATATCATGTATTTATTATTTTGTAAGAAATAAAAATACATTAATAATATAATTAAAAAACAAATTATATAAAAAAATGAAAAAAAATGCCCAAAATGGGGCCGGCCCGCGGGCTCATGAACCGGCCCGCCCGGATCGTTGACCCGCGCGGGCCAACCCGTTTAGGCCCGTTTTTAAACGGGCCTAAAAAATTAAACCCGACCCTTTAAAAGCCCGCGGGCTTCGGCCCGTTTTACACCCCTACTCGAGTCCACCAGTCACCAGGCACTATTATTTCTAATTTTACAGTGAAAAATAAAAAAGAAAAACAGAGTTTTTCATCACCTTGGGAGGAGTTGGCTGAAACTTGCGAAACAAATCACGGAATGCCTCAACTCCGAACAGAAACTTGCGAGAAGTTTAAGAAAAAAAATAGAAACCTGGAAGAAAACAGAAAGAAAAAAAAATGAAAAATAAAACAATTGCAAGAAAGGACGTTTGGCGGCATGCGAGGCAGAAAAGAAGGGCAAAGAAAAGTCCCGAGTCCCCCATGCACTTTATTTCTATTTTTTTTATTTTACTTTTTATTTCTAATTTTACAGTGAAAAAGGAAAAGAAAAACAACAATCCTCTTATAATTTGAGTTTTTCATCACCTTGGGAGTTGTTGGCTGAAACTTGCGAAACAAATCATGGAATGCCTGAAGTCCGAACTCAAAAACAACCATCCGACGGGTGCCCTCCTTCTCCACCCCATTCCACGAAGTCACGAGGGCAAAATTGGCCAAGAAATTTAAAATTCGCCAAGAGAACGAAACCTGGAAGAAAACAGAAAGAAAAATGAAAAACAAAAAATAAAATAAAACAATTGCAAGAAAAGAAAATGGGTTAGACGAGAAAGAAAGAGAAATCAAAGGACGTATGGCAGCATGGGAGGCAGAAAAGAAGGGCGAAGAAAAGGTATGTGAAAGAAAAGAAGGACAAATATATATATATATTTTTTACATCTGAACGCTGCGTTGAAGTAATAATATAATATAATTTTACCTGAATAATTGTCCAAGTTTATCCTTGCCATTCATACCTGGAAGAAAACAGAAAGAAAAATTAGCCATTCCACGAAGTCACGAGGGCAAAATTGGCCAAGAAATTTAAAATTAGCCAAGAAATTCAAACCTGGAAGAAAACAGAAAGATTTTACCTGTGGACATTTCCAGATTCATTCTTGCCTCGAACCCATCTATAATCAATGCAAATATTTGGGATTTGAGCAATCTGAGGCCAGTCGGTACCACTCTCCTCTTTGCATGTTTCTGTTAACTTGGGACATCCTTTAATTATCAATTCCCTCAGAGATGTTAAACGATGCATCCCTCCTGGCAGGGACGGCAGTAGAGGGCAGTTTTCAATTCGAAGAAATTTGAGGGAAGTAAGTTCGGGTATCCACTCGGTCAGAGCCGTCAAATAATCACAAGTATAGAACATCAATTCTTCTAAAGATGTCAGTCGCCAAATCCCTCCTGGCATGGACGGTAGTTGAGAGCATTTCCCAATTACAAGAGTTTTGAGGGAAGTATATCCACTCAGGCAAAGCCGTCAATTCTGGGCAAAAGTACAACCGCAATTCTTTTAAAGATGGAAGGCAATGAGTGCTCTGAGGTGCCAAAGATTCCAATTTATTGCATTCCTCAACCTTCAAGTACTCAAGACAAGTGAGGTTTAGAAGAAACTCCTCTGGCAGAGTTTCCACATCATCAATACACGCTAAACGCAATTTCTTCAAATTGGAGAGAGGAGAAGCAGTTGAAGAACTCCTTGACGACGATGCTGATGGAGCTGATGCAGCGCTAGTGTTGTTCGTCTTCATCATCAGTGTTTGTTGCAACGGCCTTATACTAGCACTGTACAAGTCTAACTCACCGTCCAAAGATGGAAACAAGGGCATGGAGGTCAAGTCAAGGCAGTTATCGATCTTTAATGAGGAAAGGCAAGGAAAGCAGGGCAACTCTGAAGTTGCTCCTTCATTCTCGTTCTTCCTCCACCATCCTTTAATGCTGTCAAAACCAGAGAGCTTGAGTTCCTTGAGCGATGGAAAGAACATAGATGCTGTTGTTGATGTTGTGGAACAAGATAAGGAAGAAGAAGGGTCTTTTTCTTTACCAATACCATCATCTGCTACATATTCTAAATCAACCAAATCCTCCAGCGTAAGAAACTCGAGATATGGGAGATGATCCAAACGTGGCAGTTGCTGGCAATACCCACCTTGAATTTCAAGTCTGACTAAATTAGTGATGGAAGACAGCCAGCTTGAAAACCTTGTTCCCTCGTACCCATATATCTCCAACTTTTTCAAATTTGGATGTGGCTCAAGGTTATCCAACAGCAACTCATCCTTCTCACTGTTTCTATCTCCTCTATCTCCCCACTCAAGCTTCAATGATCCCAAGTGTTTCTTCTCTCTCAAATTCGCTTCATTTGATTCTAATTCTACATTCCTCACCATATCCAAGTTTTCAATATCTAACTTGCCTCCAAGGTAATTTAAGTCCCTCAATTCATTTAATGTGGCACTACTTGAAAATTCCTTCTCATCAATGTTCAAAGTAAAATTACTCAATCTTTGCAATGAAGTTAATTCTCCTAAACCTTTTGGCAAGTACTTTAGTTCACAATGTTCAATACTGAGACATTCAAGGCTGATCAATTTGCTTATATCTTTTGGCAGCTTTTTAAGATTCCGACAACCATCAAGTAATAGAGTTTGCAAATTATGCAAATTAGTTATGAAGTCAGGGAGTACTTCGATAGGATTATTAGTAAGATCTAGAAATCTCAAGTGCTTCAAGTTACGAATTTCATTTGGCAACATTTTGATATCAACAAAATTCAAACTCAGTACACGTGAACAAATTAAGTTTGAAAAACTTTGAATTTGAATTACTTCTCTCGTTTCTTTATCATTATACCCTAGAATAGTCCTTATCCCCTTTATTTCAAATTTTTGGGAAGGTTTGCAATCTAGAAACAGATGACGGACTTTCTTGGGAATTTTTTGTTTGTCATCTTTTACTGTATAAAAACTACTTCCCGCAACTAATTGTGCAAGATCATGTATAAGGTCATGCATTTTACAAGTGATTCTCCCATCTAGGTGTTTAATTTCCTCTTGAAAGAAAGATCTTGATAGTAAACCATTATAGTATTCATCACCTAAGTCTACTGACCTCTGGTTTCTATTCGAGGGTTGAATGTAGCCTTGAGCATTCCATAGTTGGATCAACCTATCTTTATATATAACAAAATCCTTGGGAAAAATTGCGCAAAAGGCAAAACATGGTCTTAGATGACTGGGCAAGTGATCATAACTCAACTTAAGCACTGGAAAAATTCCACCCTCATTGTCAAGCGACTTCCAAACTTCATGGTTTTCTTTGATTGACAACCAGAAGTTTTCACTAGGATTCTGTCGCATCAAACTTGCTAAAGTTTTGATAGCAAGAGGAACCCCTTTACATCTTTCTACGACTTCTTTTCCTATTACTTCCAGTCCTTTGTTTATTTCATTTGGCCCCCTAAATGCCACATGCCTAAACAAATCCCAAGACAGATCACTGTTGAGACCTTCTAAGACATAAAGAGAGTTGATCCCCATGGCTGATGCAACTCTTCTACTACGCGTTGTCACCAGGATTTTACTTCCTGGAGCACCATCTACTAGATATTTTGAGAAGCTATCCCATCTCAAACTACTCTCATTCCAGACATCATCTAAGACAATTAAGTATCTCTTCCCTCCTAATACTTCTCTAAGCTGCCCTTGTAATTGTTCTAGATCTAAGTCACCCACTGTCCCAGTTACAGATTTGAGAATTTTTTTAATTAGTAGCTTGTTATCAAATTCTTCAGAAACACATACCCAAAACTTTGAACTAAAATGGTTTTGTATTGGTGCTTCATTGTAAACTAGCTGAGCAAGGGCAGTCTTTCCTAAACCTCCAAACCCAACGATGGCTACTATGGAGACGTTGCCCTGATTACTAGTTGGTGGTTTTTTCAGTAATTTTATGATGTCCTCTTTATTTTGGTCTCTTCCTATGATTTGTGACTTAACCACAGAGGAGTCCGTTTCCCTCCAACTATTCCCAACTCCCGTGTCTATTATAACTCTCTTCCTGAAGTTGAACTTGTTAATGTCTGCTGCCACCTCGTCTAATCTCTCTCTAATCTCTTTAACTTTACTATGCATGGTAAGACGAAATGGTAATGTGGTTAAGAATGAAAAGAGGTTTCGTACCAGTGTAACTGTTTCTGCCGAATGAGCCTTTTGTCGAAGGCGTTCATATTGAAATTCATCCAGCAAATCATCTGCATCGTACATAACATCTTCAAGCCGATTTATCCAGTTTTTCACTAACTCGCTGCTCTCGGCCTCCTGCTCAGCATCAACAAGGAAGGCTTTCACTGTGCCAAGAGTACCTCGAAGCTTCTTCAGCTCCTTATTAGCCCTGAAAATCCCGCCCAGTTCTTGGATAGGATCCGACGCCAAATTGGACAAAATGTTACTAACGGTACCATAGATTACTTCTGCCATTGTGTTAATCAACGGAGCTAGCTATAGCAGAACTCCAAGAATGATTCGAAAACGAAAATAAAATGAGAGCTTAATTTGGTGATCAAAATGAGCAACAGATTACGCAATTAGACAATAAATGAATAAGTAAATGAGTAGTTGATTCTATATCTGAATCCAAATATATAGATATATTTGATGTACGTCTGCAACGGTTACTTCACTTGCTTGACTTTGTTATGCGTTCACAACGTTACTACAACGGTTAGTTTATATACTTTGTTTTATGCACTTTTTTTTGCCTGACTTTGTTATGCGTTTACAACGGATACTACAACGGAAGGCAATGCCCTTCAGAGTTTGGACCCACCCGTCCTTACCAACTCTGGGAGTGGGACCCCTATTAGCAGAGCAACTCGCCGCCTCCGCCATGGCCTCCCACTTTTGCGTTAATCCTGTGACATTTTCTTATTTAAAATGAACATACAACTGAACTCATTTTATCATCGCAGTTTTGAAATACTAAACTATATCAATCCTTACTTGCCCCCTGATTTGCTTATTTTTATGTTAAGATAATCTATTCTACTCTTATATTAAATTGAGTTCAACTTATATATACTCCATAAAACCAAAGACATTGAGCAACGTTTTCATGTTGGATAACAACCAAAGCCACTTTAATTAATGAAAATTATCTCTCCCTTGCATCTTGTATGTAATAAAAAGAATTTTCTCTTCTTATCTTTAGAAAAAAAAATTATCTACATTTATTATTGAATTAAATGTTCAATTATAATAAAAGAACTCTCTAATTACTTATAGTTTTAACACAACATTTTAAGATCAAAATAAAAAAAAAAAGCATGATAATAATAGTACTAGTAATCCAAAAACAATACTGCATAAACAAATACTAGCTCTACGATGTATGTGTACAATGACTACTTCATTTATTCGACTTTGGCTATCAAAAATAAAAAAAAAACCTAGATCTTTGATCTAAGTAATGACTATTTTGACACACATATATACACACATATATACACACATATATACATATATATATATATATATATATATATAGAAAAAAACATGAATTGTCACATAACAACTAATTAACGGACCAATCAACGCATATTTATATGCAAAGAGTAAAATAATTTGTTCATTTATATATAATATAGAAATTTCAAAATGATTTTTTTAATTGAACTACGAAACTGAAATGAAAGGAACTGTCCAAATAATGAAATCTTGTTTGAAAAGTGAAAAAGAGGATTCTAAGATGTTTAGGGTTAATGTTTAAATTGAATTTAAATGTGAATTTTGTTCAATTATATGTTGATATTCATATAATTTCATATTTACATTTCAAAAAAATAAACGAGATGAAACTTAAGAAGTTAAAACTCTAAATCTGTTATCAAATTGAGTTCAAATTTATTGTATTGTTTACATATTAATTTTTTTAATCAACAACTCAAAACTTTCGGCTTTAAAGCCGAACTGAGTTGACATAACTACCACCAAGTTCTCAAAGTCCTAGAGCATTTCTATTTCAGTGATGAAGAAGAAAGTACAAGCATGTGGTAAAATGATATTCTTGATTTTTAAGTGGAAATGAATGGATAGGAATTAAAATAAAATCTAGGGATTTTACTTGATAAAAAAGTCTAATGTCATTACAAATAGTACCAACAGAAACATTTTTAGTTTGTATTCTTGCTCAAAACAATGAAGAAGTTAATGCAGGCCAAGCCATTGGCAATCCTTGTTCCGCTGAGCTCTTTATCGTTGTTGATGGAAGCCTCCAGGTTGGTACCTTTGATTCTATTGCTGTTCTGTCTTCTCCACAATGGCATTCCCATGTTGAAGTCAAACTAACCAGAAAATGTGCATAACCCCTATAAAGACATGCTCATGGGAAGCCATTGAAATCGATGACCCGAATTACCTTTAGAAACTTCTTATTTCAAGTTTTGCTATCTATTTCAGTGCTTTTGACAGAGAATATCATGGCATTCCCGTGCAAATTCCACTATCATGAACCCCATCTTTCCAGTTATATTAGAGAAGTGAAACCATTAGAGAGTAATATGAGATTCACATCAATCTCCTCCAAGGCTTTAACAGAAAATGATGTGTGAGACCCGATTTTTATTATACTATATAGTCTATTGTAAAGAATGGATAACCAAAATAAATTACTTAGTGGAATTAAACAAATATGGAATATGAAATTTCACTGTACATTATGGAATTTTTGGAATTTTTAATTTATCATATGGAGTATATGAATTAAAATGAGAAAAATTAGTACTTGGAATATTGACTAAATACTATTGGATGCAAGTGCAAAGGAAGGAAAAACAAGCACCAAAGTGCAACAAGAAATGGTGAATCACGCCACTACATGGTTGCATGTAGTGTTCGGTTATTCTTCTAGCAAATGTGAAAGCAAACAAGGTTATAATATAAAATCTAATATAAGTAAGGTTTGAAAGAAATTTAAGTAAATGTTAAACAGGGAAAGAAACCTTATTGGTTGAAGTATGAAAAGGAAGGGTGAAGAGAAGTCAAGAAAGGTGGCTGCAAAGTGGAGTTCACACCACTTCCTTCTTATGCAAGACCCATCGGTTATAGTTGGTCATAAGGAGCAAAATTAACAAGAGAACAATATAGAAATGTAGGAGTGAACATAGTGTGAACATAGTGTGAAAACATTAAATGAAAGCATGGAAACTAAAGATGTAGGCTGGAACCGAAACACAAAAGGAAGAACCGAATGAAAAAATGGAAGAAGAATTCTGGCTAGACCGAATGAAGAAGAAGTGGAATGAAAGTCAATAAAAAGAGGCTAGAATTGGCGTGGAAAGGAAGGAGAAAGAAAGAAGAAAAATCTAAGTTGAGTAAAAGGTAAGATTAAGGAATAATAGTCAACAATTGTGGCTAAGTATAAAGAAACTTAGAGAGGAAGATGGGAAGGGTGTGGAACGTGAAAGGAAGCTGGGAATTTAATGAAAATAATATGAGATAAAAGACTAGAGCTAATCGAAGGAGAGAGGCTAAAGTAAAAAAAAAAAACGTGTAGCAATTGCCTCCCACAACCGTTCCAATTTGCTGCAGTTTTCCTCATGCTATAAAGGCTAAATCAAACAAGAAGTGATGAGGAAGACAAGAAAAAGGTGCAGCACATGGATCACACGTAAACATGCTCTTGTAAGGTGCCATACGGCATGATGCAAGCTGAAAGGGACTTTTGTGCATGGGATAAAAGTCATAATCGGTAGTTACATGGAGGGAATTGTGATTGGAGGAATGGTGGATTTTATTAAATGAAGTAGCCATCAAACAAGGAAAGACAACCAAGTCAATACCGTGTAGGAAAGAAAAGAGAACCCAGCCGATTTCTTGTATGGTGAAATTCTTCAAGAATTAATATACTACAAGACAAGAGAAATTAATGAGAGAAGAAGCTAAGGGAACATACGGCAAAAAGGGATATGGAGTAGCATGAGTATAAAGAGGAACCATGGGATTAACTACTCCAGCAACTTTCGTGTCTCTCTCGATCCATTTTGCTGTACAACCATCTTGGTGTGTAGCTGGAGGTTGACGGTCTTGGCTTGTGTTTCCAAGGAGTCTTAGTATAAAATTCATTTCCCTAGCTAGTTAACTACCTAAACCTCTTTGCTAAATTTCTCTTTCATCTCAAGATCACTTAAAAACAGTGAGAGAAAGGGGCTGACGTGGGACCAGAACATTACACTGCTTTAGTGTTGAGAGATTCGGTTAAGGTAAGCTAGTAAATTCTCATGTTTTTTTTTATATTCCATGATAGATATCTATCATCTAAAATAGGATAATCATGGATATAGCATAGTTTTAAGTACTCTTTATTGAATGTGGAAATAAAATCAGGTGTTCAATAAAAATGACCATGAGTGGTTCGGCCATAACATTGAAATTTAGAACTTTGGTCAAAAATAGTCATAGAAATTAAAGGAGAAGAAATAGTGAAATTAAAATTAAGAAAGAAGCTAAAAGGAATAAATGGAGTTATAACGCCAGTATAATTTATACTGGCTGTACTCATGACATAAAGTTAGTGGCTACATGTTACAAATATTATTGACTTAAAAATAAGAATAGAATATAAATAGATTTTATTAAAATTATTTTGCAGTCTGAGTTGACGAAGTTCGGTAGACGCAACCGAGAAACTAAGCTTCGTAAGACCAGGTAAGGGATATGTATGTGAAGTGAATGCATGTCCTGTGGAGTTAAATTTTATGAAATTTTGAGAAATTGTTTTGGTTTATGACATGCATTGTTTGATAAATCGTTTGATATTGGGTGAGCTATAAAGTATCCTTTAAATTGAATTTGGGCGAGTTGACTGTGGCGCATTGGGCGAAGTGGCCATGGGAAACCGTAATGGGCGAGCCAGTATAACTTGTTTTTAAAAGATAAATCGGGCGGGCGAACACTAGTTCACCGTACTGGCGAGTTGACCCTGGGCGAGCCTTAATGGGCGAGCTGAGAATGGGCGAACAGGTTTCAGTGTGGAATTTTTCTACGAAAATGAGAATAATACCTTTTTGGGATTATTATTTATTTAAAGAAATTAAATTCATAAATGTATTTCCTTAAAGGTATTTTGAGCTATAAATTTGATTTTGAGACTTTAGGCTCCTAGTTTCATGCATTATGAGTTATGAGTCTGATGGACCCGCCAAGTCATCAGAGGTCTCGAGGTCACCTGGCAAGTGGACCCGAGAACCACCCATAGATTGTGGCCATAGATCTACTATATCCCTATGGGATGATTATTCCGTTCTCGCAGGGGGGAGGGGGAACGATGATAGCATGATTTATTCGTAAGGTGATGCCTAGTCTCAACTTATTGATTGTTGTTTACTGTGAGAATTTATTGAAACCTATTTACTGTTTATTATATTGTATTGTAAACTATTTAGCCAACGATTTGACTATCAAAGACTATTTACTATATCCATCGTTTTACTTACTGGGTTTATTGTTAAGAAAAATAAACGTAATTGAGGGATATAGTTTTATTTGTATAAAACAGCATACACCTTCCTTACTAAGCACGTTGTCGCTCACCTCTTATTTTCTACTCCACAGATTGTCGATCGTGGATTAAGAAAATTACCTTTCAGAGATTATCGACTGCTAGAGTCAGCAGATATTCAATATCAAAGGTACTTTATATTCTTTTATATATTCAGTAAAATTGTACAGTACTACTTTAAGTTGAAAGGAATGTATATACATTCTAAGGAAACAATTTTTAATAAATCATATTTCTATATGATTTACGATGGATAGGAATACTAATTCTTATTAAAGTGTTGAGAGTTGTTAAGTATCATAGACAGCCCAACCAATAAATAAGGGTAAATTATAAGTAAATATTATGTTATACTGTAGATTTGAGATGTTACATGATGAAAGGAAGCATTTAGCAGAAATATTCTTAGGTAATGAATTGAAAAAAGACGGTGATATGTAATCTTTTTTTCTTTCGATTGCAGGTGATATATAGCCTTGATACATGTAAACTGCTGCACTTTTTTCCCCAATTGCTCCTACTGCAAAGAGCAAAGGTCATATGGCCAGCCTGCTACCATTGCAAGAATTCATATCTTTATTTGATGGTAAAGAAAAAATTGCAAAGAACCAAATGTAGTAATCATCATTCATTTAAATGCAACTATATTTGAGTTTCATTAACTCATAGCTAATCAATCAAAAAAACATTGGGTTCACCAACTTCTTTGTTTCTCTTTTTAAACAAAATATATAAACAGGAAATATTACTCTTGGATTTGCTTAATAATCTAAACACTTTTGCAAGGAAACTTATAGTACCCGTTATGAAAGACACAATCGCAAGTTTCACATCCATCAATTGGAATTGAATGTGAATTGAGAGAAAGCAATTGAGCTCAGAGAGAAGCAACGGCAGTAACAGGTATTTGTCTCTATGACCATGCACAGAGAGGTAGGGGGAGTACTAAAACCTGCAAGAGAAAAACATAATGCACATAGATCAGTTTTAATTAAGTTACTCACTGCTAACGGATCTTGCAACTTCAAGATAACATCTGCTAATAATGTAGCATAAGACCTCCATTCAGCAATCTCAATATCCTTGAGTCCTGGGAAATAAAACCTTCTGAGATGTCTGGAGCATCTCCACCACAGTTGTAAGGGTATATTTTTCCCTTGAGATCAAATTAGTACAATACAAATAAGGATCATACGAAAGATATTCTTAATGTGATGATAGGAACAACGAGAAAATCATGTTGCAAATAAGTTAATCTCAACCCAAAACATAAAAAAATAAAATAAAAAACAAAAACTGAGAAAGCCCAGGCTCTTGAAGCCTCATCATTTTCCCCCTTTTCTACTCTTGTGGAGCTCAAAAGCTTGGCCTCAAAGTCCCCAGCTTTACCTTCTCTCAAAGTCTCAAGTCCACCAGGCACCAGTCGCTTTTATTTCTAAATTTACAGTGAAAAATGATAAGAAAAACAGAAATTGAGTTTTCATCAACTTGGGAGATTTGACTGAAACTTGCAAAACAAATTAATTAAAATTATTTTATCAAAATTATAGTTTTTCTTGAATAAAAAAAGAAAGAAAAAGAAAGAAAAAAAGTAAAAAAAATGAAAAGAATGAAAATTTTTGGATTAATTAATTAAACAAATATCCTTATTTTTCGATTAAATGTTTAAGTAAATTTTTAAATATAAATTTTAAGGATAAAATAAATAAAATATGAACATTTATTTCTAATCCTTTTTGAAGAGGATTAAATTATCCTATACCAGTAGGATGATTACTCTTTCCTACAATTTAATCTTTCTCTTAATATGTGCACCAAATATAATATAGGATGATTATCATTCTATCCTATTTATTATCCTATGCACCAAACCTGATCTTAATACATGAAAAAAAATTAAAAAACTTGTTAATAAAATTACAGTATCTCCATGGAGCGTCCCTCAAGTTGTTGAGCCAAGCAAGTCACTTTCGATCATAAGCGGAGGCAGATTTCTAATGTTTGCTTTAACAATACGAGGTAAAGCTTCAGCCACTGCAAGAAGTTTTGCTAAATTTGAATCTGCCACACCAATATTTTTCGAAAACATGAAAATAATGTGATCTTTACAATCTCGTAAAACACCACCAATTACTGCGGGTTTAGGTTTATCTGTGGCAGATCCATCTGTGTTAATTTTCCAAACACCTTGAGGAGGGGAGTCCAATAAATCTTTGGTCTAATTGCTTTCTGCTGCTTTGGAATTAAGATGGAATTAAAGTCTAAGACAGCATCACCAATGACGAGGTTTGGGAATTTTGGTTGCAGCCACCATTCTGTTTTGATAGAGATGAGCTTGCAAATCTGATCCATAGAAGTTTCCTTGTTGCTGAAAACCTTTTCGTTGTGAGCCAGCCAAACGAACTAAATTACTGAGTAAAAGATGGTAATCCACACATCCTTCTTGGTCGAAGCAATACTGAAATCCTTCCAAACTAGAAACAGGGAACCTAAGCTCTTAGGAATGATCTAAGAAAAATTCCAGGCTTTGATAGAAACATTCCAGATTTTCCAAGTGAACTCGCAATAAACAAAAAGATGATCCACTGTTTCAGAGCAGTTGCAGAATGAGCACTTGTTACTTTGATTTTTCAAACAGCCCCTTTTTTGAAGAACGTCAACAACGGGGATGGATCCATATATATCGCATTCCAACAGAAAAGCTCAACTTTTGGTGGAGCTATTCCTTTCCAAACGTGTTTTTCAACACCGGTTGCATGATTTTTTGAAGCTTTGATCTTGTCGAAAATGAACCATCAGTGGAATGAACCCAAACAAACCGATCAACAGTGAATGGTGAAATGACCACCGACTCAAGGAGCTTCATGAAATTATCCCCAATGTCTTTTTCCCAGTCAAAAAGTTCCCTCCTTAAGGAAATGTCCCAACTTCAACTGATTCCTGACCATTTGCCATAATCCTTGATAACACCATTTTTATTAAGAGCCGAGGCATAAATTCTAGCAAAAGAGACTTTCAGAATTTTGTTTTGGCACCACATGTCACTCCAAAATCGAATCTTTGAGCCATCACCTGCACAAAAACAAAAGCGGGAATTTATAGTGTTAGCAAATAAATTTTTGTTCCCATTTGTTTGTATGTCCTTCCACATTCTAGAGATAGAACCAATCCCGCTGGTCTCCGGCCACAAAACAGAAGAGGAGATTTTGTACTTACCACAGATAACGTCCTTCAAGAGAGAATTGTCTTCGACACTGAATCTCCATAGCCACTTCATAAGAAGTGCTTGGTTGCAGGTACTCAAGTCAATGATGCCCCAACCACCATTATATTTGCTTGTAGTAACAGTTGACCAATCAACCATTCTTCTTTTTCTTTTATCATCAGTGTCGCTCCACGAGAGTTGCCTCTAAATTTTTTCCAATTCACATCTGACACCAGCAGGCATTTTGAACATTGACATATAAAAAATAGGAAGGTTGGCCAAGGAGGACTGTATCTGTGTTAATCTACCTGCAGTGGAAAGTAGTTTACTCTCCAAAGACTCAATTTATTTTTAAAAGCATTGACCACCGGTTGCCAAACTGAAAAAGCTCTTGGGTTTCCACCCCCTCCCCCCAGGCAGACCGAGATACTTGCATGGCGGAGTCAAGGTTTTTTTTTTTTATGTAAATTACAGGTATCTTTATCCGTTTTAACGGTTTGAAATTAATCTTGTTCAGAGCTTAGTTATAGTTAAGGCTCTTCACCTCTCCCCAAAAGTGTATTTAGTAAAAATTGAACCTGAGAACTCTTCTCACAAACTCAGCCTGCGAGAAGAATCAAGTTTACAATTCAGCTTTGTAGCCCAATCGGAAAGAATTTCATTGTCTACCTTAACTCCAACATAGCAGTCTTAGAGAAGTTTACTTTTAGTCCGAAAAACATTGAAAGATTCTGAGGATTCTCTTAATGTTCAAAATGTGACTCTCTTCAGCTCGACAAAAATTGTTATTGCAGCAAAAGAAATAAAATGATCTTAAGTGAAGGAAAAATACCATCCGTTTATACTACTTGTAATATAATAGATTTAATGCGACATTGCTTGGAATAAGTAGCATTTAGTAACATTTCAAATTTGTTTTCTTTAACAAAAGTTGAGCATTGGAGATCAAACGGAGACAGACACGAAGACAGAGAAAAAGGAATTAGCAAACATTCTAAGTGGTTGATTATATATATATATATATATATATATGTGTGTGTGTGTGTGTGTGTGTGTGTGTATATATATATATATTGAAGCTACTTCTATGTTCTATTTGAATCATGTTTTTCTAGCATCTTAGAATAAATATCTGACATCTTAATGACAATGACAGACCACATAGTAGAATTTCCCTATGGCCTGATATTAACTTAAGAAACAACATGCATACTTTTAGGAGGGTTCATAATTTCATAATAAAAGACAGGAGTCTAATACCAAACCCAAACAGATTAGGAGTCAACTCAACTTCAGCTGTAGTAGCTGTTAATTGCTAGCAAATATTATAAAGAATAGTCATTGGCATGATAATAAAACAAATACTTGAAAAGTGTTTATGGAGTTTATGTATTTTACACAGTAGATATTTCATATAAGCATCAGCTAACAGTTTCGGTATTGGTCCCCCACAATTCCATACCCATTAGTGAAACTTACAAATGATGTTTACCCATTTTTACATTGGAATCAAATTCATCTTAAATTAGGGTAAAAACTTAAAATAACAATTCCTGTAAACAAAAGAAATAAAGCAAATTGCATACGTAAATGTAAATTAAAATATGTACTTTTTACAGTAACAAAAAAATAATAATACTAAAGAGCAACAGATTACAGTCACGTAACCAAGCTTGCTTCAAGGACCTTTGAAACTTTTTCTTCACAATGATAAAGAGGGACAGAAAGGGGTATGAATAGTTAGTAAAAATAAATGTGCAATGGAGATTGAACATCTTTCATTATTTAGATGTGATCAAATATAAATAGGCTCAAAGACAGATAAAATGATGGAAGAGATAACATAAAGAAGACTGCAACAATCTCTTCACTAACTCAAACATATTCACTTCAATAAGACAGATTCAACATTAGATTATAGATGGGAAATAATTCGGAAACTCAGCTTTTTTCTGTTGCAGAATGTGAAAAGTGAAAATGATACCATGATTGAACCTTTTAAACCTTTCTTCTCTTTAATTCAAAAAACATTAAAAAAAAAAAAGAATTCACGGCTTAATTCATATGGTTTGATAATGCCTTTTGTTAGAAAATGAATTCACGTAAAGCTAAAGATTATATGTTTTAATTCAAATGGTTTAATAATAAACTCTCTTTTGTTTTCCTAATCTTTCATCTCTTTTGTCGTCGATACGAATATCACCCATGTAAAACTATCAAAAGAGAAAAGATAGTAAAGAAAAATAAGGAAGAGTAAACTATTTATATAAGCGTTAAAGGTCAACCTACTAATAGCCTTTTAGTGTCACAGGAACTTATGTGTGCTTAAAGTTGAATTTCCAATAACTTACCAAAATGCCTACATTATTCAAAATATGCATGTAAAGATTAAAAAAAAAACAATGATTTTGACATAAAATCTCTTGTTCATGCAAAGTGCAAAACGTGTTAGCACTAAATACCCTGACATTGAGTTATCATTCCTGACGTTCTTTGCGTTACCAAATGCTTCTAAAATAGGGTTGGACTGCAGATTAGGTGAAAACCTTGGGTTGATTCGCTTTTTTTGTCGTAACTAACATCACTCTGATTTTGTTGGGGGTGACCAAAAGTCGGTCAGAATCAATTTACATGATTAAATAGATTGATTTTCGATTAAATTGATTGTCGTAATCTAAAAGTCATTATGTATGCTTAAAACTTACGCTTATTACACTTGCAAATTTGTAGTTCAATTTAGTTCAAGTTTATTCTATTGGTTACAATTACGGGCTATTTTTTTATCAATACAATATTCTTTCACAATTATAAGGTATCTTTTTATCAACTAGTATTCTTTCTCAAACGTAGTGAAAACAAATCTTTCGAGTAATTTAATATTTTTTAATTTCTATTGAATTTTGAATTTAGGATCCTCAATTTTAAATAAGAGTTTAACAGACTTACAATTTTAAACATGAGACAATACGAAAACGAAAAAAAAAAATGAATTTGATACAAGTTAAAATTTAGTAAAGATTAAATATAAATTTCAGAAAAACAAAAAAAATTATTTCGCATATCAATATAAATTTTGGTATTATAATTTTTGTATTTTATATTCCACAAACATAAGATGTAAGCATGAATTGTCATGTCCCGACTGCATTATCATTAATCTGACAATCCTCTCACAAAATTCCAGTAGTCTAATAACGTTAAAGAGAGTACCGTGCATAGGCCTGCTTTAAACTGAAATCCTTGATTTTGAGCCGTCGCATTGTTAGGAATAAAAATCAAACCTCATGGATTTTAGTTGATTGAAAAAATATATAGTAGTAGCTACCGTATCATTATAAATATATAGTAGTCACTTCCTGAACATAAACACTTTTAATATTATTATTATTATTATTATTATTATTATTACTAGTATAATGCTCGCGTGTTGCTGCGGAATAAAGAGAGAAAAGGGGAGATAAAGTGAAACATGAAGAAAGATGAAAGATGCACGCAGAAAAAGTCTTGAAAGGCTATAGGTCTTAACCTAAAGCATTGTTGTCAATTTCCATTTGATGGTAATTATAGACACAGCCATGCCCATGAACCCAATGTGAGCTTTGAAAATAATTATGAATAAAGTAAGGTTAACTCTCATCAAATATCAACATAATATATATATATATATATATATATATATATAGATATATGGATCAAAAGAAATAATTGTATCATAACTCTTTAAAACAAAAAATAACATGATCTCAAAATGCAAAACAAAAAATAAGCAAATTGATTTCATCAAATATATTAACAAATAAATGCTATCAAACCGCCCCCTCCCCCCTTTCCCCCAAAGTATAAAATCAGAAGCATATATTCCTTTAAATTGTAGTTCAAAGTAATAAATGACAACAATTAAAAAAAAAATCAAAGTCTAAAATATTTGAAATAAGCACTTCATGAAATAATAAAAAATTTCTTACAACTATAAAAGTAAAAGAACTACTAAAATATAACTCTTGCATTTTCCTACAACCATCAATATGGTGTTTAAAAAACTATATGTACATAGAAAATTGATATCTCAACACGAAGCATTGTTGTATGTCCATATAAAGTTTGAACAGAGACCTTGTTTACCATTAACTTCATTAATAGTAAGAACCCAATTTTAAAATCTACTACATCCTAGTTTTTCAAGCAGCTTCATGTTTAATTTCAAATATTTGAAACATATAATAACAATTGATTCTTAACTTTTTTATCCCAAAAATCTTCTCAATTTCTGTTTTAGGATAAAAAATAACAACAAAACAAAGAAAATGCAAAGTTAAATATCACAAAACCTACTCAATTATGACTATTAAAATCTAGTATAAAGAAAGGACCTAAAAATAGCAAATAAAAGTTGGTAATGACCAATTATACTTATAAAAAGATGTCTTCCAATCATGGTGGGTAATGACCAATTACGGCAACTAATTATTGATAATGAATGTAAGAAAACCGCACCTTTCTTTGAGAATAGGCTATTTTGTTAAAAACTACCATCTTTTTCCAAATTTATCGGTCATTTAACTTGAAATTAATCCTAACATTTTCATATCCTTTCAAAAAAGCACGGAAAAACTATCATAGTGCAAACTGTTTGCTTCTAATATCCATATGTTTCATACAACAATTATAATAAATGCAGATCAGTAAAATAAATATGATCATATTTCTAATCCAAACACAACCAAGTAAAAAACGAAAATGAAAAGCATTAATAAAGAAAATTGAATTATGGGTAAGAACTAAGGAAAGAGAGAGGAAAAGAAGCAAGCTATATTCGAATGTAGAAAAAGTTACTGTTAGTTGGATTTTCAGGTATAAAATGTGCAAGTTGCTTTTTTTTTTGGTTAAGGTGAAAGGCAATTCAAGCACTTCCATGTAAAAAAAAATCATTTTGAATGACTGAAATGGTCCCTGAGTTTCATGCTATTATTTTGCAATAATATCTGTAATTTTGATTAAACATGTTTAGCTAAAGGAAAGGAGAAGTAAGCAAAGAACTTAAAAATTTGAATTCACACAATTTTATCCCACATGCTTTAGGTCTAGGTCAGATGATTTATTTCTTGTTTTATGTCTTCTAGGAGAGGCTGATTAGAGGCAATGGATTTGTGCATGAGACATTTGGGTTATACAGGACTATCGAAGAGTTATGGAATAGTCCTACAGCATAACCAAAAAGCCATATTAGTAGTAGCATAGCCTATATTTCAACAACAATTCAATGCATTGTTCTCCGCTTCAAGCATAAGTGGCCCTCTATATTACTGAAAATAAATGTATAGAACAACACACTCAAAACATGAAAACAATAATGCAGTGTGTGACATCAAATAAAATGGTAAAAACTTTGCGGTATACATGCTTCAAATGTTTAAGATGAAATTAGATAAAACAAAATAAATTCTGTAAACAATCAGTTAAAAAAATATGAATTTAATAGCCCTCACCAAATTGCCTTTAATAGGAAGTTGTTCTGTGACATCAAAGAGAATGGGCTCATCAATGCCTGCAGAACAGATGCAAAAAAAAGGGCTTATTAAAACAATTTATTAGTTTGGACCATCGGTTTTAATTTGTTTCACAGTAATCGCATGGTAATAATTAAGTCCAATCTTATCTGGCCTCATTAAATTACTTTCCTGATTCTAATCCTAAAAACGCATAAATTCCACATGAACTTAAACATCAGACACCAAATGTAGCTCTTCAATTAAAACAAATAAGCAAAGCAATATGATCACATAGCAAGCTACTTTAGTGTTTACATTGTACATAGGACCAAAACAAAAATGAAATGAAATGAAAATGTTTATCCATATAAGTCAAACGTTTGCAAACTCAAACTTCAGCTTATAGTCTTTATATATATATATATATATATATATATATATATATATATATATATATATATATATATATATTTGTTTAAAACAAAAAAACACAGGGAGATATTCCCTCGTACTTCATTTTAGAATTGGTGACTTTCTTGTATCTTCAAATAAAAATAAGTATAAAGGAATATACTTATCAGTTAAATTTTGACCAAGTAAAAAAAACAACCAAAGCAATATGAGCAAGGAATAAGCTACCTTAGTCTTTACCTCATAAATATGACCAAAACAAAACTTAAATCCGAACTTGATAATTTCATGTAAGGATAAGAATAATAAAGAGTGCATGTTCTATGAAAACTCCCTGGATCAACACCTTACAATAGCCATTAGTTAGTTTGAGTTTACATGAGAGTAAGACATTAAAACATTCATGCAACCATGCATTGTCTAGCTTGAGCAAGAAAGAAACCCATAAGATATCATTTCTCCTTCAGCAGTTTTGTCTCATAAAGTTGCATGGAAGCTCTTAGCTTTTGAGCGAGTAGTTTGAAGATATTATCCATTTACATGTCACACCATAATAGTAGTAGCCAAAACTTCGAAATAGCCCTATAATAGTAGTAGTTATATTTCTCAAGGAACAGGGCACTAAATGTTTGCTTTTAAATTAATAAATGATTTTCAGACAGCCAAACCACTTTCAGTTTATCTTCAGAAATCATGAAGACCTTTTGATGCAATACCATAAACACTTGTTATTTGCATAATCCAACTCCGTAAACTTTTTTTTTAAAAAAAAAAACTATCAAGAAAGTAAAAGCATGAGCAAATGGAGGCTAGATAGTTATTAGTCTTAATGACCTAACAAAATATGATAATATTTTATTTGGTGTTAGACATACAACGCATATCCCTTCTAGTATAAGTTATATAAAGGAAAAAGAACTAACATTCTTTGATAGTCGATATGAACCTTTTAGTTGGATCGCCTGGAGAGGAAAAGCTATGTTATCTGTTTGTGTTGTAACTAAAGAAATGTTAATATTCATTAAAATTACGATTTTAGCATTATGTCTTAAGCATGAATGTTATGAAACACACATTTCATTAAGCAGCACCATCACCATACAATAAGAGCAACTTCACTTTAATTACAAACCCTAAATCATGCTCATGATGTCAAATTGAAACCATTCATTATTTTTTGAACCCATGAAAAGTAGTATTTCAACAAAACGGCAACTGCATGATTGCATAACCCTCAATAAGAGGCCTATAAATAAAGATTCATCAAAGGGGAATATAAGCTACCAGTATGAGATACCCAAATTGGTTGATTATTGAATTTAATCAAGAGGTGAGCCTTTTACTTTAGTATTTTCAATTTGATGATGGTTTTACATTTAAAAGAAATTTCGACCTACCTATAGAAGTGAATAAGAAGTTCAGTATTTGACCTGATGCTGGAGGAATTGCCAGCAGTAATCATGCCATTCTCCTTGAAACTTGGTCGTAGCTTCCTCAATTTTGCATCATCAAACTGAAATATAAGCAATATTCTATAATACTCAATACTCAAGTGATATAATATCTATGATTCAATGAGATTTATTTAGGCAATTTAAGAGATGAAAAAAAAGGGGAAGCAACACAGTGTGAACCTTCACATTTGTCAACTATGATGGATCACTATTCCCTTCCTCCATAAAGTTCAATCTGCATGGTATTGAAGATTTGATAGGTAAACCCATTCCATTTCTATTTTAAACTTAAAAGGATAAATAAATAATGCATTTTGACTAAGCCCACCAAAAAATAAAAAACGAAGAAAAAAATGTAGATACCATTTTAGGCTTCAAAAGACGTATTTTTGAAGCAACGCATAATGGATTGTATATTTCTATTGCATACGTTGGGGACTGTTAAAGCAACATTGTAAAGCAATGGCTTTATGTCACTGTTGGTAAACAGTTGAAAGAATGAAACACTGAACGCCAATCTTGATAAAAAAAAATTTATAAGCAGAATTTGATTTTTATTTTCTCAGGCTAGACTAACTACAACTACATCCAGACGGTACTTGTTCTATTATCTACAATGACCTTGAAAGGATGAGTGTAGTTGACGAAGCGAACGGAACGCTAGCCAGAACCATCAGAATGGGAAGCAATCAAAATTGGAAGCAACAAAAGGGACAAATTTACTTTCTAAAACAAAAAAAAATGCATGAAAGGCATTGCGTTGGGAAGGGTCGGTGGGAGATGTTGGTAGCAAAAGTGTTAAAAATGAAAAAAAAAAAGTTGATTTTTTAAAGCAATAAAAAACCTCTCATAGCTCACCAATTCTTCCGAACTTTATCGTATCTTGTTGAAGTTAAAGACATCCAATTTCCATAGCTTGGCTTGAAACGAAGGGGTGGCCGCCGGGATGTGAATCCTAGAGAGAGCAACATGGGCATCTATGTGTCATCCTCTGCCTATCTAGATGTTTTTCTTCAATTTTTTCTTCTTACTATTTTGGAAGCCAATCCAAGCAGAAAAAATGAAACTAATGAAGGTTCCAGGCAAAACCCAAAGGGAAAGGAATAAAGGGCCTTGCAAAGGCAGGTGGAAGATGGGTAAAAATTGAAAAGACCCGTGATGAAGGGGTTTGGTAGCAATAAAAGAGACAGAAAAGACAAAAAAAAAAGTGAAGGTGGAGAAAAGATTTTCGGTGGAACCGGGAGGGAGAGGAAGGGGCGAAAATGGTAAAATCTGGCTGGGAGTGTACTGACTATGGAGGAGGTCGATGGAAAGATAGAAATGGTGTTGGGGCAGAGGACAGGTTTAACAGAGTGGTGAGTTAACAAATAGGTTGAAAGGGGGAAAATGGGGCTGAATGACGTGGCCGCATGAGAGGTCAAAGATTTCTACAACTTTTATTATACTGATTATTATTATTATTTTTTAAAACAATGAAGAAATCTCTAATCTTGGGTTTTCTTACAAGTTAAAGCAGACCAAGGCATTTGATACAAGTTACAATACGAAAACGAAAAAAAATATGAATTTGATATAAGTTAAAATTTAATATAGATTAAACATAAATTAAAAAAAAACAAAAAAATTTATTTTGCATATCAATATAAATTTTAATATATAACTAGAATTGAAAATTTGTACTTGCCTTTGATTTATTGGATACATATATTTTTAGTCAGTAAGACCTAACATTGTTTGATCACCACTTCAGCTGCAGGGTGGTCATTAATTGTATTTTTAAACCCGTTTCCTATGTTAAAGTCATGTTTTTACTTAACCTTCTAAAATAATAGAAAAAAACCCTTTCTTCATCAATTTAAATCTAAAAAATAAAGATGTGAAAGCGAATCTATCATGACTTAGTATCATGTAAAAATACAATGACTACCATGGATTTTACTATAATGAAAGATGAGACTACAGTATCCCAAAACTGTTCTCTATGTACATAATAGAAGAACCACTGAATTTAGGCCACTGCACAAGCACTATAGTATGTCCCTATAGCCAGAATGGTACCAAGGACATCAGAATTCAGATATATAAATTTTGAGAAAAACTTGAACTCTCAGACGGCCACGTCATTCTCTCTTTTTTCCAACTTTGTCCCTTTTGCTCTTCTTTCAACCTTGGCCCACCTATGTCTGTTTTTGGAAGTTTAGTTGGCGTTACTTGGAGCGTGCTCCGTTCCTTTTTGTGCTTGCCCTTCTTTTCCTAGTTGATTCTGATGCAGACACAACTAGTCAGAAAAACCATTTTTATAACCAAGCATTGAGGAAAAGTGTGTGAAGAATCAAGAACAAAAACCAAAGAAGGCAATTTACCTGGAATTTCAAGATCCATCAGTCCTTTGATTCCATTACTCTTCATTACAATGGCATTTTCAAGTTGAAGTCAAACTAACCAGAAAATGTGCATAACCCCAATAACGACGTATTCATAGAAAGCCATTGAAATTGGTGATTCAAACAGAAAAAAAGAATGAAACCATACCTTTACAAACTTCATATCCCATTGCTCAGTGTTTTAACCATGCAAATTCCATTGTCATGAGGCCCATCTTTCCAGTTAATATGGGAGAAGTGAAGCCATTGGAGAGTACTCTGAGATTCACATCAATCTCCTCCAAGTCTCTATCGGAAAAAGACAAAAGGAAGCATTTAGTAGAAATATTATTAGGAAATGAATTGAGATAAGAAGGTGAAACTTCATACATGTAAACTGCTGCAGTTTTTTCCCCAACATCAAAGAGCCAAGGCCAAAAATTGAAGCCCCCATCTCATTCTTCAAGTTAAAAATGGCTACCTTGCTGCCATTGCAAAAGTTCACATGTTTATTGGATTCTGTCTCTGTGATGCTCTCTCTGTAGGCAAAGATAAAATTGCAAAGAACCAAACGTAGTAATCATGCATGTCAGTCCAGTTTCATTAACACTCATAGCTTTAATCAATAAAAAAAGAAAAACATTAATTGCTTTATGTTCTTAGATTTGGAGGTTTATCTTAAGCTGGTTCAAAAAATTGACCAAAAAATTTCATCAACTTCTTTGTGTCAGTTTTTAAACAAAATATTTCTGCCCAATGGCAAAAAAGAAGCTAAATATATAAAAAGAAAATATTACTCTTGGATTTGCTTAGTATTATGAAAGATATACTACGATTGCAAGTTTCACATCCAGCAATTGGAATTGAATGTGAACCGAGAGAGAGCAGTGAAGCTCAGTGAGATGCAAGAATAGTAACCGGTATTTGTCTCTATGACCATGCACAGAAAGGTAAGAGAAAAATGTAATGCACAAAGTTACTAGCTGCTAACCCACACTCCGCCACTGGATCAATGTTATTCAAAATATTGATAGGGAGTTGTGATCGAGTAGGGCAAAAAGCATTGATTATTTTTCATGATACACGAGACAACAATTGTAGATCCATTCAGAGTTTCAAAAAACATAAGACCAATTTTACTGGGAAAATGAATAAAAGACATTCAAAATGATAAAGATTTCTTTTTCATTACCTTTTGTCCTTAGCTGATAATTCGCATCATTCAGTCTTTTGAGTTCTCTTCTCTGTGCTTCACTCATTTTAGCTCTACGACCCCCCTGTCTTGATTGGTGTGAAGCTTCAAAAGCGAAATAAGCTTAATAATAGCCAAGTGAGCAAAAGCTTCTTTGAAAACAAAAGAAAAAAGAATAAAATGATCTGAAGTACAGCTAGCCTAAGCCTGACTTGACGGGTTGTAAAAGGAAGCATTAGCATTGATCACCATTGGAACAAAATTGGCAAAAGGGTGCAGATTTTTGAAATTATATAATTTTAGCTGAATTATCCAAATACACAAAATATTTGTGTCAAACAAAAGCAAGATCATTTGTCCATTATTAAATTAAATAAAAATTCTACATATCTACAAAGTCATCAATGATGTAAAATAAACAATTGACCTCATTAAGTAAACAGAGCCAGACAGTTTTTTTGCTTTTCCTCCCATTATTTCCATTCTTTCATATTTATCATTGCAACCGCCATTCACTAAGCATCATATGTAACTAAACTAATTTAAAGGAGGGATCAATTCACCTTGTACTTTGCACATTGTGTATTACTTCTAAAGGCCAATGTTGCCATGACTCGCTGCAATGCTTTCAAATGAGTTGCTCCCCATGGTGCAACGTACCTTCGAGCATACAAAATAGCACGCATGTAGTTTTCAGCTTGTACCAACTCAATGAACACCTGAAGTCTCAAATGGAATTTGAATTTGCTCTGTCATCAAAAGCAACAAAAATGTGTCATTCCCTCATTCATTTGCTGCTGAACGAGCAATTGATAAGTATGGTTAGATTGATTATACATAGATATATGCCATCTCTAAGGTTGAATAGGCACTGCTACCTTCGATGTTGTTCTCAGCACTCATTGGAAGAGCTGCAAAAACAGATGGAAATTTAGATGGATTCTAGTTAGATGTGAGAATTTAAAAGCTCAAGGGAGAATTCAAAAGCTCTTTGATAAAACATTTTATGGATTATAACTTCCATTCAAAACAAAGAGAAATCACATCTACATATTTTGATTGGACATTTTCAAAATGCAACTTTTGTCTTAAATAAAACAAATACCTGTTGACATTAAAGCAGACTTAACATAAGCAGCAGCAACCCCAGCTGCATGTGGGCAAAACATGAATGTTCCAGAAATAGTATTGTATGGAACCACTCTTGTATCACCTTCAGTTTCTGTCACAGTGGTAGCTTCTGAGCATGCTGCAAAAATATTAACCCCAGGTGCTGTAAGATCAGGTTGCCTCAAAATCAAGAAACTGTAACTTAGAAAGAAGGTAATTAAACAGAAAATGGAGAAAATTATTTCATTTACCTTCGGAATATCTGTTGTAAATAGGGTTAGGCCCTCTAGATGAACGGGGCAAATTGATTATTTTCTTGGATGCTTTTGTATAATGTTGTAGTTGAGTTTCTATTCAAGCATGACAATTAGTCAGTTATGCAACAAAATTTTACAAATAAATATCATAGAGAACTTAGTAAATACTCTGTTGTGTTCATATAGTTGAGAACAGTTCTTCCATCAACCATGTTCAAGTTGGAATACAGCACCAACAGCTCCTATCTCCATTGCACCTTCAGTATCACTTAATATACACAAAAAAAAAAAAATTCCTTTCACCAATGTTTCGTCCAATGACCCTGGCAAGTAATACCTGCAGCAATCCATATCGAATTTCGCAACTTCAAGATAACATTTGCTATATGTAGCATAAGATCTGCATCCTGCAATCTCAATATACCTGGATTCCTTGGAAGTAAAACCTTTTGAGATGTCCAGAGCATATCCACCATAGATGAAAGGGTACATTTTTCCTTTGAGATCAAATGTATTTATGCAAGGCATAATCATATATAACAAAAAGAAAAATATTCCCATGTTGCAGATAAGTCAATCCCAACACAGAACATAGAAAAAAAAAACACTGAGTTCGCCCAGGCTCTCAAAGCCTAGAGAGAGCTCATTGTTTTCCCACTTCTCTGCTCTCGTGAAGCCCAAAAGCTTGGCCTCAAAAAGCCTCCAGCTTTACCTTTCTTAACTTTTTCATTTTCTCAAATGAAAAAATGGGTGAATTTCTATCTTATTTCTAATATTATAGTGGAAAGAGAAAAGAAAAACAAAAATCCTCTTATAATTGAGTTTTCCATCACCTTGGGAGGAGTTGGCTGAAACTTGCGAAACAAATCACGGAATGCCTCAACTCCAAACTGAAAAACAACCATTGGACAGGTGTCTTCCTTCTTCACCCCATTTCACGAAGTCACGAGGTCAATATTGGCGAAGAAGTTTAAGGTGACATTGGAAACCTGGAAGAAAACAGAAGAAAAAGTGAAAAATAAAACAATTGGAAGAAAAAGAAGAATTATCACAGGAAAAGTGTTAAAAGATCTTTTTCGCAGTTGCGTTATAAGCATAGAACAAATTGGAAGCTATTGAAGTACAAGGAAGACAAAAGAAGTATACCAGGACAAAGTGTTTAAAACAAAGGAGAGGAAATAATATAATTTTACCTCTAGGCATTTCCAGATTCTGCCTTGCCTCGAACCCATCTATGTTCAATGAAAATATTTGGGATTTGAGCAATCTGAGGCCAGTCGATACCACTCTCCTCTTTGCATGTTTCTGATAACTTGGGACATCGATTAATTATCAGTTCCTTTAAAGATGTACGACGATGCATCCCTCCTGGCAGGGACGGTACTTGAGGGCAGTCTTCAATTTGAAGGCATTTGAGGGAAGTGAGTGTGGGTATCCACTCAGGCAAAGCCGTCAAATTAGCACAAGTATAGAACAACAATTCTTCTAAAGATGTCAGGCGACAAATCCCCCCTGTCATGGACGGAACTTGAGGGCAGCCCCCAATTTGAAGAGTTTTGAGGGAAGTGAGTGCGGGTATCCACTCAGGCAAAGCCGTCAATTTTGGACAATTAGACAACTCCAATTCTTTTAGAGATGCGAGGCAATGAGACCTCCGAGGCGGCAAAGATTCTAATTTATTGCAATCGTTAAACTTCAAGTACTCGAGAGAAGTGAGGTTTAGAAGAAACTCCTCAGGCAGAGTTTCTACATCATGAATATACTCTAGATTCAATATCTTCAAATTGGAGAGAGGAAGAGCAGTTGAAGAACTCCTTGATGATGATGATGCTGATGAAGCTGATGCAGTGCTAGGGTTGATCGTCTTCGTCATCAGTGTTTGTTGCAACGGCCTTACACTAGTAATCCCTAACCATAAAGAGTCGAGAGATGGAAACAAGGGCATGGAGGTCAAGTGAGGGCAGAAATGGATGGATAAGGAGGAAAGGCAAGGAAAGCAGGGCAACTCTGATGTTGATCCTTCATTCTTGTTCTTCCTCCTCCACCATCCTTTAAGGTTCTCACAATAAGAGAGCTGGAGCTCCTTGAGCGATGGAAAGAACATTGTTGTTGTTGACGTACAAGAAGATAAGGAAGAATGGTCTTCATCATCTGCTACGTATTCTAAAGCACTAAAACGCTCAAGACTAAGAAACTCCAGTAATGGGAGATGATCCAACCGTGGCAGATGTTGGCAACGCCTACTATCTTGTATTTGAATTCTGACTAAATTAGTGATGGAAGACAGCCACCTTGAAAACCTTGTTCCCTGGTATCCATATATCTCCAACTTTTTCAAATTTGGATGTGGCTCAAGGTTATCCAACAGCAACTCTTCCTTTTCATTGTTTCTATCTTGTCTAAATTCCCATACAAATTTCAATGATTCCAAGTGTTTCTTCCCTTTCAAATTTGCTTCATTTGATACTAATTCTACATCCCTCACCATATCCAAGTTTTCAATAACCAAATTGCCTCCAAGGTAATTTAAGTCCCTCAATTCATTTAATGTGGCACTACTTGAAAATTCCTTCTCATCAATGTTCACAATAAACCTTTGCAATCTTTGCAATGAAGTTAATTCTCCGTAAACCTTTTGGCAAGTACTTTAATTCTTCACAACCTTTAAAATCAAGATATTCAAGGCTGATCAAATTGCTTATATCTTCTGGCAGCTTTTTAAGATATTGACAATCATCGAGTAATGGTAGTTCATAACGGGACGATTAACGGGCAAATCAAGAAATGCCTGAAATCCGAACTGAAAAAAAACCATCTGACGGGTGGCCTCCTCCTTCACCCCGTTCCACAAACTCACAAGAGCAATATTGGCCAAGAAGTTTAAAGTGGCATATCAAACCTGGAAGAAAACAGCTAAAAAAAAAAAAGAAGAAGAAAAATGAAAAAATAAAACAATTGCAAAAAAGCTTCTCCTTGAAGCTTAAAGTGGTCTTGGTTTGCTTGAGAATGTATCATTCCCTCGTATGCATCAATGAATATGCCATCTCTAAGGTTGAGCAGGGACTGCTACCTTCAATGTTGTACTCAACACTCATCTAGTTAGATGTGAGAATTTAAAAGCACATGGGAGAATTCAAAAAGCTCTTTGATTAAACATTTTATGGACTAACCTCCCTTCAAAACAAAGAGAAATCATGTCTACATATTTTTTTTATAGGACATTTTCAAAATGCAACTTTTGATGACATTAGAGCAGACTTTAATGGCAGTAGGAGATCATGTTGGATGAAATCACTTAACATAAGCAGCAGCCCCAGTTGCATATGGGCAAGAAATGAATGTGCCAGAAATAGTATTGTATGGAACTACTCTTGTGCTTCAATTTCTGTCACAGTGGTAACTTCAATTAAACAGAAAATGAAGAAAATTATTTCATTTACCTTCGGACTATCTGTTGTAAATTATTTTCTTGGATGCTTTTGTCTAAAGTTTCAGTTGAGTTTCTAATCAAGCATCACAATTAGTCAGTTGTGCAACAAAATTTCACAAATAAATATTATAAAGAACTTAGTAAATACTCTGTCGTGTTCACATAGTTGAGAAAAGTTCTTCCATCAACCACGTTCAAGTTGGAATACAGCAGCAACAGCTCCAATCTCGATTGCACCTTCAGCATCACTCAAAAAAAAAAAATCGTTTCACTAATGTTTCTTTCAATGACCCCCCCAAGTAATACCTGCAATCCATAATGAATTTTGCAACTTGAAGATAACATCTGCTAATAATGTAGCATATGATCTGCATTCTGCAATCTCAAACCTTCTGAGATGTCTGGAGCATCTCCACCATAGATGAAAGGATCATTTTCGAAATGTATAAGACAAATAACACATATTCAAAAAATATTTTTAATGATCAGATAGGAACAAAGTGAAATTCTCATATTGCAAATAAGTCAATCTCAACCCAAAACATATTAAAAAAATTAAAAAAAAAAAAAACACTGAGAATGCCTGGGCTCTGCAAGCCTTGAGAGAACTCATCATTTTCCCTCTTCTCTGCTTTTGTAAAGCTTCAAGTCCACCAGGCACCAGGCACTTTTTATTTCTAATTTACATAAAAGAAAAACAGATATCCTCTTATAATTGAGTTTTTCATCACCTTGGTAGAGTTGGCTGAAACTTGCGAAACAAATCAAGGATAGCCTGAAATCCGAACTGAAAAACAACCGTTGCCCTCTTTCTTTACCCCATTCCACAAAGTCACGAGAGTTAAAGCGGCAAAAGTGGCACAACAAACCTGGAAGAAAACAGAGAAAAATGAAAAATAAAAATAAAACAATTGCAAGTAAAGAAAATGGGAGGCAGAAAAGAAGGCAAAAGAAAAGGGTGGATTAGGTAAGAGAAAAATGGTAA
Organism: Heritiera fomes; assembly: GCA_032173925.1. Taxonomy (NCBI): domain Eukaryota; kingdom Viridiplantae; phylum Streptophyta; class Magnoliopsida; order Malvales; family Malvaceae; genus Heritiera; species Heritiera fomes. The sequence goes on along the minus strand of JAPDPM010000023.1, from coordinate 5,117,126 downwards.
AAAAAAAAAAATAAAGGAGGAAAACAAGGAAAACAAAGAAGAATTATTTGATGGAGAAGTGTAAACAAAAGAAAGGAAATAATATAATCTTACCCGTAGTATCTTCCATCTTCTGCCTTGCCTCGAACCCATCTATCTTCAATGTAAATATTTGGGATTTGAGCAATCTGAGGCCAGTCGATACCACTCTCCTCTTTGCATGTTTCTGATAAATTGGGACATCCATGAATGAATAGTTCCTTTAAAGATGTAAGACGCTGCATCCCTCCTGGCAGGGACGGTACTTGAGGGCAGTCCCTAATTTCAAGAGATTTGAGGGAAGTGAGAGTGGGTATCCACTCGGGCAAAGCCCTCAAATTAGGACAATTGCTTAACAACAATTCTTCTAAAGATGGAGGAAGATGAATCCCTCCCGGCAGGGACGGAACTTGAGGGCAGTCCCTAATTTCAAGAGTTTTGAGGGAAGTCAGTGTGGGTATCCACTCGGGCAAAGCCCTCAAATTAGGACAGTTCGAGAGCTCCAAATATTGCAAGGAGGTGAGGCAATGCGTCTTCCTCTTTGACGGTAAAGAATCCAATTTATAGCATGATTGAAACCTCAAGGTCCGAAGAGAAGTGAGGTTTAGTAGAAACTCCTCTGGCAGAGTTTCTACATCATCAACATTGTCTAGAGTCAATCTCTTCAAATTGGAGAGAGGATGAGCTATTAAGGAACTCCTCGACGACGATGCTGAGGCCGTGCTAGTGTTGCTCGTCTTCATCATCAGTGTTTGTTGCAACGGCCTTATACAAACATTCTGCAAACTTAACTTATCGTCGAGAGATGGAAACAAAAGCATGGAGGTCAAGTTAGGGCAGTTAGAGATCCCTAAGGAGGAAAGGCAAGGAAAGCAGGGCAACTCTGAAGTTGCTCCTTCATTCTTGTTCTTCCTCCACCATCCTTTAAGGTTCTGACAATCAGAGAGCTCGAGTTTCCTGAGCGATGGAAAGAACATTGTTGCTGTTGTTGACGTAGAACAAGATACGGAAGAAGAAGGGTCTTCTTCTTTACCAATACCATCATCTGCAACGTATTCTAAAGCATTAAAACACTGAAGACTAAGAGACTCGAGAAATGGGAGATGATCCAACCTTGGCAGTTGTTGGCAAAAATGACTCCCTCTTATTTCAAGACTGACTAAATTAGTGATGGAAGACAGCCACCATGAAAACCTTGTTCCCTGGTAGCCATATATCTCCAACTTTTTCAAATTTGGATGTGGCTCAAGGTTGTCCAACAGCAACTCATCCTTTTCATTCTTTCTTTCTCCTCCGTTTCCCCTCCCAAACGTCGCTGATTCCAAGTGTTTCCTTTTATTCAAATTTGGATGTGGTGGCTCAAGGTTATGCAAGAGCAACTCATCCTTTTCATTGTTTCTATCTCCTCTGTTCCATCTAAGTTGCAATGATTCCAAGTGTTTCTTCTCCTTCAAATTTGCTTCATTTGATACTAATTCTACATCCCTCACCATATCCAAGTTTTCAATAACTAAATTGCCTCCAAGGTAATTTAAGTCCCTCAATTCATTTAATGTGGCACTACTTGAAAATTCCTTCTCATCAATGTTCACAATAAAATCACTCAATCTTTGCAATGAAGTTAATTCTCCTAAACCTTTTGGCAAGTACTTTAGTTGACTACAATATTTAATACTGAGACATTCAAGGCTGATCAATTTGTTTATATCTTTTGGTAGCTTCTTAAGATTCCCACACTGATTAAGTAATAAAGTTTGCAAACAATGCAAATTAGGTATGAAGTCAGGGAGTACTTCCATATCATTAAAAGAAAGATCAAGGAATTTCAAGTGCTTCAACTTACCAATTGAATTTGGCAACATTTTGATGCCCATACAATTCAAATCCAGCACGCGTAAAGGATTTCTTGAAAATCTTGGAATTTGAATTACTTCTATTTTTGTAAAAAAATTTGTAAATTTTACAATAGTCCTAATTATCCCCTTTGTTTCAAACAAGTACGTCCAAAATTGTTGGGAAGGTTGGCAATCTACAGACAAATGACGGACTTCCTTAGGAATCTTTTGTTTGTCAGCTTTCACTGTGGAAAAACTACTTCCTGCAACTAATTGTGCAAGATCATGAATAAGGTCATGCATTTTACAAGTGATTTTCCCATACATGTCTTTGTATTCCTCTTGAAAGAATGATCTTGATAGTAAATCATTGTAGTATTCATCACCTAAATCTAGTGACCTCTTGCTTCTAATGGAGGATTGAATGTAACCTTGTGCATTCCACAGTTGGATCAACCTATCTTTAGGTATTTCAAAATCTTTGGGAAAAATAGCACAAAATGCAAAACATGGTCTTAGATGACTGGGCAAGTGATTATAACTCAACTTAAGCACGGGAAGAATACCATCCTCTGTTTCAAGCGACATCCTCCAAGCTTCATGGTCTTCTTTGATTGAAGACCAGAAGTTTTCATTAGGATTCTGTCGCATCAAACTTCCTAGAGTTTTGATAGCAAGAGGAACCCCTCTACATCTTTCTACAACCTCTTTTCCTATTAGTTCTAGTTTTGTGTCAATTTTATTTTGACCTCTAAATGACACAACATGCTTAAACAAATCCCAAGACTGATCACTGTTGAGACCTTCTAAAACATAAGGAGAGTGGATCCCCATGGCTAATGCAACGCTTCTATTACGAGTTGTCACCAGGATTTTACTTCCTGGAGCACCGTTTACTAGATATTCTGAGAACCTATCCCATTTCAAACTATTCTCATTCCAGACATCATCTAAGACAATTAAGAATCTCTTGTCTCCTAGAACTTCTCTAAGTTGTCTTTGTAATTGTTCTAGATCTAAGTCTGCACTCACGGTCACTTCTTTTCCAGGCACAGATTTGAGAATTTTTTTAATGAGTAGCTTAATATCAAATTCTTCGGAAACACATACCCAGAACTTTTGACTAAAATGGCTTTCTATTCTTGCTTCATTGTAAACTAACTGAGCAAGGGCAGTCTTTCCTAAACCTCCAATCCCGACAATGGCTACAATGGAAAAGTTGACCTCATCACTAGTTGGTGATTCTATCAGTAATCTTATGATGTCCTCCTTATTTTTGTTTCTTCCTATGATTTTTGACTCAACTGAGGAGTCTGTTTCCCTCCAAGAATTCACAATTCCCATCTCTATTATTTTTTGGTCAGGAACTCCCATATCTATTTTAACTGTCTTCACCAAGTTGAATTTAGTAATGTCTGCTGCGACCTTATCTAATCTTTTTCTAATCTCTTTAACTCTATGGGCCATCTTAGAACGAGATGATAATGGGTTTAAGGATGACAGATGAATGCGTACCTGTGATCTTCTTTTTGTATGAATCTTCTGTCGAAGTTGTTCATATTGAAATTCATCCAGCAAATCATCTGCATCGTACACCACGTCTTCAAGCCGACTTATCGCGTCTTTCACTGAGTCGCTGCTCTCGGCCGCCTGACCAGCATCAAGAATGTTGGCTTTGATTGTGCCAAGAGTTTTTTGAAGCTCTTCCAGCTCCAGCTCCAGCTTCTTGTTCAACTTGAAATTGGAGCGCAGGTCTTGGAAAGCCTGCGACCCCAGCTTCAACAAAATGCTACTAACAGTACCATAAATTATTTCTGCCATTGTTATAATCGTAGCTAGCTATAACAGGACTCCAGGAATGATTCCAAACGAGAATCAAATGTGAGCTTAATCTGGCGATCAAAATGAAAACAGATTATGCAATTAGACGGCAAATGAGTACTTGATTCTGTATCTGAATCCAATATATAGTTATATTTGATGTACGTTTACAACGGTTCATTTCCTTGACTTTGTTGTGGTCTTCAACGGCTACTCTGCAACGATTAAATTTTTTTTAGAAGACAGAGAGCGGGAAAAGGCAGGGCTCGTCGGACCCACACCTCATTGCCAACTCCAGGGGAACTAGCACGGCAACCCACCGCCATGGCCCACCCACTTAAATCAGCAACCAATAAACAAAGACTAGCTCTCTGCCCAAGGCTGTCGACATAAAAATAAATAAATAAAAACTGTCTTTGATTAATAGGCCAATCAACAAGAACTAGAATAACTGGTTCATAATAATATTATATAGTAATTTTGAAATAATTTTTTTATTTAATGCACTTTTTTGCCAAACTAAAATTGAATTAGAACCGATAAATTTCAATATTAAGAGGTCTTGTTTCAATGGCGAAAAAAAGATTTTAAAATCTTCAAGTCTTATCATATGTTCAAGTTTCATTTAAGTGTGGGATTCGATTTTCAATCAATTATATGTCGATCTATTTGTTAAATTCTTATAAGTTGATGCATGTAATTTAATATTTACTCTTCATAAAAATAAACTTGATGAGCCTTATTCTGAAAAGTTAAAACTATATATCTGTAGTTAAATTGAGTTCAAGGTTATTTTTTTGGTTACAATAACAGGCTATTTTTTTTATCAACACAATATTCTTTCACAATTATTGGGTTTCTTTTTATCAACTAGTATTCTTTCTCAAATGTAGGCAAAATAAATCTTTCAAGCAATTTAATTTTTTTTTATTTTTAAATTTCTATTGAATTTTGAATTCGGTATCTTCAGTTTTAAATAGGATGTTAGCGGACTTGCAATCTTAAACACGACACGATATGAAAACAATAAATAAATATTTGATACAAGTTAAAATTTAATAAAATTTATATATAAATTTAAGAAAAACAAAAATAAATGTTTTTATTTAGTATGTTGATGTAAATTTTGACACTATAATTTTTATATTTTATACTACACAAACAAAAAATTTAGACATAAATTGTCACGTCCGAATTACATTATTCACTAACCTAACATACCTCTCACCAAATTCCAAAAGTCCAATAACGTTTGTATAGTTAAAGAGAGAGTACTGTGCACAGGCATGTTTTGATCTGGAATCCTTAATTTTCAACCGTTTATTGCATTGCTAAGAATAAAAATCAAACTTCAAGGATTTTAGTTGATTAAAAAAAAATCTAAATACACAGTAGTAGCTAGTTTAGTTACTGCCGGAACATAAACACTTTTTATGTTAATTTTTAGAGATCTGGTTGGCAGGTGGGTTGGTGGCTATGCTAGGAATCTAGGACACACAACAAGCACATGCGTTGAGTTATGGGCATTAAGAGATGGATTGAAGATTGCGGTCCAAAGAGGTTACCAAAAGTTGATCTGGAAATAGATTCTCAAACAACCATCAAGTATGTGACTGATAATGTCCCAAATTCACACATTTACAGTTCTCTTGTTTTTGATTGCAGGCAACTGCTGAATCACCTTTAGGATGTTAGGTTTGGGCACATCTATCGAGAGGCAAACTCATGTGCTGATGGACTTGCGAAGCTGGGAGGATCAATGGAGTCTCTTTTTGTTTGTTTTGATTCTCCGCCAAGCTGCATTTTAAACAATCTTTTGTTTGATGTTCTGGGTTACAGCATTCCCAGAAAAGTAGGTTGTTAAACAATCTTTTCGTTATATCATCCTTTGTCCACCAAAAAAAAAAAGCTTGTGACATAATTTTTGCATAGAAAACACAATAAACCTATTACAAGGGGATAACTAACATGGACAACCTGCTTTGTAATATGTTAAATTTTAGATGGACATATAATCTAAAATCAATTAATTGAATCTTCTTATTATATTTATATATTCAGATTATCCTTATTTTAGCAATAAAGATGATAATTTTCAACATATTAAACAAAAACATATTCGTTTTAAGATTTATAAAAGAATATCATTGGACAAAAAATTCAGATACTCGTATCTAAATATTAGACATTCTCAGTTTTTTTTTTCAACCAAGTAACAACATGTATAAAATCTTAAGCATGTAACCAAAAAAGAAAGAAAATCTTAAGCAGATAATTGGTTTTGATTGTAGCAATTCACCTTGTAACTTTCCTTCAGTTTCAGTATTTCATAAATCATAAATTCTAAGACAATCCATGTATTTGACATAATTTCTAACAAACTCCAAGCCCCGCTTGGCTAGAAGAGATCGGTGATCTGATTCACACTGCTCTAACAAATTATCTTACATGATTTTTATATATTTTTATAAATTATTACTGATTTAACAACTTACTAGTTGGAGAGCAGAACCAAAAAGCACAGAAATGAGAAAACACACAATCAACCCAGAAATCCACGTTTACTCAGCAACATTCATTCAACCCGAAAATCAACACAGATTAGAAAAACACAGAGCAACAAACACACAAGAACAATCACAGAAAACAAAGCCACAACCACAATCATCAGAAACCCAAGAGCAAACGCAAGCCACACAGAAATCGAGCAACCACAGAAAAAACATATACACAAAAGAAAGTGAGGGAAGTTTTCGGGAAAGTTTCGGGTTTTGGTTTCAGGTAGAAAAACGTTGGGTTGGCTTTAAGGTTTTCCGGGCTTAAGAGTTCAAAAGCAGTAGGAGTTTTTTGGGTTTTCAAATTTAGATCTGCAAAAGTTTAAAAAATTGCCAGACCTGTATATGTCAATTGTTTAGAAGCAACATCTGTGTGCTTTAGGAGCACCAAACCATCCTCGAAATGGCGATCGCAATTCCGATCCCTCGCTATAATTTCTCGATTACGTATCTTCGAGATATGCTTGGTGGCAGAAAGATCAAAACTTAAAGAACTCGCCCTTTGTTGTTCGCATTGAAAAAAAGAAACAGATTCAAGAAGAAAAAAATGGAAAGCAAACTAGATAAAGTACAGAATTAAAGAGAGAAGCATCGGTGTATATATACAGAAACGACACGTTGTATTCTGGAAGTTCGCCGACGACGGTTCTCAACGTTGCTGAAACATAATTTTCGACGTTGCTGAAGTTCTTTGGGTTCAGCATTAAAAGAAAGAAACAGATTCAAGAAGAAGATAAAAAATGGAAAGCAAACACTGTTTAACAAAGTGGAAACAATATATTGAGTTAAAAGAAGTAGCGATTTTCAGCTGTGGCTGGCTCTGGAAGCTTAGTTCAAGCCACTGGAGAACAAATCTCAGCAATCTAACTCTATGAGTGGATGCATGCCCCAGTTTGACGTGTATGGGCAAAAAACATTATCTTTTCTTAACCCACAATCAAGAACTACAGGGCTACCGAAAATGGCATCAGCTTTCTTCACGTTGATTTGCTACTTTTTGTTAGCAGCAATGGTCTCTGCAAGTGGTCCTGATGTCATATCAGCCTTCTTAATCCCTGCAACTCTACAACCCTTGATGGAAATTTCTTCACTTTTTACAGGACTTCGTGGAATATTTGATGCTGATTATCCAACCAACTTCAAGGTTACAAAAGCTAGCATGGCAGAGTTCCCTGCCCTTAATGGCATGAGTGTCTCCTTTGCCACTTTGAAGTACTCTGCAGGCATCCTCAATCCACCTCACATCCATCCTCGTTCAGCTGTGCTCCTTATCGTTGTTGATGGAAGCCTTGAGGTTGTTTTTTGGTTCACACAACCATCAAACTTTACACCCAAACCCTCCAGGTTGCTGATATCCTTGTGTTTCCAGAAGGACTGGTGCATTACACCTACTGTTTTTGCCACTGGTATTGATGATGATGTCGTCCTAGCCAAAAACTGACGTTGCTACAATTCAGAAGATCAAGGCGGGTCTTGGAGCCCCATCTCATTCTTAAAGTATTATGGCTAGCCTGTCACCGTTCCAATAACTTCTTAACTAGCATTGTTTACCCTGATGCAGAGATAACTAGTCAGATAAACTATTTTTATAACCAAGTAATGAAGGATATAAAAAATCAAGAACAAAAACTAAAGAAACTTCAATTTAGTCAGCAAGTATGTTATCCATCTATATAAGATGCCAATTTACCTTGAATTTCAAGATCCATTAGTCCTTTGATTCTATTACTCTTTCCCCAATGGCATTCCCATACACTGTCTCAAACTAACCAGGAAAAGTGCATAACCGAATTCATGAAAGCCATGGAAATTGGTGATTCAAACAAAAAAAAAAAGAAGAAGAAACCTTACCATTGTTCAGTGTTTTTAACAGAGAAGGGCATGGAGAGGAACATGAGATTCACATCAATCTCCTCCAAGGCTTTCACAGAAACAGATGAAAGGAAGCATTTAACAGAAATATTGTTAGGAAATGAATTGAGATAAGAAGGTGATAAATAAACTCACCTTTTTTCCCAATTGCTCCTACTGCAAAAAGCAAAGGACAAAAATTGAAGCCCCACATCTCATTCATATGGCTCGCCTGCGACCATTGCAAAAATTCATATCTTTATTTGATTCTATCTCTGCAAGATAAAATTGCAAAGAACCAAACGTATCATGCATGCAATTGATAGCTTTAATCAGTCAAAAAAACATTAATTGCTTTACATTCATAGATTTTGGGGTTCAGCAACTCCTTTGTGTCTGTTTTTAAAAAATATTTCTAAACATTTTTCCAAGGAAATTTATAGTACCTGTTATGAAAGATCCATGCAAGTTTATAGTACCTTTAATCAGTCAAAAAAGATACATGCAAGTTTCACATCCATCAATTGAATTTGGATGTGAACTGAGAGAAAGCAGTCGAGCTCAGTGAGATGCAACAGCAGTAACTGGTATTTGTTTCTATGACCATTCACAGAAAGGTAGGGGGAGTACTAAAACCTGAAAGAGAAAAATGTAATGCACATAGGTCAGTTTTAATTAATTTACTAGCTGCTAAACCATGCTCCACCACAGGATCAATGCAATTCAAATACTGATAAGAAGTTGTGATTCAGTAGGGTAAAAAGCATTGCTATTTTTTTTTTTCATGACACTTGAGGCAACAATTGTAGATCCATTCAGAGTTTAAAATAGCATAAGATCAATTTACTGGGCAAATGAGTAAAAGACATTTATAGAATGATAAAGATTTCTCTTTCGTTACCTGTTATCCTTAGCCAAGATAATTCACATCATTCAGTCTTCTGAGTTCTCTTCTCTGCACTTCACTCATTTTAGCTCAACCACAGGATCAACCACAGGATTCAGTACGGTAAAAAGCATTGCTGCTTTTTTTTTTTCATGATACTTGAGGCAACAGTTGTAGATCCATTCAGAGTATAAAATAGCATAAGATCAATTTTACTGGGAAAATGAGTAAAAGTTATTTAGAATGATAAAGATTTCTCTTTTGTTACCTTTTATCCTTGGCTGATAATTCACATCATTCAGTCTTTTGAGTTCTCTTCCCTATGCTTCACTCATTTTAGCTCTACGACCTCCCTGTCTCAATTGGTGTGAAGCTTCAAAAGCGAAACAAGCTTAATCATCTAGAAAACTAGAAATACCCAGAGGACGACAACGATTATTCATCTTCTTGAGGACAATGATTATTCATCTTCATGCGGACAACGATTAATCATCATATATTTAGGAATCTAAGTGAGCAAAAGCTCCTTTGAAAACAAAAGAAAAAGGAATCAAATGCTCATAATTCATTGATCATATCCTTAACAATTACAATTCTTTCAATTGCAAATGGTATCAACAATGGATGAGTTTTATGTATGTTCCATGTGGATTTCAATGTAAGATGTTATAAAACAAAAACTCCATGTGAGAGGGGGTACCAACTGGCTTGCTTGATGATCACTTTGGGATATATATATATATATATATATATAAATATATATATATATATATATATATATAATTTACACATTCCATGCTTATTTAATTGCCATTTGGTAGATGAGTCCAATATTCCTTTGTCAATTTCATTGCTTTAATTCTTTTTTGCCCCTTTGAAGTTAGGATTCTGAACTATTTTGTTGTTATTCATTATTTATTCCTTTCTATATTAATAACGTTCTGGCTTGATGGCTTAGGTTTTCTATGTAGAATCGTTTGTTACTTTCTTTTTTCTTTTTGTTTTTGTTCTATTTGGAAGCTACATAACATATGTTCGGTTATTGAGAAAATGAAGGAAAAATTGATAGAATTATTATTTGCTCTTTTGTTTGTTTATGCGGTTTACAAATCACTATTATTAAGTGGATGCCAACTACAAACATAAACTGATCTAATATAGATTTTTCATCTGCATAAATAGTAAGATGGCTTTTACTGGTTATTGTTTGCCTTCTAATCCCCGCAGCATCGTGCGGGCCAAATAATTAATTAATTAACAACTTGAATACTTATATTATTGGAGAGTTTACTATTGGGTTGCTGATAGGTACACAGTGCGTGTTTCGGCATTGGTGGATGTTTGGATCACTTCCTGTTGTTATAGCATTCATTAACTTATATTATTTGTCTAATATTTTTTCATTATTGAACTATATATTTTATCTTTAATTTTTCTCTTACTACTTAAGATAAGATTCAGAGCATTTTTTTAAACTTTTCAAGTGTGCAATTGTCTACGAAGTGTACTTAAGTTGAAACTAAAGTCTAAAGGCAAATATATCACTATGGATTTGAAGGATTTGGAGAATTATAGCTAAAGATAGAAAATTCTATTGCATGCATGGCAAAAAAAAAAATCTATTCCATACGGTGCATACTGACTAAGTGAATTTGCTATTGGTTTTTTCCTTGCGAATACCTATTTTCATTGCTTCTTTACGAGTAGATTTCTTTGTTTTTGGTGTTCTTGCATATTGTAAAGCTCAAATGTTTTAACAACAGCTAGCATTTGTGGAAAAGCTTAAAATGTTTCAGAATGTATATTTTCCTGATATAAATATCAAAACTTTTTATCCTCATATCAATTATTGCTTATTCTTAGAAATTTAATTTGCAGTTTGGTTCAAAATATATTATTTTGCTTTCTTATATTAATCTTATTTAGATTCTTGCATTTGAAAACTGCTTATTATTTCTTCTTTTTTGTTTAAAAAAGAGAACATTATATTTCAACTGTTTCAAGAATTTCAAGATTTTATGCTGCACTTTCTATAGTATTAATGTAATATGCCTTGCATTCTTCCATTACAATTTTATTTGTCTGATGGTATATACACTTGCTTTTTCTTTTTCTTTTTTTATGCTTATTAGAATATTAATTTAAGTTTAGATTTACTGACTCAAAAGAATTAATATTAAAACCTCATAATGCTTATCTTGGACATGTCTTATCCTCTTCTTGAATAGGTCACTTTTTGCATGTTGGAGACCTTAAATGATTGTTTGAATTGATAATGGTCAGTATACACATGTTCATAAAAAAGGCTGAAGTGTTAGATCTATCATATTGGCACTGTTTCATTTTTTTTTTGGTTTCATGAGAATGATTATTGGCTCTATTTCTGCTATATGCAAAGTAATGCATTGAGTTGGACTTAAAATAAATCTTTTTGACGAGATATAATTATTTTGATTTTCATTGTTGAACTTAGGATCGAATTGGATTTATTTCTGAAATTAAGATTGTATTAATTCTTGGAAGTGCTATGGTATTTGCTAATGAATTGTCCTTTGTTAGTTGAATGTACATTGGAGATTATGTATTTTTAATAATTGAATTTAAATCATTTGCATTTTTATTAAGTGATGTAATCACAATCATTTTTGTATGTTTATACATTTAAACATATAAAATGATAACGAAAAAGCGTCATCCCGCAGCATCGTGCGGGTGATATTCTAGTATTCTTTCACAATTATAGGATCTCTTTTTATCAACTAGTATTCTTTCTCAAATGTAGGGAAAATAAATCTTTCAAGCAGATTAGTTTTTTATTTTTAAATTTCTATTGAATTTTGAATTTGGTATCTTCAATTTTAGATAGGATTTTAGTGGACTTGCGATATTAAACACAGCACGATACGAAAACGATAAATATATTTAAATTTGAAACAAATTAAAATTTAATAAAAATTATCTATAAATTTAAGAAAAACAGAAATAAATATTTTTATTTGGTATGTTGATATAAATTTTGACACTATAATTTTTATATTTTATACTACACAAACACAAAAATTTAGACATGAATTGTCACGTCCGAATTACATTATTCACTAACCTAACATACCTCTCACCAAATTCCGAAAGTCCAATAACGTTTGTAGTTAAAGAGAGAGTACTATGCAGAGGCATGTTTTGATCTGGAATCCTTAATTTTCAACCGTTTATTGCATTGCGAGGAATAAAAATCAAACTTCAAGGATTTTAGTTGATTAAAAAAAATCTAAATACACAGTAGTAGCTAGTTTAGTTACTGCCGGAACATAAACACTTTTTATGTTAATTTTTAGAGATCAGGTTGGCAGGTGGGTTGGTGGCTATGCTAGGAATCTAGGACACACAACAAGCACATGCGTTGAGTTATGGGCATTAAGAGATGGATTGAAGCTTGCAGTCCAAAGAGGTTACCGAAAGTTGATCGTGGAAATAGATTCTAAAACAGCCATCGGTATGTGACTGATAATGTTCCAAATTCACACATTTACAGTTCCCTTGTTTCTGATTGCAAGCAACTGCTGAAGCACAGTAAGGATGTTAGGCAAACTATCGAAAGGCAAACTCATGTGCTGACGGATTTGCAAAGCTGGGAGGATCTATCGGAAGTAGGGATGACAATGAGTACCTTATAAACGGGTATCCGGTGCTACCCGACCCGTTTAAGTAGGATTAGGGTAGTGTATAATCGGATTCGGGTAGGGTTCGGATAGTGAAATTACTATCTGTCACGAGTTCGGGTAGGGTTCGGGTACTACCTTAGGGTACCCGCTACCCGATTATAAATAATAATTAATTAATACAATATTTATATTTTTTATATATAAATTATTTATTATTAATGTTTTATTTAATTAAATTAAATCATTATATATTATAATTATGATTTTTAACTTTAATTTATTTTTATGAGTTAAATTAAATTTATTAATATAATGTTTTAATTAAGTTATTCTAAAATTGATTTTAAATTTAAATTTAAAAGTCAAACTTTTACTTAATAAACGGGTAGTTTAACAGGTTCGGATAATTAAACGGGTATTTTATATTTTATAGGGTTAGGGTTCGGATAACATAAATAAAAATAATCGGGTAGTTAATCAGGTTCGGGTTTGGGTATCCCAAATTTAGCGAGTACCCAACCTGTTTACATCCCTAATCGGAAGGCAAACTCATGTGCTGATGGATTTGCGAAGCTGGGAGGATCAATGGAGCCTCTTTTTGTTTGTTTTGATTCTCCGCCAAGCTGTATTTTAAACAATCTTTTGTTTGATGTTCTGGGTTGCAGCATTCCCAGAAAAGTAGGTTGTTAAACAATCTTTTCGTTATATCATCCTTTGTCCACAAAAAAAAAAAGCTTTGTGACATAATTTTTGCATAGAAAACATAATAAACCTATTACAAGGGGATAACTAACATGGACAACCTGCTTTATAATATGTTAAATTTTAGATGGACATATAATCTAAAATCAATTAATTGAATCTTCTTATTATATTTATATATTCAGATTATCCTTATTTTAGCAATGAAGATGATAATTTTCAACATATTAAACAAAAACATATTCGTTTTAAGATGTATAAAAGAATATCATTGGACAAAAAATTCAGACACTTGTATCTAAATATTAGACATTCTCAGTTTTTTTTTTCAACCAAGTAACAACATATATAAAATCTTAAGCATGTAACCAAAAAAAAAGGAAAATCTTAAGCAGATAATTGGTTTTGATTGTAGCAATTCACCTTGCAACTTTCCTTCTGTTTTAGTATTTCGTAAATCATAAATTCTAAGACAATCCATGTATTTGACATAATTTCTAACAAACTCCAAGCCCCAGTTGGATAGAAGAGATCAGTGTCCTGATTCACACTGCTCTAACAAATTATCTTACATGATTTTTATATATTTTTATAAATTATTACTGATTTAACAACTTACTAGTTGGAAAGCACAACCTAAAAGCACAGAAATGAGAAAACACACAATCAACCCAGAAATCCACGTTTACTCAGCAACATGCATTCAACCCGAAAATCAACACAGATTAGAAAAACACAGAGCAACAAACACACAAGAACAATCACAGAAAACAAAGCCACAACCACAATCATCAGAAACCCAAGAGCAAACGCAAGCCACACAGAAATCGAGCAACCATAGAAAAAGCATATACACAAAAGAACTGAGGGAAATTTTCGGGAAAGTTTCGGGTTTTGGTTTCAGGTGGAAAACCTAGCGTTGGCTCTAAGGTTTTCCGGGCTTGAGAGTTCCAAAGCAGCAGGAGTTTTTTGGCTTTTCAAATTTAGATATGCAAAAGTTTAAAAAATTGCCAGACCTGTATATTTCATTTGCTGTAGAAGCAACATCTGTGTGCTTTGGGAGCACTAAACCATCCCCGAAATGGCGAACGCGATTCCGATCCCTCGCTATAATTCCTCGATTATGTATCTTCTAGATAAGCTTGGTGGCAGAAAGATCAAAACTTAAAGAACTCGCCCTTTTTTGTTCAGCATTGAAAGAAAGAAACAGATTCAAGATGAAAAAATGGAAAGCAAACGCTTTTTTAGTTGTACAGAATTTAAAGAGAGAAGCATCGGTGTATGTACACAGAAACGACACGTTGTATCCTGGAAGTTTGCCGACGACGGTTCTCAACGTTGCTGAAGCTCTTGAGAACATATTTTTCGACGTTGCGAAAGTTCTTTGGGTTCAGCATTAAAAGAAAGAAACAGATTCAAGAAGAAGAAAAAAAATGGAAAGCAAACACTTTTTAATTCCCTTGTTGTATATGATAACATCCAAACAAGCTGGAAACAATATATTGAGTTAAAAGAAGTAGCGATTTTCAGCTGTGGCTGGCTCTGGAAGAGTTCAGCCCACTGGAGAACAAATCTCAGCAATCTAACTCCATGAGTACATGCCCCAGTTTGACGTGTATGGGCTAAAAACATTATCTTTTCTTAACCCGCAATCAAGAACTACAGGGCTACCGAAAATGGCATCAGCTTTCTTCACGTTGATTTGCTACTTTTTGTCAGCAGCAATGGTCTCTGCAAGTGGTCCTGATATCATATCAGCCTTCTTAATCCTTGCAACTCTACAACCCTTGATGGAAATTTCTTCACTTTTTACAGGACTTTGTGGGATATTTCGATGCTGATTATCCACCCAACTTCAAGGTTACAAAAGCTAGTATGGCAGAGTTCCCTGCCCTTAATGGTATGAGTGTCTCCTTTGCCACTTTGAAGCACTCTGCAGGCATCCTCAATCCACCTCACATCCATCCTCGTTCAGCTGTGCTCCCTGTCGTTGTTGATGGATGCCTTGAGGTTGCTTTTTGGTTCACACAACCGTCCAACTTGACACCCAAACCCTCCAGGTTGCTGATATCTTTGTGTTTCCATAAGGACTGGTGCATTACACCTACTGTTTTTGCCTCTGGTATTGATGATGATGTTGTCCTAGCCAAAAAACTGATGTTGCTACAATTCAGAAGATCAAGGCGGGTCTTGGAGCTAATAAGGCAAAAATTTGAAGCCCCATCTCATTCTTCAAATATTATGGCTAGCCTGCCACCGTTCCAATCACTTCTTAACTAGCATTGTTTACCCTGATGCAAAATCAAGAACAAAACTAAAGAAACTTCAATATAATCAGCAAGTATGTTAACCATCTATATATGCTTCAGCAAATTCCACATGATTGAGCTTCAAGATCCATTAGTCCTTTGATTCTATTACTCTTTCCCCAATGGCATTCCCATACACTGTCTCAAACTAACCAGGAAAACTGCATAACCCCAATAAAGACATGTTCATGAAAGCCATTGAAATTGGTGATTCAAACAAAAAAAAGAAGAAAACTTACCATTGTTCAGTGTTTTTAACAGAGAAGGGCATGGAGAGTAATATGAGATTCACATCAATCTCCTCCAAGGCTTTAACAGAAACAGATGAAAGGAAGCATTTAACAGAAATATTGTTAGGAAATGAATTGAGATAAGAAGGTGATAAATAAACTCACCTTTTTTCCCAATTGCTCCTACTCCAAAAAGCAAAGGACAAAAATTGAAGCCCCACATCTCATTCATATGGCTAGCCTGCTACCATTGCAAAAATTCATATCTTTATCTGATTCTGTCTCTGCAAGATAAAATTGCAAAGAACCAAACATATCATGCATGCAATTGATAGCTTTAATCAGTCAAAAAAACATTAATTTCTTTATATTCATAGATTTTGGGGTTCATCAACTCCTTTGTGTCTTTTTTTGAAAAATATTTCTAAACATTTTTCCAAGGAAACTTATAGAACCTGTTATGAAAGATAAAGAATTGCAAGTTTCACATCCATCAATCGAATTTGGATGTGAACTGAGAGAAAGCAGTCGAGCTCAGTGAGACGCAACAGCAGTAACTGGTATTTGTCTCTATGACCATGCACAGAAAGGTAGGGGGAGTACTAAAACCTGAAAGAGAAAAATGTAATGCCCATAGGTCGGTTTTAATTAATTTACTAGCTGCTAAAGCACGCTCCACCACAGGATCAATGCAATTCAAAATACTGATTCAGTAGGGTATAGAGACAAATTGGTACCAGTAGGGTAAAAAGCATTGCTTTTTTTTTTTCATGACACTTGAGGCAACAATTGTAGATCCATTCAGAGTATAAAATAGCATAAGATCAATTTTACTGGGAAAATGAGTAAAAGTTATTTAGAATGATAAAGATTTCTCTTTTGTTACCTTTTATCCTTAGCTGAATTCACATCATTCAGTCTTTTGAGTTCTCTTCCCTGTGCTTCACTCATTTTAGCTCTACGACCTCCCTGTCTTGATTGGTGTGAAGCTTCAAAAGCAAAATAAGCTTAATCATATCTAGAAAACTAGAAATACCCAAAGGAGGACAACGATTATTCATCTTCGTTACCTGTTATCCTTAGCCAAGATAATTCACATCATTCAGTCTTGTGAGTTCTCTTCTCTGCGCTTCACTCATTTTAGCTCAACCACAGGATCAATGCAATTCAAAATACTGATAAGAAGTTGTGATTTAGTAGGGTAAGCATTGCTGGTTTCTTTTTTCATGACACTTGAGGCTACAATTGTAGATCCATTCAGAGTATAAAATAGCATAAGATCAATTTACTGGGAAAATGAGTAAAAGACATTTAGAATGATAAAGATTTCTCTTTGGTTACCTGTTATCCTTAGCCAAGATAATTCACATCATTCAGTCTTGTGAGTTCTCTTCTCTGCGCTTCACTCATTTTAGCTCAACCACAGGATCAATGCAATTCAAAATACTGATAAGAAGTTGTGATTCAGTAGGGTAAGCATTGCTGGTTTTTTTTTTCATGACACTTGAGGCAACAATTGTAGATCCATTCAGAGTATAAAATAGCATAAGATCAATTTTACTGGGAAAATGAGTAAAAGTTATTTAGAATGACAAAGATTTCTCTTTTGTTACCTTTTATCCTTTTATCCTTAGCTGAATTCACATCATTCAGTCTTTTGAGTTCTCTTCCCTGTGCTTCACTCATTTTAGCTCTACGACCTCCCTGTCTTGATTGGTGTGAAGCTTCAAAAGCAAAATAAGCTTAATCATATCTAGAAAACTAGAAATACCCAGAGGAGGACAACGATTATTCATCTTCACGAGGACAACGACTATTCATCTTCATGCAGACAACGATTAATCATATATTTAGGAATCTGAGCGAGCAAAAGCTCCTTTGAAAACAAAAGAAAAAAGAATCAAATGATAGCCTGACTCGACAGGTTGTAAAAGGAAGCAACTGATCACCATTGGAACAAATTGGCAAAAAAGATGCAGATTTTTTAAATTATATAATTTTATCTGAATTATCCAAACACACCAAAATATTTGTGTCAAACAAAAAGAAGATCATTTATCATTATTAAATTAAATAAAAATTCTCCATATCTACAAAGTCATCAATGATGTAAAATAAACAATTGACCTCATTAAGTAAACAGAGCCAGACAGCTGTTTTGCTTTTGCTCCTATTATTTCCTATTCTTTCATATTTATCATTCCAACCGCCATTCACTAAGCATCACATGTAACTAAACTAATTTAAAGGAGGGATCAATTCACCTTGTACTTTGCACATTCAGTATTACTTCTGAAGGCCAATGTTGCCATGACTCACCGCAGTTCATATTTTTCCCTCGAGATCAAATGTATTAGACAAATAAGACAAATGTATTAGACAAATTAGACAAGGTGAAATTCTCATGTTGCCCAAATAAGTCAATCTCAACCTAAAACATATTAAATTAAAAAAAAAACACTGAGAACGCCTGGACTCTCGAAGCCTTGAGAGAACTCATCATATTCCATCTTCTCTACTCTTGTGAAGCTCAAAAGCTTGGCCTTTTCCCAAAGCCTCGAGTCCACCAGTCACCAGGCACTTTTATTTCTAATTTTACAGTGAAAAAAGAAAAACAGAAATCGAGTTTTTTCATCACCTTGGGAGGAGTTGGCTTAAACTTGCGAAACAACTCACGGAATGCCCCAACTCCGAACAAAAACTTGCGAGAAGTTTAAGATTGAAAACAGAAAGAAAAAAACCTGGAAGAAAACACAAAGAAAAAAAATGAAAAATAAAACAATTGCAAGAAAGGACGTTTGGCGGCATGCGAGGCAGAAAAGTCTGGAGTCCCCCATGCACTTTATTTCTATTTTTTTTATTTTACTTTTTATTTCTAATTTTACAGTGAAAAAGGAAAAGTAAAACAAAAATCCTCTTATAATCATCACCTTAGCAGTTGTTGGCTGAAACTTGCGAAACAAATCATGGAATGCCTGAAATCCGAACTCAAAAACAACCATCCGACGGGTGCCCTCCTTCTCCACCCCCTTCCACGAAGTCATGAGGGCAAAATTGGCCAAGAAATTTAATGTAGGCGACGAAAGTCAAACCTGGAAGAGAACAGAAAGAAAAATGAAAAACAAAAAATAAAATAAAACAATTGCAAGAAAAGAAAATGGGTTAGACAAGAAAGAAAGAGAAATTAAAGGACGTATGGCAGCATGGGAAGCAGAAAAGAAGGGCAAAGAAAAGGTAAGTGAAAGAAAAGAAGGAAAAATATTTTTTATTTTACAGAAAAGGGAGACCGGAGACGTGGATATCTGAACTCTACATTGAAGTTGTTTTTCGCAGTTGGGTTGATAAGCGTAGAACAAATTGGAAGTTATTGAAGTACAAGGAAGACGAAAGAAGAAGTATCCCAGGAAAAGTGTTTAAAATATAGGAGAGGAAATAGAGAAATTCTAAATAAACTTCATTTTTTTGCTCTTTATACCCCCATTTCTTTCATTGTGTTTACTGTTCATTAGATATGGATGAGGTATAAAAAGCAAAAAATAGAGTTTATTTAGAAGTTCTCGAGGAAATAATATAATTTTACCTGTGGACATTTCCAGATTCATTCTTGCCTCGAACCCATCTATCATCAATGCCAATATTTGGGATTTGAGCAATCTGAGGCCAGTCGGTACCACTCTCCTCTTTGCAAGTTTCTGTTAACTTGGGACATCCTCTAATCATCAATTGCCTCAGAGATGTTAAACGATGCATCCCTTCTGGCAGGGACGGCAGTAGAGGGCACTTTCCAATTTGAAGAAATTTGAGGGAAGTAAGTGCGGGTATCCACTCGGTCAGAGCCGTCAAATTATCACATCTATCGAACACCAATTCTTCTAAAGATGTCAGTCCACAAATCCCTCCTGGCATGGACGGTAGTTGAGAGCATTTCCCAATTACAAGAGTTTTGATGGAAGTGAGTGTGGATATCCACTCAGGCAAAGCCGTCAATTCTGGACAAAAGGACAACCGTAATTCTTTTAAAGCTGGAAGGCAATGAGTGCTCCGAGGTGCCAAAGATGCCAATTTATTATTGCATTCCTCAAACTCCAAGTCCTCAAGAGAAGTGAGGTTTAGAAGAAACTCCTCTGGCAGAGTTTCCACATCATCAATATGCTCTAGCTTCAATTCCTTCAAATTGGAGAGAGGAGGAGCAGTTGAAGAACTCCTTGATGATGATGATGATGAAGCTGATGCAGTGCTAGTGTTGTTCGTCTTCATCATCAGTGTTTGTTGCAACGGCCTTATACTAGCATTCTCCAACTTTAAATACCCGAGAGATGGAAACAAGGGCATGGAGGTCAAGTTAGGGCAGTTCCAGATCCTTAAGGAGGAAAGGCAAGGAAAGCAGGGCAACTCTGAAGTTGCTCCTTCATTCTCGTTCTTCCTCCACCATCCTTTAAGGTTGGGACAACGAGAGATGTGGAGTTTCTTGAGCGATGGAAAGAACATAGTTGCTTTACCAATACCATCATCATCTGCTACGTATTCTAAAGCACTCAAATTGTAAAGAGTGAGAGACTCGAGAAATTGGAGATGATCTAACCGTGGCAGTTGTTGGCAACGACAATTATCTTCTATTCTAAGTTCGACTAAATTGGTGATGGAAGACAGCCACCTCGAAAGCCTTGTTCCCTGGAACCCTTCTACCTCCAACTTTTTCAAATTTGGATGTGGCTCAAGGTTATCCAACAGCAAATTTTCATTTTCATTGATTCGATCTTCTCTATTTCTCCACTTAAGCTTCAATGATTCTAAGTGTTTCTTTTTCAAATTTGCTTCTTTTGATTCTAATTCTACATTCCTCACCATATCCAAGTTTGCAATAACTAACTTGCCTCCAAGGTAATTTAAGTCCCTCAATTCATTTAATGTGGCACTATCCTCCTCATCACTGTTCACAATAAACTTTTCCAAGCTTTGCAATGAAGTTAATTCTCCTAAACCTTTTGGCAAGTACTTTAGTTTACCACAATCTTCAATACTGAGACATTCAAGGCTGATCAATTTGCTTATATCTTTTGGCAGCTGTTTAAGATTCTCACAAGCATCAAGTAATAGAGTTTGCAAATTATGCAAATTAGTTATGAAGTCAGGGACTACTTCGATAGGATTAGCAGTAAGATTTAGAAATCTCAAGAGCTTCAACTTACCAATTTCATTTGGCAACATTTTGAAATCCGCATTATATAAATTCAATACACGTGAACAACTTAAGTTCAAACTTTGTTTTTGAAATACTTCTCTCACTCCGATATTATAATACCTTAGAATAGTCCTTATCCCCTTTATGGGAATTTTTGGGAATTTTTGGGAAGGGTTGCATTCTAGAAACAGATGACGGACATTCTTGGGAATTTTTTGTTTGTCATCTTTTACTGTATAAAAACTACTTCCCGCAACTAATTGTGCAAGATCATGTATAAGGTCATGCATTTTACAAATGACAATCCCTTCCCCGTCTTCCTCTTCCTCTTGAAGGAAAGATCTTGATAGTAAATCATTATAGTATTCGTCACCTAAGTCTGCTGACCTCTGGTTTCTATTCGAGGGTTGAATGTAACCTTGAGCATTCCACATTTGGATCAACCTATCTTTATCTATTTCAAAATCTTTAGGAAAAATTGAACAAAAAGCAAAACATGGTCTTAGATGACTGGGCAAGTGTTTATAACTCAACTTAAGCACTGGAAGAATACCATCCTCCGTTTCAAGCGACGTCCTCCAAGTTTCATGGTTTTCTTTGATTGAAGACCAGAAGTCTTCAGTAGGATTCTGTCGCATCAAACATCCTAGAGTTTTGATAGCAAGAGGAACCCCTCTACATCTTTCTACGACTTCTTTTCCTATTAGTTCTAGTTTTGCGTCGATTTTATTTTGGCCTCCAAATGTCACAACATGCTCAATCAAATCCCAAGATTGATCACTGTTGAGACCTTCTAAAACATAAGGAGAGTTGATCCCCATGGCTAATGCAACGCTTCTATTACGAGTTGTCACCAGGATTTTACTTCCTGGTGCACCATCTACTAGGTATTTTGAGAAGCTATCCCATTTCAAACTATTCTCATTCCAGACATCATCTAAGACAATTAAATATCTCTTCCCTCCTAAAACATCTTTAAGTTTTTTTTGTAATATTTGTTGTGGATCTAACTCGTCCACTGTCACCCCAGCAGATTTCAGAATATTTTTAATTAGTAGCTTATTATCAAATTGATCAGAAACACATACCCAGATCTTTGGACTAAAATGGTTTTCTGTTGTTGCTTCATTGTAAACTAACTGAGCAAGGGTAGTCTTCCCTAAACCTCCAATCCCGACAATGGCTACAATGGAAACGCTGCCCTGATCACTAGTTGGTTCTATCAGTGAATTTATGATGTCCTCTTTATTTTGGTTTCTTCCTATAATTTCTGATTTAACCACAGAGGAGTCTGTTTCCCTTCCATTATTCCCAACTACCATGTCTTTTTTTCTTGGGTCAGGAACTCCCGCATCTATTTCAACTGTTTTCACCAAGCCGAACTTATGAAAGTCTGCAGCGACCTTATCTAATCTCTCTCTAATCTCTTTAACTCTATGGGTCATCTTAGAACGAGATGATAGTGGGTTTAAGGATGAGAGATGAATGCGTACCTGTGATCTTCTTTTTTTATGAACCTTCTGTCGAAGTTGTTCATATTGAAATTCATCCAGCAAATCATCAGCATCGTACACAACATCTTCAAGCCGACTTATCACGTCTTTCACTGATTTGCTGCTCTCGGCCGCCTGTTCAACATCAAGAATGTTGGCTTTGATTGTGCCAAGAGTTTTTTGAAGCTCTTCCAGCTCCTTGTTCAACTTGAAACTGGAGAGCAGGTCTTGGAAAGCCAGCGACCCCAGCTTGAACAAAATGCTACTAACAGTACCATAAATTATTTCTGCCATTGTTATAATCAACGTAGCTAGCTATAACAGGAGGCCAGAAATGATTCCAAAACGAAAATAAAATCAGAGCTTAATTTGGTGATCAAAATGAACAGCAAACAGATTAAGCAATTAGTTTGTTTCCCCCACCACTAACTATGTCTATTTAAATAAGCAAACAATTAATTAATTAATAATATAATAATAATGGTGGTCTTTCGGTCTTTGATCCAAACTAATATGTTTAACAGTTTCATCTTTCCGATAAATTAATAAATAAATGAATACTTAATTCTGCCAAAACTAATAAACAAAGACTGGCTCTTTGATTCATGTCTACAACGGTTACTTCATTGATCTACTTCACTTTATTATATCTAACGGCTAGTTAGATATACAAATATATATCTAAATGAACTGGATCATGCCAGCCATTTGAACGGGAAAGATAACAAGTGGGCACATGGGTTTACTCTTAGCTATGAGATAAATTTATTCAATCTTTGTGTTTCATTTCATACGAGATAAATTTAATTTAAAATTAATTTCTGACAAACCATGTATTTAAGATGATTTCTAACGGACTCGAAGCTCTACTTGGATAAAAAAGAATTAAACAGCATTATCTTGATTCACATTGCTTTTAGTATATGTCAATCCAAAAACAATACTTAATAAACAATGACCAGCTCTTAGATATCTACAACGGTTACTTCATTTCTTGACTTTGGTCTATATTTAACGGTTACTTAATAAGAAAATTAGGTCTTTGATCTATATCTAACGGTTAGGTTTTTTTTTAATTACAAATATCTTCATCCGTTTTACGACTTGATATTAATCTTGTTTGAGCTAGGAATAATAAATGGTAAAGCCTTTGCAACAGTAGCCACTCCATGATTCGACCCATATCCAATTATCTGTGGAAGAAATCTACTTTCACTTCTTCTAACTATTTGTTAGTATATCTAACCACTAGTTAATACATTATTATTCCTGGCAATGACCGTAACAAACTGGCACCTGTCCTCAGATCATTGTCCATGACAAACTCCTTCCATCCATTGGAAAAGAATGCTTTGTTTCATAAGTGCCCATGGTGGTAAAAGTCGTATCAATGAATTGTTCAGGTGTACATTTGTCATTAAATTCTTTTGGGACATGCTGCGTAACAAAGAAAGTAGTGTTAAATTGGTTGCAAGTTAAACAAAGCTCGAGTGAAATAATAATATTACCACAACAAAGGAGGTTTGGACGTTTGAGTATGTGCATAGGTGAGAATATAGCTATTTTCTCGAGTATAATCATTAGAGTCACTGGATCCTAAGGAACTGGTGTCGCCAATGTTGATGATTGGAGGGTTTTCATCACTAATTGGTGCACTTGGCTTGAGGACCTTACCAACTCGAGAGCTAAGTAGGAGAATTGCTGTTTTTTTTCAGAAGATTGCTGAAGTCTGCCCTCCCC
Source organism: Heritiera fomes (assembly GCA_032173925.1). Lineage (NCBI taxonomy): Eukaryota > Viridiplantae > Streptophyta > Magnoliopsida > Malvales > Malvaceae > Heritiera > Heritiera fomes. The sequence goes on along the minus strand of JAPDPM010000023.1, from coordinate 5,092,842 downwards.
TCTTCCTTGGCTCATATTTTAGTTGCCTCGGATCACTTGGGAACATATACCCTGTTTTCAACTTCCTTAACTTTGCAGGTGGTGGTGGCATGTGTGACAGGTCTTGTTGTGCACCAAAGATTGTCTGCTAGTTTGTTAGCTATAAGAGAGCTTGGCTCCTCTTGGCGAGTTGAGTTTATTTTGACACTTAAAGCCTGTTTGCACGGTTCGGGCTAGTATTTCTGTTTTGGGCCTCGAGATCTGGGCCTAACATATATTACTTTTTTCGGTGTAAATAAGCCTAACATGTATTATTGAACATATATTTGTGAACATATTTCTTTAATATTTACATATATGTATTTGTGAACATGTTCATCTAATATTCACGAACGAACTTACTAAGCATGAAACAAAACCGAATGGTATTAAAAAAAATAAACATCTACTCTCTTCTCGTATTATATATTAATGTATTAACTAGTGGTTAGATATACTAACAAATAGTTAGAAGAAGTGAAAGTAGATTTCTTCCACAGATAATTGGATATGGGTCGAATCATGGAGTGGCTACTGTTGCAAAGGCTTTACCATTTATTATTCCTAGCTCAAACAAGATTAATATCAAGTCGTAAAACGGATGAAGATATTTGTAATTAAAAAAAAACCTAACCGTTAGATATAGATCAAAGACCTAATTTTCTTATTAAGTAACCGTTAAATATAGACCAAAGTCAAGAAATGAAGTAACCGTTGTAGATATCTAAGAGCTGGTCATTGTTTATTAAGTATTGTTTTTGGATTGAAATATAGAATCAAGTATTTATTCACATTTTCTTATTTTATCTTTGGTTTAGCTTATTTAAAGTGAACATACAACTGAACTCCTTTTATTATTGCAGTTCTGAAATACTATATATATATATATATATATATATATATATATATATATATATATATATATATATATATATATATATATATATATATATATATATATATAGACACACACACACATCAATCCTTACTTGCCCCCTGATTTGCTAATTTTTATGTTAAGATAATCTATTCTAGTCTTATATTAAATTGAGTTCAACTTATATATACTCCATAAAAGCAAAGACATTGAGCAACGTTTTCATATTGGATAACAACCAAAGCCATTTTAATTAATGAAAATTCTCTCCCTCGTTTAGAAAGAATTTTCTCTTTTTATCTTTAGAAAAAAAATTATCTACATTTATTATTGAATTAAATGTTCAATTATAATAAAAGAACTCTCTAATTACATATAGTTTTAACACAACAATTTAAGATCAAAATAAATTTAAAAAAAAGCACGATAATAATAGTACTAGTAATCCAAAAACAATACTGCATAAACAAATACTAGCTCTGTGACGTATGTGTACAACGACTACTTCATTTACTCGACTTTGGCTATCAAAAAAATAAAAAAAATAAAAAAAAACCTAGATCATTGATCTAAGTAATGGCTGTTTTGACATACATTTACATATACATATATACACACACATATACATATATAGAGAGAAAGAGAAGCATGAATTGTCACGTAACAACTAGTTAACAGGCCGATCAATGCATATTTATACGTAAGGAGTAAAATAATTTGTTCATTTGTATTATATAGTAATTTCAAAATGATTTTTTTTTAATTTAACCATGAAACTGCAATGAATGGAACCATCTAAATAATAAAATCTTGTTTGAAAAGCGAAAAAGAAGATTCTAAAATATTTAGGTTTAATGTTTAAATTTCATTTAAATGTGAATTTTGTTCAATTATATGTTGATATGCATGTAATTTCATATTTACATTTCATAAAAATAAACGAGATGAAACATAAGAAGTTAAAACTCTAAATCTATGATCAAATTGAGTTCAAGTTTATTGTACTGTTACATATTAATTTTTTTTAATCAACATAATATTCTTTCTCAATTATGGGTAAAACGAATCTTTTAAGTAGTCCATTTTTTTTCCTTTGGATTATGATTGAAATTCAAACTCAAAACTTCCTGCTTTAAAGCCGAACTGAGTTGACATAACTGCCACTATGTTCTTAAAGTCCTAGAGCATTTGTATTTCAGTGATGAAGATAAAGAAAGTACAAGCATGTGGTAAACTGATATTCTTGATTATTAAGTGGAGATGAATGGATAGGAATTAAAATCAAAATCCATGGATTTTACTTGATAAAAAAAGTCTAACGTCATTGCAAATAGTATCAACAGAAACTTTTTTTAGTTTGTATTCTTACTCAAAACAATGAAGAAGTCTCTAATCTAATCCATAGGTTTTCTTGGTTAATGCAGGCCAAGCCATTGGAAAACACCCTGCTCCTAATGGCAATCCTCACTCCGCTGAGCTCCTTATCGTTGTTGATGGAAGCCTTTGATTCTATTACTCTTCTGTCTTCTCCACAATGGCTTTCCCATTTTGAAGTCAAACTAACCAGAAAATGTACATAACCCAATAAAGACATGCTCATGGGAAGCCACTGAAATCGGTGATCCAAACAGAAAAGAGGATGAAATCTTACCTAATGAAACTTCTCCTAATTTCAAGTTCCTATCTATTTTGGTGCTTTTAACAGAGTAGCATGGCATTCCCATGCAAATTCCACTGTCATGAGCCCCATCTTTCCAGTTATATTGGAGAAGTGAAACCATTAGAGTAATCTGAGATTCACATCAATCTCCTCCAAGGCTTTAACAGAAAATGATGAAAGGAAGCATTTAGCAAGAATATTCTTGGGTAATGAATTGAAAAAAGACGGTGATATATAACTTTTTTTTTGGTTGCAGGTGATATATAACCTTGATACATGTAAACTGCTGCACTTTTTTCCCCGATTGCTCCTACTGCAAAAAAAAAAGCAAAGGTCATATGGCCAGCCTGCTACCATTGCAAGAATTCATATCTTTATTTGATTGTCTCTATGATGCTTTCTCTGCAGGCAAAGAAAAAATTGCAAAGAACCAACTGTAGTAATCATCGTGCATTTAAATGCAACTATATTCGAGTTTCATTAACTCATAGCTAATCAATCAAAAAACCATTGGGTTGGCCAACTACTTTGCGTCTCTTTTTAAACAAAATATTTCTAACCAATGGCAAAGAAGAAGCAAAATATATAAACAGGAAATATTACTCTTGGATTTGCTTAATAATCTAAACACTTTTGCAAGGAAACTTATAGTACCCATTATGAAAGACACAATTGCAAGTTTCACATCCATCAATTGGAATTGGATGTGAATTGAGAGAAAGCAATTGAGCTTAGAGAGAAACAACAGCAGTAACTGGTATTTGTCTCTATGACCATGCACAGAGAGGTAGGGGGAGTACTAAAACCTGAAAGAGAAAAACATAATGCACATAGATCATTTTTAATTAAGTTACTAGCTGCTAACAGATTTTGCAACTTCAAGTTAACATGTGCTAATAATGTAGCATAAGATCTGCATTCAGCAGTAACTGGTATTTGTCTCTATGACCATGCACAGAGAGGTAGGGGGAGTACTAAAACCTGAAAGAGAAAAACATAATGCACATAGATCAGTTTTAATTAAGTTACTAGCTGCTAACAGATTTTGCAACTTCAAGTTAACATGTGCTAATAATGTAGCATAAGATCTGCATTCAGCAATCTCAATATACCTTGAGTCCTGGGATATAAAACCTTCTGAGATGTCCAGAGCATATCCACCATAGTTGTGAGGGTATATTTTTCCCTTGAGATCAAATGTATATACAAATAAGGATCATACGAAAAATATTCTTAATGATCAGATAGGAACAAAGATAAAATCTCATGTTGCAAGTAAGTTGATCTCAACCCAAAACATAAAAAATAAAATAAAAAATAAAAACAGAGAAAGCCCGGGCTCTTGAAGCCTCATCATTTTCCCTCTTTTCTACTCTTGTGAAGCTCAAAAACTTGGCCTCAAAGTCCCCAGCTTTACCTTCTTCAAAGTCTCAGGTCCAGCGGGCACCAGTCACTTTTATTTCTAAATTTACAGTGAAAAATGATAAGAAAACAGAAATCCTCTTATAATTAAATTGAGTTTTCATCAACTTGGGAGATTTGGCTGAAACTTGCGAAACAAATCAAGGAATGCCCAAAATCCGAACTGAAAAACAACCATCCGAAGGGTAGCCACCTTCTTCACCCCATTCCACAAAGTCACGAGAGAAATATTGGCTAAGAAGTTTAAAGTGGCATATCAAACCTGGAAGAAAACAGAAAAAAAAATGAAAAATAAAAAATTGCAAAAAGCTTCTCCTTGAAGAAATGTATCATTCCCTCATATGCATCAATGAATATGCCATCTCTAACGTTGAGCAGGGAGTGCTACCTTCAATGTTGTTCTCAACACCCATCTAGTTAGATGTGAGAATTTAAAAGCTCATGGGAGAATTCAAAAGCTCTTTGATTAAACATTTTATGGATTCCCTCCAAAACAAAGAGAAATCATGTCTACATAATTTTAAAATGCAACTTTTGATCTTGCATAAACTAATACCTGTTGACATTAGAGCAGACTTAATGGCAGTAGGAGAACATGTTGGATGAAATGACTTAACATAAGCAGCAGTCCCAGTTGCATATGGGCAAGAAATGAATGTGCCAGAAATAGTATTGTATGGAACTACTCTTGTGCTTCAATTTCTGTCACAGTGGTACCTTCAATTAGACAGAAAATGGAGAAAATTATTTCATTTACCTTCGGAATATCTGTTGTAAATTATTTTCTTGGATGCTTTTGTATAAAGTTGCAGTTGAGTTTCTAATCAAGCAAGACAATTAGTCAGTTGTGCAACAAAATTTCACAAATAAATATTATGATGAACTTAGTAAATACTCTGTTGTGTTCACATAGTTGAGAAAAGTTCTTCCATCAATCATGTTCAAGTTGGAATACTGCAGCAACAGCTCCCATCTCCATTGCACCTTCAGCATCACTTAATATATGCAAATAAAAAAAATACCTGCAATAGATGAAAGGGTACATTTTTCCCCTGAGATCAGATGTATAAGACAAATAAGGCATATTCGAAAAATATTTTTAATGATCAGATAGGAGCAAAGTGAAATTCTCATATTGCAAACAAGTCAATCTCAACCCAAAACATATTAAAAAAAAAACACTGAGAATGCCTGGGCTCTCCAAGTCTTGAGAGAACTCATCATTTTCCCTCTTCTCTACTCTTGTGAAGCTCAAAAGCTTGGCCTTAAGGTCCCCAGCTTTACCTTTTGTCAAAGCCTCGAGTCCACCAGGCACCAGGCACTTTTTATTTCCAATTTTACATAAAAGAAAAACAGAAATCCTCTTATAATTGAGTTTTTCATCACCTTGGTAGAGTTGGCTGAAACTTGCGAAACAAATCAAGGATAGCCTGAAATCCGAACTGAAAAAAACCGTTGCCTTCTTTCTTTACCCCATTCCACAAAGTCACGAGAGCTAAAGTGGAAAAAGTGGCACAACAAACCTGGAACAAAACAGAGAAAAATGAAAAATAAAAATAAAACAATTGCAACTTTAGAGATGGAAACAAGGGCATGGAGGTCAAGTTAGGGCAGTTAGAGATCCCTAAGGAGGAAAGGCAAGGAAAGCAGGGCAACTCTAAAGTTGCTCCTTCATTCTCGTTCTTCCTCCACCATCCTTTAAGATTCTCACAATCAGAGAGCTCGAGTTTCTTGAGCGATGGAAAGAACATTGTTGCTGTTGTTGACGTAGAACAAGATAAGGAAGAAGAAGGGTCATCTTCTTTACCAATACCATCATCTGCTACATATTGTAAAGCTCTAAAATCCCTAAGGCTAAGAGACTCGAGAAATGGGAAATGATCCAACCGTGGCAGTTGTTGGCAAAAATGACTCCATCTTATTTCAAGACTGACTAAATTAGTGATGGAAGACAGCCACCTTGAAAACCTTGTTCCCCGGTACCCATATATCTCCAACATTTTCAAATTTGGATGCGGCTCAAGGTTATCCAACAGCAACTCATCCTTCTCATTGTTTCTATCTCCTCTATTTCTCCAAGTAAGTTTCAATGATCCCAAGTGTTTCTTCTCTCTCAAATTCGCTTCATTTGATTCTAATTCTACATTCCTCACCATATCCAAGTTTTCAACATCTAACTTGCCTCCAAGGTAATTTAAGTCCCTCAATTCATTTAATGTGGCACTACTTGAAAATTCCTTCTCATCAATGTTCACAATAATAAAATCACTCAGTCTTTGCAATGAAGTTAATTCTCCTAAACCTTTTGGCAAGTAATATAGTTCACCACAACTTTCAATACTGAGACATTCAAGGCTGATCAATTTGCTTATATCTTTTGGTAGCATCTTAAGATTCTCACACTGATTAAGTAATAAAGTTTGCAAATTATGCAAATTAGTTATGAAGTCAGGGAGTACTTCCACATGATTAAAAGAAAGATCAAGGAATCTCAAGTGCTTCAAACTACCAATTGAATTTGGCAACATTTTGATGCCCATACAATTCAAATCCAGCATACGTAAAGGATTTCCTGAAAATCTTGGAATTTGAATTACTTCTATTTTTGTAAAAAAATTTGTAAATTTTACAATAGTCCTAATTATCCCCTTTGTTTCAAACAAGTACGTCCAAAATTGTTGGGAAGGTTGGCAATCAATAGACAAATGACGGACTTCCTTAGGAATCTTTTGTTTGTCAGCTTTCACTGTGGAAAAACTACTTCCTGCAACTAGTTGTGCAAGATCATGGATAAGGTCATGCATTTTACAAGTGATTTTCCCATACATGTCTTTGTATTCCTCTTGAAAGAATGATCTTGATAGTAAATCATTGTAGTATTCATCACCTAACTCTAGTGACCTCTTGTTTTTAATCGAGGATTGAATGTAACCTTGAGCATTCCACAGTTGGATCAACCTATCTTTAGGTATTTCAAAATCTTTGGGAAAAATTGCACAAAAAGCAAAACATGGTCTTAGATGACTGGGCAAGTGATTATAACTCAACTTAAGCACAGGAAGAATACCATCCTCCGTTTCAAGCGACGTCCTCCAAGCTTCATGGTCTTCTTTGATTGAAGACCAGAAGTTTTCATTAGGATTCTGTCGCATCAAACTTCCTAGAGTTTTGATAGCAAGGGGAACCCCTCTACATCTTTCTACAACTTCTTTTCCTATTAGTTCCAGTTTTGTGTCGATTTTATTTTGACCTCTAAATGACACAACATGCTCAAACAAATGCCAAGACTGATCACTGTTGAGACCTTCTAAAATATAAGGGGAGTTGATCCCCATGGCTAATGCAACGCTTCTATTACGAGTTGTCACCAGGATTTTACTTCCCGGTGCACCATCTAGTAGGTAATCTGAGAAGCTATCCCATTTCAAACTATTCTCATTCCAGACATCATCTAAGACAATTAAATATCTCTTCCCTCCTAAAACATCTTTAAGTTTCTTCCGTAATTGTTGTTGTAGATCTAACTCATCCACTGTCACCCCAGCAGATTTCAGAATATTTTTGATAAGTAGCTTAATATCAAATTGATCAGAAACACATACCCAGATCTTTGGACTAAAATGGCTTTCTATTTTTGCTTCATTGTAAACTAACTGAGCAAGGGCAGTCTTTCCTAAACCTCCAATCCCAGCTATGGCTACTATGGAGACGTTCCCCTGATTACTAGCCGACTCTAGCAGTGAATTTATGATGTCCTCTTTATTTTGGTCTCTGCCTATGATTTCTGACTTAACTGACGAGTCTGTTTCCCTCCAACTCCAAGTATTCCCAACTCCCACAGAGGAGTCCGTTCCCCTCCGACTATTCCCAACTCTCATGTCTTCTATAACTATCTTCCTGAAGCCCAACTTATTAATGTCTGCTGCCACCTCATCTAATCTCTGTCTAATTTCTTTAACTTTGCTATGCATCGTAAGATGAATTGGTAATGTGGTTAAGAATGAAATGAGGTTTTGCACCTGCGTAGGTCTTTCTGCCGAATGAGCCTTTTGTCGAAGTTGTTCATATTGAAATTCATCCAGTAAATCATCCGCATCGTACACAACATCTTCGAGCCGACTTATCCAGTTTTTCGCTAACTCGCTGCTCTCGGCCGCCTTCTCAGCATCAACAAGGAAGGCTTTGATTGTGCCAAGAGTATCTTGAAGCTTCTTCAGCTCCTTATTAGCCCTGAAAATCCAGCCCAGTTCTTGGAAAGCATCCGAACTCAAATTGGACAAAATGCTACTAACAACACCATAGATGGCTTCTGCCATTGTGTTTATCAATGGAGCTAGCTATAGCAGAACTCCAAGAATGATTCGAAAACGACCTTAATTTGGTGATCAAAATGAGCAACAGATTAGGCAATTAGCTAGGCAATAACTGAATAAGTAAATGTGAGTACTCGATTCTGTATCCGAATCCAAATATATAGATATACTTTATGTATGTTTACAACGGTTCAATTCCTTGACTTTGTTATAGTCTACAACGGTTACTCTAGAACGGCTAGTTTTTTTCTTTTTGAGCACGGAAGGCTGGGAAAGGCAGGGCTCGTCGGACCCACCCTCGTTGCCAACTCCGGGAGAACCTGTACGGCAGCCCACCGCCATGGCCCCCTCACTTGAATCAGCAACCCAATAAACCAAGATATAGAATTTCCCCTTTGGGCCAAGGCTATTAACAAAAAATAAATAAATAAGTAAATAAAAACTAAGTCTTTGATTAATGGGCCAATCAACAATCAAACCAGAATAATTAGTTCCTAATATTTTTTATAATAATGTTAAAATGATTGTTTTATTTAATGCATGTGTTTTTTTTAAGGGAGGTATAAAAGAGAAATAGAAAAATCAAATCTTAAACTTAATCTTTCTTAAATAAAGATAACAATGTTAGATTAAACTTTATTTGTTAGTTAATGCATGTTTTTGTTAAACTAAAATTGAATAAAATCGAGAAATGTTAATATTGAAAAATCTTGTTTCAATGGCAAAAAGAAGATTTTAAAATCTTCAAGTTTTATCATATGTTCAAGTTTTATTTAAGTGTGGGTTTCGATTTTCGATCAATTATATGTGGATCTATTCGTTAAATTCTTATAAGTTGATGCATGTAATTTAATATTTACTCTTCATAAAAATAAACTAAATGAACCTTATTATAAATAGTTAAAATTCTATATCTGCGGTTAAGTTGAGTTCAAGTTTAATCTATTGGTAACAATAACAGGCTTTTTTATTTTTATCAACACAATATTCTTTCACAATTGTAGGATTCCTTTTAATCAACTTTTATTCTTTCTTAAATGTAGAGAAAATAAATCTTTCAGGAAGTTTTGTTTTTTTTTATTTTAAAATTTCTATTGAATTTTGAATTTGGGATCTTCAATTTTAGATAGGATTTTAGCCGATTTGCAATCTTATACACAGCACAATACTAAAACAATAAAAAAATATTTAATAAAATAGTAAGAATCTTTAATTAATTAATTAATATAATTTTGTCCTTCTTTTTCTTTCTTTTTTTTTCTTGTTTTTGATTAAAGAAAAACTATAATTTTGATAAAATAATATTTTATTGTACACATTTTTTTAAAATTATTTTTTAAAAAAATTTTCAAACATAAAAATTATTATAAAATATATTTTTTAACTAGTTTTTTCTTACATTTAAATTTTTATTTTTTCTTTCTTAATTTTTTCTTTTTGCCTGAAAAAAAAAATGAACAAAAAGTGACTATTAACCTTAAATTATTAGAAATTATATATTTTTTAATTCATCAAAATTGAATTATTAAATTTAACTTGTATTTTTCTTTTTCTTTTTTTTTTGTTTTCTATATTTCCTTATAATTGACAAAAAAAAAAGAAAAAAGATAAAGAAACCATAAAAATAAAGAAAAATATTTAAGAATAGTCTTTTGAAAATTTAATTTAATTAAAAAATAAACTTATTTCCAAGAAAAACTCAATTTTTTAAAAATAAATATATTTAATTTACAATAAAAAATTATTTTAAATTTAAATCATATAAAAGAAATAAAACAAAAAGGAAAAAATGAAAAAAATACAGAAAATGCTTTTTATAAATATTCAATTCTTAACAAAATAATTTTTTTGAAAAAGTAATATAAATTTTTTAGAAGTAATTTTTTATTAAAAAATCAACTAATAAATTGGACTATTAATTATAGTATTATAAATAATATTTAAATTCTTAATTTTTAATTTATATTTATAACAAAAAAATTATAAATTTAAATTATGTTACTTTAAAAAAGAATACTTTAAAAAATCATTTTATACTATTTTTAATTTTACACATAACAAATATTGTGAAAGACATAAAAAAATCATCCTATCCTATTCTTAATCTTTGTACACACCAAATATAAGATAGAATGATATAATCTAATTTTATCCTATCCATAATCTTATATTATCTTACTCTATCTTTATCCTATCTTCATCCTATGCACCAAATATGACCTTAGTTGATTAAAAAAAATCTAATATCATTATAAATATATATAGTAGTAGTAGCTACTGTATTTACTTCCTCAACATAAACACATTTTATATTATTATTATTATTATTATTATTATTATTATTATTATTATTATTATTATTATTATTATTGAAAACAACGAAGAAATCTCCAATCCATGGGTATTCTGTAAGATCCGATTCTACACTACTGTAAAGTCTAATTTCATAAAAGTGATAAATGGAAATTAAATAAATAAAGAATATTGATTTCCACTTGGGTGAAAAACTCCTTAAATTGAGTAGTGAATGGAGCAATTATGGTGAAATAATGTATGGGCGAGTATACAGAATAGCTTGCCAATGAGGGAGCAAGAAATGACATTCGCCAATGGGCAAGCAGATCGCCAATGGTGATGGCGAGTTGAATGATGGTGAGGGCGAATAGGTACGTTCGCCAAGTGAATTGGAATGATAATCGCCCAAATGGGCAAGGACATGTGATCGCCAACTGTATGTCTGAATCATAGCAAAGTAGGCAATTTAAGAAATAATGGGCGAACAGGAGAATACTTGTGAGATGAAAAGTTGGCGAGTAGAAATTGTAATAGAATAGGCGAGCTGAGGATTCTGGTTGAATAGGCGAACTGGAACTGGAACTGAAATCAGCACGTGACCATTGCAGCCAAAATTGACTTTGTAAGTCATACGGTTGAAGAAAATAAATTGAGAAAAAATAAAGTCAATAAAGGAAGTAACCTCATTGGTTAAGGAGTAAGACAAAGGTGCAGTAAGTCAAGAAAAGAGGCTGTGGACTTCACGCCATTGGCTTCTCGGTTTAGACAATTAATGGCAAGTGAAGTAAGTCAAAATGTGCAGAGAATAGCTTCTCATAGTCGTTCCTTTTGCTGCAGTTTTTCCACAAGTTTTTAATGCTTGTTAAGACGTGAAATGATGAAAGAACAGAATAAAGGCCAGGTGATGGATTTTGATTGGATAACATGGCTATATAAGAAGAAACATTTGAGGAAAACTGATTTAGACAAATTCATCTTCTTCACGAGAGCTATGCAACTGCCAGTTTATGTTCTGATTTCTCTCATTTCTACCATGCCCGATTTACTAAACTTCAAACCTTAAGTTGGCTAAATCAGTAAACCTGCTTATAAAACCTTTCCTCCATAGTTGATGAGATGAAGGAATAAGCAAAAGGAGGCCAACATGAGACAGAAAGCAATCTGTTCTGGAAGTGCAATTGATTGAGGTGAGATTTAATGATTTCTTGAGATTGAATGATATATTTCTATGATTTCAAGTATAAGAAGCATGATTTTAGTGTTGCTTTTGATTTATTCTTGTTAGATCATAGAAATAGAATAAGTTCATATCTTGAATGTAGATGAGGAATAAAATGAAACTGGGGTGAAATTGCAGTAGAATACTGAGAAAATAATCGAGAATGATTAAGGAAAGTAATGTAAATGGTGTAAAAGTAATGAGAATGGCGACTATGGTGACCGCCCATGATTGAGTGTTAGTAATCGCCAATGTGGCGAGTATGAAATAATGAACTCGCCAAAGTTGTTGTTCAAATGGGCGAGGTCGCCCAATATTAGTTTAATTCATGGGCGAGCCCATTTTTTGAAATAGAAGCTGTATGACGAGCTCACATGCATAAGGCATTGGGCGAGTAGAATTGTGGGCGAACTCTCACATTTAAGCCAATCTAGGCCTGGCGAGTTGAATATTGGATGAGCTCACAAACATATGGCAAGTAATGGCGGGCGAGCTACCACGTGTAAACCATTTATTGAATGGCGAGCTCGATTGAGCTAGTTAGAGCTCTGTTGGACGAGTAGTCGTTTGATATATCTCAATCTCGCCAAGTGATATAAAATGAAAATATTAATAGAATTTATAAATTATTTGCAGCCGGAAATTATGAACTCGGTGAATGCGATTTGGAAGGCAAGCAGGAAGCAAAGCTTCGTTTAATCAGGTAAGGAAGATGTGCGTGAAATGAATGCATGTCCTGTGGAGTTAAGTTTTAGTGAAATTATTGAAAAATTGTTTTATTTTCTGACATGCATTGGTTTGCTAAAGTGTTCTGATCTTGGGCGAGCTACAAGCTGCCCTTATGATATTATTTTGGAAAATTGGTACAAGGCCGGCGAGCCATTTGGGCGAACCCTTTTATATTTTGGTTTGGGGCGGGCGACCCCTAAGTTGAGAAAGTTGTTGGCGAGCCAGTGTTTTTGGTTTTAAATGCAGAGGGTGGTGGGCGATTACTTGTTCACCCTTAGAGTTTACCATGGGCGAGCCGGGCTGGCGAGCTGATCATGGCAAACAGATTTCAATGGTATTTTCTTGAGGAAAAATGAGCCATTTTAATATCTTTGAAAATAGAAAATATAAATCCTTTCGGGTAAATTGACTAATGGGCGAGCCACTAAGGGCGAGCCAGTTTTGCTTTCTGATTTTAAAAGCAAAGTTGGGCGGCGAATACAAGTTCTCCGCACTGGGCGAGTTGCCATGGGCGAGTGGACCATGGGCGAGCAGGTTTTAAAGGTTGAGATTTTGAAAGGTTGTCAAGTTGTTTTGTAAACAGAAAGCCTAAACCTTTTTGGAAATCAAATCATTTTGAGAAAATGATAATATGGTGAGATAATTCCATAAAGGTTTTCATGAGATATAAAAGTGGTTTTGAGACTTTAGGCCTTGAGTTCATGCATTATTATTTATATTGTTGCATGACCCGCCTGGGGCGGTGGCTCGGTCGATGGACCAACGAGTGGTGGGCGTCACAGGGCTGATGGATCCGCCAAGTCATCAGCGGTCTCGAGATTACTTGGCAAGTGGACCCGAGGACCACCTATAGATTATGGCCATAGATCTAGCTGAGATAGCCGTGAGGGGCAGTGGCCTACGAGTGCACCCCAAAGCGGACGAATTATGTTCCTGGGGGAAACGAGCATGATTTAATTATTGCCTAGTATCAACTTGTTGATTTCTGTTTACTGAAAGAATTTATTGAATAATGTTTACTACATTTTAAAGTAAACTGGTTACCATGTGATTTTGAATGGTGTATTGAGAGGCGGTTTACTATAACCACTGTTTTCCGATTTGATGTGATTTTTGGAAAACAAATAAGTTGTGAAATATAGTTTTGGTTTCATAAAACAGCATATGTCTCCTTTACTGAGCGTATGAATCGTTCACCCTTTTGTTTTAACTCCACAGATAAAAGACACGGAGTTAGAGAATTAACTCAGATGGGTACAGCTACGTTTAAACTGCTGAGGCATGTTATGTTAAACGTGACAGGTACAGTCTCTTCTCTTTTACATTCCAGACATATGTATACAGTACTACTTTATTGGAATAAAGACAATAGGAGATGTTAGATGTAAGGAATAATGAAAAGAATTTTATATTCCGTATTTGATAAATAAATGTTATTATTTATCACTATCATTGTAGAATGTTATTGGCATCGCAGATAGCGCAACTGATAAAATTGTATGAAAATACGTGAAAAATGTGGTAACGGAATGTTACATATTCTTACATGTTAAAGCAGCCCAAGCCATCAGCAAACCCAATGTTTATTGCAGATAAATTTTAATACATAATATTCTGTCCAAGAAAATTTCAGTACAACGTTACAAAATTATTTTTCAAATCTCATAATATAAAATTAAAAGTAACGTGCGCTGAATTATTTTTTTAATATAATATGCTTTTTGGTTGATATTAAAAAGGGCCGATTAAACTTTGTACATGTTTTTTTTTTTCAATACTTTTTTTAATCAAGATGTAAAAAGAAAAGATTTATTGATATTTTTCGGTGAAACTTGCGCGTAAGCAAATGAAAAGGTTTCTATCACAGAAAAAGCCACGCATAGAGCTTTAATTTGAAAAATGGTATTTGCCTTTGAATTATTGAATACATATATTTTTGGTCAGTAAGATCCTAATATTGTATTTTTGAACTTGTTCCGTACGTGAAAGTCACGTTTTTACTTGACCTTCTAAAATATAAAATAATAATAATAATAAAAGGTTTTCGGTCTACGGGTCCTCGTAGTTCAGCCATTGAAGAAAAAAGCTCATCAATTTAGCTCTATAAATGTATACATGCCCCTGAATGAGTTGTACAGACAAATTCATTATCTTTGAAGAACAAATCTCAACAATCTAACTCTGTAAATAACATATGCATCCCTATCCGAACTATTAATTCCATTACTTTTGAACCAAATTCAAGTTGAAGTTATTCGAATAATGAATCAAGTTAAATTTAAGTATTTTAATATCTAGTTCGAGTTTAAAAATTTAATCGAGTTTTTTTTAATATTTTTTAATATTTTTTATTAATTTATCATTTTATTTTTATAATATATAATTGAAAAATAATAAATCGAATCCATTTAATCGAGTTCAAATCGTTCAAGTATTTTATAAAATTGAGTTTGAACTTCAAAACTTAAATTCGATTAGCTCGAATTGAGTTTCTAATCTTGAATTATGGAATCGAGTTGAACTCGAATTTAATATTGAATCATTTTCAACTCGATTCGATTTCACCCCTAATAAAAAAAGAGGTATTGACTACTAAATAATTATTCAATTCCTGCAAAATAAATGTCACATGTTACAATCGGTGAATAAATATAACTCAACTTAAGCACTGAGAAAATACCCTCCTCATTTTTAAGCAACTTCCAAACATGGTTTTCCTCGATTGACAACCCGAAGTTTTCATTATGATGTTGCATCAAACTTGCTAAAGTTTTGATGGCAAGAGGAACCCCTTTACATCTTTTTACAACTTCTTTTCCTATTACTTCCAGTTTTGTGTCAATTTTATTTGCCCCCCTAAATGCCACATGCTTAAACAAATCCCATGACTGATCACTCTTGAGACCTTCTAAAACATAAGGAGAGTTGATCCCCATATCTAATGCAACGTTTGTCACGTGTTGTCACCAGGATTTTACTTCCTGGTGCACCATCTACTAGATATTTTGAGAATCTATCCCATCTCATCCGGAAACTATCATCGTTCCAGACACCATCTAAGACAATTAAGTGTCTCTTCCCTACTAAAGCTTTTCTAAGTTTTCATTTTAATATTTGTTGTGGATCTAAGTCAGCCACTGTCACCCCAGCAGATTTCAGAATTTTTTTAATGAGTGGCTTAATTTCAAAATCTTTAGAAAAACATACCCAGATCTTTAGATTAAAATGGTTTTGTATTGTTGGTTCATTGTAAACTAACTAAGCAAGGACAGTCTTCCCTAAACCTCCAAACCCGACAATGGCTACAATGGAAACATTGCCCTGATTACTAGTTGGTTGTAGCAGTAAATTTATGATGTCCTTTTTATTTTTGTTTCTTCCTATAATTTCTGACTTAACCACGAAGGAGTCTGTTTCCCTCCAATTCCAAGTATTCCCAACTCCCATTTCTATTACAACTCTCTCCCTGAAGTTGAACTCAGCTATGGCTGCTGCAACCTCATCTAATATCTCTCTGATCTCCTTAACTCTATGACCCTATATGAGGAAATGCTAATGGGTTTAAGGATGAAACGGGATTAAAGTGTACCTGTATAACGCTTTCTGCCGAATGAGCCTTCTGTCGAAGGTGTTCGTATTGAAATTCATCCAGCAAATCATCTGCATCGTACACAACATCTTTAAGCTGACTCATCCAGTTTTTCACTGCTCGGCTGCGCTCAGCCGCCTGTTCAGCATCAAGGACTGCTTCGATTGTGTTTTGAGAGTTTCCTGAAGCTTCTTCAGCTCCTTATTTGCCTTGAAAATCACGCCCAGTTCTTGGAAAGCGTGCGACCCTAACTTGAACAAAATGCTTCCAATGGGGCCATAGATTACTTCTGCCATTGTTAAAATCAACGGAGCTAGCTATAGTAGGGACTCCAACAATGATTCCAAAATGAAAATAAAATGAGAGCTTAATTTGGTGATCAAAATGAACGACAGATTACGAAATTAGTTTCTTCCCCCCACCACTAACTAGACTCCGATTATTTAAATAAGTAAAGAATAATCTTTCTGTCATGGATCCATACTAATAGGCAAGAGCATCTTCCAATAAATTAATGAGTACTTAGGTCTATATTTTGAATCCAAAAGCTTACTTAATAAACAAAGAGTAGCTCTTTGATACATGTCTACAATGGTTACTTCATCTACTTGGCTCTATTATATATCTAATGGCTAGTTAGATATATAAATATATCTAAATGAAAGATGGTTGAATCATGCCAGCCATTTGGAGGGGAAAGATCACAAGTGCGCAAGTTGTTTTACTGAGGTTAAATTATTCAATATTCTTGGTGTTTCATATGAGGTAAATTCAATTTTAAAGGACATATAATCTAAAATCAATTAATTGAATTCTCTAATTATAATTACAATAATTTTCTTGTGCACCATAATAGGGATTTTTTGACTTCACAAGTTGGGTTGAATGATGATACATATCTATTTTTATTTTTTTAATATTTTTAAAAGACGTATATCATCATTCTAATCTTGCTTGTAAAGTAAAAAAAATTTTACTAACAATGTATTGGATAATAATCCTTATATTTACATGTTCAAATTGTCCTTATTTTTGTAATGGAGACGATTTCCAACATATTAAACAAAAAACATATATGTTTTAACGTTTTTGAAAGAAAATCATTGGACAACAAAAATCAAATACTCATACCTAAATATTAGATATTCTCAGTTTTTTATTTCAACCAAGTAACAACATATGTAAAATCCTAAACTAGATCAACATATGTTAACGCATCATGTATAAATTGATTTTGATCGTAATAACATATGTTAACATATCATATATAAATACATAAAAAAATAAGGTCTTTGATCTATATCTAACGACTAGTTAGATATATAAATATATAATATGAGCAGAGAGTAGATGTTTATTTTTTTAATAATGCTCGGAGTTAGTTTGTGCCGAGTAAACTAGTTCGCGAACATTTGAAAAACATTTTCTCAATTACATATTCATGAAGAATAATTATTATATACATTGTCAGTAGAATATTTTTATTTTACGAGCGTTATTTGGATCGTGACATGTGTCTTATAAAAATATTAAAAAATAAAAAAATAAAATAAGACACGTATTATGATCCTAAGACTGTTTGTGAAATAAAAATATTTCATTGATAGTGTATGAAATAATTATCCAATGTTAAAAAAATATTTCCGTGCGCTTGCATATATATATATATATATATATATATATATATATATATATATATATTCGTGAATATATGTTAGACCCGAGGTTCAAAATAACAGTACTAGCCCAAACTAGATGAATAGGTCTTAGGTGCCAAAAAGAAGTTCAACTCGCGAAGCCGAGCTAAGCTCGCTTACGCTACCAAACTAGCATTTAATCTCTGGTGCTCAGCAACTCTTGTTACTTGCCACCTGTCAACTTAAGGAAGTTGCACCCTGTCAAAACAGGGCATATATGCCGACCCCACTTGTGACATAATTTTTGCATAGCGAATACAATAAACCTATTACAAGGGAGAGCTTCTATTTATACCACGTTTTTTTTTTCTTTACACTACATCAAATAAACAAAACTAAATCTACTCCTTTAAATGACAATTTTAACCTCTATGCAATAAAGTCAACATTTCTTTTTCCTCAGCCGACCCATCCAGCAGACGCCTCAACATCGCCGACCCATCCAACATCTCTTCTTTTCCACCCTTCCTCAGCCTCCTTCCTTCTTCCTCAGCTTCTTTCCTCCTTCCTCCCGCGCGAAGCTCGTCTCTAGACCTTGGCCGTTCAAGCTCGCCTACACAAGGGCTCGTCAAGCTCCGCGCGCAAGCTGAGTTGCGCGCGATGGCCACCCACGCACAATCCGACTTGCGCGCAAGCTGGGTTGCGCGTGGGTGACCATCTTGCGCAAGCCAGCTTGCGCGCGGGTGGCCATCGCACGATGCTGGTTTTACGACCTCGTTGCACATTCTCAACTCCAAAAAAAAAAAGCCAAAATCTTCCCTCTTCCTCTTCTATTTCAATTTTTTCAGTTTTAGTTTTTTCAATTTCTTCACTTTCATGCCAAAATCCGAAAGAGAAAGTAGACTGAACAGCAACAGCAGCAGCAGAGAAGGAGAACAGACGAGAGGGGAAAAAAGATAGAAGTCCTCGTGGTTTCGGTTGAAAGGAGTTGTAACAGCCGCGTGGAGAAGAAAATTTGGGAGTAAAGATGGTTCGGTGAAGATGGTACACAGTAACAGCAAAATATTTGTTTTTATAGAAAGGTTAAATTTATAATTTAATGGTATAAGTTTAATTTGTTATTTGAAGTTATAGTGTAAAGAGCAAAAAATATAGTGGGTTTAGAGCTCCTCATTACAAGGGGATAAACTAACATGGACAATCTACTTTGTAATATGTTAAATTTTAGATAGATATATAATCTAAAATCAATTAATAGAATCTTTTTATTATATTTTTATATTCAGATTATTCTTATTTTTGCAATGAAGATGATAATTTTCGACAGATTAAACAAAAACATATACGTTTTGACATCTATAAAAGAAAATCATTGGACCGAAAAAATTCAGATACTGGATCTAAATATTAGATCTTCTCATTTTTTTTCTTTCAACCAACGAACAACATATATAAAATCCTAAGCAAATAATTGGTTTTGATTGTAGCAATTCACCTTGTAACTCCTTTTGTTTCATTATCCCATAAATCATAAATTCTAAGACATACATTATTTTTATATATTTTTTATATATTATTACTGATTTAACAACTTACTAGTTGGAGAGCAGAACCAAAAAAGCACAGAAAAGACACAAATCAAACCCAGAAATCCACATTTACCCAGCAACATGCATTCAACCTGAAAATCAACACAGATTAGAAAAACACAGAGCAACAAACCCACACAAGAACAATCACAGAAATCAAAGCCACGAATCCCAAGAGCAAACACAAACCACACAGAAATCGAGCAACCACAGAAAAAACCTATACCCAGAAGAAAGTGAGGGAATTTTTCGGGAAAGTTTCGGGTTTTGGTTTCAGGTAGAAAAACGTCGGGTTGGCTTTAAGGTTTTCCGGGCTTGAGAGTTCAAAAGCAGTAGGAGCTTTTTGGGTTTTCAAATTTAGATATGCAAAAGTTTAAAAAATTGCCAGACCTGTATATTTCATTTGTTGAAGAAGCAACATCTGTGTGCTTTTGGAGCACCGAACCATCCTCGAAATGGCGAACGCGATTCCGATCCCTCGCTATAATTTCTCGATTATGCATCTTCGAGAAAAGCTTGGTGGCAGAAAGATCAAAACTTAAAGAACTCGCCCTTTTTTGGTTCAGCTTTGAAAGAAAGAAACGGATTGAAGAAGAAAAAAAAATGGAAAGCAAACACTTTTTTGGTAAGAAAAAGTACAGACGGTATATATATACAGAAACGACACGTTGTATACTGGAAGTTTGCCGACGACGGTTCTCAACGTCGCTGAAGCTCTTGAGAACATATTTTTCGACGTTGCTCAAGTTTTTTGGGTTCAGCGTTAAAAGAAAGAAACAGATTCAAGAAGAAGAAAAAAATGAACATTTTTTTAATTCCCTTGTTGTATATGATAACATCCAAACAAGCTAGAAATAATATACTGAGTTAAAAGTAGCAGCAATTTTTCAGCTGTGGCTGGCTCTGGAACCATAGTTCAGCCCACTGAAGAACAAATCTCAGCAATCTAACTCTACAAATAGATGCATGCCCCAGTTTGACGTGTATGGGCTACCGAAAATGGCATCGGCATTCTTCACGTAGATTTGCTTCTTTTTGTTAGCAGCAATGGTCTCTGCAAGTGGTCCTTGATATCATATCAGATCCCTGCAACTCTACAACCCTTAATGGAAATTTCTTCACTTTTACAGGACTTCGTGGGATATTTTGATGCAGATTATCCACCCAACTTCAAGGTTACAAAAAGCTAGCATGGCAGGGTTCCCTCCCCTTAATGGCATGAGTGTCTCCTTTGCCACTTTGAAGTACCCTGCAGGCATCCTCAATCCACCTCACATCCATTCTCGTTCAGCTGTGCTCCTTATCGTTGTTGATGGAAGCCTTGAGGTTGCTTTTTGGTTGACACAACCGGCAAACTTTACACCCAAACCCTCCGTGTTGCTGATATCTTTGTGTTTCCAGAAGGACTGGTGCATTACCAATACAATCCTAGCTCAGATCAACCAGTGATGGCTGTTTCCACCTTCGGTAGTGCAAATGCCAGAACTATTTCCATTACACCTACCGTTTTTGCCACTGGTGTTGATGATGATGTCGTCCTAGCCAAAAACTGATGTTGCTACAATTCAGAAGATCAAGGTGGGTCTTGGAGCTAATAAGGCCAAAATTCGAAGCCCGATCTCATTCTTCACGTATTGTGGCTAGCCTGTCACCGTTCCAATCACTTCTTAACTAGCATTGTTTACCCTGATGCAGAGATAACTAGTCAGATAAACTATTTTTATAACCAAGCAATGAAAAATATGCAAAATCAAGAACAAAAACTAAAGAAACTTCAATATAATCAGTAAGTATGTTATCCATCTATATATGCTTCAGCAAATTCCACATGACTGAGCCAATTTACCTTGAATTTCAAGATCCCTTAGTCCTTAATCTCTTTCCCCAATGGCATTCACATACACTGTCTCAAACTAATCAGGAAAAGTGCATAACCCCAATAAAGACATGGTCATGAAAGCCATTGAAATTGGTGTTTTTAACAGAGAAGGGCATGAAGAGTAATATGAGATTCACATCAATCTCCTCCAAGGCCTTAACAGAAAAAGATGAAAGGAAGCACTTAACAGAAATATTGTTAGGAAATGAATTGAGATAAGAAGGTGATAAATAAACTCACCTTTTTTCCCAATTGCTCCTACTGCAAAGAGCAAAGGACAAAATTGAAGCCCCACATCTCATTCTTATGGCTAGCCTGCTACCACTGCAAAAATTCATATCTTTATTTGGTTCTGTCTCTGCAAGATAAAATTGCAAAGAACCAAACGTATCATGCATGCAATTGATAACTTTAATCAGTCAAAAAAACATTAATTGCTTTATATTCATAGATTTTGGGGTTCATCAACTCCTTTGTGTCTTTTTAAAAAATTATTTTCAAACATTTTTGCAAGGAAACTTATGGTACCAGTTATGAAAGATAGACAATTGCAAGTTTCACATCCATCAATTGAAATTGGATGTGAATTGAGAGAAAGCAGTCTAGCTCAGTGAGATGCAACAGCAGTAACTGGTATTTGTCTCTATGACCATGCACAGAAAGGTAGGGGGAGTACTAAAACCTGAAAGAGAAAAATGTAATGCACGTAGATCGGTTTTAATTAATTAACTAGCTGCTAACCCACGCTCCACCGCAGGATCAATGCAATTCAAAATACTGATAAGAAGTTCTGATTCAGTAGGGTAAAAGCATTGATTTTTTTTTTCATGACACATGAGGCAACAATTGTAGATCCATTCAGAGTTTAGAATAGCATAAGATCAATTTTACTGGGAAAATGAGTAAAAAGACATTTAGAATTCACATCATTACCTTTTATCCTTAGCCGAAAATTCACATGATTCAGTCTTTTGAGTTCTCTTCTCCGCGCTTCACTCATTTTAGCACTACGACCTTCCTCTCTTGATTGGTGTGAAGCTTCAAAAGCGAAATAAGCTTGATCGTATCTAGAAAACTAGAAAACCCAGAGGAGGAGAATGATTATTCATCTTCATGCCGACAGACTTGAAGTGAGTTACCTGTTATTATATTTAGGAATCTAAGCAAGCAAAAGCTCCTTTGAAAACAAAAGAATCAAAATGATCTGAAGTACAGCTAAGCCTGATTGGAACAAATTGGCAAAAAAGATGCAGATTTTTTAAATTATATAATTTTAGCCGCATTATCCAAATACACCAAATATTTGTGTCAAACAAAAACAAGATCATTTGTCATTATTAAATTAAATAAAAATTCTCCATATCTACAAAGTCTCCATAAACAATTTGACCTCATTAAGTAAACAGAGCCAGACAGGTGTTTTGCTTTTGCTCCCATTATTTCCTATTCTTTCATATTTATCATTCCAACTGCCATTCGCTAAACTAATTTAAAGGAGGGATCAATTCACCTTGTACTTTGCACATTCAGTTTTACTTCCAAAGGCCAATGTTGCCATGACTCACTACAATTCTTTCAAATGAGTTGCTCCCCATGGTGCAAGGTACCTTCGAGAATATAAAATAGCACTTACGTAGTTTTCAGCTTGTACCAACTCAATGAACACCTGAAGTCTCAACTGGAATTTGAATTTGCTCTGTCATCAAAAGCAACAAAAATGTGTTATTCCCTCATTCATTTGCTGCTGAAAGAGCAATTGATAAGTATGGTTAGATTGATTGTACTCTGATGCATGCCATCTCTAAGATTGAATAGGGACTGCTACCTTCGATTTTTGTTCTCAACATCCATTTGGAAGAGCTGCAAAAAATAGATCGAAATTTAGATGGATTCTAGTTAGATGTGAGAATATAAAAGCTCATGGGAGAATTCAAAAGCACTTGATTAAACATTTTATGGACTATAACTTCCGTTCAAAACAAAGAGAAATCAGGTCTTCATATTTTTATAGGACATTTTCAAAATGCAACTTTTGATCTTAAATAAAACAAATACCTGTTGACATTAAAGCAGACTCAACATAAGCAGCAGCAGCCCCAGTTGCATATGGGCAAGACATGAATGTGCCAGAAATAGTTAACGTATAGCTACTCTAGTATCACGTTCAGTTTCTGTCACAGTGGTGGCTTCTGACTGTGCAAAAATATTAACCCCAGGTCCTGTAAGATCAGGCTGCCTCAAAATCCAGAAACTAGAACTTAGAAAGAAGGCAAGTAAACAGAAAAAGGAGAAAATTATTTCATTTACCTTTAGAATATCTGTTGTAAATCGTGCTAGGAAATAGGCCTTCTAGATGAACAGGGCAAATTGATTATTTTCTTGGATGAGTTTTTACAATGTTGTAGTTGAGTTTCTAATCAAGAATGAGAGTTAGTCAGTTTTGCAATGAAATTTTACAAATAGATATTATAGAGAACTTAATAAATACTCTGTTGTGTTCATATAGTTGAAAAACAGTTCTTCCATCAACCATGTTCAAGTTGGAATACGGCAGCAACAGCTCCTATCTCCATTTTTGCACCTTCAGCATCACTTAATATACCTGCAATGACCCCAAGTAATAATACCTGCAATCCATAATGAATTTTGCAACTTCAAGATTACATTTGCTAATATGTAGCACAAGATCTGCATTCCGCAATCTCAATATACCTGGAATCCTCGAAGTAAAACCTCCTGAGATGTAAGGGTACATTTTTCCCTTGAGATCAAACGCATAAGACAAATAAGGCATACGAAAAATATTCTTAAAGATCATAGGAATAAAGCCAATAAGTCAATCTCAACCTAAAACATAAAAAAATTAAAAAAAAAAAACCACTGAGAACGCCCGGGCTCTCAAAGCCTCGAGAGAATTCATCATTTTCGATCTTCTCTACTCTTGTGAAGCTCAAAAGCTTGGCCTCAAATTCCACCAGGCACTTTATTTCTATTTTTTTTATTTTACTTTTATTTCTAATTTTACAGTGAAAAAGGAAAAGAAAAACAAAAATCCTCTTATTATTGAGTTTTTCATCACCTTGGGAGATGTTGGCTGAAACTTGCGAAACAAATCACGGAATGCCTCAACTCCGAACTGAAACTTGCGAAGAAGTTTAAGACTAAAATCGAAACCTGGAAGAAAACAGAAAGAAAAAATGAAAAAATAAAACAATTGCAAGAAAAGAAAATGGTTTAGACAAGAAAGAAAGAGAAAGTATAGAACGTATGGCAGCATGGGAGGCAGAAAAGAAGGGCACAAAAAAGGTAAGTGAAAGAAAAGAAGGAAAACATTTTTTTTTTACGGAAAAGGGCGACCGGAGACGTGGATATCTGAACGCTGCGTTTAAGTTGTTTTTTTGCAGCTGTGTCGATAAGCATAAAACAAATTGAAAGTTATTGAAGTACAAGGAAAACAAAAGAATTTATTATCACAGAAAATGTGTTATAAAACAAAGGAGAGGAAATATTATAATTTTACCTGCAGTAGGATTTTCAGGAGTCTGCCTTGCCTCCAACCCGTCTATCTTCAACGAAAATATATGGGATTTGAGCAATCTGAGGCCAGTCGATACCACTCTCCTCTTTGCATGTTTCTGATAACTGGGGACATCCTTTAATTTCCAGTTCCTTTAAAGATGTAAGACGCCGCATCCCTCCTGGCAGGGAAGGTACTTGAGTGCAGAACGCAATTCGAAGACTTTCGAGGGAAGTGAGTGTGGGTATCCACTCAGGCAAAGCCCTCAAATTTGGACAATTGGACAACTGCAATACTTTTAAAGATGCGAGGCAATGAGCGCTCCGAGGCCGCAAAGATTCCAAATTATTGCATTCCTCAAACGTCAAGTACTCAAGAGAAGTGAGGTTTAGAAAAAACTCCTCTGGCAGAGTTTCTACATCATGAATATGCTCTAGATTCAATTCCTTCAAATTGGAGAGAGGAGGAGCAGTTGAAGAACTCCCTGATGATGATGCTGATGAAGCTGATGCAGTGCTAGTGTTGTTCGTTTTCATCATCAGTGTTTGTTGCAACAGCCTAATACTAGCATATTGCAAATTTAAATACTCGAGAGATGGAAACAAGGGCATGGAGGTCAAGTTAGGGCAGCTAGAGATGGTTAAGGAGGAAAGGCAAGGAAAGCAGGGCAACTCTGAAGTTGATCCTTCATTCTTGTTCTTCCTCCTCCACCATCCTTTAAGGTTGTAACAACCTTCGAGATAGAGTCGATTGAGCGATGGAAAGAACATAGTTGTTGTTGTTGTTGACGTAGAACAAGATAAGGAAGAAGAAAAGTCTTCTTCTTTACCAATACCATCATCTGCTACGTATTCTAAAGCACTAAGTCGTCCAAGAGTAAGAGCCTCGAGAGATGTAAGACGATGCATTTCTGGCAGGGATTTTACTTGATCGCAGAAGTGAATTTTAAGAGTTCTGAGGGAAGTGAGTGCGGGGCAATGCGTCCTCTGAGGCGGCAAGGATTCCAATTTATTGCATTCCTTAAACTCCAAGTACTCAAGGGAAGTGAGGTTTAGAAGAAACTCCTCTGGCAGAGTTTCTACATCATGAATATGCGCTAGATTCAATGTCTTCAATTTGGAGAGAGGAGGAGCAGTTGAAGAACTCCTTGATGATGATGCTGATGCAGTGCTAGTGTTGTTTGTCTTCATCATCAGTGTTTGTTGCAATGGCCTTATACTAGCATTCCGCCACTCCAACTCACCTTCCAGAGATGGAAACAAGGGCATGGAGGTCAAGATAGGGCAGTTCCTGATGGTTAAGGTGGAAAGGCAAGGAAAGCAGGGCAACTCGGAAGTTGCTCCTTCATTCTCGTTGTTCCTCCACCATCCTTTGAGGTTCACACAATCACAAAGCTCGAGCTTCTTGAGCGATGGAAAGAACATAGTTGTTGTTGTTGTTGTTGACGTAGAACAAGATAAGGAGGAACAAGAGTCTTCTTCTTTACCAATACCATCATCTGCTACGTATTCTAAAGCACTAAGTCGTACAAGAGTAAGAGCCTCGAGAGATGTAAGACGATGCATTCCTGGCAGGGATTTTACTTGATCGCAGAAGTGAATTTTAAGAGTTCTGAGGGAAGTGAGTGTGGGGCAATGCGTCCTCTGAGGCGGCAAAGATTCCAATTTATTGCATTTCTCAAACTCCAAGTATTCAAGAGAAGTGAGGTTTAGCAGAAACTCCACTGGCAGAGTTTCTACATCATGAATATGGTCTAGCTTCAATGTCTTCAAATTGGAGAGAGGAGGAGCAGTTGAAGAACTCCTTGATGATGATGCTGATGAAGCTGATGTAGTGCTAGTGTTGTTCGTCTTCATCATCAGTGTTTGTTGCAATGGCCTTATACTAGCATTCCACCACTCTAACTCACCTTCCAGAAATGGAAACAAGGGCATGGAGGTCAAGATAGGGCAGTTCCTGATGGTTAAGGTGGAAAGGCAAGGAAAGCAGGGCAACTCTGAAGTTGACCCTTCATTTTTGTTCTTCCCCCTCCACCATCCTTTAAGGTTCTCACAATCAAAGAGCTTGAGTTCCTTGAGTGATGGAAAGAATATTGTTGTTGTTGTTGTTGAGGAAGAAGAAGGGTCTTCATCTGCCACGTATTCCAAAGCACTAAAATTATAAAGACTAAGAGATTCGAGAAATGGGAGATGATGATCCAACCCTGGCAGTTGTTGGCAACACCAACTATCTTCCATTTTAATACTGACTAAATTTGTGATGGAAGACAGCCACCTCGAAAACCTTGTTCCCTGGTATCCATATATCTCCAACTTTTTCAAATTTGGATGTGGCTCAAGGTTATCCAACAGCAACTCATCCTTTTCATTGTTTCTATCTCCTCTGTTCCATCTAAGTTGCAATGATTCCAAGTGTTTCTTCTCCTTCAAATTTGCTTCATTGTTTCT
Organism: Heritiera fomes; assembly: GCA_032173925.1. Classification (NCBI taxonomy): domain Eukaryota; kingdom Viridiplantae; phylum Streptophyta; class Magnoliopsida; order Malvales; family Malvaceae; genus Heritiera; species Heritiera fomes. The sequence goes on along the minus strand of JAPDPM010000023.1, from coordinate 5,065,651 downwards.
ATCTCCTCTGTTCCATCTAAGTTGCAATGATTCCAAGTGTTTCTTCTTCCTTAAATTTGCTTCATTTGATTCCAATTCGACATTCCTCACCATATCCAAGTTTTTAATATCTAACTGGCCTCCAAGGTAATTTAAGTCCCTCAGTTCATTTAATGTGGCACTACTTGAAAATTCCTTCTCATCAATGTTCACAATAAAATCACTCAATCTTTGCAATGAAGTTAAATCTCCTAAACCTTTTGGCAAGTACTTTAATTCTTCACAACCTTTAATATCGAGATATTCAAGGCTGATCAATTTGCTTATATCTTTTGGTAGCTTTTTAAGATATTGACAATCATAGAGTAATAGAGTTTGCAAATTATGCAAATTAGTTATGAAGTGAGGGAGTACTTCCATATGATAATGAGAAAGATCAAGGAATCTCAAGTGCTTAAACTTATACATTGACTTTGGCAACCTATTGATGATACGTAAACAATTTAAGCTTGAAATACTTTGAAATACTTCTTTTTCTATAAAAATATCTGGAGATATAAGAATAGTTCTTATCCTCTTTGTTTCAAATTTTTGGGAAGGATTACATTCTACAAATAGATGACGCACTTCCTTAGGAATTTTTTGTTTATCATCTTTCACTACGTAAAAACTACTTCCTGCAATTAATTGTGCAAGATCATGGATAAGGTCATGCATTTTACAGGTGATTCTCCCAGTTTTGTCTTCCTTTTCCTCTTGAAAGAATGATCTTGATAGTAAATCATTATAATATTGAACTCCTAAGTCTACTGACCTCTCATTTCTAATCGAGGATTGAATATAACCTTCAGCATTCCATAGTTGGATCAACTTATCTTTAGGTATATCAAAATCCTTGGGAAAAATTGAACAGAATGCAAAACATGGTTTTAGATGAATAGCCAAGTGATTATAACTCAACTTAAGCACCGAGAAAATACCATCCTCATTTTCAAGCGACTTCCAAACATCACGGTTTTCCTTGATTGACAACCAAAAGTTTTCATTAGGATTCTGTCGCAGCAAACTTGCTAAAGTTTTGATAGCAAGAGGAATCCCTTTACATCTTTCTACAATTTCTTTTCCTATTAGTTCTAGTTTTGTGTCAATTTTATTTTGACCTCTAAATGACACAATATGCTTAAACAAATCCCAAGACTGATCACCGTTGAGACCTTCTAAAACATAAGGAGAGTTGATCCCGATGGCTAATGCAACGCTTCTATTACGAGTTGTGACCAGGATTTTACTTCCCGGAGCACCGTCTAATAGATATTTTGAGAACTTATCCCATTTCAAGCTATCATCATTCCAGACATCATCTAGGACAATTAAATATCTCTTCCCTCCTAAAACATCTTTAAGTTTTTTTTGCAATATTTCTTTTCGATCTGACTCATCCACTGTCACCCCAGCAGATTTCAGAATATTTTTGATAAGTAGCTTAATATCAAATTGATCAGAAACACATACCCAGATCTTTGGACTAAAATGGCTTTCTATTTTTGCTTCATTGTAAACTAACTGAGCAAGGGCAGTCTTTCCTAAACCTCCAAACCCAGCTATGGCTACTATGGAGACGTTCCCCTGATGACTCCCTCCAAACCCAGGTTTGGCTACTACGGAGACGTTCACCTGATTACTAGTTGGTTTTAGCAGTAAATTTATGATGTCCTCTTTATTTTTATCTCTTCCTATGATTTCTGACTTTACCACATAGGAGTCCGTTTCCCTCCTACTCCAAGTATTCCCAACTCCCATGTTCTCTGTATTTTCGTTTCTTCCTATGATTTTTGACATCGACTCGAAATTAGGAATTTCTTCTGTGAGCTCCTTCAATCTCTCTCTAATCTCTTTAACTCTATGGCTCATCTTAGAACGAGATAAGAATCGTTTGAAGAATGAAAAGGGTTTAATGCGTACCCGTCTAGCTCTTCCTGCTGTACGAACCTTCTGTCGAAGTCGTTCATATTGAAATTCATCCAGCAAATCATCTGCATCGTACACAGCATCTTGAAGCCGACTTATCCAGTCTTTCACTGGGTCGCTGCTCTCTGCCGCCTGATCAGCATCAAGAAGGCCGGCTTTGTATGGACCAAGGGTACTTTGAAGCTTCTTCAGATCTAGCTCCAGCTCCTTGTACGCCTTGAATTTTTGGCAAGCATCCGAGCCCAACTTGAACAAAATGCTACTAAAGGTACCATAGATTATTTCTGCCATTGTTGTAATCAACGTAGCTAGCTATAGCAGGATTCCCAGAAAGATTTGAAAACGAAAAGAAAATGAGAGCTTAATTTGGTGATCAAAATGAGCAACAGATTACGCAAGTAGACAATGAATAAGTAAATGAGTAGTTGATTCTATATCTGAATCCAAATATATAGATATATTTGATGTACGCCTGCAACGGTTACGTCACTTGCTTGACTTTGATATGTGTCTACAACGTTACTACAACGGTTAGTTTATGCTATGCACTTTTTTTGCTTTTGTCTAATATGTGTTTACAACGGATGTTGCAACGGACGGCGGAGCCCTTCAGAGTTCGGACCCACCCGTCCTTGCCAGCTCGTGGAACCCACAAGCACAGCAACTCACTGCCGCCGGAATCGAATCCGAGACCTGAGCTAATGAGACGCAAGCCCAAGGCCTTTCCTTGCCAGTGGCCCAGTACACCAGGCTACATGGCGGAATTTCACGAGCTCCTCGTTCAGGACAATAATTCGACTAAGGTTTTAACCAAAAAAAAAAATCTAATTTCAATATAAGTATTTCTTTTTCATAACCAAAATGTTTTTAATATAAATGTATATGAAATAATGAGATTCTATTAATTTAAAAATGAAAAAAAAGACGATATTAAATAGTTACTTCACGTTAATATATATATTTTTATATAAATCATGTCTCGTAATTAAATTATTAGAAAACGTCAAACAAGATTTGAATGTAAAAAATATATCCTAACGTCAAATAACTATTTCATATAATCATTTTTATGACCATTTGATGAAAATTATATTTGATTCACCTGTGTATAAATTTGATTTGTTGTGGTTGAATCATATTATAACACAACACCTCATTAATTAGTAAATTTAATAATATTTATATTAAAATTTATAAATTAAAGAGGAGACCTGTTATGATTCATTGGCAATATATGAAATTTATATATGACAATGCATCAAATACACATTTAAAAATTGAGTTTTTTATTTGATTCCTTGACAATATAAACTGCTATATACTGTAGTGCCAGTAGCTGCACTACCAAAGGCGGAAATCGCAATAGCAAAGTCTTTCTCAGCACAGTTGAACTGGTAATGAACTAATCCCTTAGGAAACACAAATATGTCTCCAGCTTGAAGCCTTTGTGTAAACAGCTTGTTTGTAGCGTTAACAAAGCCAACTTCAAGGGTCCCGTAGGCGAGAAATAAGAGCTCCGCGGCCCGAGGATGAGTGTGAGGAGGGTTTACAGAGCCATCAGGATACTGCAAAACAGCATAAGAAACACTTTGGCCATTAAGGGCTGGGAATTCAGCCATGGTGGCTTTTGTCACCGTGAAATTCTTTGGTGGATCAGCGGTTATAAGCGGCCTCGTGCCAGTGTAGGTGAAAAACTTCCCATCCAATTGAGTAACATTAGTTCCAACTGGAACAACAAAATCAGAGAGAATATCAGGATCTCCACTTATTGCTAAAAAAGGGCAGGCAAGAACCAGTGCTAGGAAGAACTGTAGCTTGACAGCCATAGCCATGGAAGAAAAATCAGGAAATACTTGAATCAATGAAGGCATAACAGTGCTGCTGTGCGCCTATGCCTTCAGCAAGAGTTCTATATATACGTAAATATCCAGCATTATACCACACAGTTTCTTTCTTCGTATTGTCAAATAGATTTTTATGTGACAGCTAATCCTTAATGTTCATGACAAAGACGGCAAGAGTTTTTCTTGTTTATGCTCTCAGGTTTTCTTCATTCGGAATTTCGAATGTCCTTTTAGCTGGCAGATCCATTTTTAGGCAGATGTTTTAGCTTGGGCAAATCTATATTTCCTGTCTTCATTTGATTCAAAGGAAATCTTTATCCTCAAACTCTTGTTTATTTAACCCGTTTTAAATTTTGGCCAAAGACGTTGAAGAACAAACCAAGTTATGTGAATTCTCAAGCCAAGTACTGAAATCACATGGTAGCAGATATAGCCTGCAAAAGTTGATTCGAATTCAAAAAATGTCTAATTCAAGAAATCGATTTAATTATAAAAAAATCAATTATTTGAATCCGTCCAATTTAAACTTAAGACAATTTGAATATAACATTATCCAACTTTGATAAATTTAACTTTTTAAAATCTATATATAATTATTTAGATTTGATGATTTAAAACTAAATAACTTGAATGTTAAACTCGAATAACCTAATTAAAAATAACTTAAAATCAAAATTACTCATACTCAACAAAACTCGATCTAAACCCTTTTCGTCTTGCACAATTTTCTTCTCTAATACTAACAAAAAATACAAAGGTAAGAGTTATCAAAAAATTATAAAATTTATCAAAAAAAAAAATACAAATTATGTGTCTTAAAAGTCAATGGCTCCATAATTAATATTTCATAAACATAAATGAATAAAAAATGTAAGTATTAAATTACAAATAATTATTCTATACATCGTCAATGAAATTCTTTTCCTTCAAAAACAGAGTTAAGATCATGACATATGTTTTATTTTATTTATTTATTTATTTTTAATATTTTTATAGAACATGTGTCATGATATTATCATCATTTGTAAAGTAAAAATACCCTACCAACGGTATATATAATAATTATCCATGATATATTATGATGAATCATCGGGAGATTAAAGAAATTCAATAATATTTAAAGAAATCTGCATGAAAAGTCCTGACCAATCTTCATTTGACATGTGTCCTGTTTGGTAATCTGGGCTCTTTATAGCTGGGCTTTCCTGGCCTTTTCTAAGGCTAGTCAGGTTTTTTGTATTGGGCTAAACATTATTTGGGCTGAATTGAAAACGCAGCGTTTTTGACATCGGGCAGACGCCAGCTCATAAACGGACGCCGTTTGGATGATCATTAATCAACCGCCAACAAGCAAAGTAAATCTCAAAAATCCAACGAGTCACTGAGTCAGAGATTGAGCACAACACGAGAGAAGAAAAAGGACGAAATGGCGAGTCGTTTCCTTCTGAAAAATCTCTCAAAAAGGCATCAGCTTTGCTCCACCCTCACTTCAAGATCTGTAATTTTTCTTCTTTTTTTCCTTTAAGATTCAAAATTATTTTAAGATATGAAAATTTCGTTTAATTCGATTTTTTTTTTGTTTGCATAGGCAAGTACGTTGGTCTTAGCCGAGCATGAAGGTGGCTCGATCAAGGCTCAGTCATTAAGCGCGGTGGTGGCAGCCAACTCCATTAGCCAGAACAATTCCGTTTCTTTGCTATTGGCTGGCTCCGGCTCTTCCCTTCAACGAGCAGCTGAGAGGGCTGCCGCGTGTCATCCTTCTGTTTCTCAGGTAAAGAGCACGTCACCTCAATACTTCCTTCTTCTTCTTCTTTTTTCTTTTTTAATACCGTAAACGAAGTATATTAGTATTAGTGCATTTTGTTTCTTTGTAGGTTCTTGTAGCTGATTCGGATAAGCTTGCATGTCCTTTGGCTGAGCCTTGGGCCAAGTTAGTCCAATTGGTTCAGCAGAAAGGAGGCTACTCTCATGTAATTGCTACTTCAGGTTCATTTGGGAAGAATATATTACCCCGTGCTGCTGCCCTTTTAGATGTTTCTCCAATTACTGATGTTGTTGGAATTGATGGAGCTCATCAATTTGTCAGGTGAACTTGTGTTGTCATACCATTTGTGTGTCTGTAATAGTATGCACAGTGATGGAGACTCTTTGTTTGTGAACTGTTGTTGCTTGTCGTGCAAGTTAAGTCGCATTTGTGTGGATATACTTGAGCTTTTAAAACATGGGATTTTTGCCAGTATGGCAAGTAGATTGAACTGTAGGAGGAATTGAATTTTGAGTTTCATTGGTCCACGCCAATTGGAGTCTTGATTTTGAACTATATTGAAATTATTTAGGTTGTGTTATAGCACTTATAGTTTCCTGTGAGTTGTGACCATTGTTATATTATGGGTTACTTGGTTCTTATATGTGTTTATGATGGATAAGTAATTATGAAGCTTAAATAGTGCTGTTCTGCGTTTTAAGAAACCTGAAGATTACAGGATAGGACTATTAGTAAGAAACTCAATGCTTACCTTGCATCATGGATAATTGTACATCTGCTAATGAATCATTATCATGCCTCTTGTTAAATTGATTTTGAAAGTAAGGTATACTTTCTATGTAACAGGCCAATTTATGCTGGAAATGCCCTTTGTACAGTTCGATACACTGGTTCCAGTCCTTGTATGTTGACAGTTAGATCCACCTCTTTTCCTGTGCCTCCAATCTCAGCTAATTCAAAATCTGATGGGGCTCCTATCTCTCAGGTTGATCTCTCAACCTTAGATGAAGGTTTGTTTACCTTTTCCTGATGCACAGATGTTCAAATTGACTTGTCTTTGCCTTGTTAGGTATTCTGGCTTCCTGTCAAGGAAGAAAGAAACCAAATTAGGCATTTTTCTCAATAGTTTTCGCTGGATGTTTCTTGTGCCGAGGGAATTATAATGTTGAGAAATTCTATCTTAAAAAAATTGTTGGTAATTCTAACTCATTAGATTTATTAGGGCTGATATTGAGTGTGCAACTGGAGTCTATGACATGTCTTAACCTTTATTTTTACTTTGACTGCAGATTCTATTGGTAAATCTAAGTACATAAAGCTATCATCAGAGGATACAGAGCGCCCTGATTTGGGAAGTGCACACATTGTGGTTACAGGTGGGAGAGCTTTGAAAAGCGCTGAGAACTTCAAAATGATAGAGAAGCTTGCAGAGAAACTTGGTGCAGCTGGTAGCTTCAAGAACTCTACCATGTTGAACTTATAATGCCTTTATTTTAATGTTTTCATTATCATGGCTTCCATCTTCAACAAATGTAGATGTGAAATTTGTCAACGTGATCTATTAGTCTTTTACTTTTTGTGATATTATGCTTAGTGGTTCTTATGTTTTTTGCTATAGTTGGTGCTACCCGTGCCGCCGTTGATGCTGGATTTGTTCCGAATGAACTTCAGGTAAGATGCATATGGTTCTTTCCTACTTACAAGTTTCAAGCATGCCATAAGGAGCTTCTATCATGTTGTTTTATACTTTTGGTTGGTTCTGTTTTGAAGCCGTTCAGATGGAACATTTAAACTATCATTGTCATGCATTGTTTTGATGAGATTGATTTCCTGCTATGATGCCCCCCGTCTCTTATTACCATAAACTAGAATGCATAAACACACACGTGCACTTAATTAGATATGTAATATGTATCTTTCTTTCTTGAAGAATTATGTATTCACTTTTGAATGAGAATCTAAAACAAAAATAGCTCAAAAGATATTAAATCAGTGAGTCCACTTAATTAGCTAATGTTATTATTAGCACATTTTGGTGTGGCACTATCTTACATATGTTTTTCCTGCCTGGTCTGGTCTTCATTACTTAATCTTTTCAGGTTGGTCAAACCGGGAAAATTGTTGCCCCAGAACTATACATGGCATTTGGCGTTTCCGGAGCCATTCAACACTTAGCTGGCATGAAAGATTCTAAGGTTATTGTTGCTGTTAACAAAGATGCAGATGCACCCATTTTCCAGGTGACTGTCCTTTCTTACACTCATGCATATATTTCTTCCTCCACGCCCCTCCCAACCCAGTTATCTGTCTGTCAGAGAGATGCAAATGCATGCATGCATACAGTGCATATAGACCCTGATTCTTAGATGTGAGATGCTGATTGATTCTTGGTGCATTCTATGATCTTCTCTGGTGCAGGTAGCTGATTATGGACTCATGGGTGATCTCTTTGAAGTGATACCTGAGTTGTTAGAGAAACTTCCCGAGAAGAAGTAGGTCTGTATCCTAAAAGTCTTCCTAAGGTCCCAAAAATTGTTGAATGCTTGTTTAGATGTAAGGTTCAAATTGAACAGCAATAAAGTAATCGAATGAAAATTCACTTTGCAATATCTGTTGCTAATTTCTGGTGCGTGGAGCAAAGCAGATGTCTACAACTTGAAATGACCCAGCCTTGGGAATTCCCAATGGCTTTGCTTGCTGTTGATGTGGTCAAATAGGTAACTGCATTTATCAGACTCAAATTGTATTTGAAATTGGATTATAAGCTCAAGAGGAACTTCATGGGTTTAAGCATGCCAATGACACTATAAATGAGGAAATTTGTGTTCTTTTATCACATTATTTCCTTTCCTTTCTGCGAGGGCCTTTCTGTTTAAGGGAGAGACTCACATCTCTTCGAAAATAAGATCACGTTTGGTTGTAAACTTCAGAATTGTTCTTTTATCTTATCATTTTGAGTTTGAATACTAATCCAATCAGCGTAATTTGAGGTACAGACTACAGATCACTCAAAATTTACGAGACATTGGGGCCCTTTTTTTTTCGTTGCAACGAAACGGACATAATTTTGATATGAATCAGCCAAAAATCAGCACATCTGGTGTAGTGGAATCATAGTACCTTCCCAGTGTACTGATCGCGTTCGATTCCCTGGATGCGCACTTCTTACCGTTCTAAAATTATTTTAGGTTTTTTTTCATTCGAATCTTTAGCATTTCAAGAATTTGTCATTGTTTTTCATTAATTGATATATATTGCGAATTAAATTATACCGAATGAAAACAAAGGCTGAAAACTCTTTCGATCAAGTGTACGTGGGTGATTAATTAATAAATTTTATTTGCTCATTTCTAACAAAAATCACCGATTAAGCCATCATTTGGCTAGGATTTTGGCATAATAATTCTATAGACTCGAGTCCACGAGAAATGAATAAAAGATTAAAAATAACACCCTAGTGAATGGTTTGATTAATGCTAATTACCCTTAGCATCAGCATCTTAATTACATAAAATAAAATGCTTTAAGAATTCCATTTTCTCATCTTTCATCATCAAAGACGATGTATTTCATTTATACAATAATCATTTAAGGGAGTATTAGGTTTGACTTAACTATGATGACATAAGGAAGCACCTTCGGGAATAAATATTCTTTTTTGGTGACAAAAGTAGTTCTGGCCCTTTAGATTTTTGTATTTGGTGGCATATCTAAGATTGCTCTTTCTTCTATCTTCGTTCCTCTTCTCCATCAAGAGATTGAACAGGCAACATGTCATATGAGGCGCCTCGGGCTGCTTTTGCTTCTACACATGAAAATTGAAAATTTATGTATAAAATTTGTGTTTTGTGTAATGTTAAATTGTGTTCGTATCATATAAAATATAAAAATTTTGTTAAAATTTGTATCAATATATCAAATACAAAACATTTTTTTCAAAATTTTTTACTAAATTCATATTTTTTTATCAAATTTAAGTTTTGACACATGTTCTTTTTATTATATTATAAAATTGTATCGTGTTTAAGATTATTAGATCTAATAATTTTTGCTTTTTATTAATCTATTACTGCATTTGCACCAAGTTGAAAACTATAATTAAATACATAAATATATGATTTCCAAACACCATATTCATAAATAATAAGATCAACCCTAGATTTTGACAGATAATAAGGTTTTGACAATAAGTAAGTTGGAAAAGTATAAGCTTTTTCACTTGGTAGAATATTGGAAGACGGAAGAAAAAAATTCTACTTATATATATCATCAGCTGACATTTTGCAGATGGGAAGAAAGAGACAGAAGGCTGCCTAGAAAAAAGTCTAAGCATTGGAGCAAGAAAGGTAACTTTGCGTTTTGAAAGTGCAACGTCTTGTACCCCATAAAATGAATGGGTATAATAACTGCATTTAATTTCACATCGAATAAAAAAGTGGTATGTTTAAATATAAACGTTGCACACTTCAATAAATTGCTTTTGTGAGAAAAAGATAATACAATCATGCTACAAAAATAGTTAGGTTATCTTGGAACTGTGAACAGTCCCGAAATTGAAAAGATTTGCTAACCTAGTTTGGAATTCGGTAACTAGTTATTCTCTTTCTTTATTTAGCTCATTTAGAATGGCAAAAAAAACCAAGTGCTACTATGATTGCTCACTCATTTTTCTTCTCATTTGAATTATTTGTTTAAGTCTTAGATAAAGGGTAAACTTTAATCCCATAACAAGCAACATTTAACCATATAAATCCAGTACCGGCAATTGACTCAATGATCATCAATTTCGATAAGAAAAGAAAAATTTTGATATCTAATTCTTATGCTATTAATTATGAGAAAATTGTGACATGCTATAAAGTTTAAATTCGAGTTAAAGTAATTTTAACCTTTACTCTCGAATTAAGAAAAAAAAAAGAAACACTAGGAAGATGTTTCAAGTATTGGAATATTAGTTAGGTACTTCAAAATATATTAACATTATTTGACCTCTTCTTTGAGGTATGTCTTTTATCAAATTCATCAAGTTTGAGAAGGGCCAAGTCCCTGTGAGACATTGTTGACTTCTAGGTAGTTGTAAACAATATGATCTTAATTTGATATTTTTCATTGATCTATTTGCCTTTTTTAATTCTTTGACATATACAAAAAGTCTTTATATATCCTATGTTTGGTACAAAAGATAAAAAACTAAAAAGATATTATTTTATAGCTCAATTATTGGATTAATTTTTGTCTACCAAACGGAGTGTTAGGTAATAAATACTGAACAAACTATAAATGTTTTATTTTTTTGCCATTTTAAAAACTTAATTTGCATGATATTTGCAGACAGAAAATGACAGGTGCTCTTAGTAAGATCATATTCACAGCAACATTCTCTGCAAATTGATGCAGAGAAAGAGAGATTTACAAGCTGTAGTAACATTGAAACTCAACCTAGATATTGTACTACCATAGACAAAGGAACTAAACAAAGTCCCCTTTTGTTTAGTTCAGTGCCATCATTTTCTCTTCCAATGAAACCCAATTCATCATTTGTCTCGTCATTCTGTTCTGATGCACTTCCTTTCTCCTATAAGAAGAAACTGCAAGAAAATCATTGAACTGGCAGAAGAAAAACGATTATATATATTGCCAAAACGTAGTAACTCAAACCCAACTTGTATGATACTGTTTGCTTTAATCTAAAAGCCTCATGATTTTATTCTACAAGAAAAATACTTCACAAATAAAAGTTCAAGTTCTTACATATATAGTGTAGTAGATCCTCGCAATAACCTAATATGGAATTGAGGCATTGCACATAATCAATCAAAACAAAGGTAATTCATTTCTTACCTGAGATATGTTCATGGCATCAGCTTTCTGCTTCAGGTTCTTATCAAAGTGGTTTACCAGGTTATTACAAACCTGAAAGGAATGAAGTCGACATTTAAATTTTTTCTGTTTGGAAAATCCCACTAGGTAAAAAACTGATTTGTAATGTTTAAAAGAAAAAAAGAAAAGCTGACCTTGGGGCTATTTGCAGGAGAACTAGCAGTATCTTCCAAATCATCATCAACCAAACAAGCAGCAGCTCCTTTAGTTTTCCTCTTCTTGAAACTCAACCTGTTAAATGAAGAAGCTCCAAGAACATGTCTTCTAGCAGCAGAACAGGCAGCATCAGACACTAGAGAAGAGGTTTGATAATTGATATCAGAAGAAAAACAGCTGTTCTCATCCATATCAACATTGTTGTTATTTGAGAAATCTTCAAAATACATAGTCCAACTACTCTCCTCGGGAGATTGATCATCACCCGCTTCTAGTTCTCCTCCTTCATAAGCAGAAACCGGTGAAGATCTGCTAATAGAATCCCTGGAATTACTCTCCATATTCTATGAAACCAATAAGAAGAAGAAGAAAAGAGAGAGAAAGCGATTCCTGATAAACCCTCCTCTGCAAAAACTATATTTATAGTATATATTGAGAGAAAGACAACAGACAAGTTGAGAATAATGGAAGTGTGAGTTTGGAATCTTGGTGGGTAGTGGGCCAAATGGAGAGAGAGTTGGGAGAGAGTTTAAATCTGGGTGCAATGAGGTTTCGGGTTTGACATTTGTGGGAGTAGATATAGATATGTATGCAACAACAGAGATTTGTTATGCCAAATTCTTTTTGGGGGTGGACTTACCTTCCACTAAATGCTTTGAATCAGTCACTTAAGTCATATTGTTTGATGTCATTTTCCCTTTTCATCCCAACAGATTTTCTCCATTTTTCATTTCTATCTTGCAAGCTTGATTTTGTGAAAATTTTCAAAAAAAAATAGGCAACTTAATTTTTTCCACAAAATCATGCATTAAATTTGGATTCTGATACTTACTTTGTGAAAATTTAAAATTTTTGTGACTGATTAAATCTCATCAAGATTTCATAATGATAATAACTCAACTTCTAGGGTGTGAGAGCTTTGCAAATTAGAGATTTGAGTTTCAGTATTTATATTCTCTTTTCTCTGAGACCAAAAGCTACCAAAAAATCTTCATGAAAGCTAATTCATGAATATGAACTCTGCATATCTCATGAAAGCATGTGCTAATAATTTGGCGATCTAATGATTTTTTTGGTACATACAAAAAAAAATGTCATAATCCTAGGATAAGGGAAGGAGTTGTAGATATTGAGATTTGAACTCTAAATTTGTTAAATGCAATCTTTTAATAGTGATTGTATGAATCAATTAAATTAAATCCTAAGATACTACTTTTAATTATTTATTACATCATCAAATTTTCACGTTCCTAAACTAGGAAAAAGATATAGTATTAATCAAAATATTCAACTACAATAAACCAAATCATAATGCATGGTTAATTCATAATTCCTCAATATATCCATGATTTGATTTCCTTTTGAATTCTTGAAATATTGTGAGAAAAGAAAAGACTTTTCTCATCTTCTCAGTCAGCATGATTCATAATACATGCTTCCATCATTGGAAGGAATATTAATGTATTTGAAGATTTGCAGAATATTGACCTGAGCAAGAAGCAAACATAAAATATTAAATATTCCATCCAAGCATTTTCTTATGTTAAAAAATGTTATGACTTTCGCTTTCGCCTGCCAAATTTATTGGTTTCGGCTGACAAATTTTTTTTTGAATTTTTTTAATATTTAGAGAACATGTTCATCATGTAACATAAATTGGTTTTCCCAATTATTTATTGAAACTAATTAATTGTAGTTTGCTGCAAACTATATTAAAAAAAATTAAATAATCTTTATATAAATCGGATTAGAAGTTTTCCGAACATGTTAATGACCCCTTTTTTAATTATTATACAATCGATAATATAATGTTTTCTGGTTTGTTTTATAAAATACGGAAGAATTATTATTTTTTATTTATTTTTTCTTATAAATATTGTATTATATTCATAAAAAAGCAAGAATCATATCCTGTTACCAAAATCAAAACTGTTCACCAAAAAAAAAAACCCAAATCAAAACTGTAAAAATGATAAAATTTACAATAAATTGTTAAAGAAAAAATTATGAAAATTTTAATTTGCACACAGAAAGACACCTTATAGGAACAAATTTTTTCATACTATTGAGGAGACAATATGTATGGTACTTAGTATCATGAATAGTCATATTATAGGAGGCCTTTAGTATCATGAATAGTCATATTATAGGAGGCCTCATCCCATGTTTAAGCTATATTTTGAAAGTACAATATTATTTAGAATGACTGGTATTGGAATGCATCAATTTGATTGACTAGAATCAACGAATCATTTGTATGATTGAAGTAAAAATACTAATGTGCACGCAAGTATTTGACTCAATGATCATAAATATCTTCTATTTGAAGATAAATCCAAGTTCTGCTGTTAGTAATAAAACGAAAAATTATAATTAACTTATATGGGTTTGAGATTGCAAATTAATCATCACTCATATAGAGAACCATATAATTTCCATCATATAAAAGAAAATATCAATTTCAAGGTTAATTGGTTAAATTATACAATTAAATCTTCTACTACTAGAGTTCTTAAAACTAAAGGCAGGCAGCAGTGGTAGATGCTACAAAAACAACTTTCCATAAGAACATGAGGTTTCATGTGAAAGGACAAAAGGAAAGCTCAAATTGTGTTCATGGTGGGAGTCCTTTGGAATTAGGACATTTTGGAAGGTTTCATTCACCTCTGTTATTTCCTCAATCACCGGACTCTTGCCTTGTTATATAAAATCACCTTAACTGTCATTTACTCATTTTTGTAAACTATTTTGGTCTTCTCCAGCAGGTTTCCTACCCCATTTTCATGCAAGTCCTTAAACCCCGAATACCCCTTTTATATTATAAGATAAAGAATGGTATTCATCTTTGATGTTAATACTTTGATTATATCATATTTATTTTACATATACTTACATGTAAGTTAGTAAATAGTGTTTTTTTTATTTATCTACACACACATTTAAATAAATAAAAAATCCATGCATCGGACAGGTAACTTGCTAGTTTTTATGTATGGCATTATTTGGATAGAAGATTCGGTGAAGTGAAGAATTATTCCTCATTAAAAAAAATATTCTTTTTGTGTCTTCTGTCAAAATAAAACCCTAATTTTCTGATAAATGACACAACTTAACATAACATAGTCTTCATCATCTAGAGAATGATCGATGATATATAACAAATGTACAATTCTGTATCTTCACGTCATTTATCCTCAAGCCTTTGACAATTGATATAATTAGCGATAAGATATGCACTCTTAATTTCTTTAAAAGATATCAAAATTAGTTGACATTGCTTTGTTTCTTTTTTAAATATCATCTAATGACTAACTCACATATTGAACTCCATGTCAGAAGTATTAGTTCGGAACTCAAAATATTCTCATACAAAATTTTTTAAAATAAAACTTTAAGTTTTGAGCACTGAAATATCTGATCGAAGAAAAGACGTGGCTTATATGAAGTATCTGTATACCTAACAAGTGGTTTCACCAAAATGTGTGTGGACATGCAATAATTTTCCATGTTTGCAAACTTAAACAAGGAACCTTGAGGGGTGGCGATGAAGATGTCAAGGTTCACATTTTCTTGACATGGAGAAGTGAAATTTAGGGAAACTAATATAGTGGGGTCCTAGATAACATGACTATTCAAGAAAATACTGTTCTAAAATTAGGTCAAGTTCTTTTTATCTTTGCATGCTTTCCTTTGTTATCAATGATGCAAATCTACACAAGATTTTGGTCGTAGTTAGAGGAAAGGTCCTTTCACCTTTCATTTTCTGAAATAAACATACAAAAAAGGATGAAAAATAATCACATGGCCCCCCACGTGCGCCTCAATTGACTGTAGTTTTATAATTTCTTGACCGTATGAAATTTAGCTTAAAGACAAATTACTGAAATTCGTCATCACCCAACATTTTCGATTAATTTTATCAAAAATGGGATTAGGGTTTCCATTTTTTTAATTTTTAAGACTTTTTATTTTTTCATAATCTAATTTTGTTTTAAGACTTAAGAATAGTATATAGCTAGTAAATTACTCTTTATTATTTAGATGGATCGGATGATATTAATATATAAGTAAATATTTAATTTTGTCCAAATTATTGAATTATCCATAAATTTAATTATTTTTTGAGTCGATATAATTACTAGTTATAGACCAACTAGGTTTTTTTTTTGTTCATTATAGACCAACTAGTTTAATTCATCTTATTCATATTACTTGAAATCGATTATCATCAATATAGTACAAAATTCAGAACAGTTACTCAGCTTATGACATTTCATAGATTGATAATTTAGATATAATACGATGATATAATGTGAATAATATGAAGTTAAAATTTTGATGAATATTGTATATAAATTTAGTAAAAATTGAAAAATTTATTTCATATTTGACATTTCTATACAAATCATGACATAATAATTTTCATGTTTTACTTTTGTTAGACATGAAGATACAGATACACAATAATCAAATATAACATTTTGATAAATTCTTTTAAATTCTTTATTGTAATATATAACTTGCAAAGAAAAAATTGTTTGGTTTTTGCATGAAGAAGGTGGTCGTCATCATCATCAATCCATCATCTAATTTCACTGTCAGGCCATGAATTCCTGGTGTTTCATATGGCGGCATGAGACATTGTTGTTTATAACTAATTGCTTTTGTGAGTTGTGGTCCTTTGAATGGAATTTTAGGTAAGAATTGTGATATAACACGATTCTATCTTGCCTAACAATTTTCTCTACTTTTTAACTTTTTCTGATGTTTCCATATTTTTATGAAAACTAACATGATCAAGTGCCCCCACACCACACACTTGAATATGTTTTTTCTATTCAAATGTCTTATTATTATATTTTTAAGGCAAAATTATAAAATATACGTAAATAAGTTCAATTTTAATTAATAATAAGTACATTTGTCTAACCTTTTGATTGAGATACACCCAAACAAATACATAATCAAATGGCCGGTAACCCTTAACAAATTTAAAGCCAATCCCATCAAACTAAGAATTAGTGGAATGAATTGAATTGATAGCAAGACATTAGACATGATTGGTTGATTTTGGGAAATATAAAGGCAGTTCCTAGTCCTAGGAAATTATGATGCGAGGGATATATATTATTGAAGTTAGGTTTTTGAAAAGGATTAATATCCAATTAAAAAAATTAATTTCATAAATTCATGTATTTTATTTTTTTAATTAATTTTTTTTAATTTTTTGAAGGAATACTTGTCGTTTATTTGTAAAGTTTAAAAAACTTTATTAACAATGCTTGGTGCAACACTATAAATCCATCAAATAATTTCTCTATATTATTATTGGTTTTTTTTTTTACAAGTTTGCCATTGTTTTCTTTTCTAATGAACTTTTCTATTTTGTAATTGAAGCTACGCAATATATTTGACATGCAGAAGGGGATAAATTTTGCAAAGAACTAGCTTTCCATTCATAATTAACATGATGCAGATTGAATTGCAATATGTGAACTTATAAAAGAAACAAACTTTTTAAATAATTTTCTCGCTATTTAATTTATTTTTTGGTTGCTTGTTGAAGAATGAGAATGTCGCACCCTCGTAGTGTTATGGGTTTTTTTTTTTTTGAATTTTAAATCACTTTATGTAATAAATAAATTAAATCTTATATTAAGGTATATGAAAATTAAAATGTAGCAATATATAAATGTATAATTTGGTGCTTTAGCTAGAAAGATTATAAGAGGAAAAGATATGGTAATGGAAAAGATAACTTATAATCTCTATAAATATATAATAAATCTAATTTTTAATATATATATATATATATATATATATATATATATTCCAATATATATACCAAACGTTTGATCTATTTCTTTCGCTATGAATGATAGATAATTCTTATTGTAATTTTATTTTTTTAAATTTCTCAAAATTGTCCAATTTTTCTTAAACAAAGTTCGATAATTCCAAAAAAAAAAAAGGAAGTCTCCATACATACCTATTTTTATTTTTTAGAAAGATATGCTATTCAGTGATAATAAAATTACTGAAAATTAACAAAATACAAGTTAACATAAAAAATTCTAAACGTAGGAAAACTAATAGTAATTATAAAGGATTAATAACTAGTTTAGTTTCACGAAAAAAACATGATTTAATAAGTGAAAATACCAGCACCAACCCCTAAAAAACAAAAATCCATCTGAAGAAACGCACTCTCATGAACTGGCCTTATAATAAAGCCTTAACCAATCAAATTGCAAAGAAATGCCACATCAGATTGCCACATCAGCAAAGAACCTAGATAGTTTAAGCTTTTCGACCTGGCAAGTGGCAATGCACTCCTTTCTACCTGCCCATCAAATGCTTATCTGTAAAGTGACTCCATCTTTCCCAATTTACCATTTTTTCCAAAAAAATTATAAATATATAAAATGTGATAAATTTTCCCAGTTTTTTTCATCAGTTTTGCTCTAATGTATGAATTTCGCTTTCTTTTTTGAAAATTTTGATTTTCAAAGACATACTGATAGTGATAATGCATGAAAAAGTCTTTGATTTCATCTCTTTTTTTTTTGTTTATCAATATTCATGTTCTTAATTATCTTTTTTTTTTAATTTCCATTTTTTTCTTATTCAAGACTTTTGTATTCATTTTGACTGATATAAGAAAAAAAATAATATTCCACTTCTTTTTAATTTGTTTTCTTTCTTATAGGAAACTAATCGGTTGTCTTGAGCTCTTATTTTGCTAATGGATTTTCTTTTATGAAGGATATATAGCTAGGGCTTAATTTTATTTTACATTTTCTGGTTTTGATAAGATCATCAATGGAGGCCTCACCAGCAGCTTCTAGCGATGAAATTGAGGTTGATGATAACCAGCTAGGGTTAGATAACCCTCCTGAAATGAATCCAGAGGTAAATTCTCATAAACTTTATTATGATCCATACTCTTTTTTTTTCTTTGATTTTTCTTGGAATTAATGTATCTTAGCCTAGATTTAATTTAATTTGATAAGCATAACAATTAATTTAACAGTCTCATCACACTGGAAATCATAAAATAGTACAAATAAAACCTAGATTTTCAAATCCATTCCATGATGCATGATGAACACAAGAAACTTAGATTTTAAGTTCATTAGGCCATCTTTTATTATTGCTTTTTCCTCCAGGCCAATCAAATTTCATTAATATTTTATAAGAGAAACAATCAATGAACAAAAGAGTGCATAAATACGAAATCATAGTGACAACAAAATAACAGAGAAAACCCACTACTATAACAATCTTGATATCGCAAAAGAAATCTAAGACACTTATCAAAACATGATTCCGGGCAATTTATACCAGCTAACTCATATATAAATATAATGAGAATGAGACGGGGGCAGATAGCCACCAATTCGAAGAGGAACCTACTAACAATTTGCAAGAAGCAACCCAGTGAAAAAAACTGTGCTGACTTCTCAAAGTGCTCGTAAGTCGTAACAAAATAATATATTTTTTTATTGTCTTGATCACTTTCTAGTAAATGGTTTTTGTTTGTATTACATTTTTTGTGGTGTGTCAAATTCAGGAGGATGATATTTCACAAAGTAATGAAGATGTTGGTTCTCCCTCACTGTATAATTCTCAATCTCCACAAAATTCACCTGGCTCAGAATCATCCTCAAATGTTAGCAAAGATCATATGCACCGAGCAAGTGATCTTCTAATGGCAGTCTCTATAGGCGCTGATCTAAACAAGAGCAAGGTCATTGAGCAAGCTATTGAAGCCATGGAAGAGCTAATAGAAATGTCCTCAAAAGGAGAACCTCTATGGCAACGCAAAGGAAATGGCGAAATCGAGAGTCTAAATGGGCTTCAATACCTAAAGGAATTTCGAAGTGTTGATGCAACAATGGAGGAGATTATAAGAATGGTTGAAGTTGATGAACCTCAATGTCTGCCGAGCTTTGATTGCAACGATGAGTTTTCTTCTGGAAGTCATGATATGCAAACATCTTCTTCGAAACCTGAAGTTGAACCATTGCAGATTGAAGCTTCGAGAGAGATTGGATTTGTCAATATGAATCCTATCAGCATTCTTGAATTGCTCATGGATTTGGTACGTTAACTTTCATTTTTCTTTCCATTTAGTTTTGTAAATTTATTGCTTTATGAAGTTCTTAATGAAATGTCTTGGATAATGTTTTTCATGTTCTTATGATTAGAAGCAATGGTCGACAACATTTTCCACTATTGTCTCCAGAACAACATTACTAGGAGTTATAGTAGATGGTGTTGATGGGAGCTACAACGGAATGCTTCAAGTGGTAAACCTCGAAATCACCTTCATTAATATCTCTTTTATTTGAAATGAAACAATGATTTCTGTCATTTAATTTACTGCCCTATTGATGATTTCATCAATATCGCATGCATGAAATTTTTTATGATAAATGAAACACATTCAACACATACACATTCGTTTATTATAAATGGTACATAAAAATATTTAATTGTTTTACGTGATATATTTTGTTATGAAATCTTTCTTCAATAAATTAATCGCATTGTAAAATCTTTCTTTAATAATTGGATCATATTTATTTATATATGAAAAATAAAATTTATAAAGGCCTAGAATACACTTGCTACCATAAAATTAATCGTAAATAATTGTCATTTCATTGTTGATTTGTCTGTTAATTACAAGTAAATATTGTATTGCGAGGTCTAGGGAGACTAAGAGATATACACAGTCTTACATCTGGATTTAGAGATTGCTTCTACAACTAAAACATGTGACCTCCAAATCATGGTGAAGCAATCTTAGCATGCAACCAAGATTAAAATTGTCCATCTGTTGAGCTCGTTTGATTTCTAAATGTGGGTTTGAGTAAAGTTTGTCATTGAATTCAATCGATCACTTATCGTCCTTGTCAGTTTGGCCAATAAGTTGCCATTTTTCATTCAATTCTGCTATGATCATAAGTTGCTGATGGAGCTCTTCCGATCCATTTTTCTTAGATGACAGCAGAATTTCAACAATCTACACCACTAGTTCCAGCCCGACAAAGCTACTTCGCAAGGTATTGTAGAGAGCTAGCTTATGGAACATGGGGAGTTGTTGATGTTTCCTTAGAGAACTTATTCCCTTATCCACAAGTACAGTTCCGAAGAAGGCCATCAGGATGTTTAATCCAAGAAATGCCAAATGGAAGCTCTAAGGTGACTAGAATTTGTCCCATCTTAACAGTTTCTGGTAACTTGCTTCAAATCTCAACATTTTATGTTGCATTTCTTCAGATTACATGGGTGGAACATGTTGAAGTTGATAATCGATCACTTCACCCAATTTTTCGCCCGATTGTTAGCTCAGGTTTTGCATTTAGCGCGAAGAGATGGATTGCAATGATCAACAGGCATTGCCAATGGCTTGCAACTTCAGTGGCGAGAAGCATGGTTTTAAATTGCGGTCGCGGCCGCGTTTTCGGTCGCGTTGCGTTTATCGCGGTTGCGGACATAGCGGCGGTAATTGCGGTCATCGCGGTCATCGCGGTCGTGAATTTTTTTTTATTTTGCACAATTTTATATAAAATGTCATAATTTTATTCATAATCATAAAAATCTTATTTTATACTTTTTAAAGTAATTTATTATACCTAAAGTTTATTATTTAGATGAAAGAAAAGTTATTCATAATTTTTTTGAATTACAATAAAGCATTCATATTTAAAAAATTACTTATGATAAATGAAAAATAACAATTATGGAAAATAGAGATAACTAATTATGAATTAATAAGAATCACCATATTAATTATTTAAAAATAATTATTCTTCTCGTGATGGCATGTTTGATATTTTTATTAAACAAATAATTATAAACAAATATAATAAAAACATCACATTTTCATAAACAAATGATAATTGAATTTGAGCCATTAATTATTCACATTTTCAACCCTTGAATTAGTAACAATAATTTAATTTATTACAATCACATTATCAATATTCTTGAGTTATAATAATGTTTGATTAATGCTTACATTAAACATTTAATATTAATTTTTCACAATCAATTAACTTAAGCCATCACATTTCTATTATCAAATATAAACATTAATAATATTTTCCTTTTCTCATCAAAAAAATATTATTTTCTTTTTCTTTTAAATTACAATAATAATTAATTGTATATTTAATTACATTACAAATTATAGTAAAATAATTATATTAATAATTTAATTCAATTTACCTAATGCAAATTCCAAAACATTTATAATGTAAAAATAAAAATAAAAACCCAACCCAAAACCTCTAGCTGGCCTACCCAACGCCCATTTACACACTCTTGATTTAATACAAATAACCTAAAACAAATAATCTAAAACAAAGACCCCTGCCGTTTGTAACCTAAAAACAAAATCTGTCGTTTATAATGTAAACAAAAGCCTTGAACCTTAGCCGCCTGCCCCAATCTCACCCACACCCCTCCCTCCAGTCCTCCACGCCTCCAGTCCTTCACATCTCATCCCTTACCGCATCAGTCACTCACGCCGGTGGCAAGCAATCGACAGATGCAGGGCACGCGCGCCGCGCCATCGCCCACCAGTGTTGCGAGCCGAGCCTACGACAGCCGCCCATGGCCACGTCACGCTCCCCCAGTCACCGACGATCCCACGCCAGTCGCCAGTCCTATCTTGCCTCAAGGCCCTCCGCCCTCACCGGTCACCATCATGCTCGACGCCTTTCCGCCCACATATCCCATTCTCAGATCTCGATCAAAGGAAAAAATTGCTCTGTTTCTTGCTTTGCTTATGAGTTTTGTGACTGATGATGTTGATTTTTTGTTAATTGAAGCTGATATTTTGCTATGATAATTTTGTGTATTCTGTCCTCTTTTTGTTTTTTTTTTATAGTATGAAGTTAACGGAGGATAGCGGCGATAGCGGACCGCTATTGCCGCTTTCCTCCGTTATGGCGTTTTATAACGGCCGCGATCGACCGATACGGGTGTGATCCGTACTCACACCCGTTATTTCCGCAATAGCGGTGGCGGCTACTGCCGCTACCGCGAGATAGCGGCCGCTATTTCAAATAGCGGCCGCTATTTGAAACCCTGGCGAGAAGTACTCCTACAGATGCTGGTGGTAAAGCTCTTTCACACCTCTGCTTTACTCGTAAAATGAAGTTAATTACATTTTCGGTTATCGAACTTCGAAGAATGTACATAGTTAGAATTACGAATCTCATATTTGGTACTTAATCTTTCCTATTATTAGACGAGTTAAAGGTATTGAGATTTTGATAATCAACATGATACATTATTTGAAATCTCAATCTGTAAAAATTATCATACATTTCCCTGCAGTTTAGATAGCATAATTAACTCTTATGAGATTCATTTCTAAGACATTTCTACATGTTCATGTAATTTGTATGGCTAACTTATGAAACTCCATTGCTCAGTTTTAATACCTCAATCTGGGAGGGAGAGTCTGCTGAAGCTGGCTGAGAAGATGACAAGAAATTTTTTCATGAACTTTAGTTCTTGCACAGAGAATTTATGGAGGCAGTTACCTAAAAACATTGGTTCTGAAGATATCAGGTTCAGGTTCGGAAATACCTTAGTTGTTCCAGGAAAGCCTCCTAGTAGCACGATTGTCTTCACTACTTCACTTCGGCTCCCAATACCGACAAAGATACTGTTTGATTT
The DNA here is from genome assembly GCA_032173925.1 of Heritiera fomes. Classification (NCBI taxonomy): domain Eukaryota; kingdom Viridiplantae; phylum Streptophyta; class Magnoliopsida; order Malvales; family Malvaceae; genus Heritiera; species Heritiera fomes. The sequence continues at coordinate 5,042,359 of JAPDPM010000023.1, read as the reverse complement.
TCTTCGTGATGAACATTCAAGAAACGAGGTATGTAAAAGTTTTTCATTTTATGGTTGACTCTATAGCCTGTTGGGGAGAAGAGCTGATAATTCTAAAATTAAGATTTTTCTGGTGCCAATTAAAATCCACTCAATTATTCATGATATAATTAGAAATTATAATCTTATATTAAGACAAAAATCATAGGGAAACTGTACTATGGTCTTTCTATAATTAAAAACACGTATTTAATTTATAATGAAAACTTTTGATTCAAAAAAAATGCAGATGCTGAAGCTTGAAACTCAAATTTATAAAACTTCTACACTTTAAAGAGGATTTGAGCTAATATTCAAAGTCGAAAAATGATATTATTCGCAATAAATATTCAAGTTTGTTTTTCAAACTTGGATAAACACTCGAGGGGAGCCTCACTTTTTCCAATTTTAGACAGTTTAATTGCTGATTATCACATTATTTCTTAAGCAATTCTATACTCAACGTAAATCCTTGAATCGGGAATTTTTCAGAGTAAAGTTTTGCTCTTTACCACCTTGGTTTTCATTGGGTTCATTCTCCCTCCTTGTTTGACATATAACAGCAAAGTACACAACAATGGCAGAACTTTCCATTTATTAACTTTCATATTTGAATTTTATCTGGTTAACTATGCAGTGGGATTTGCTTTCAAATGAAAAATTCGTCCGAGAACTTGCTTATGTCATCAATGGTGAAAATCCCGAAAATCGCGTATCCATCGTGCAAGTAAATGTGAGTTTCGTTAATCAATTCCAGTTTTTTCAGTCGTTCCATTAATCATTCTAATTACTATTTCCATCATGCACTATCCAGCAAGAACTGAATTTGCAGTCTTCTCCAAACAAAATTGAGATTTTGTACCTACAAGAAAGCTTCTCCGACGAAACTTGCTCATATGTGGTGTACGCACCGATTGATAACTTCGCCATGTCCATGATTTTGAATGGCGGAAACCCCAATTTTGCAGTTATTTTACCGTCAGGGTTTGCCATTCTGCCTGATAAGCCACCGGGGCAAGGAGACGAGGGAAGTGTCTTAACAATAGCATTTCACAGTGCTGACAGCTTATCGACAGAGGATAATATATCACCCTCGACGCTTAAAACCATTGATGCAGTCTTAACAACAACAGCTGCTTTGATCAAGGATGCTATGATAGCTGATAGTTCTTAAATGCAATTTGCCTGAAAGTGATCAATCGGGTTCAAAACTTAGACTTATACAGCTTCTAATGGCAAGTCTCCAGCCACTTGTTTTTTGATATATTAGCATACGTAGATGCTGAGAGTGAATTTTGGCGCAAAGATAAATCACACTTTTGTGACATGATAATCACAAGATACAGTTAATGTAGAGAGAGAGAGTTCTTACAAATAATCTTTTGTGACTTGAAGATCACAGGATTAAATTATGGAAACAGTAACGCAATAAAAAAGTTACGTACAAATGATCTTCTCCAAACCTATTAATATAGCAGATGTAGATATTCATGAATTCTATGATTCAATTTCTAGTGTAGCAGGTTTCTTGACCGAGATGTGAATTGCTTCGACAGAAATGAATGAAGAAATCTGAATGCAATGCTTCATGATTTTATTTTGTGTACACATTGTATATCTTTTTTATTTTGTTTGCATTGTCAGATATGTTACTAATTAAGGAGTTTGGAGATTTAAGGTTGTGTTACTAGGTTTGCCTCCAGTAAATTAAATTTTAAGGATCAAACCTCTTTTCCAATGACACTAAGAAAGACCTCATGATATCAGACAATAGGACACCACAGACACCCTATAAAGTTGTTGATGACCTGATAACATGATAAGGTGATAAGACACGAAAAACATTTGTGCATTTATCAATTTAATGGAGAGGACTACAGCATAGATGGGGAATGGGCATTTATCAATACATGATTCTTTTATTTGATCATTTAAAATGTACATTCACTCATTCGAAAGCTCATGGTATACAAAGCAATCAACTAGGAAGAATGAAAGACCATTTATGTTATATGGTACCTGTACTTCATCGGTCTAATGCACTCTAATGTACTAACAGTACAACCAGATAATCACAAAAAAAAAAAAAAGAATAACAAATCTCAGAACTGGAAACTCCAAAAAAATTAGGAACTCCAGAGATACCTTTCTATAGGATACTGTCCTTGTATCATCTTCTTGGGAGAATATCTGAAAATGAAAAATCATGGAAGGGTGGACCTGCAGAGAAACAATGAAGTTAATAGAAGATCATAATGTAAGAGAGCCGAACCCTATTGAATTCACCTGTTCAAAAGCAGAGTAAAACTGTATGCAAGATCTATTATGGCAGAAGAGAGATAAAAAAAACCAAAATGGTCAGGGGGAAGGGATGTGGAGACCTGCAAGTGGCAAGGTCTCTTACCTTCCTGTTCACCAAGAATGTAAAACGGAATATGTGCAATCATTTTTGTGCCCCCTTCATTCCAGTTGACAATGCCAGGATAGTGTGTGTGTCCATTTGAATGTCGGGGAGGCCCCAAGACAGACAAGCAAATAGCTGGCTCATTCATCAACCCCAAATAATCACGAGCTCGCCTCCAAACCCTTGAATCTGATATGCGAGATCGAGCAACCTGAACATTATAATAGACCTTGTTAGGCAAGCATACCTAAGTTATAGAATTCATTTCCTTCTTCACAAAAAAATTGACCAAAATAATCAAAAATTGAAGAAGTCAGACAACCTTGCCCAAGGCTACCCGTGCCCTCGGCAACAGTTCACGGTGATACGTAGCAAGCTTTGCAATAGCTGTGATAACAAAACATAGAAGCCTTGATTGCGAGGACTTTCTGATATTCCTATTGTCAGAATTGACAGCAGAATCCTGCCTCAGGCCTAGACGACTTCTAAAACCAAGATAGTAGTCAGCATATAATAACCAACATTATAAAGAAATTTTTTGAGAAGATAGAAAAAGGAGCTATCAAAATGTTACCTAGATGAAAGATTTTCGTACAAAAGTAGCTCCAGACTTTCAAAAAGTTCCCTAGCTGCATCTTTGTGAGATCCACTGCCCCCTCCATACTCTCCAACAGCCCAACACAATTGTAATGCCAATTCTGTCTGCACAAGGAAAAACATATAAAATTAGATCCTTAACTTGAAGTGCCGAACTATTTGCCTGAAACAAAAAGGCTGTAATTATCTGACCTTTTCAGGGCTGTCATATGCTTCCCCAAGTCTGTCAATTATAGGCTTCTGCAGAAGGTTAAATTGGACCAGAACTACATAAATTAATAAGATTTGCCCAAACTAGAGTTCTAGCATTATTATCAACAAGGATACATGTCTCACAATGGAGATCCTTAATACAAATTGGCATCTGACACAAGGTAAATACATGAATAAAATTTGCAAGACAAATACCTTCAAGAGTGCAATAAAATCAGGAGAATGCCGAAATGCAGCAAGCATGAATTCTAGCATCCTTCTGCGAACCTGCAAAAATAGAACTTGTTAGAAATTCACACCATTCTAATCTCAGCATCTAAGTTGTTCTACCATATCAGGGAGATTAAAATGCACAAAGTTAGAATTCTTAGAAAAAGAGAATGGTGCTAACCGTTTTCTTTTGTCTAACATATGCAAAACCACTAGGCAATGTCCAACAAGAAATACAATAAAAGAACTTCAATTTTTTGAAAATACATATGCACCTCATACATATAGTTCTTGTCAGGAAACATTGTGGAATTTCTTGCCATCAGAATGGGAATTAAAGCACAGATTAATGCTGCAAAATAGAGGCAAGAAAATGAAGTAACAATAAGATACACAGCACGTTATCTATTAATAAAAGCTACATTCTGTAGACAAAGTAAAATACATATATATACACACTAAAAAGGATATCAAACAGATTCAAAATGATATAAAACATACAATTATTTGCATCATGCAAAGCTATAGTAAAATACACATCAAGAAGCCGAGGTGCTATATTAAGTATCTGCTTCAATCTATCAGACTGAGAGCTATTCATTGCAGCCTGTAGCACTGCAGCAACCCCAGGAGAAGTCCAGTGGCGTTCCTGAAACAATCAATGAAGCTGTCAACTTATATCAAACATCCAGAAAATGCGAAATTAGTAATCTAACATAGACTAGGTTCAACCTAGGCATAGACACAATACATAGCTTGAAAATATAACATTGTAGTAGTGAAAGAGCAAGGTGATTTTACAGTACTAAAGACAACAGTAAGCTAGCTTAATTTAGAAAAAGATGCAACGTGTTGCTTTTAGTTGCATTGATAAAAAAATCGAAAAAATTTTATATGGGGCAAAAGAACCAACCTAATAAATAAATAAATAAATAGTCTACATGCAAATTCCAAAAGACAGAAAAAATCCTATAATTGTTACATAACTATGTTTTCCTCCAGTAATACCAGATTCATACATACATGTCTAATTATAAAATGGGGTTTTAGGAGTGGAAAACCATACAGCAAGGCCATCATTTTCATCCTTGAGAAGTTCAAGAAACAGAGGATCAGCTACATCTATAGTACTGCTATCCTCGGACTCAGAGTCTCCCCCTCCATCCCCAATTGTAGAACCAGTATAAGCCTCATCCATGAGTGCAAGTAGCATCTGTCATCAAAAGGGTACGTTATTATTTGCACTACAAAATGTGTTTTTACTTAAAACATACATAATATATAAAGTCCCAAATATAACCTCAGGAGCTGCACTCCTCTGGATTGAAGCTATACTGCTTCCTATTAGTGACCCTGAGCTTCGTTCTACCTTCTCCAATGCCACAACCATTACTATGTAGATAAACAAAAGTTAGACAGCACAATTAGTTTATGAAGTGACAAGAAAAATCCACTTCATTATTCAACAAACCGGCTTAATGCGCATAGAACAAGAAACAAAGATCAGATTGGCAAGCCATCCATTTATTTTTGTTAAACAGTGATTAGAAAGAAGGTCAATGAATTTTTAAACTAATTGTGTGTGACAAAAGGGCAGACAACAGGATAATAAAGGCAGCTGGGAAGCCCAGACTACAAACTCACTTGGCAAGTCAACTAAAGATGGAAATAGAGGAAGAAATGACCCAGGTGACACCAATCCTGGAAAAACCTTGAGAAATGGCTTTTCTAATCTGCAAAGCAGACACATGAGGATTAGTGGCTCATTACTACTTCAATAGCTCTGGAAATCAAATCATTTATGATGTACTCTATGTTTAACTGTTTACTCTGTAAACCACATCACAGAAATATAATAATCCCCACTAAGATCTTATCTCATTTATTAGAATCAGTTAAGCCAGTTTATTACAGATAAAGGTTCTTCAAGAAGTGGAGACAAGACCAAACAAAAAGCAGGCTAGTTCCAGTCAGGCAATAGACCATATCACCAAACACTCAAAGACTAAGACCTCTCAAATGGGAATAAATCTTAGATAGGAGAACTTACTTTTCTCCATTCCATGCAATCAGCTTCAGAAGCAAAGGGAAAAACTACAAAGACATTAAGAACATTAGCAAGAGATGCACATCAACAAATACTTGATCTCATGTCTTCTGTCTACTTTTGCAACTTGAAGGATTCAATTTCAAAAGTAGAAAAATATATAATTGAGCAAAGGGAAGATGAGCTATAACAAGTAAAACCATAGAGGGAGAGAAAAGCTCATGAACATGGCACCTTCAAGTTTCAAAACATAATTTCCAAAGCAAGTCCAGCAGGGTTACTAAAAAATGTGGTTCCATGGAACAAGCACATTTAAATGTTTTAACTTCCCCATTATATATATATATATATATATATATATATATATATTTATATATTGATCAACATGAATGCCTTAACTCATGTTTGAAATACACACACACACACACACACACACACACAAAGGGTACTAATTCGGTATCTTAGGCCTCAGAATGGCTTTCAGAACAAAATTAAATATGTACATATAATTTTATTCTTTAGGTTCTGTAACTTGTATCGTACAACACAAAAGACCAACAATAGGTTATAATAGTGTGTGTGTGTGTATGGGTATGTGTGTCACATATAAATGTTTTAACTTCCCATTAAATAATTATTTTTTTTTTATGATCAACGTGAATGCCTTAACTCATGTTTGAAATACACAAACACACACACATAAAGGGAACTAATTCGGTGTCTTAGGCCTCAGAATGGCTTTCAGGACAAAATTAAATATGTATATATAATTTTATTCTTTAGGTTCTGTAACTTTTATAGAACAATACATAAGACCAACAATAGGTTATAATAGTGTGTGTGTGTGTGTGTGTGTGTGTAGTAAAGCCATGTCGCAATTATAGCACCATTTTATAAACTTAAAAAAAATTTCTCCAAAAAAGAAATGCAAATAGATATTCAGCATCTTTAATATCTCAAAAGAATCATGTTTATCAACAGAAACTGTTCTGAATCATAATTCATGATATCATACCTGAGGTAGTAAGTTGGGGAAAGAAATAAGAAGTTTGTTCTTGTTTACATTTAGAAAATCAAGAGTTGCCGTCGCAACAACAGGATCTGCAAACTCACTGTAATCAACATTAGAATAGTGCTAAGCATAAATTTAGGAAAAAGAGAAAGTTTAACTTTGTAAAAATGCATACTAATATAAGCACAATAGTGAATGCTAGAAGAAAGCCTATGTAAGTTAGAATTATGATCCATCCGTCGGCTTATGGTTAAATTTGAAAAGGTAACGCCACACACACATCTATGCTTCATTTTAATCCACTCAATTTCATTATTTTTATACCTTACAAGAAAAGAATGTCTTTTCAAGGTAAGAAAGATGATAATCTACATCATTACCGGCACAAGCATGAACGGAAGAATGTCCTCAAACTGGGATCAGCATCGTGCAGAACCACCTCTCCGAAATCAAGGAAAAATTGAAGAATTACCTGATTGATAAATCCAAAAGAACATATATGAAAAAAGATAAACAATATTGCTAAACTAAAATACTATTGCAGGCAAACACTTTTCCTAGGGCCATCTAATCAATGAAGCCATTATTGAATTTTGATCCATACCATCTTTGCCTCATATCTCGAACCAGCCTTAACAGAAAGAGAAAATCTTAGGCTCTGTTTTGTTGTCTCTTTTGCAAGCAAAAAGCTCTTTCTAAGAATTAAACTTTGGAAATGTAGATTTTTTTTTTCATACAAAATTCAAGATTTTACTTTCCAATGGGCAACTTATCTTGAAAAAGGTGTTACATTTTAAATTTTTCTCATTTTCAACCAATTACATTTTTTTCTTTTTCCATTTACTTCTATTTTCTGGGGAAAATTAAAAACAAAACGAGCAATTATTACATACATCAGCTAAATACTAAGTCACTGACAAATCAAACTTCAATACATAATAAAAATAGTAAGAAAAAAGTGAGTCAATTAAACCATTAATTTAATCAAAATTCCGCACCAAAAATTCAAGTAATTCAAAACTTTTCAATAACTAAATTAAAAAATGAATAAAATAGATAAAAAAATTTGAACCAGTAAGAGAATGCCGTTGGAAGAACTAGATTGAGAGAGGGAAGCAATGGATCGTTGGAAAAGCTTGTTGATATGAGGGTAAACCCTAGCGACCAAATCCTCGGAGGATTTCTCTTGTCTACAGAAATCGCATAGCTTTTTCACGGCGTGAAGAAGAGAAGGATCGGAGGCTGGATCGCTGGCGAAATCCAAGTCTCTGGCGCTGTTCGATACGGTTCGAAGATAGAAATCCCAATCTCGTTCTCGATCGCTCATTTTCCTTTCTTCCTTTTTCTTTTCTGTTTCGCTCTTCTAAGGAAATTTCCCTCAACGGCTTCTTTCTCGATAAATTCTATTCATGCCCCACTTTTTACTATTTTTACCGCACTCCAAATAACACCTAATACTAAAAAGACCATTTTACCCATTATTACTGCTGGCTCCATCTTTCCTTCTCACTACGACAGCGCAAGTTGAACTTGCGCTGATTGTTTGCGCAAGTTCAACTTGCGCGAAACGAAATTAAAGTAAAAAAATATTTAAAAAAAGTAAAAGAATTTTTCTTTTCGTTATAGACAGCGCAAGTTGAACTTGCGCAAACAATTAACGCAAGTTCAACTTGCGCGAAACGAAATTAAAATAGAAAAGTATTTAAAAAAAGTAAAAGACGATGATAAAAATGAATAAATGAGTCGCGCAAGTGAGACTTGCGCGAGAAAGTCGCGCAAGTGAGACTTGCGCGAGAAAGTCGCGCAAGTGAGACTTGCGCGAGAAAGTCGCGCAAGTGAGACTTGCGCATCGTGGTAATTGGGATAAATTTAGTATTTTGTCACTTTTTTTTACTGTTTAAAAATGAGTTGAGGTAAAAATAGTAAAAAATGGGGTATGAATAAAATTTCTCTTCTTTCTCAGGATTGAAGAAAGCATGAAACGCAAGGAATTTTTAAATTACTAAATGACCCCTTTAAGATGGTTACGAAACGACAACGTTTCAATAGGAGCAGGAAGTGGGCTAGATCTGCTTAAGGATCAATAAGCATTGGTTAGCTTGGGTCCTTGGGAAGTATAAGTTCTAGCCCATTTATCTTTTTTTATTTAATATATTTTTGTGCAAAATTTAAATTAATTTAATTGCTTACATTGTTAAATAAATTAAAAAATTAATGAAAAAAATTATTACAATAAAATATTATTTATAAAAATCCCATAAAATGAAATTCTTTAAAAGTTCTAAAATGCCCCTCTTTCTAAATTTTTTTCATAGATAAAAATAATTACATATCCATACAAAAGTATTAAGAAGTCTTAATTGTGACTAAGTCCCGAACAGAATTAGTCTCAAACTATTAAAACGGATGAAAACACTTGTGATTTACACAAAAAAAATTATATTTATAATAATAATATGAATCAATCCAGTTTTGTTTCAAAGAAGGATTCATGAAACTTTTGCCACTCAAAATCAGTGACATGAGCCTAGAGGCCAGAGAATAAGAGAATTATAAGAAAAAAAAGGTTCTTCCAATTTTTTGATATAACATCAGTCCAGGATTGAAACTACACCTCAAAGCAATGGATTCCACATAAATATCGGCTAAGGAGCACAAATATAGACCTAATCCCGGTAGGAAGACACTGGACTAGCATCATGCCAGGGATTAGGAAGTTGCCAAACCTAATTGTCAAGATGTAGACCGACGTAAAAGCTAGAAATTTTTTTTAGATTATATATGATGTATTAATAGTGTATAGTTTTTATACATTATCAATTAATCATGTGATTATACCTCATTAATGAGCAATGTCCAAAATTGTATAAACTCTTAAAAATAAATTTAAAAATTTTATTAATATTTATTTTTAAAAACTTATTTATGATGTGTCATCTTATAATTAATTAACAGTATATAAAAATTATACATTATCAATGTATCATATTTAAAATTTTTTTTAATACAAAAAAAACCGAAGCCCAAAAATACAAAAAAAATTGAAATGCTAAAATTTGAATCCAAAATCTAAATCAAGATAATTTGGCCCATTGTAAAAAGTGCACTAATGCAGTTCATGAATATATTTGATTTATTTCTGGTAAGAATATGATTAGAACTACAGTCCTAGATGGACCCAAACTCCAAACTTAAAAACTGATCAAATCCCACACAAACACAAAAGAAAACCTAGGTTTTTTTTTTTTGGTCAATTCTACTGTGAGAAGCTGCTGTCCCAGGTAAAAGATGACGTCCATGAAAGTCACAAAGCTTGACGCAGAAAGAGACAGGTTAAGTGATTTACCAAACGATATTCGTTGTCAAATCATCTCATTACTTCCAATAAAAGATGCAGTTGGAACGTCCATCCTGTCAACAAGGTGGAAGGATCTTTTCACTTCGGTCTCTACTCTTAACATTGAAGATAGTAGGGAAAACTTCTGCACCGACACTCGAATTTGGCGTGGTTTCATGAATACTGTGGATAGAGTTCTCTTTGCTCGCAAAGGGAATGATATAGATAAGCTTCGTCTCAAAGGTGGAAAATCTATTGATCATTATAGGGCAGAAGGATGGATACAATATGCATTATGGCATAACGTTAGAGAGCTGGAGTTTGATTTAGGTGTTCCGTTGGGACGTCGTATTAAGATGCCTGTTGGTTTATTTTTATGCAAGACATTGGTGTCATTGAAATTGAGAACTGATGATTGGTTTGTTCTGAGAATCCGTAAGGTTTCTCTTCCAAGTCTCAAGATTCTCCACTTAGAGAACATTGAATTTGATGATGATGATGATGATGATGATACAGTTAAAGGGTTCTTTTCTAGCTGCTCTGTGCTTGAGGAATTGATTTTGCACCGTTGCAATTTCGAGAATATAACCAGATTGAATGTTTTTAACTCTACTCTTAAGAAACTGACCATCAGCCATCATCCTGGAATTTATGAATATCAGAATCAAATTATTATTTCTGCACCAAGTCTTGTTTACTTCAAATACTTTCACTTCATAGCAAAAGGTCATTTATTAATTGATCTTCACTCTCTTGTTGAAGTTTATATTGATTTTGGACCAGTTCTCAATTCTGTGTTTTATGATTCTGCTACAACTGATCTGCTAAGAGGGATTAGAGATGTTCAATCCCTTCATTTATCCGGTCCATTTTCAGAGGTTTGTTTTCCAATTCTACTTTCTTGTTAATGAAATTACTTCAATGATTGATTTTTCTAGCAGAAAAGTATAACTGATTAAGTGCAAATTTTATTGTATTTTGAAGGCTCTTCTACTTGGTCACGGTCCAATCCCCACCTTGGATTACATGACTAAGTTGAGAATTGGGAAGTTCTACCCAGAAGGTTGGGAAAGACTACTTGACTTTGCTCCTTCTTTGGAGACCCTTGTCTTTGAGGTACGAATGAAAGAAAAACTTTATTTCAATCCATCTTAGCATATGTAGAGGGACAAGTAGACTTGGCAATTGTAGACACAATACAAAAGCAACACGACACAATATGAAAGCAACACGAATAAAAGACACGAATGTGACACGAGCTAAAATTAGATAAAAATTGTATATGAACATGGTAAAAGATAAAAAATCAGGTTTTGTGTTTTTTGTGTCGACAAGAAATTTTTGTGTTGACATGAAACTTTTGTGTTTTACACTGCACGAACACGAATTAAAAACACGAATTATTAGGTCTAGAGGCAAGGCAAGTGTTACTAAATTTATTTCCCGTCTTTACAGGAACTTCCATGCTTTCAAGAAAATATTATGGATCCACCAAAGGAAGTGCCCCCTTGTTTGGTGTCTCAAATCAAGACTATTAAATTTCTGTTATTTCGAGGGAAGAAATCCGAAATGCAGATGGCTGAGTATTTTCTGAGGCATGCACAAGTTCTGGAGAATTTGACAATACATATGACTGCCAGAAAGAAACATCGATTCAAGATCACTGAGAAACTGTGGATGATACCCAGAGTTTCAGAGAAATGCCAAATTGAAGTTGTCTAAAAATATTCTCAATGTTTCTTGCAAATGGAGTTTGCTGTTAGCCCGTTATTATCTGATATTGCATATTGTGGTTGTCATGGTTATCAAGTTGTAACATAGACTAAATTAAAATTATTAGTTTGATCAGTTTTTCTAGCTGCTCAGTGCTTGAGGAATTAGTTGTAGATAGATTCATCTTGAAAAATCACTGAGATTGTGATTGATGCCCCTAGCCTTGTCTAACTGTTACCTACCAATACGTTTCTTGCTGAAAAATCCGAACTCTCTTGTCAAAGCTCGTATCAATCTTGGGACAGTTTTTGATTAGAATAAGATTAGAATTACAATCCTAGAAGGACCCAAACTCCAGAACTGAACATTCAGGACAGAACCAACAGTGTTATATGATGGTTCATTCCAATAGTTAATGAACATCATTTTTTTTTCTGTTTTTTTATCCTTGTTCATGTTGTAGCCTGTAGGAAGATCAGAAGTTTGAAACAGAATCATTACATTTTTGGTCTATCTCCAGGATGTTGTTGAACACACAAGAGACCTATATGGATACAGCATACCACTTCTGATCATGACTCTTCTAAAAATGAATCAATCAGTTGTAAAGGCTTTCCTTTTTTCCAAAGTTCCCAAGCCTAAGACAGATGATAACTTTTGGTCATATTCCTGTTCAAAGGATATCAGTACTAATTAACTTCTAATAATTGCATGTCCAATCAGCTTAAGGGTATGACTGGGATGGTAAAATCCTCTATTTTTCTTGCCACTAATTATTTCCAGGATCAATATCCTAAAGCTAAAGACATCTGATTTTACTGAGGAATTCATAAACCAGCATTTTCTCCTCTCCTTTAATGCAGCATCCAAGAAGCTTTACAAAATTCCTATGCTGAAGTTTGGATATCAATGCAATTTCATTTCTGAGATAATATGATCCTTGTCCAGAGCTTTTTGAAAGACTGTTCACAGCAATTTCTTGTCATCTACCATAGTAACAGGAAAAATATGGTACATAAAGAATCTTTACTGTGTTATGTAGTTTCACCAGCATGTTGCAAATTTGCCTTGTACACAGACCCAAAGCCACCTTCTCCAAGCTTATTGTCAAGTGAGGAGTCATCGGTGGCTTTAGCCTTTATAGCCAGGTTGAATAATTGAAAATCTGTGTTCCTTTTGCCCTGCATTGTTCCTGTCATTTAAACCATGTCATTGAAAATCTGTCTTCCTAAAACAATTGAAAACATACTGACATTTGCATTAGAATTTCGTATTTTCACCAGAGATACCTTTCTCAATCACCAAATTGATGTGTTGTTTTTCAAAATAACAGTAGGAAGTTGTTAGCAGTCCTTACAGTTGTGTCAGAAGCTATAAAACATAGTGGAAAATATGACTTTATGAATGCAGCAGCAGGCAAGAACATCTGGTAGTATGAAAATGAGAGGCGAAGTAGTGATTGCTATCTTCATTGCAGTCTCACCCTTTGACACTTTATGATCATAGAAAATTCACTAAATCGAAAAAAAGAAGAACAAGTGAAGTTAGAGCTGAAAATTCATGTACAAGCTACAACCTGGAATGTTTTAATATCTTGACTTGAATTAGACTAGCAGTCAAATAGAAAATGGAAATTGTAATATCATTTGTAATGCATACTTAAATTTTGACAAAACCAAAGGTAAACTCATACCTGTTTCAGAAGCAGATCTTGGACATTGGAACAAATAAATCTTGCCCACCAGCACATAACCTTTTAATATCAACAGTTTTCCAAGCATTTAGCCCTGCATTCCTTGAGACTTTTACTTTTGTCTACCCAAGAAAGTGCGGTATCAGGTAGTTTCAAGCCACTGAATCTGATAAATCTGTCTCCCTTCTGGAAATTTAATGGCTTACCCCGCACACAACCGTGAGACTAGTCCATGGAGTGCAATGTTGTTGTGATTTAGGCTTGAATCCTTCTAAACGTTGACAAAGTGGCAATTTAGTAATGTTGCAGCGTGCATATGCATCACAGATTCCATAGTTGTTGCAGAAGTCCTTGGTGTATTTGAAGACAGTACCCAAGTTCGAGTTTCTTCACTCCTAAGTTAGCGCTGACCCTGATAAAGCAAGTTCTTTATTACCACTTCTTGTCTGATTCATGCTGCAAATATAACTTTATTGCTTAATGCTTATTGACCTTTATATACGGGTCCAAATCAACAGTAGAAGCTCCAAAATTAAACATGAATTCGATCATAAAATTAGTTTTTACCTACTATAGTTCTCTAAAATTTATAAAGTTAAATATTTATATAAATATTTGATTTATTTCTTTTAAAGATGTCAATTTATTAATTTAATTAACATAAATTACAGTCCTAGATGGACTTTAAGTCAAAAACTGAAAGCTGATCAAACTCTATACAAAGTTAAACTGGTTTTGCAATAAAAGAAAACATAGGTTTTTCTTTGTGTTCTGAATTCAATTCTAGGGTAAGAAGCTGTAACAGATGAGATCCATTAAAAAGCTTGACACAGAGACAGACAGGCTGAGTGATTTACCAGATGATCTTCTTTGCCATATCCTCTCATTCCTTCCAATAACAGACATCGTTCGAATGTCCATCCTATCAACCAGGTGGAAGAATCTTTACACTTTGGTTTCCACTCTTAACCTTGATGATGTTTTCTACCGTGGAGAGGGTTTCGTGAATATTGTCGATAGAGTTTTGTCTGCTCGAAAACGGAATGATTTAGATAAGTTTCTTCTTAGATGTCAACAAGCGGTTGATCCTTTGAGGGCCGAAGAATGGGTACAATATGCATTGTGCCATAATGTTAGAGAGCTTGATCTTGATTTACAGCCCCTGCAGTTTATGGTGCCTGAAGGATTATTTACTTGCAAGACATTGGTGTCATTGAAATTGTCAGTACATGAAATGGCTCTACAAATCCCTGCTAAGATTTCTCTTCCAAGTCTGAAGATGCTCTGCATAATGGCAGCTGTATTTTTGGATAACTCAGTTGAAAGGCTCTTTTCAAGCTGCTCTGCGCTTGAGGAATTAATTTTAAATAATTGTTTTTTTGATGATATATTCGGATTTAATATATCTAACCCTACCCTCAATAGACTGACCATAAGTGATGATGGAGATTATTATTATCAGGATGAGGTTCTGATTAATGCACCAAGTCTTGTTTACTTAAAGTTCGACCACTTCGTAGCAAAAGATTATTTATTAATTGATCTTAACTCTCTAGTTGAAGCCTATATTGATTTTGGATGCGCTTATCTTAAAACTGATCTGATAAGAGGGCTTAGACATATTCAATCCCTTCATTTATCTGGTCCATTTTCAGGGGTTTGTTTTCTAGACTAGTTTCTTGCTAATTTTGTAATTTTTTTCCTAAACACAGATGGCATGAATTACTAATTAAGTACAAATGATTGTATTTTGAAGGCTCTTCTACTTGGGAAGGGTCCAATCCCCTCCTTGGAAAACATGACAAAGTTGAGAATTGGTCAGTTCTACCCAGAAGGTTGGGAAAGAGTGCTTAACTTTGCTCCTTGTTTGGAGACCCTTGTCTTTGAGGTATGAATGAAAGAAAAACTTATGTCAGTCCATATAAGCCTATGCAGAGTGGCAAGGGTTACTTACTAAAGTTATTTCTCTGCTTTACAGGAACTTCCTCACCATAAAAAAAATATTTTGAATCCAGCAAAGGAAGTGCCTGCTTGTTTGATATCTCGAATGAAGGTTATTAAATTTATGTTATTCCGAGGGAAGAGATCTGAAGTGCGAGTGGCTGAGTATTTTCTAAAGCATGGACAAGTACTGGAGCATTTGATAATACATCTGGTTACCTCTAATTACCGGCAACTAGGGATCACTGAGAAACTGTTGAAGTTTCCCAGAGTTTCAGAGAAATGCCAAGTTGTAATTGTCTAAATGTTTCCTTAATGTTTCTTTTATATGGAGTTAGCTATTAGCCTGTTACTATCATCTCTCTGATATTGCCTTGTGGTAGTCAAGGTTAACAATTTGTGACAGACTAAATTAAAATTATAAGTTTGATCAGTTTTTCATGTTAGTTTTTCATGGTTCTCAGGATGTTATTGACAACTATATATGGTTAATTTTCCTGTTTAATTTCAAAAATTTTAAGGCTAATGATCTTTTCTTGGTGGTTTCTGAAGTAAAATTTTATCAACTGGATACTTGGGCTGTTTCTTTGTTCAATTCTGTTCATTTACAATTTACAAGCTACCTCCTACAGAAACTTGGTCACGTTATCAGGATAAAGAATCTGTTAGCCAAAAGTGCAAAATCCCTTTCAAGCTGTAAATTACGCCAAGGCTTTAGTTTTCTTGTCAGGATATATAGTTATGGACCTCTGCAGCTAGAGCCTCCATTCTGGAGGTGTTATATGATGGTTCATTCCAATAATAAATGAACATCTAATTTTTCTGTTTCTTTATCCTGTTCGTGTTGTAACCATGGAAAATGTTTAATGACGTCAAAAATGTTATTGGTTTCTATCAGTGAACTGTATTTCAATGTCAACTGTTTTGGGATCGTTGGCTAGTCACTCGGCATATGCAACAGTGGAGAAGTTTAATCTTATTGGTACAAGAGAATAGTAGATAAATAGCAAACATGAGTGCAATCCAAGAAGTCCCTGTCCGCTATAACAATCCTCATATCAACTTAATCAAATCCCGGTGTGACATTGTCATTTAGCAATACAAATGAACTAGTAATTTTCCAGAAGTTCAGGTTACTTGAAAGCGTACTACTTTTGTTTCCAAGCCTAAGACAGATTATAACTTTTGGTCATATTCCTGTTCAAATTATATCAGTAGTAATTAACTTCTAATACTTACCTGTCCAATCGTATTAAAGTTTTGACTAGGATGGTAAAACTCTTTATTTTTCTTGCCACTAATTGTTTGCAGGATCAATATCCCAATTCTAAAGACATCTGATTTACTTCTTGTTTTATGTGATATGCATCATATCCTTGGTTAGTTCCCTACTAAACCCTTTAAAGTAGATAATATTGTTGAAAATATAATAATATCTTTGAAATTTACCCTAGTCTACAGAATTTTATTTGTTTTTGACGGATCAATACCGAAATTAAAGATATCCAAAACTTTTGTTTTGCAGAAAGTCATAAACCAGCATTTTCTCCTCTCCTCTAATGCAGCATCCAAGAAGCTTTGCAAGATTCCAATGATGATTTTGGCTATCAGTGCAGTTTCGTTTCTGAGCTCATATGATCCTTGTCCAGAGCTTCTTGAAAGCCTCTTCACAGCAATTTCTTGTCCATCTCCATAGTACCCTGAAAATAATGTACTTGAAGAATCTTTTCTATGTTATGACCATTTCTTTAGTCTAAGGTAAGTTTGACCAGAATGCTGCAAATTTACCTTGAACAGAAACCCAAAGCCACCTTCTCCGAGCTTATTGTCATATGAGAAGTGATCGGTGGCTTTAGCTATCATAGACGGGTTGAATAATTGAAAATCTTATGTCTTCCTTTTGCCCTGCACTGTTGTGATTTAGGCTTGAATCCTTCTAAGTATTGACAAAGTGGCAATTCAGTAATGTCACAGCTAGCATATGCAGCAAAGATTCCATAGTTGTTGCAGCCGTCCATTGGTGTATTTGAAGACAGCACCCAAGCTCGAGTTTCTTCACTCCAAAGGTAGCGCCGACCCTGATATAAAACAAGTCTTTTTCTGCCACTGCTTGTCTGATTCATGCCGCAAATATAACTTTATTTTTTTTTTTTTTTTGGTCTCAACCAACCGGTATCCGAACCCACTGGGTCGACTAATCCGGTTTCGGAGCGGGTCCCGGGGTAAAGGTTTTAAACTCCTCCCAACGGGCTTGCGGGGGATCGAACCGTGGTCCGCCCAAATATAACTTTATTGCTTAATGCTTATTTACCTTTATATACAGGTCCAAATCTACAGTAGCAGCTCCGAAATTAAACATGAATTCAATCATAAAATTAGTTTTCACCTATTATAGTTTTCTAAACTTTCTAAAGTTAAATATTTGTATAAGATTTGATTTATTTCTTTCAAAGATGTCATTTTATTAATTTAATTAATATAAATTACAGTCCAAGATGGACTCTAACTCTTACTCCAAAAAAGAAAGCTGATCAAATCTTAAACAATGTCAAACTGGTTTTGCAATAAAAGGTAATGTTTTGAGTTCAATTCTAGGGTAAGAAGTTGTCTCCATTAACAGATGGGGGCCATGATAGTCAAAATGCTTGACACAAAGAGAGACAGGCTGAGTGATCTACCAGATGATCTTCTTTGTCATATAATCTCATTACTTCCAATAAAAGACACAGTTCGAACATCCATCCTATCAAAAAGATGGAAGAACCTCTACACTTTGGTCTCTAGCCTTAACCTTGAAGCTGGTAACCTCCCTCAGCAGGATTTCATGAATGTTGTAGATAGAGTTTTGTTTGCTCGAAAACGGATGGATGTAGATAAGTTTATTCTCACGTGTGGAAAAGTTGTTGATTCTTCGAGAGTTGTTGATCCTTCCAGGGTGGAAGGATGGGTACAATATGCATTGTGGCACAATGTTAGAGAGTTGGATCTTAATTTTTGGCGTCTGTTGATTAGGTTGCCTGCAGGGTTATTTACTTGCAAAACATTGGTGTCACTAAAATTGACAATGGATAAGAATGGAGTGTTACTGAAAATTCCTTATAATGTTTTTCTTCCAAATCTCAAGATTCTCCACCTCCATGTAGTTGTATTTTCTGATAATTCAGTTGCAAGACTCTTTTCTGGCTGCCGTGCGCTTGAACAATTGGTTTTAGAAAGTTGTTTTTACGAGAAGATAACCAGATTTCATGTTTCAAACTCTAGTCTCAAGAGACTGATCATAACCAATTCATATGTTAATGTATTTCTGAATGAGGTTCTTATTAATGCGCCAAGTCTTGTTTACTTCAAATACAACCGCTTGATAGCAAAATGTCATTTATTAATTGATCTTCACTCTCTAGTCGAAGCCTATATTGATTTTGGATGTGTCACTTCTGCAACTGATCTGATAAGAGGGCTTAGTCATGTTCAATCCCTTCATTTATCTGGTGCATTTTTAGGGGTTTGTTTTCTAATACTAGTTTCTTGTTAAACTTTTCTTAAATACAGATTTTCTCTAGCAGAAAAGTATAAGTACTGATTAAGAAAAACTTTTATTGCTTTTGGAAGGCTATTCTAGTAGGTCACGGTCCAATCCCCATCCTGGCAAACATGATTAAGTTGAGCATTGGTAAGTTATACCCTGAAGGTTGGGAAAGACTGCTTAACTTTGCTCCTTGTTTGGAGACCCTTGTCTTTGAGGTATGAATAAAAGAAAAACTTAATGTCAATCCATCTAAGCTATGCAGTGAGGCAAGTGTTACTTACTAAAGTTATTTTTCTTTACAGGAATTTCCATACTACGAAAAAGGTATTTTGAATTCACCAAAGGAAGTGCCCCCTTGTTTGATATCTCGAATGAAGGCTATTAAATTTCTGTTATTTCGAGGGAAGAAATCTGAAATGCAAATGGTTGAGTATTTTCTGAAGCATGGACAAGTTCTGGAGAGTTTGATAATACATATGAATGCCAGAAAGGACCTGCAACTAAAGATCACAAAGAAACTGTTGAAGTTTCCCATAGCTTCGGAGAAATGCCAAGTTGTAATTGTCTAAATATTTTCACAGTGTTTCTTGTAAATAGAGTTAGCTGTTAGCCTGTTACTATCATCTTTCAGATATTGCTGTGTGGTACTCAGTCGTGGTTATCAATTTCTCACATAGACTAAATTAAAGTTATTAGTATTATCAGATTTTCATGGTTATCAAGATGTTATGAATGACTATATTGTTAAGTTTGCAATTTAATTTCAAAATATTTAAGGCTAATGATCTCTTTTTGCTGATTTCTGATATAATTGTACTCAGCCTTTGTCAATATGATGTCAGAATTTTTAGCCAAGAAGTTTAAACGTGGTCATTTTATTAGGTTCTGTAATTGTAGAGAGTGATAAAGCATCTGTTAGCAAAAAATGCAAAATCCCTTTCGAGCTCACAGTAAATTAAGCCAGGACTTTAGTTTTTCTGTCAGGATTTATAATTATCCAACTCTGCAGCTAACAGCCTCCATTGCCAGGTTCAATGTTTATCCTGATTGAAATTATTAGTTTGATCAGTTTCTGAAACAATTGAAAACATGCTGACATGCTGACTTTATGAAGGCAAATAAGGAAGTAGTGTTACCTTCAATGATTCACAAGGTCTGTTGACGCAGCATTAGGCAAGAAGAACATCAGCTGGTATGAAAACAAGGGTTGAAGTAGCGACTGTTTATGGCAGTCTCATCTTTTGGCTCTCTATGAACAAAGCAAATTCAATAAATCGAAAAAAAGAAGAACAAGTGAAGTTAGAGCTGAAATTCATGTCCAAGCTACAACCTGGAATGTTTTAACATCTTGACTTAGATTAGCATCCAAATAGAAAATGAAAATTGTAAGATCATTTGTAATGCTTACTCAAATTTTGACAATGCCAAAGGTAACGGCATACCTGTTTCAGAAGCACACATTGGAATATATAAATCCTGCCCACCAGCATGTAACCTTCTAATATCAACAGTTCTCAAAGCATTTAGGCCTGCATTCCCTGAGACATACTTTTTTCTACCCAAGAATGTGTGGTACCAGGTAGTTTCAAGCCACTAAATTTGATAAACACATCTGCCATCCAGAAATTTAATGGCTTATTGCACACACAACCGTGAGACCAGTCCCTGGAGTCCAATGTTGTTGTGATTTAGGCTTGAATCCTTCTAAGAATTGACAAAGTGGGAATTCAGTAATGTCACAGCTTCCATATGCACCACAGATTCCGTAGTTATTGCATTAGTCCCTTGCTGTATTTGAAGACAGCAGCCAAGTTCGAGTTTCTTCACTCCAAAGGCAGCGCTGACCCTGATACACAGCAAGTTCTTTCCTACCACTGCTTGTCTCATTCATACCGCAAGTATAACATTATTATTATTTGGTTACAACAAGTATAACTTATATTGCTTAATGCTTATTGACCTTATTTATATAAGATTTGATTTATTTCTTTGAAAAAAATATTTTTAATTTAATTAATATAAATCACAGTCCTTGTTGGACTTAACTCCTAAAAGCTGATCAAACTCTGTACAATTTCCAACTGGTTTTGCAATAAAAGAAAACATTAGGTTTTTCTTTATGTTCTGAGTTCAATTCTGCCGTAAGAAGCTGTCCCCGTTAACAGATGAGTTCCACGAAAGTCAGAGAGCTTGACACAGACAGGTTGAGTGATTTACCAGATGACCTTCTTTGTCATATCCTCTCATTCCTTCCATTAACAGATGCAGTTCGGACGTCCATCCTATCAACAAGGTGGAAGAATCTTTACACTTTGATCTCCAGTCTTAACCTTGATGATGTTTACAACCGTGGAGTGGGTTTCATGAATATCGTCGATAGATTTTTGTTTGCTCGAAAACGGATTGGTTTAAATAAGTTTCTTCTTAGATGTCAACAAGCGTTTGATCCTTTGAGGGCCGAAGAATGGGTGCAATATGCATTGCGGCATAATGTTAGAGAGCTGAAGCTTAATGTATTCTACCTGTCTTTTAGAGTGCCGGCAGGGTTGTTTACTTGCAGGACATTGGTGTCATTAAAATTGACAATGAATAACAGCTTCCTACTGCAAATCCCTTTTAAAGTTTGTCTGCCAAATCTCAAGATTCTCTGCTTAATGGCAGCTGTTTTTTCGGATTCAGTCGAAAGACTCTTTTCTAGCTGCCCTGCGCTTGAGGAATTGGTTTTACACAGTTGTGTTTACAGGAATGTAATCCGATTAAATATTTGTAATCCTACCCTCAAGAGACTGACCATACGCCAGATTCCTTATACTAAATTTCTGAATGTGGTTCTGATTAATGCACCAAGTCTTGTTTACTTAAAATTCGACCACTTCGTAGCAAGCAATTATTTATTTATTGATGTTCACTCACTGGTTGAAGCCTATATTGATTTTGGATGTGCTCATTTTACAACTGATCTGATAAGAGGGCTTAGACATGTTCAATCCCTTCATTTATCTGGTTCGTTTTCGAAGGTTTGTTTCTTCTTGTTAATTTTGTTAATTTTTTTCTTAAACACTGAAGACATGAATTACTAATTGCATAAACTTTTTAATGTGATTTTTCTAGCAGAAAAATATAACTAAGAACAACTTTTACTGTGTTTTGAAGGCTTTTCTACCCGGTCATGGTCCAATCGCTTCCTTGGAGAACTTGACTAGATTGAAGATCGGTATATTCTCTAAAGGCTGGGAAACAGTGCTTAACTTTGCTCCTTGTTTGGAGACCCTTGTCTTTCAGGTATGAATGAAAGAAAATCTTTATGTCAATCCATTTGAGCCTATGCTGAGAAGCAAGTTTTACTAAGGTTGCTGCTCTTCTTTTCAGGAAATTCGATACACTGAAGAAAATATGATGAAACCTGCGAAGGAAGTGCCCCATTGTTTGATGTCTCGAATGAAAACTATTAAATTTCTGTTATTCAAAGGGAAGCGTTCTGAAATGCAAATGTTTCGGTATTTTCTTAAGCATGGACAAGTTCTGGAGAGTTTGATACTACATATTGATGACCAGCAATTGAAGACCTCCTTCGAACCGTTGAAGTTTCCCAGAGTTTCAGCGAAATGCCGAATTGTAATTGTCTAATTATATTCTAAATGTTTTTTGTAAATAGAGTTAGCTGTTAGTCTGTTACTATCATCTTTCAGATATTGCTGTGCGGTAGTCAGTCGTGGTTATCAATTTCTCACATAGACTAAATTAAAGTTATTAGTATTATCATTTTTTGTTGGTTATCAAGATGTTATGAACGGCTATGTTGTTAATTTTGCAATTTAATTTCAAAATATTTAAGGCTAATGATCTCTTTTCGCTGATTTCTGATATGATTGTACGCAGCCATTGTCAATATGATGGTGAGAATTGTTAGCCAAGAAGTTTAAACTTGGTCATTTTATCAGTATCTGTAATTGTGGAGAGTAGAAACAGTGATAAAGTATCCCTTCCATTTTTTATAGTTATCTAACTCTGCAGCTAACAGCCTCCATTGTCAGGATCAAAGTTTATCCTGTTGAACATTCAGAACGGAACCAACAGACAGTGTTAGCTGATGGTTCCTTCCACTTTCTGTTTCTTTTTCCTTGTTGCTTATGTTGTAACCTGTAGGAAGATCAGAAGTTTGTCAACTAACATGACAAAAACACTCCATAATGGGAAGAGACTGCTGTCAGAGATCAACTGAAGCTTTAGTAAACTTTCCAAGAGTCTCAATGAATGCCATGTCATGATTGTCTAGCCTTCTCTGTCCATATGATTTCAAGGAAGAACCATGAATCAAACATGGAAATTACTCCCCCCTTGTTTGTTATTATAACATCCCAATTTCCACTATATAACATGTTACTCACTTATAACTTACACTTACTACCGGTTAGACTGTCAATGATGCTTAACAACTCTCAATACTCTAATAAGATTTTATTCTCTTATTTCTTGTAAATCATATAAAGTTATGAATTATTAATTTGTTCACCTACAATTGTTTATACATTCCCTCCTATTTAAAGTAGTACTGTACCATAAACTGAATATATAAAAGAATACAACATACCTTCAATATCAAATCTTGGGAAGGTAATTCTCTTTGTCCTATCTCAACAATATGTGGAGTGGAAAATAAGGAGTTAGCGACAATGTGCTCAATAAGGAAGGTGTATGCTGCTTTACAAATATAAAGACTATATTCTCAAAAACCATTTAATTATCCTAACGATCAAACTTATTAGGAAACAATGAATACAGTTAACATGAAACAGGATTCAACAGATCCTTTCATAACTCATTTAATTGAGACTAGGCAACAATTTAAATCAAGCAAAGAACACAAGTCATCCGCTTTTGGGGTGCACCCGTAGGCCATCGCCCCTCACGGCTATCTCAACTAGATATATGGCCATAATCTATAGGTGGTCCTCGGGTCCACTTGCCAAGTGACCTCGAGACCGCTGATGACTTGGCGGGTCCATCAGCCTTGTGATGCCCTGAGGTGCACCCGTTGGTCCATTGACCTGAGCCACCGCCCCAGGAGGGTCACGCAAAGTATATGTATAATAATGCATGAACTCATGACTTATTGTCTCAAAATTAAGTTATATCACATGAAAAACCTTTATGGAATTATTTCATAAAGTCTATCATTCCCACAAAATGATTTGATTTCCAAAAGGTTTGATAAAATAGTAAAGCAGCCCGCAATCTCAACATTTTCCGTGTGAGAAGGGCACGGGTTAACTGGCTCGCCTATGGCTAGTTCGCCCATAGTCAGCTCGCCGATAGTCAATTCGCCCATTGGTCAACTCGCCCAATGGTCAACTCGCCCCAAAAAGGTTTCATATTTCTATTTTCAAAATATTAAAACGTCTTATTTTTCGTATAAAAAATTACACTTTAAAACTGTTCGTCAGAGTCAGCTCGCCCTTCACGGCTCGCCCCTGACTAACTCGACAAGACGGTGAATTAGTATTCGCCCGCCACTTAGCTTTTCAAAACAGAAATATGTCTCGTTGATATCGGTTCGCCCGCCTTAATCAGTTCGCCCAACAAAACAACATATGGCGGCTTGTAGCTCGCCCGAAACCAAAACAGTTTATCAACCAATGCATGTCAGAAAATAAAACAATTTCTAATATTTTCTTAACATTTTTACTCCACAGGACATGCATTTGCATCACATACTACTTCCTTACCTCGTCTGATGCAGCCTTGCTTCTCGCCCGCCTTCCTCAATTCCCGTCTGCAAAAGCATTTATTCAAACTATGAATTCCAAAACGATTATATTTTCCTAATAATAGTGGCACTTTGGCGAGATAACAACTCGCCATTCGCCCAACATAGCTCGCTCTTCACTAGCGGCTTATTCATGGGAGTTCGCCCAACATAGGAGCTCAACTCGCCATGCTTATCAATTCAATTTGCCACTCGTGGCTTTTCATTCATAATTGGGCTCGCCCATGAATTGGATAACCCTTGGCTATCTCGCCCTCTTGAACAACACTTTGGCGAGTTCTCTATTACCTACTCGCCTCATTGGCGATCATTGGTCCTCACCTTACTTCCACATTCCATATTATCCCATAACCATTGGCGAACATGTTCTCGCCTAGTTATATATTGCATTGTACTCGCCTCACCCTTTGGGCGAATACTCCTTGCTCGCCTATTGTTTTTCTTAATCATTTCCATCTAATTTCTTATATATTCCCACAATATTTAACTACAACCAGGTTATATCTACGTTTATCAGATTATAAACATAGAAATATACCCTCATCTATCAAAATAACTATAGAGATATGGAAGCTCACCTCAACTGAGTTGCACTTCTTGGAGCAGAGTGCTTTCTTGCCTCAATTAGCTTTACTTTGCTTATTCCTCAGTTCTTCACACACTGGATAAATGTTTAGCTAACCAAGGATGAATCTCACGGCTCACTTATGGAAATAGAGGAAAACTAATGGTGAACTTGCAACGAAAACAGAATGGGCGAGAATGATTTTGAGGAAGATGAAGTTGCTTCCATCGATTTTTCCTCATGAACTCTTCTTATATAGCCGTTCCGTTTCACTTAAAATCTAACACCTGTTTCCTTATCCTGTTTTCCTCATCATTTTATGCAATTAAAACCAAAGCAAACTGCAGCAAAAAGAACGGTAGTGACGTCCCTACTGCAGCTCTATTCTTGACTAATTTCACTTGCCATTTATTGCCTAATCCCGTTGTCAGGAGAAGCAATTGGCGAGAAGTCCACTGTTAGCCCCTTTCCTTGGCTTTTCCATTTTCTTTTCTTCTCTTCTCCACGCCATTTCTCTTCCAGCCAACGGTTATTGGCTATCATCTCATTCATTTCTTTGTTTGTCCTCTAGTCATTAATCCTTCATTTAATGCTTTCATACTATAATATTAAAATTATATCTCAACAATATCTTGTTACACTTAAATATTTATTTTTCTTTCTTTAAACACCATACTATAAATCATCACTTAAATTGAAAAGTGGAAATTCACATTCGGTTATTCTTTAATTTCACTAAAAAAATTTATTTTCACTATCAATAATGTACACATATGGTATACAGTATAATAAAATTCGGATTTTACAGTTATCTCACACCAGCGCAATTAAATTTCTGCTACTCCTAAATGCCAAGTTATAGTTGTGCAAAGTCTTGACTGTCCATGTTTCTCGAGCTCTTTCTTTTATGCAAATGTCTATTTCTTGTTGTGTATGATGGTGATGGTTGTTAGATTTTTCACAGCCATAGTGTCATCAATGACTAGTTAATTCCAGTTCAGCATCAAAATTATAAGGCTACTTGTGATTTTGTTCCTAATTATGAGAATTCTAGTCATCCATGGCTTATTAACATGCTGTTTCCATGCTCAAATTTGCTTGTATTTTACTTCTGAGTCCTCTCAGCCAAGCGATATTTATAGAATTGCTGTTTAGTCTTAAGACAGTTTGATGCTGGTGTTTCACTATGCTACTCTGCTGCTGCTAGGACTTTGAATTTTCTGTCCTAATAAGATCAGTCCGCATAAACCATTTGGGCTAAGCCTGTGTTCTTCAAGGACTAGATTTGTTTTCATTTGGACAACTCCTTTTAACAAGCCTGGCAAGAATTTTAGTGAGGGTCACAGTTCACACTGAAATTTATCATCAAGTAATGGCATTGACAATAAGCCATTAGAAATATATTAAACTGACAGTGCGTATTAGCAAAGGGAAGAGGCTGCAAAGAAATGCAATGGTACTCCATGTTCATTATCCGATTGTACTCAAAAGACTTAATCTTGTCTCCCAATTGTTCATCATCCGATTCACACTCCATGATCAAAACCAGTTTATTAACATTTTTTTTTATTTTTGTAAGGTAACATATTTTGTTCCTCTGCAATGTTTAAGATTAATCCAATATCACTACATCAGGAAAGATAAGATGAAATGAAAAGAAACATGGGCTTATGTTCCATAAAATGACTCAATCAATCTGTACCTAAAGTTCAATTCCTAGATAAGGGTTAAAAAGGAATTTTTAACCCAGCATCTACAATGAACTTTGCTCCTTTCTTACTTTCCTACTAATCCTGTGCAATTGATATTTACAGTTCCAATTGTAAGAAACAATGTTTAACTTGACAGCTAGAGAAAACAATTTGAGACTTGAAGTTCTACTTATGAGAGTAAAGAATCAATAAATGGGGGGTCAAATGGGGGGTTGGAACTTAGAACACCTTTTGTTTACCTTCCTATAACATGATTACTGAGAGATTTGGACTGATATATACCTCTCTGGTTGAAGTATTCACTTGATGCTCAGCTTATTGTAGCATACTGGATCTGCAACATTCTTAAAGAATCTTACCTGATCTTTCAACAAAATGAATCAATATACTGCAAAAGTTTGATGGTAAATTCATGGCATTAATCAAAATTCACGGTTAATGGTTAAAGTCATCAATGATTTCAGTTCAAGTTCAGTCCAGTGTTTCAAATCGCGGCCGCTATTTCAAATAGCGGCCGCTATTTCAAATAGCGGCCGCTATCTTGCGGTAGCGGCAGTGACCGCCACCGCTATTCCCTCAATAACGGGTGTGAATACGGATCACACCTGTAGCGGCCGCTATCGGTCGCAATGAAACGCCGTAGCGGAGGATAGCGGCGATAGCGGCCCGTTATCGCCGCTATCCTCCGTTACCTTTCAGACAAATTGAAAAAAAAAACAAAATTAAGAAGAACTCAGACAGAAGAAATGAAGAATCAAAACAAGAAATGAAAAACTCAGTCTCAGTCTCGCACAAGCAAGCATCAAATTCAAAACATCAATCATCACCTAAAAAAAAATTAGCTTCGAAAATCACTTTTATAATCTGTATTCAAAATAACCACGGCATCAAATGTAGAAATCCCTTGAGAAATTCGCAATCCCATTTCCAGCAAAAAACCACGACTCACATAGTCACAACTCACAATAAGTAAAGCAACAGGTTACACGCTCAGAAACAGTCAGCAATTTTGCAACCGGTGAGCAACTAAGCAAGTTTTTTTTTTAACCTTTGAATCTTCGATCTGGATCAGAGATGGCGAGGGCGGCGTGGACTGTCGTAGACTCAGCTGGTGCTGGCGGCTGAAAGGAAAGGAGGCGCCGGCCGTCGACGGACATGGCGAGGCTCATCTGAGATCAGATCTCGCCCTGGCAGTGGCGGCTGGCGGCGTGAGGCCATGAAGGGGAGGGACCGAGGCTGATCTGACTGAGGAGTGAACTGAGGACTGAGGCTGTGAGGCATGAAATCGCGGCCAAGCCCGAAAGGAAAGGAGGCGAGTGAGGGCTAGGCGTGAGTGAAATCGTGAGTGCGTAGCCGTTGCCGTTGCCGTCGCCGTCGCCGTCGTGTGAGGCTAAGGTGACCGGCGAAGGGAGGTGAAAGGAAAGGAGGCGGCAGGTGGGTGAGGGTGAGGGTGAAGGTGAGGGTGAGGGTGAGGGTGAACCAAGACTGAGTTGGGGGTGGGTGTGGCGTGCGGGTAATGGATTTTTTGTGGTTTTATTCTTTAATATGATTTAATTAGTTTTTTTTTGGATATTTTAATTAGTTTTTTATTTTAAATATTTTTGTTTAAAACTTTAATATGTTTTAATTAGTTTTTTTGGATATTTTAATTAGCTTTTTATTTTAAATATTTTTGTTTTAAACTTTAATATGATTTAATTAGTTTTTTTGGATATTTTAATTAGTTTTTTAATTTAAATATTTTTGTTTTAAACTTTTAATATGTTTTAATTAGTGATATAAGAATTGATGAATCATGATAAAATATATTAAATAATGAGTAATTTGAATTTAAAAAAATTAGATAAGTTTGAATTTAAATTATTAATTTAACTTTTTTAAAGTAAAATTTGAATTGTAATTAATTATATGGTATTAAATATTATTATAACCTAAGAAAAGAATTAATCTTGATAATTTGATATTGATATATAAATATGATTGTTTAAGTTAATTAATTGTGGCAAATTAATATTAAATTTTTAATATAATAGAACATTATTGTAATTCAAGAGAAAAAAAAAGAAAAATATTGACAAAATTAATTTAGATGAAAACAGATTTAACAAAATTTAGATGAAAAAATTCTTTAATAATTTAAATAAAAAATAATTAATGCTAAATAATTAGTACATTAATTCTTATTAATACATAATTATTTATCTCTATATTCAATATTTTTATTTTTTAATTATTATAAGTAATTTTTTAAATATAAATGTTTTATTATAATTCAAAAAATTATGAATAACCTTTTTTTCACATAAATAATAGACATGAGGTATCATAAATTACTTTAAAAACTATCAAATAAGACTTTACATGATTATAATTATAGTTATTACACTTTATATGGGATTGTGCGAAATTAAAAAAAATTCACGACCGCGATGACCGCGATGACCGCAATAACCGCCGTTATGTCCGCAACCGCGATAAACGCAACGCGACCGAAAACGCGACCGTGACCGCAATTTGAAACAATGGTTCAGTCATAGAAGGTTGATCGTGCTTACTTTTTGTTGCATTATTAAAACAGTGAAGTAATATTCCTTACCAGGTCGATTGCACAGAATTCCAATGTCCTGAGCATGTGAAAGCTTTATATTGGTCTCTCTTAACTCTGTTGATAAGCTATGCAGAACATAGAAAGCATTTTAATTAGTTTTCAGTTGGTGAACTATTTCTTACCATTAGGCTTTTGAGGTAAAACTAAAATCTCAAGGATTCGACTAGGATTGAAATTGCTTGACTGGAAAATCATGAGTTCTAACTATTCTGATAACATGGGTATTATGGAAAATGTTTAATGATGTCAAAATTATTGGTTTCTATCACTGAACTGCATTTCAATGTTATTTAAAAGACCACAAATTCAATACTGATAATACTAAAAACTTTTATTTTATAATAATATTTTTTAAAATATTACAATCGAAATTACTTATAGTTGCTGCTAAAGTTATCTTTAAAATTGTTTACATCTCTTTATAAAAAGAAAAAAAAGTTAAAAGGTTTTTATATTTTTTATTTTTTAAAATGCATTGAGAAATTTTGGGGACATGAAGAAGTTAGATTAATATATAATTAAGTAAAAAATAGAGGTGCAAATCACTAAATAATTATTTACGGATTAATTTTACCTATTTTAATTTTTATTGAAGAGTTGAATATAATATGTTTAAATATAAATAAAGTAATACATTAAAAAATATAATAAATAAAACTAAAAATTCGTATTATTGTCACCAAAAAAAATTCGTATACACCTCCACTATTAAATATAAAAAAAGTAATACATTACATTTATTACTTAATTATTAAATATAATATAAAAATCATATGTAATATATAATATATTATATTTAAAACATGGTTAAGTAATAAATGGAGATGCAAATCAAAGTCATAAAATATTTCAAGTGCAATATAAAAATCATATTTTATATCAAAAATTCAGTCAAATATTTAACCACGTAAATCTCAATTTTTGTTAATTTTCCGTTCCTTGTAAAAAAAAAAACTATTTAATAAATATTTAACTATTGATTTAAAATTCATTTGATAACTATTGTAAAAAAAAAAGTAAACTATTCACATAAGAGTCCACATGAGAAAAAATTGACATGTAAGTATATACATTGTAATATAATATATATAATTAAAATTTGAATTTATACATGATACACTCAAAATGTATAACTTCTATATACTGTTAGTACATCAGATGTTAACATCTTTTCAATGAGCCTTTTATAAGCAAATTGAAAAAAATTATTTGTACTTATTTTTAAAGCCTTGGAATTTTTTTAATTTGCTTATTGAAGAAGTGTCAATTTCTGGTATATTAACAATGTCTATCCACTGTCAGTGCATCATATATAAACTCTTATAATTTATTGTTCTAGATAAAACCAAACCCAAAACTGAAAGTTGATCAAATCCTAAGAATAAATTTGGATGAGGAATTTTGAATTTTTGAAGCATTTTAAAAGTTCAAAATTCATCAATTTGAAATTTTAGTATTTATAATTTTTTTGTTTGGATAAATATTTTTTAAAAAATAATTTTTAAACACTAGAATTTGATGAAATAAAAAAAATAACTATAAAAAAATATAAAAAATAAACCATATTTGCATCATTATATTTTCAAAAATGGATAGATATTATTAATAATATAAAAAAGTAAAATTATATATATTATATTTAATTAAAACAAAATATATTTTTAATTTTATATTAATAGCTTGTCATATGTAAAAAAAAAAATTCTCAATTCCTTCTTAAAATTTCTCATAAATGTTGAAATTCTTTGAAATTTTTTATCAAAGAAGAAAATTTATTTTTAAACTTTTAAATATCTTAATTTAGGTAAATCTCCCTTTTGCTATCCCTAGGAAAACGCTCTCTAATATCCTGTACAGTATCATACTCGTTTTGCAATAAAAGAAAAATTAGGTTTTTTTTATGTTTTGAGACTGCTGAGTTCAATTCTAGGGTACGAAGTTGTCTCCGTTCAGATGAGGTCCATGGAAGTCGAAAAGCTTGACACAGAGAGAGACAGGCTGAGTGATCTACCAGATGATCTTCTTTGCCATATAATCTCGTTACTTCCTGTAAAAGACACAGTTCAAACATCCATCTTATCAACAAGGTGGAAGAACCTTTACACTTTGGTCTCCACTCTTCACCTTGAAGGTGATAACCTCCCTCAAAAGGATTTCATGAATATTGTTGATAGAGTTTTGGTTGCTCGAAAACGGATTGATTTAGATAAGTTTATTCTCACATGTGGAAAAGTTGGTGATATTTGGAGACGGGTTGAAAGTTCGAGAGTGGAAGAATGGGTACAATATGCATTGTCGCATAATGTTAAAGAGTTGGATCTGAATTTTTGTATTATGTGGATTATGATACCTGCAGGGTTATTTACTTGCAAGACATTGGTGTCACTGAAATTAAAAATGAATATGAATGGCAGGTGTTTTCTGAAAATTCCTTCTAATGTTTCTCTTCCGAATATAAAGATTCTCCACTTACAGGCTGTCGTATTTTCGGACGATGATTCCCTTGAAAGGCTCCTTTCTAGCTGTTTTGCGCTTGAGGAATTGGTTTTGGAGAGTTGTTTTCACCAGAATATAACCAGATTCAGTGTTTCTAATTCTGCTCTCAAGAGACTAACCATATGTCATTATTATTATGTACATCTGAATGAGGTTGTGATTAATGCACCAAATCTTGTTTACTTCAAATACGAGTGCTTCATAGCTAAAGATCATAAAATAATTTATCTTCACTCTCTAGTTGAAGCCTACATTGATTTTGGACACGATCACTGTAACGACCTTCTTATATACAAAAGTGCACTAAATTTTTTTTTTTTCATTCTCTACTTACATTGTTGGGCTGTATGTAATGTCTCAACAATAACTCATAAGCTATATTTATAATAGCTATAAAAAATTATTCAACATTTGGTCCCAGTCCAAAACATTCTAAATAAGCATGCGTTCATCATCACAAAATGTTATACTTAATCAATATATAATCACCAAGTTGCATGCATCGATATTTAACATAGATTTATATCAGGAAATTCCTATTGCTACATCCCCATATTCTAAAAGTACTGAAAACATAAGTCTGAATATAAATTAAATAGCTGTACATAATATACCTCCAAGGTAGAACCAAAATCCTCTAAGAACGCGATAGCTCCCCACGTATACGCTCCTACTGCAAATAATCTGGGAGGTGGAGGAGGGGGGTGAGCTTTTTGGAAAGCCCAGTAAGAAATAAATATAAGAGACGGATACTAAATTTCTATATGCACGTTCAAAACATTCATTTAACTCAAATACTATTTTTCATAAAGTTTAGAAATCAACATGCTTATGCAATGCGTTAAAAGCATCTCTTTCAAAACATCGATAAACATTTCCATTCGAAACATTATTCTCGTCATAACATTCAATATCTGTATTGGCATAAGTACGAAAGGAATCATATATATTTCATAAGCTGGAGACATGATCATTAAACAAAATCAAGCAGTTCAATTATTCCCATGCGGGAAGGTACAGTTGACATATGGCCATAGTCCAGAGAGGTCCACAGAGAACACTGATCAGGTGTCTACTGGGCCCGCTGTGGACTGGATCAAGGTCACACAGCAATCGAAACTCTACTGTAGATTGGATCAAAATCATACAGTAGTCCAAAACATTACCTACTGTGGACTGGATCAAGGTCCCACAGTAGTCCAAAACATTACTGCTATGATTATTAATTCATGTCTCAAAACATTTCCATACGTATCATTTCCAAAATAAATACAAAGCTCGATGGTCTGTATGAAAATAGGAGCTTTCAAATATGACTTCCAAAGTAGTCAAAATACTGCCATTTCATACTTATTTTAAAAACAAGACTAGCTAGAGGAGTGTTATTCCAAATCATTTTCATAATCTCTAGCTCATTTTATAAACCAATATTGTATGAAAATCCGGCAGCATAACGGCTTAATTTTAGTAAAAACCTCCTGCAAAGAAAATACAGTTTATAAACCACAAGCAGTTGATTTTAATATTTTATTTAGTATCCCCTACGTTTCCGATATATATCCCTCACCTCGATATGTAGTAGAAGTACAGCTATGGCACCCTAACTTGAATCCTCTCCTCCTACAATAAGGCATGAACATAATAAATTTTACATTATTTAATTTCCTTAAGAAACTTATATTTTAATTATTTTTCTTCAATACATTACCTTGTAACTTTCCCTCTTGTTGGCCAATTACTTCTTTGTCTCCTTAATTCCCCTTCCACCACACAATCCTACACCAATACCATATTTTAACCTTTCTATTTCATTAAACATTTATCATATAATTTCATAATAACAAATCAAATCCTTACCTCTTACAATTTACCAAAACCGAGAGCATTAGTTTAACTTAATCAAACCTCAATATTCATCATTTAAATTTACAATAGAAATTAAATTCTTACCCCTTGCTTTACACTCAAAACCGAAGGCCTTATTATGCAATTTGAGTCCCCACAATTTTGAAGCTGTCGTGGACTTAAAGTATGCTGCCAGCTTCCTTGCCCCCCTTCAGTTCTTATTTTGCTTTAATAGTCACCCTTGTTCAACTCCTCTTCCCCTTCTCTTTGTCCCATTTTCGAACAACATGCAAAAGTCTAACCAGAATAGCACCCCTCGCTCAGCCAAGAAATTATCTTGGTCTTGGTCAGCTCCCACGTTATTCTCGCTAACCCCAACACCAATGAGTTTTCATGCCACTCCACTACTTATCCATACCGAAACCACCTCTGTTTTTCAACCTCAAAATGGTCTTCCTTTAAACACCATTCTCACGTAGGTGTAGCAGCCAATTTGGAATAGTTTTCCACATCAATAAACTTTCCCAAGACAAAAGATCTTCATACCTTCGACTCTTGCATCCTTGCTGCTCTGATTTGTACAGCCAATGAGAACCCTTGCTTTTGCTCACGGTCTCGAGGAGGAACCCCCTTTTCAGTCTTGATTTTACAGCAGCTTAAACAAACCATTCTCCATTTCTCTTCCTTCGTCTAAAGGAGCAACCAAGTGCAGCCACTAGTTCCAGCCAATACACTTATTCTCCATTGCCGAAACCTTCTAGTTCAAACCCCATTTCCTCCTTAGTTTCAGTCCCACACAACCTTTTTCTATAGCTTAAACTTTCCTCTTTCCCAACTCTTAAACATCGACACCCTTGAGGAAACGGAAGAACAACATGTCGAGAGGGGCTGGGATTTTCGGTGCAGCAGAAATGGGAAAAAGGAATGAGATGGTGTCTGCTAGGGTGATGATAATGATAGACGATGGTGAATAAGAGTTACACTGGCCGGTTGAAAAGGGGATTGAATGATGATGATGATGGACGGTGATAAGCAAAGTAAGAAACGGCTGGTGAAAACAAAAGCAGAATAAAATAATAGTTAGTGGGATTTTGTTGGCTGCCAAAGCTTCTCCAAGAAGCTTCATGCACAGTACACTTGTATTTAATTCTCCACTATCTAATATATATATATTTTATTCATTAATTCTATTTTAATATTTAACAAAAATGTATTTCTAATTACCTTATTTTGTTTGTTTATTTAATCTATCAACAGAAAATTCATAACTATTACAATCACAATTCTGTGTTTTATGTTTCTGGTGCGACTGATTTGTTAAGAGGGCTTAGTCATGTTCAATCCCTTCATTTAAGTGGAGGTCCATTTACAGGGGTTAGTTTTCTAGTACTAGTTTCTTTGTAATTTTTTCTCATAAAATTGCTAATTGCATGATCTTTTAATGGTTGATTTTTCTAGCAGAAAAGTATAACTGATTGAGAACAACTTTTATTGTATTTTGAAGGACTTTCTACCTGGTCAGGGTTCAATGCCCACCTTTGAAAATATGACTAATTTGAAGATTGGTAAGTCCTACCCTCAAGGTTGGGAAAGAGTGCTTAACTTTGCTCCCTGTTTGGAGACCCTTGTTTTTGAGGTATGATTGAAAGGAAAACTTTATGTCAATCCATCAAAACTTTATGCAGAGAGGCAGGTGTTACTAAAGTTATTTCTCTTCTTTACAGGAACTTCCATACTATAAAACAATTATTTTGGATCCACCCGGGGAAGTGCCCACCTGTTTGATGTCTCAAATGAAGGCTATTAAATTTCTGTTTTTCCGAGGGAGGGAATCTGAAATGCAAGTGGTTGAGTATTTTCTGAAGCATGGACAAGTTCTGGAGAATTTGATAATACATCTGTTTACCACAAAGGACCGGCTACTAGAGATCACTGAGAAATTGTTGAAGTTTCCCAGAGTCTCAGATAAATGCCAAGTTGTAATTGTATAAATATTTTCTCAATGTTTCTTGTAAATGGAGTTAGCTGTGGGGTAGTCAGCCATGGTTATCAATTTCTCACCTAGACTAAATTAAAGTTCTTCGTATTATTAGTTTTTCATGGTTATCAAGATGTTATGAACGACTGTATATGGTTAATTTTGCAATTTAACTTCAAAGTATTTAGGCTAATGATCTCTTTTTGGTGGTTTCTGAAGTAAAATTTTATCTGCTGTATACTTGGGTTGTTTCTTTGTTCAATTCTGTTCATATACAATTTACATGCTAGATCTGATACAATTGTTTCCAGCCATTGTCAGTACAGTCTGATGGTGAGAAATTGTTAGCCAAGAAGATGATTTTTTAACCTTCTCAATCGTTTTTCTAGATTATTCAGCTTGGAAGTATCTCTCCATGGCTGGTTGAAACCGTTTACGGACCTAACAGATGCAAAAGCCTTGGATTTGAAGTTTGAACAATAAGCATTGAGGACTAATTAGCTGCCAAGTTTCCCTTTTTGACTGTGAAAAGCCTAAAGCCCCCAAACATGTTCAAACCTGATGCCTGGAACGATGTTCTTCATCAAGCCTCTCTAGTCCCAAACTGAAGCCATCAAAGAAATCCAATGGCCGCCAGTGAAGCTGACCTAAACACAACATTTTTTCTGGTTAAGAAGTTAAAAAGAGACGGTGGAAAGGAAGCTCCAGGAACTCTATGTTCTGTTGCCACATGTTTCTTCACATACCAAGTGAACCAATCTACTAAAAGTAGTTTCAGATATAACAGATAAGAAGCATCTCAATGATCAGATACAGATACCATTGAAAACATGCTGTCATTAACACTAGAATTTTGTATTTTTCACCAGAGATTTCCTTTCTTAATCACCGAATTGATGTGATCATTTTCAAAATAACAGTAGGAAATTGCTAGCCGTCCTTACAGTTGTGTCTGGAGTTATTAACAATGGTAGAAAATATGACTTTATGAATGCAGCAGTAGGCAAGAAAAATATCAGATAGCATGAAAATGAGGGTTGAAGTTGCGACTGCTATCAGTGCTATGTTCATTGCAGTCTCGCCTTTTCGTGCTTCATGAACATAGAAAAATCAATAAATCAAAAAGAAAAAGAGGAGAACAAGTGAAGTTAGAGCTGAAATTCATGTACAAGCTGCAACCTGCAATGTTTTAATATCTTGACCTGTAAGATATGATTTTACCCTACTGTAGACCTTAATCTCATAAAATGGATATTGGAAATTAAATAAATAAAGAGAATTGATTTCCATTTAGTTGAAAAGCTCCTTAAGTTGAGTAGTAAATGGAGCAATTATGGTGAAATAATGTATGGGCGAGTATACAAAATAGCTCGCCAACGATTTAGCAAGGAAGGATGTTCGCCAATGGACGAACAGATCGCCAATGGTGATGGCGAATTGGTTGGTGTCAAGGGCGAAAAGGTGTGTTCGCCAACGTGTGAGGTGAATCAGAACAAGGTTGGCGAGTTAAGCATACCTGGTGATCGCCTAATTGGGCGAGAACTTGTGATCGCCACACAGAAGGGCAAAGAATAGCTTAGATTGGCGAGAAGGCAACTGCCATTCGCTAAGTCTCAATGTAATTGTAAAGAAAAAAGAGAATTTCTTTTAATTGTCAAGATAAAGCTGGCAACTGAATGGCTGGCGAACTGGTGTAGTGTGGCAAGCAGATGAGGTGGAGACCGGGAATCAGCTTGTGTGGACAAAGGAAAATGGCTTCAAAACAATTAGCAGCCAAAATTGACTTTGTGAGATATACGGTCGAGGACAATAAATGAGGAAAAGTTAAAGTTAATAAGGGAATTAGCCTTATTGGTTGAGGAAGTAAACAAAGTCTGCAGCAGAAGAAAAAGAGTGTGAAAGGGAGACTTTCACGCCACTTGTGCTTTAGTTTTCTTCATGCATTAAAGAAGTGATGGACGTGAAATGATGAAAGAAGCAGATAAGGGACAGGCGGTAGCTAGTGATTGGTTGAGTAGGGACAGGCGGTAGCTAGTGATTGGTTGTCAGGAGTGCACAATGTGTTCCATGTTTCAATAATGAGAAAGTACTACCCATATCCTTCTCACGTGATTCGAGATGAGTTCTAGAGATTAGAGAGGACATGAATTACGTTTAGAAATTGGTACGGATTCTGGATAGGAAAGATAAATTGCAGTGATAAAGTGTTGTGATCTAAGATCATGTTATGGCTAGAGTGTTTTGATGGTATAATATTAAGGATAAGGCTACTTGAAAATTTAAAAGCCTTATGCATAAGAAGTATCCAGAGTTTCTTCACTAACAGGTCTGGTTGAAATTTGGAGGACCAAATTTCTTAAGATGGTGAGAAAATGTAAGATCTGATTTTACCCTACTGTAGACCTTAATCTCATAAAATGGATATTGGAAATTAAATAAATAAAGAGTATTGATTTCCATTTAGTTGAAAAGCTCCTTAAGTTGAGTAGTAAATGGAGCAATTATGGTGAAATAATGTATGGGCGAGTATACAAAATAGCTCGCCAACGATTTAGCAAGGAAGGATGTTCGCCAATGGGCGAACAGATCGCCAATGGTGATGGCGAATTGGTTGGTGTCAAGGGCGAAAAGGTGTGTTCGCCAACGTGTGAGGTGAATCAGAACAAGGTTGGCGAGTTGAGCATACCTGGTGATCGCCTAATTGGGCGAGAACTTGTGATCGCCACACAGAAGGGCAAAGAATAGCTTAGATTGGCGAGAAGGCAACTGCCATTCGCTAAGTCTCAATGTAATTGTAAAGAAAAAAGAGAATTTCTTTTAATTGCCAAGATAAAGCTGGCAACTGAATGGCTGGCGAACTGGTGTAGTGTGGCGAGCAGACGAGGTGGAGACCGGGAATCAGCTTGTGTGGACAAAGGAAAATGGCTTCAAAACAATTAGCAGCCAAGATTGACTTTGTGAGATATACGGTCGAGGACAATAAATGAGGAAAAGTTAAAGTCAATAAGGGAATTAGCCTTATTGGTTGAGGAAGTAAACAAAGTCTGCAGCAGAAGAAAAAGAGTGTGAAAAGGAGACTTTCACGCCACTTGTGCTTCAGTTTTCTTCATGCATTAAAGGAGTGATGGACGTGAAATGATGAAAGAAGCAGATAAGGGACAGGCGGTAGCTAGTGATTGGTTGAGTAGGGTTATATAAGAAGAAACACTTGAGGCAAATCTGTTTAGCAAACTTCATTTTCCTTACGAGGGTTATGCAACTGCAAGGTTCTGTTCCTTCCATTTCTGCTCTGGTTGATCTAATAAGCTTCACCCTTAAGCTGGCTAAACAAGCAAAACAGCTTGCAAACCTTTCCTTCTTAGTTGGTTGA
The DNA here is from genome assembly GCA_032173925.1 of Heritiera fomes. Classification (NCBI taxonomy): domain Eukaryota; kingdom Viridiplantae; phylum Streptophyta; class Magnoliopsida; order Malvales; family Malvaceae; genus Heritiera; species Heritiera fomes. Next base: position 5,003,307 of record JAPDPM010000023.1, on the reverse strand, counting down.
GCTAAAAGAATAAGCAAAGGAGGCCAACGTGAGACAGAAAACAACCTGTTCAGGAAGTGCAATTGGTTGAGGTGAGTTTCATATTTCTGAGGTTTTCTTGATGCTCAATGATAGATTTCTATGTTTTATGCAGTAATAAACATAGATACAGTCTTGTTTTTAGTTAGATCTTTGGAGAATATGGAAACAAAGAAAATAATGGAATAAGTGACGACAATGGCGACTATGTTGATCGCCCGTATTGAAAGTTTGTAATCGCCAATGAGGCGAGTAGGAAATGATGAACTCGCTAATGTTGTTGTTCATGTGGGCTAGGTCGCCCAACGGTAGTTTAGTTCATGGGCGAGCTCACTTCTGATAAGAAATCTGTGTGTGTGGCGAACTCAAATGCAGAGGCGTTGGGCGAATTGGTATTGTGGGCGAACTCCCTCAATTAAGCCAATGTAAGCCTCGTGAGTTGAATGTTGGGCGAGCTCACAAAAACCACGGTGAGCAATGGCGGGCGAGATGCCACGTTGTAGCTATATGGTGAATGGCGAGCTCGTCTGGGCGAACTAGTAGAGCTCTATTTGGGCGAGTAGTCATTCGATTTATTTCAATTTCGCCCAAGTAATGGAAAATTATATATATTATATAAAGAAAATATTAATGGAATTTATATAATTTGCAGCCGATAATTGGGAATAGCTGTGGGCGAACAGAGAGCAGGGCGAAGCAAGGTTTCGTTTCTAACAGGTAAGGGAGATGTGTGTGAAGAGAATGCATGTCCTGTGGAGTAACAATATGAAAATATTACTAAATGTTTTGTTTTCTGACATGCATTATTTGATTAAGTGTTTTGGGTCTCGGGCGAGCTAAAAGCTGACCCCTATATTATTTTCTGGACGAAATTGGTTAAAGGCGGGCGAGCTAATGAGGGCAAGCCCTTGTGTTTGTTTTGTTTTAGGGCAAAAAACTCTTGATTTAATAAAGGGCGGGCGAGCCATTTGGGCGAACCATTGTTTTCATTTTATTTGGGGCGGACGACCCCTAAGTTGAGAAAGTTGTTGGCAAGCCATTGAAGGCGAGCCGGTTTTACTTAATGTTTTAAAAGAAAGAATTGGCGGACGACTATATGTTAACCTGTTTTGGAGTGACCATGGCGAAGAGATTTTCGGTGGTATTTTTCTTGAGGAAAAATTAGCCATTTTAACATTTTAAAAATGGAAAATATAAATTCTTGGTATTGGCGGGCGAGCCAAATCTTTTATAAAAATGGGGCGGGCAACCCCTTTTGTTATGAAAGCTATGGGCGAGCCAGTGTTTTTGTTTTAAAAGAAAAGAGTAGCGGGCGAACACTTGTTCACCCTCTTTCGAGTGACTATGGGCGAACCATCATGGGCGAGCTGACCCTGGCGAACAAGTTTAGAGTACATTTTCTCAAACGAAAAATGAGACGTTTTAAATATTTTCAAAATAGAAATTTGAGACCTTTTGGCGAGTTGATTACTGGGCGAGCCACTGAGGGCGAGCCAGTTTGCTTTCGGATTTTAAAAGCAAGAGGGTGGGGGAACACAGGTTCTTCGCGTTGGGCGAACTGTCATGGGCGAGCCATATCGGGCGAGTCGACCATGGCGAACAGGTTTCGCTTTTCCAAATTTTCTTAACGAAAAATGAATTGTTTTCATTATGTTTTTGGGCGAGTTGACCAATGGTTGAGTTGACCATGGGCGAACTAGCCATGACGAGTCAGTTTAACCCGTGCCTTTCCCACACGAAATTCAGTGAGATTGCGGGCTGTTTTTGAAACCTTTTTGGAAAGAAAACGATGACATTATGAAATGATTCCTTAAAGGTTTTTCATGAGATATAATTTGATTTTGAGACGTTAGGCCTCTAGTTCATGCATTACTATTGCGTGACCCACCTGGGGCGGTGGCTCTGTCGATGGACCAACGAGTGCACCTCAGGGCGTCACAGGGCTGATGGACCCTCCAAGTCATCAGCGGTCTCGAGGTCACTTGGCAAGTGGACCCGAGGACCACCTATAGATTATGGCCATAGATCTGAGATAGCCGTGAGGGGCGATGGCCTACGGGTGCACCCCAATAGCGGCAGATTCCGTTCTCACAAGGGGGAGGGGAAACGATGATGGCATGATTTAATTGTTGCCTAGTCTCAACTTATCAATTTCTGTTTACTGTGAGGATTTGTTGAAATCCTATATAGTGTTTACTACATTTTAAAGTAAACTGTTAGCCAGTGATTTGAATGGTGTTTTAAGAGAGTTGTTTACTATATATCCATTGTCTTTTCTTTTGGGTTATTATTAAGAAAAGAATAAATGTGTTGTGATATATAGTTTTACTTATTTCAAAGCAGCATATATTTCCTTTACTGAGCGTATGAATCGCTCACCCCTTTGTTTTTAACTCCACAGATAAGAAGTACACGGAGTTGAGAGAATTAGCTCTCAGATGAGTATAGCTATTCTTAAAGCACTAAGGCATGGCACGTTAAATGCGACAGGTACAGTCTCTTCTCTTTTACATTTCAGACATATGTATACAGTACTACATTAGTGAAATAAAGGTTAATAGGGGATGTCAGATTAAAGGAATAATGAAAAGAAATTCCATATTCCATAATTAATAGATAAATGTTTATCATTTATCACTGTTACTGTTGAATGTTAATGGCATCGCGGACAGCTCAACCGGCAAAAGTTGTATGGAAATACGTGAAAAATGTGGTAACGGGATGTTACATGACCTGAATTAGACTAGCAGTCAAATAGAAAATGGAAATTGTAATATCATTTGTGATGCAATGCATACTCAAATTTCGACAAAACCAAAAGTAACCTTACACCTGTTTGACTGCGAAATTGTAGTTGTCTAATGTTTCGTCAGTGTTTTGTAAATGCCTTTTACTGTCATCTCGTTGATATTGCAGTGTGGCATTCATGGTTATCAAGATGTTGTTATTAACTACTATATCTGGTTAATTTCCAGTTTAACTTTAAATTTTTTATGACTAATTTGGTGCTTTCTAAAGTAAAATTTTATCCACTGGATACTTGGGCTGTTTCTTTGTTCAATTCTGTTCATAAACAATTTACAAGCTAGCTCTTACATGATCGGATTCAGCCATTGTCAATATAATGGTGAGAAATTGTTAGCCCAAGATGATGATTTTAAACTTGGTTATGTTATCAGGTTCTGCAATTGTAGAGACAGTGTTAGCCAAAGGTGCAAAACCCCTTTCTAGCTGACAGTAAACTAATCCAGGAGTTTAGGTTTTCTGTCAGGATATATAGTTATCTAGCTCCGCAGCAAACAGCCTCCATTGCCAGGATCAATGTTTACCCTGATTAACGCCTTGGCAGTGTTATATGATAGAGTATCTGTTGGCCAAAGATGTAAAATCCCTTTAAAGCTTACAGTAAACTAAGCCGGGAATTCAGTTTTTCTGTCGGGATTTATAGTTATCGAACACTGCAGCCATCGGCATCCATTGTCAGGATCAATGTTTAATCCTGATAGAACATTCAGGACAGAACCGACAGAGAAGCTCGACGCCCTGGCAGTGTTATATGATGGTTCATTCCAATAAGAAATGAACATCAAATTTCTCTGTTTCTTTGTTTAAAGTAATAAATGTTTATTCAAGATTTAATTTATTTGTTTTAAGAATATTGTTAATGACTAATTTAGAATTGATCAACTTGGAAGCTTATTTTAGAGGCATACTCCCATGCTTAAATCAGTATGCGATTCATAAGAATGGTACTAAAAGTGTATTAAGACTTAAGTTGAAGGTATACTTGTGCTGGTCTTTATATACTTGGAAGACTTTCAATGAGGTCAAGAGTCGGGCTTTCTAGTCAAAGACAATAATAAAACTTTATATTATTGTTCAAGAGTTTTTTTCTTTTAAGACTACTTTGTATGGATAGTAAAATTGGTTCTGGTAAGATTAAAAATAATTAAAAAAATGCTTAAAGATTTTTTTTAAAAAATAATACAAAGTTTTTAGTATTAAAGATAAAAAAATAATTTAATTTTGCAAATATTCTTGTCTCATATGCCAGCTGTAGAACTAGCCCTTAGTAGTTGAGTACAATATCACTTGTGCTATGGCTAATATTTTGGCTAAGCTAGTAGCCTTGCATTCCTGTTTGGACTTATCTACCATGGCCATGGGCTTTCGGCCATGGCTTATAAATGGGCTAGGTCAGCCTAAGTTGTTTGGACTTATCTGCCAAGGAAAGGGCTTTTCGCCATAGCTAATAAATGGGCTGGGTCAGCCTAACTGGGATATGACAAATATTACTTTATTAATTTAATTAATGTAAATTAATGTAAATTACAGTCCTAGATGGACTCAAACTCCAAAACTGAAAGCTGATCAAGCCCTATAGTTACAATGTCTAACGGCCAATGGGTTGTTCTTTCTCGAGTTCAATTCTACCTAAGAAGCTGTCCCCGTAAACAGATGAGTTCCATGGAAGTTAAAATGCTTGACACAATGAGAGACAGGTTGAGTGATTTACCTGATGATCTTCTCTGCCATATCCTCTCATTACTTCCAATAAAAGACACAGTTCGAACATCCATCCTGTCAACGAGGTGGAAGAACCTTTACACCTCTGTCTCCACTCTTAACCTTGATGTTGATGGCAATGATGGAAAGAGTTTCATGAAGATTGTGGATAGAGTTTTGTTTGCTCGGAAAGGGATTGATGTAGATAAGTTTGTTCTTTCATATGGAAAAGCGATTGATCCTTCAAGGGCCGCAGGATGGATGCAATATGCATTGTGGCATAATGTTAGGGAGATGCATCTTTATATATGGTACCTGTGGTTTGGAGTGCCTGAGGGGTTATTCACTTGCAAGACATTGGTATCATTGAAATTGACAATGGATTACAGCCTTTTAATGAATATCCCTTATAAGGTTTTTCTTCCAAGTCTCAGGATTCTCTATCTAGGAATGGTTGTATTTTCGGATGACGATTCAGTTGTAAGGCTCTTTTCTAGCTGCTCTGCGCTTGAGGAATTGGAGTTGTACAATTGTTCCTTCAGGAACATAACCAGATTCAATGTTTCTAACCCTACTCTCAAAAGACTGACCATAAGGCATTTTCTATGTCGTACATATTCTCTATCTGTGAATGAGTTTTTGATTAATGCACCAAGTCTTGTTTACTTGAAATATGAGCGCTTTAGGGCAAAAAATTATTTATTAATGGATCTTCCCTCTCTAATTGAAGCCTATATTGATTTTGGATGAGTTCACAATCCTGTCTTTTATGCTTCTAGTGCAACTGATCTGATAAGAGGGCTTAATCATGTTCAATCCCTTCATTTATGTGGTGCTCCATTTTCAGCGGTTTGTTTTCTAATAGTAGTCTCTTGTTAATCTTTTCTTAAATACAGATAACATGAAATTCCTAACTGTATAACTGATTAAGCACATTTTTTATTGTACTTTGAAGGCTCTTCTATCTGGTCGAGGTCCAATCCCCACCTTGGAAAACATGACTAATTTGAAGATTGTTAAGTTCTACCCTAAAGATTGGGAAAGAGTGCTAAACATTGCTCCTTGTTTGGAGACCCTTGTCTTTGAGGTATGAATGAAGGAAAAACTTTATGTCAATCCATCTGAGCCAATGTAGAAAGGCAAGTGTTACTAATGTTATTTCTCTTCCTTGCAGGAAATTCTGTACTTTGAAGAAAATACTACGAATCCACCAAAGGATGTGCCTCCTTGCTTGGTATCTCGAATGAAGACTATTAAATTTCTGTTATTCGGAGGGGAGAAATCTGAAATGCAAATGGTTGAGTATTTTCTGAAGCATGGACAAGTTCTGGAGAGTTTGATAATACATATGAATGCCGGAAAGGACCCGCAACTAAATATCACTGACAAACTGTTGAAGTTTCCCATAGTTTCAGAAAAATGCCAAGCTGTAATTACAAAAATATTTTCTTAATTCTTTTTTTCTAAATCGAGTTAGCCATAAGCCTCTTACTATATTACTGTGTGGTGGTCATGGTTATCAGTTGCTCACATAGACTAAATTAAAGTTATTAGTATTATCTGTTTTTTTTGGTTATCAAGATTGTTATTTATGACTATATACGGTTAATTTTCCAATTTAACTTCTAAATTTATAAGGCTAATGATCTCTTTTTGGTTGTTTCTTTGTTCAATTTTGCTCACATGCAATTTACAAGCTAGATCTTATATAATCGAACACAGCTTTTGTCAATAGGATGGTGAGAATTGTTAGCCAAGAAGTTTGAACTTGGTCATTTTTTCAGGTTCTGTAATTGTAGAGACACTGATAAAGTATCTGTAAGCCAAAAGTGCAAAATCCCTTTCGTTTTATGTTGTTATCTAACTCTGCAGCGGACAGCCTCCATTGTCAGGATCGATGTTTCTCCTGATTGAACATTCAGGACAGAATCAACAGACAGTGTTTGCTGATGGTTCCTTCCATTTTCTGTTTCTTTTTCCTTGTAGCCTGTAGGAAGATCACAAGTTTTTGACTGACTAGCATGACAGAAACACTCAGTAAAGAGAAGAGACTGCTGTCAGAGAATCAGTAAGCAACTCTTTGAAGAAATGCCAACTTATAGTTGTCCAAATTTCTCAATCTGTCTTGTACATCAGTTATCTGTTACTATTATTTCTCTAATGTTGAGTGGTAGTCAGTCATGATTATCAAGTTGTGGCATAGACTTAACTATACCTATACCTTAATAACGCCATGGCAGTGTTATATGATGGTTCAATCCAGTAAGAAATGAACATCATATTTTCTGTTTCTTTATCCTGAACAAGAAGCATGAGTTAAAAATGACAACTTTTATCAAACATGGAATGCTAGAGCGACTCATTAAGCACAATGGTTCAAAAACTTTGTTTTCGTTGGTTCAGGCCTTCAAGACTATATATTTTTTTCCATTTGGACAACTCCTTTTACCAAGCCTGGCAATGATTTAACACTGAGGAATGGCAGTTATGGCGGCACTGGCAATGAGTTATTAGAAACAAAAAGTCAAAAATATTCAAACCCCAAAAAGGTAGAACTTTAAAAAAGCTCAAAAAAAAAAAGGCTCGAATTAATTATAACTTAATGATTTTATTATTATCACTAAAATTAATGTTAAATTTGCTTGGTTCTTACTTGCAATAATATTCTAAAATTTCAAGTTTTAGTTATTAAGATTAAAGTAGTAAATATTTATATAAGATTCGATGAATATTATTTTATTAATTTAACTTACAAAAATTATAGTCCTAGATGGACTAAAACTCCAAAGCTGAAGAGCTGATAACACCCTATACAATGTCTAACTCTTTTTGCAATAAAATAAAACTTAGGTTTCTCTTTATGTTGTGAGTTCAATTCTACCGTAAGAAGCTGTCCCCGTTAACAGATGAGTTCCATGAAAGTTAAAAGGCTTGACACAGATAGAGACAGGTTGAGTGATTTACCAGATAATGTTCTTTGTCGTATTCTCTCATTACTTCCATTAAAAGATACTGTTCGAACGTCCATCCTATCAACAAGGTGGAAGAACCTCTACGCTTTGGTCTCTACCCTTAACCTTGAAGAAGATAAACTCCCTCGAATGGATTTCATGAATATTGTCGATAGATTTTTGTTTGCTAGAAAAGGGATTGATGTAGATAAGTTTATTCTCTCGTGTAGAAAAGTTGTTGATCCTTCTGAAATTGTTGATCCTTCTAGAGTTGTTGATCCTTCGAGGCTTGAAGGATGGATACAATATGCATTGTGGCATAATGTTAGAGAGTTGGATCTTGATTTTTCGCGTCTGTTGATTATGGTGCCTCTAGGGTTATTTACTTGCAAGACATTGGTTTCACTAAAATTGACCATGGATAAGAATGGCCGCTATGAATTCAAAATCCCTTCTAATGTTTCTCTTCCAAGTCTCAAGATTCTCCACCTACAGTTAGTTGTATTTTCGGATGATTACTCAGTTGAAAGGCTCTTTTCTAGTTGCTCTGCGCTTGAGGAATTGCTTTTATACCGCTGTTTTTACAAGAATATAACCAGATTCAATGTTTCTAACCTTACCCTCAAGAGACTGACCATTAGTCATTATGAAAATTTTTCCTATCGCAATGAGGTTCTGATTAATGCACCAAGTCTTGTTTACTTAAAATTCGATCACTTCATAGCAAAAAACTACTTATTAATTGATCTTCACTCTTTGGTTGAAGCCTATATTGACGATTTTGGATATGCTTCTGGTAGAACTGACCTGATGAAAGGGCTTAGACATGTTCAATCCCTTTGTTTATCTGGTAGATTCTCAGGGGTTTGTTTTCTAATACTGGTTTCTTGTTAATTCTGTAAACTTTTTCTTTAACACGGATGACATGAATTACTAATTCCATGAATTTTTAGTGACTGGTTTTTTCTAGCAGAAAAGTATAACTGATTAAGTACTACTTTTATTGTATCTTGCAGGCCCTTCTACCTGGTCACAGTCCAATCCCCACCTTCGAAAACATGACTAATTTGAAGATCGGTAAGTTCTATCCTGGAGGTTGGCAAAGAGTGCTTAACTTTGCTCCTTGCTTGGAGACCCTTGTCTTGGAGGTATGAATGAAAGAAAAACTTAATGTCAATCCATCTTAGCCTATGCAGAAAGGCAAGTGTTACTAAAGTTATTTCTTTCCTTTACAGGAACTTCCACACCATGAAAAGAATATTTTGAATCCACCAAAGGAAGTGCCTCCTTGTTTGATATCTCGAATGAAGGTTATTAAATTTCTGTTATTTCGTGGGAAGAAATCTGAAATGCGAGTGGTTGAGTATTTTCTAAAGCATGGACAAGTTCTGGAGAATTTGATAATACATCTGGCTACCACAAAGGACCGGCTACTAGAGATCACTGAGAAACTGTTGAAGTTTCCCAGAGTTTCAGAGAAATGCCAAGTTGTAATTGTCTAAATGTATTCTCAATGTTTAGCCTGTCACTATCATCTCTCTGATATTGCAATGTGGTATTCATGGTTAACGATTTGTGACATAGACTAAATTAAAATTTTAAGTTTGATCAATTTTTCATTGTTATCAGGATGTTATTAACGACTATATATGGTTAATTTTCCAGTTTAATTTCAAATTTTTTAAGGCTAATGATTTGTTCTTGGTGATTTCTGAAGTAAAATTTTATCAAGCGGAAACTTGGGCTGTTTCTTTATTCAATTCTGTTCATATACAACTTACGAGCTACATCTTACATAATCGAACTCATCCATTGTCAGTATGACGGTGAGAAATGTTTAGCCAAGTAGATGATTTTTAAACTTGGTCATGTTATCAGGATAAAGAATCTGTTATCCAAAAGTGCGAAATCCTTTCAAGCTGTGAATTATGCCAAGACTTTAGTTTTTCTGTTAGGATATATAGTTATCCAACTCTGCAGCTACAGCTTCCATTGTCAGAATCAATGTTTATCCTGATTGAACATTCAGAACAGAACCAAAAGAGAAGCTTGGCGCCCTGGCAGTGTTATCCTGTTCGTGTTGCAACCATGGGAAATGCCTAAAGATTTCAAAAATGTTATTGGTTGCTATCGGTGAATCGTATTTCAATGTTAACCGTGTGAAGAAATCGTTGGCTAGTCCCTCAGTATCTGCAACTGAGAGGAGAAGTTTAAATCTTTTTAGTGCAAGAGAATGGTAGATAAATGGATGGCAAACATGAGGGCAATCCTAGAAGTCCCTGTCTGCTATGACAATCCTCATAGCAACTTAATCAAATACCGGTGTGAACATTGTCATTTTAGCAATACAAATGAAATAGCATGACCGCTTGGAATGAATCAATCAGCTGGAAAGGCCTCCCTTCTTTTCGAAGTTCCCAAGCCTAAGACAGATTGTAACATTTGGTCATATTGCTGTTTATGTAATATCAGTACTAATTAACTCCTAATGTAGATTTTTCAACTTAGCAGCCAATTGTTATGCTTAAATTTCTATCCGCTACAATATGTATGGGATACATCAAGAGATCTAAGTATCCAACATGAAATGCTTAGAGCTTCTCTAGCTAATGGTGGCAATGTCCAACAGTTGAAGCTCCAAATTTAAACATGAATTCCATCATAAAATTATATCAATCTTTGGTTACTACTTACTTCCTAGTTCCCTCCCCGTAATTTTGTTAATACAAGTCTTTCGTATCACGTGTTGAACATTTTAGAAGTTGAAAGAAGGCGTGGTCAAGAGCTTAACCAAATGAAGAGAGTAATCCAAGACCAATCTGATCAATCTGAACTTCCCTCAGGGATACAATCCTGACTTCGTACGTAGATTTTTCCGATCAATCTGAGTCACTTTATGCTGAATAAACAAAGAATTAATGTAGCCACATTGTAAGTTGTTTGTTGTATGCAATGTTTTTATGCATTTTGGCCAAGAATTGGTTCTGAATATCTGTAAATTTAATCTTGTTCAAAACTTCAACCAAAAAAAAAAAAGCTTGAAAGTATTAAGTTTCAGACGATAAGTTGTCCCAAACTACACAGTATATCACTTGTCTTTTCAGATTATTACTAACCTGAAAGAAATCAAACTTAAGACCTTGCTCATCCATTCACACCATCCAAAAATACATAAGCAATGATCCAAATTAAAGCCATGCTAAGTAAAGATATAGTGTGATTCAGACTTAAATTGTAGAACACACACCCTCACAGTTGACTGCAACTTCCTATTTCTTTTATTTCTTCAAAGAACTGCCACTGATAATGACCTATTAGCATTTTCTAAGTAAATTTCAGTAAAAGATTCTTCCTTACAAAAACCCAACGATCTCTATATATCACATCTCAGAAAAACATAATTTCCTTATGAATTCAAACATCATGCACCAAAAACGCAAGCAGTAAGCGAAGATGAAAAGTAGGAAGGATTAAAAATGATGCGTGATCAAGTTCAATTAAAGCTGGAAAGAATTGAAAAATAGAAGATGCTGAAGAATGGCTTTATAATGCCTCTTCTCTCAGCAACAATGGGAACCCGAATATCACCAAGCAACCCCAGGAATTTAATGATACCACCACCAAACATCCACATGATACAATCATTAACCAATAGAAAAATCAGATTAGATTGTGGTTATGATTTATTAAATTCTTTGCAGAACAAGATAAGGAAAAGAAGGAATACAATAAACAGTGACAAATAACTATGACATAGTGCAACAACTAAATTTACCAAAAAAGGTAACAATGTATTAGCATTTTCCTATCTTAATCTAAAACAATATAAAAAGTTGTACACTTCAATTACAATGGCATTGTTTCCTCTTAAAGAGTTATTTGTACAATTACAGTATAGGCAAAGGTCAACCGCATAGAAACTGAGCAAATATGAATGCTTAATTAAAGGTTTTTACTTTTGTCATTAAAAGCAAAACATGTATAAGATAATCTACAAAATGAATAGTCAATAAATTTGAGGAAAAAAAACAGCTCAAATGGGTGTGACTATGAGCAAACCTTTGCAACCATCTGTAGCCATGCAAAGACCTCATCACCACCAGTCTAACATGTCTGGAACCACTGGTTTCACATGTCATTGGTTTCATATATACCCTGTGTTTGCCTATGCATAATCTACCAAGCTCAACAAAGTTTTGATCTCACAACTTTTCAATCATGCTATTGAATGTTAAAATCAATATATACCGGTTTAGACTTAATTGATCACTTCACACTTAAGAGACCTTGTCGTTGGAGGTTACTACAAGCTATTATTAGGTCAATGTCTTATAATAACTTTCTATAATTCATATACACAGCACCTAAAGCTCAACTACTTGATTTTCATTTCCCAAAAAACTAACACCAACGAAAATAAAAACCCCGAAACAAATACAGAAATCTAATTCAAATAAAAACCAATTAATCTCCAAAGAATTCAAAAGAAACACAAAGTTCAATGTCAATTTAACGGTAAAGTTTAGAAGTTTATTTGGAAATTCTTGTTTCTCTTGAATCAAAAATTAAAACCCAAAGCTCCAAAATAATTAAAAAAAAAAAAGAAACATTCTTCTTCTTTCACTTAAGATTTGGACTTTTTTTTAAAATATTTTTTCAGTTTGAAATCGAAAAATAAAGCAAGCAAGAGAATCTTATAAGTACAGGAGGGAATATTAGAGGAGGAGCAACAATATTTATACCTTATTGAATGTTAATCAAGTCTTTACCTCCTCCTCTGAGTTTCCCTGCATAAAAAAAAAATCAGAAGGATCGGGAAAAGAATCTTCAAAAATTATATCCACATGCTAATCGCTATTTATAGCTTACCCATCTTTTTTTTGGCTGGGTTCTTTTTCTTTCTGTCTTGCTTGTGCTTCTACTTTGATGATTTTCTTCTTCAATACAAATCATTCCAGGGTGGAAGATGAATTTGGATCCAAATTCTGGTGCTCATATCGGGCGCTATTCCGCCTACACCACCACTTCTCCTTGCTCGGTTGCACGGCATTAACATTCCATTTTCTTCTTCATCTCACCTATGGAATTGGCTATTCCCAGATTCCCCTAAGGATACACTTCAGTTAATTCAATGCCTTTTTTACCGGGATTTTTGGTCATCAATGCCTTGACTGACTGTTGCTTGAACTTCTCCAACAAAAAAAAAATCTGGGTTTGAAGAGCTGATTTTCTAAAATTTGGGTTTTCCAACTAAAGAAAAGTGAAAAAAAAAAGTGAAAGATGGAAAAGCTCTGGAACCGATTGCCTCTTACTCACGGGCTTCTATACAAATTTAACATTTTTATTTTTTTATGGGATATATACGTGGAAACGGATCCCACTCTAGTATTAATTATAAAAATATTAGACGTATGGTAAAAATGTGATTATTAATATAAATATTAGTGTCAATAGATTTAAACATATAATAATTTTACTATAATATATATTTATGTTAATTATCATGTGTTTATATATTTTTAATATATTTTAGGCTTAATAGCCAAATAAACCCTCAACTTTTAACCCAAAATGAAATTCAGCCCTCAACGTTTTATTGCATGAAATTTAGTCCATAAATTTTTATTTCAATGAAAATAAACTCTCAACCTTTTACAATTATGCAATTAAGTTAAAATCTGTTAAATAACACTAACTACCATTAGTTTTGCATACGTGATAGTTGACGTAGATAGCTTAATTAGCTGTCATGTGGCATATCACGTATGCAAAACTAATGACAGTTAGTTAATTTAACAGATTTGATCTATTTCCACTGAAATAAAAGTTTATGGACTGAATTTCATGCAATAAAACGTTGAGGGCTGAATTCTATTTTGGATTAAAAGTTGAAAGCTTATTTGACTATTAGGCCTATATTTTACACTTAATAATTATAGATTTATGCTAAATTATGTGTTGTTTATATTAATTTTAAGTTAATTATTAAGTATTTATAATACGTCTAATATTTTTTATGTATAATAAATTTAAATTTACGTTTAATCATATATTTTTTACGTTAATTTTATAATAAAATCAAAATTTATGATTTTATTATAAAAATTACTCTTATTAGTGGGTGGGATCGGGACCCCTTTTTATGGGGAACGAAACTTGTCAGCTCAACATATGATATGATCCCACGGCTGCAGAAGTAAACAAGAAAATCGAGAAATCATTTTAAGCACTATATAATGATAAAAAGATCACATTGCACAAAACTTTTTGATTTATCTAAGAAAAAAAGGCAAATAGGTAAATAATAAAAGAGATCTTCAAGATATCATGTAAGTTAAATTATAAAAATGACCAACCGCAACATTGACATGACCAAATCGAAGCACCAAATGAGAGGAAGGGCAAGAACGTAAATTTGACCATCGATGATGTGGTCTCACAAAAATTCATCATTTTTATGGATCTTTATTTATAAGATTTATAAAATATATATAAGATATTATCACTAAAGTAAAACTTGAATTTGATCATAAAATTAATTTTTCCCTATTATAGTTTACTAGAATTTCTAAAGTTTAGAATTTATAAAATATTTGATTTATTTTTTTTGGTATAAACTGCAAGATTAATTTTTGTTCACATTACATGACTTGCATTGGCCTAAAAAAAATCGTATTCACTTAAAAATTTAGTAAGACTTTACTTCACAAATCAACCATTTAAGTTTAATTTATTTCTCTTATTATTTTATTAATTTAATTAATGTGAATTACATTCCTCAATGGACTCAAACTCCAAGACTAAAAGAAAGATTCTATTTACATTCTATTGGAGACTAGATGCACTCTAAATTAATAAATTTTTTATCACAAAATAACTTTAATTAAAAAAACAATTTTACCTTTATCCATACAAAAATTTTGATACTCCCATGAAAATCTACTAGGTTAATTCTCATTCATGTTGTGTGTCTGGCACTAACCTAAAGAAATTTGACTTACTGAAGAATCAAACAAAAGAATTCCTGTTATGAATTGTACTCACTCGAAAACTCACTAAAACGTTACACCACAGAGCCAATCCTTTGGATTTGATTTATTTCTTTTATTATTTTATTAATTTAATTAATGTAAATTACAGTTCTAGATAGACTTAAACTCCAAAACTGAAAAAGAGGTTTTATTCACACTTTATTAAATATACTAGATGCACCCTAAATTAATGAATTTTTTATCATAAAAATACTCTTAATTAAAAATATAATTTTGCATTTATACATAAAAAAAATTTGATACTCTCACAAATAAATTTTTGGGAATAATAACTTACATATCCATAGCATATTGCTGATAAGCCTACTAAGCCCCATATATATGGGGCTTTTTTCTTTTTTTTTTTTTACATCGGATATAAGGGGCTTATTTACCCCATATAAATGAGGCAATAAATATAATGCCCCATGGCGACATGTCATGGAGCCAATAAGCTTCTTGAAATGGAATTGCCAAGAGCCATTTGTGTCTCCCAATAATTCCATGCCATAATACATGATTTCTAGAAAATTTTTTTTATTAATCCACAAATTTTAATGCAAAAAATTTCACAAAAACCCTCAATGCAATTATTTTAAATGTAATCAAATGAAAGAAAAATAAATTTATTGAAGATTAATGATAAATTTAATTTAGATTGTTGCAAAATTTAGAAGATTTTCAAGATTTTAAAAAAATTTGTTTGAGGGGTTTTTCTCGAAGGTTGAATGAGAAAATAAGATGCATAGAAGTGAATAGGGATTGAGGATATTTTAGAAATAAATTTAAGTATTTTTGGATGTGGATAATAAAAATAAAGAGAAGTTTTAATAATAGAGTTTTTAAGTATTTAGGATATGCCTAACACTCGATAGGATGTGAATGGATACTCTCAAGCTCAAAGCTGATCAAATCCTATACAATCAAAACTGGTTTTGCAATTAAAAAAAAAAACCAAGGTTTTTCTTTATGTTCTGAGTTCAATTCTGCAGTGAGGAGCTGTCCCCGTTAATAGATGAGTTCCATGAAAGTTTAAAAGCTTGACACAATAAGAGACAGGTTGAGTGATTTACCAGATGATCTTCTGTGTCATATCCTCTCATTACTTCCAATAAAACACACAGTTCGAACATCCATCCTGTCAACGAGATGGAAGAACCTTTACACTTTGGTCTCCACTCTTAACCTTGATGATTATGACAACGATGGAAAGCGTTTCATGAAGATTGTCGATAGAGTTATTTTTGCTCGAAAAGAGATTGGTGCAGATAAGTTTGTTCTCAGATATGGAAAAGCTGTTGAAATTCCAAGGGCTGTAGGATGGTTGCAATATGCATTGCGGCATAATGTTAGAGAGATAGATCTTCATTTATGTTACCGGTACCGGTGGCTTGGGACGCCTGCAGAGATATTTTCTTGCAGGACATTGGTGTCATTGAAATTGGCAATGGATAACAGCTTTGTAATGAATATCCCTGCTAAGATTTTTCTTCCAAGTCTCAAGATTCTCCATCTACAATTAGTTATATTTTTGGATGACGACTCAGTGGAAGGGCTCTTTTCTAGTTGCTCTGCGCTTGAGGAATTAGTTTTATACAGTTGTTTTTACTGGAATATAAGCAGATTCAATGTTTCTAACTCCAATCTCAAGAGACTAACCATAAGCCATTATTCGCCTAGGATATATTCCACATATCTGGATGCGGTTCTGATTAATGCACCAAGTCTTGTTTACTTCAAATACGAGTGCTTCAGGGCAAAAGATCATTTGTTAATTGATCTTCACTTTCTAAGTGAAGCCTATATTGATTTTGAACCACTTCAGAATTCTGTGTTATATGCTACTGGTGCAACTAATCTGATAAGAGGGCTTAGTCATGTTCAATCCCTTCATTTATCTGGTCCATTTTCAGGGGTTTGTTTTCTAATACTAGTTTCTTGTTAATCTTTTGTTAAATACAGACGACATGAAATTACTAATCGAATAAACATTTTAATGATTGAGTTTTTCTAGCAGAAAAGTATAACTGATTAAATACATTTTTTTATTGTACTTTGAAGGCTCTACTCTCTGGTCAAGGTCCAATCCCCACCTTGAAAAACATGACTAATTTGAAGATTGGTAAGTTCTACCCTCAAGATTGGGAAAGAGTGCTAAGCTTTGCTCCTTGTTTGGAGAGCCTTGTACTTGAGGTATGAATGAAGGAAAAACTTTATGTCAATCCATCTGAGCCAATGTAGAAAGGCAAGTGTTACTAATGTTATTTCTTTTCTTCGCAGGAAATTCTGTACTTCGAAGAAAATACAACGAATCCACCAAAGGAAGTGCCTCCTTGTTTGATATCTCGAACGAAGACTATTAAATTTCTGTTATTCGGAGGGGAGAAATCTGAAATGCAAATGGTCGAGTATTTTCTGAAGCATGGACAAGTTCTGGAGAGTTTGATAATACATATGAATGCCAGAGAGGACCTGCAACTAAAGATCACTGAGAAACTGTTGAAGTTTCCCAAAGTTTCAGAGAAATGCCAAGTTGTAATTGTCTAAATATTTTCTCAATGTTTCTTGTAAATGGAGTTAGCTGTTAGCCTGTTACTATCATCTCTCTGATATTGCATTGTGGTAGTCATGGTTATTAATTAGTGACATAGACTAAATTAAAATTATTAAGTTTGATCAGTTTTTAATGGTTTTTCAAGATGTTATTAATGAAGATATATGGTTAATTTTTCCAGTTCAACTTCAATTCTCTTAAGGCTAATGATATTTTCTTGGTGGTTTCTGAAGTAGAATTTTATCCACTGGATACTTGGGCTGTTTCTCTATTCAATTCTGTTCATATACAATTATATGCTAGATCTTATATAATTGTACTCAGCTTTTGTCAATATGATGGCGAGAATTGTTAGCCAAGAAGTTTAAACTCGGTCATTTTATCAGGTCCTGTAATTGTAGAGACAGTGATAAAGTATCTGTTAGCAAAATCTGCAAAATCCCTTTCAAGCTCACAGTAAATTAAGCCAGGACTTTATTTTTTCTGTCCTTTTATATAGCTATCTAACCCTGCAGCTAACTGCCTCCACTGTCAGGATCATTGTTTATCCTTACAGAAAGATTGTTCCTTCAACAGTAAATGAACATCAAAATTTTCTGTTTCTTTTTCCTTCTTGTTCCTGCTATAGCCTGTAGGAAGATCAGAAGTTCGAAACATCACTTCTTCTTTGTTCCTGAACAAAAAGGGTGGGTTAGAACTGGCCAGTTCCATCAAACATGGAATGCTGGCGCAAGTGACTCATTAAGCACAATGGCTCAACAACTTTGTTTTTGTTGGTTCTGGTCATCAGGACTGGATTTTTTTTTTCATTTGGAGAACTCCTTTTAACAAGTCTGGCAAGGATTTTAGTGAGGTTCACAGTTCACACTGAAATTTAACATTGAGGAATGGCATTATGGCACTGGCAATGAGTTATTAGAAACAAAATCGAAAACTTGAAAGATTCAAAGAATGCCATATGCTTTCAAGGAATAACCATGAATCAAACAGGGAAAGTACTGCTCCCTAGGCAATTAAATTTCTCCTACTCCGGGGGAAGAAATCCGAAGAGCAAAATAATTTAGGTTTTTCTTTTATGCCTGCTGAAGTTTCAGGGAATTTGGTGTTAGGTTTATTGCACCAAAGAGCCAGCAGCTCAAGATCAGTAAGAAACTCTTGATGTTACCGAGAACTCTGAAGAAACGCCAAGTTAAAGTTGTCCAGAAGTCTCGGAAAAATGTCAAGTCTTGGTTGTCTAAGTTTCTCAAGCTCTTTCTTATAATTGAGTTAGGTTGAAAATGTCTTTTCTTTTTGTTCCAGATTTTCACAGCCATAGTGTCATCAGTGACTAGTTAATTCCAGTTTAGCATTGACATTATAAATCTAGTTATGATTTTGTTCCTAATTATGTGAATTCTGGTCATCCATGGCTTGTTAACATGCTGTTTCCATGGTCAAATTTGCTTGTATTTTAATTCTTAATCCTGTCAGCCAAGCCAAAATTTATAGAATTGCTGTTTAGTCTTAAGATAGTTTGATACTGGTGTTTAACTATGCTACTCTGCTGCTGTAGGATTTAGAATTTTCTGTGGTAATAAGATCAATCCGCGTGAACCATTTAAACTAAGCCTCAAGTTCTTCAGGGGCACTAATATCGAAAACTCACACTTGGACATGTACCGAAATTCAGGGGCTGTGCAACACAAGAAATCAGACAGGATCTTCTTGTGCAATGCTTAAACATGTTTGATTATGAATTTAACATGCTGTCTCACAAAGGGTTAACCTTGTCTTCTATCTTAGTTGACACCAGAAGCCATGCATTTAGCCTTAGGGCAGTTTATAATTTGAAAATGCCAATCCTTATTTATTTCAAAGAAGGATTCATGAAACTTTTGCCACTCAAAATCACTGATATGCACTCAGAGGCCAGAGAATGAGAGAGTTATAAAAAGAAAAGGGTCTTCCAATTTCTTGATATAAGATGAGTCCACGATTGCAAATACACCTTAAAGCAGAACCTACCATGCATTCCAAGCAATGGATTCCAAATAATCATCGGCCAAGAAGCACAAATATAGACCTAATCCTGTTAGGAAGACAGTGGACTAGCATCATTCCCAAGGATTGGGAAGTTTCCAAAGTCAACTGTCTGGATGTAAGTAGAGTTTTTCTGTTTTTGGTACAAAGGAGGCCGAAGCCTGAGAATACAGGAAGGGAAAAGGATAGCAGGTATTGAAATTTGAACCCGAGTCTAAATCAAGATTACTTAGCCCATTGCAGAAAGGGCTTTAATGCAGCTACTTTATGTTTACAAATATATTTCATTTATTTTATTTAAGAATATGACTTTATTAATTTAATTAATATAAATTAGAATTACGGTTCTAGATGGACCCAAACTCTAAAAACTGAAAGCTGATCGAACTCCAGTAGTATCCTTCACAATGTTAAACTGGTTTTGCAACAAAAGAAACCTATAGGTTTTTGTTTATGTTCTGAGTTCAAATCTACTCTGAGAAGTTGTCCCCGTCAACAGATAAGCATCATGAAGCTTAAAAAGCTTGACACAGAAAGAGACAGGTTGAGTGATTTACCAGATGATCTTCTTTGTCATATTCTGGCATTCCTTCCAATAGCAGAAACAGTTAGAGCATGCGTCCTATCAAGAAGGTGGAAGAAGCTTTACACTTTGGTCTCCACTCTTAATCTTGATGATCGCGACTATCATGGAAAGGGTTTTATGAATACTGTGGATAGAGTTTTGTTTGCTCGTAAAGGGATTGATGTGGATAAGTTAGTTCTCACATATGGAGCAGCTGTTGATCCTTCAAGGGCTGGAGGATGGGTACAATATGCCTTGTGGCATAATGTTAGAGAGCTGGATCTTGATTTATATACGGTGCCCGCAGAATTATTTACTTGCAAGACATTGGTGTCATTGAAATTATCAATGGATGAAGGGCAAGTAAATGTACTGAAAATCCCTTATAAGATTTCTCTTCCAAGTCTCAAGATTCTCTGCATAACGAGTGCTATTTTTTGGAATGAAGATTCAGTTGAAAGACTCTTTTCTAGATGCTCTGCGCTTGAGGAATTGGTTTTACACTGTTGTTTTTTCGATGATATGAAAAGATTCAATATTTCTAACTCTACTCTCAAGAGACTGACCATAAGTATGGACGGATATTATTATGATTATTCCAGTGAGGTTTTGATTAATGCACCAAGTCTTGTTTACTTAAAATTGGATCACATTATGACAGCAAATTATTTGTTAATTGATCTTCACTCTCTGGTTGAAGCCTATATTGATTTTGGATATGCTTCTAATATAACTGATCTGATAAAAGGGATTAGACATGTTCAATCCCTTCATTTATCTGGGGTATGTTTCTTATACTAGTTTCTTGTTAATTTTGTAAACATTTTCTTAAACACAGATGACATGAATTACTAATTCCATAAACTTTTTAATGATTGTTTTTCTAGCAGAAAAGTATAACTGATTAAGTACAACTTTATTGTATTTTGAAGGCTCTTCTACCTGGTCACAGTCCAATCCCCACCTTGGAAAACATGACCAATTTGAAGATTGGTAAGTTCTACCCTAAAGGTTGGGAAAGAGTGCTTAACTTTGCTCCGTGTTTGGAGACCCTTGTATTTGAGGTATGAATGAAAGAAAAACTTAATGTCAATCCATTTGAGCCTATGCAGAGAAGCAAGTTTTACTAAAGTTATTTCTCTTCTTTACAGGAAATACGATCCATTAAAGAAAATATAACGAATCCTTCAAAGGAAGTGCCCCCTTGTTTAATATCTCGAATGAAGACTATTAAATTTCTGTTATTCCGAGGGAAGAAATCTGAAATGCAAATGGTTGAGTATTTTCTAAAGCATGGACAAGTTCTGGAGAGTTTGATAATACATATGAATGACAGAAAGGACCTGCAACTACAGATCACAGAGAAACTGTTGAAGTTTCCCATAGCTTCGGAGAAATGCAAAGTTTTAATTGTCTAAATAATTTTCTCAATGTTTCTTGTAAATGTAGTTAGCTGTTAGCCTGTTACTATCATCTTTACGATATTGCTGTGTGGTAGTCAGTGGTGGTCATCAATTTCTCACAGACTAAATTAAAAGTTATTAGTATTATCAGTTTTTCTTGGTTATCAAGATGTTATGAACGGCTATATTGTTAATTATGCAATTTAATTTCGAAATATTTAAGGCTAATAATCTCTTTTTGCTCATTTCTGATATAATTGTACTCAGCCTTTGTCAATATGATGGTGAGAATTGTTAGCCAAGAAGTTTAAACTTGGCCATTTTATCATGTTCTGTAATTGTAGAGACAGTGATAAAGTATCTGTTAGCAGAGTGTTAAATCCCTTTCGAGCTCACAGTAAATTAAGCCAGGACTTCAGATTTTCTGTCAGGATTTATAGTAATCCAATTCTGCAGCTAACAGCCTCCATTGCCAGGCTCAGTGTTTATCCTGACTGAACATTCAGGATAGAACCATCATGGACGCTTGACGCCTTGGCAGTGTTGTATTATGGTTCATTCCAATAGCAAATGAACATCAAAATTTTCTGTTTATTTATCCTTGTTCACGTTGTAGCCTGTAGGAAGGTCAGAATTTCAAAACAACATCATTACATTTTTGTTCCTAAACAGGAAGGATGAGTTAAGAATGACAAGTTCCATCAAACATGGAATGCCAAACCACAATGAACTTCGTTTTGGCTAGTCTTCGCTATATATTACCAGCTGGGTTTTGCTAACATCTTTGTTGGAGGTTTAAAACAACTGGAAACTATTTACCAGATGATCTAAGAGGCTTGGACTGTTATATACCTCTGGTTGAAGTATTCACTTGATGCTCAGCTCATTCTAACATATTGGATAAGTGAAATTCTTAAGAATTTTACCACTCTTTCAACAAAATGAATCAATACACTGCAAAAGTTTGATGGTAAATTCATGGCAGTAATTAACATTCATGGTTTTAGGGGATAGACCATGCCATGGGATTGGCACATCGGTTTTATGGTGTTTGTCATCAATGATTTCAGTTCAAGTAGATAATATTGTTGAAAATATAATAATATTCTGATAAATTTACACTAGTCTACAGGATTTTTTTTTGTGTTTTATGGATCCGTACTGAAAATGAAGAAATCCAAACTTTGTTTGGCATAGATTCATAAAACAGCAGTTTTTCCTCTACTTGAATGCAGCATCCAAGAAGCTTTACAAGATTTCAATGCTGAAGTATGGTTATCAGTGCAATTTCATTTTTGAGCTCATATGATCCTTGTCCAGTGCTTCTTGAAAGCCTCCTCACAACAATTTCTTGTCCATCTACCATAGTACCCTGAAAATAATGTACTTAAAGAATCTTTGCCATGTTATGTACATTTCTTTTGTGAAAGGTAAGTTTCCCCAAGATGTTGCAATTTTACTTTATACACAGAGCCAAAGCCTCCTTCTCCAAGCTCATTGTCAAAGAAGGATTCATGAAACTTTTGCCACTCAAAATCACTGATATGCACTCAGAGGCCAGAGAATGATAGAATTATAAAAAGAAAAGGGTTTTCCTTCCATTTTCTTGACATAAGATGAGTCCAAGATTGAAACTACACCTTAAAGCAGAATCTACCATCCATTCCAGGCAATGGATTCCACATAATCATCGGCTAAGGACCACAAATATAGACCTAATCCTGGTAGGAAAACAGTGGACTAGCATCATTCCCAGGGATTAGGAAGTTTCCAAAGCCAACTGTCAGGATGTAAACCGACATAAAAGCTTGAGTTTTTCTGTTTTTGGTACAAACGAGGCCGAAGCCCGGGAGTACCGAAAGAGAAAAAAAAAAGAATTGCAAGTGATAAAATTTGAATTCGGGTTTAAATCAAGATAACTTAGCCCATTGTAGAAAGGGCTTTAAGGCAACTACTTTATGTTTATTAATACATTTAATTATTTCATGTATGGATATGATTTATTAATTTAATTAATACAAATTAGAATTACAGTTCTAGATGGACCCAAACTCCAAAACTGAAAGCTGATCGAATTCGAACCCTAGTAGTATCCTTCACAATGTTAAACTGGTTTTGCAACAAAAGAAACCTATAGCTTTTTTTTTATGTTCTGAGTTCAAATCTACTCCGAGAATTTGTCCCCGTCGAGAGATGAACATGATGAAGCTTAAAAAGCTTGACACAGAGAGAGACAGGTTGAGTGATTTACCAGATGATCTTCTTTTTCATATTCTGGCATTCCTTCCCATAACAGAAACAGTTAGAACATGCGTCCTATCAAGAAGGTGGAAGAACCTTTACACTTTGGTCTCCACTCTTAATCTTGATGATCGCGACTATCATGGAAAGGGTTTTATGAATATTGTGGATAGAGTTTTGTTTGCTCGGAAATGGAATGATGTACATAAGTTAGTTCTCACATGTGGAGATGCTGTTGATCCTTCCCGGGCTGAAGGATGGGTACAATATGCCTTGTGGCATAATGTTAGAGAGATGGACCTTGAATTTTTTAGGGTGCCTGCACTATTATTTGCTTGCAAGACATTGGTGTCATTGAAATTGTCAGTGGATGAATGGCATGTACGTGTACTGAAAATCCCTTATAAGATTTCTCTTCCAAGTCTTAAGATTCTATGCATAACGAATGCTATTTTTTGGAAGGAAGATTCAGTTGAAAGGCTCTTCTCTAGCTGCTCTGCGCTTGAGGAATTGGTTTTACACCGTTGCTTTTTCCATGAAATGAAAAGATTTAATATTTCAAACTCTACTCTCAAGAGACTGACCTTAAGTATGGATGGATATTATTATTGTTGTTCCAGTGAGGTTCTGATTAACGCACCAAGACTTGTTTACTTAAAATTGGATCACATTATGGCAACAAATTATTCGTTAATTGATCTTCACTCTCTGGTTGAAGCCTATATTGATTTTGGATATGCTCGTAGTGCAATTGATCTGATAAGAGGGCTTAGACATGTTCAATCCCTTCATTTATCTGGGGTTTGTTTTCTAATACTAGTTTCTTGTTAATTTTGTAAACTTTTTCTTAAACACAGATTACATGAATTACTAATTCCATAAACTTATTAATGATTGGTTTTTCTAGCAGAAAAGTGCAAGAACTGATTAAGAACAACTTTGTTGTATTTTGAAGGCTCTTCTACCGGGTCACAGTCCAATCCCCATCTTGGAAAACATGACCAATTTGAAGCTTGGTAAGTTCTACCCTGAAGGTTGGGAAAGACTGCTTAACTTTGCTCCGTGTTTGGAGACCCTTGTATTTGAGGTATGAATGAAACAAAACTTTGTCAATCCCTTTAAACCTATGCAGAGAAGCAAGTTTTGCTAAATTTATTTCTCTTCCTTACAGGAAATTCAATCCGTCGAAGAAAATATAACGAATCCTTCAAAGGAAGTGCCCCCTTGTTTGATATCTCGAATGAAGGCTATTAAATTTCTGTTATTCCGAGGGCAGGAATCTGAAATGCAAATGGTTGAGTATTTTCTAAAGCATGGACAAGTTCTGGAGAGTTTGATAATACATATGAATGCCAGAAAGGACCTGCAACTAACGATCACAGAGAAACTGTTGATGTTTCCCATAGCTTCGGGGAATTGCCAAGTTGTAATTGTCTAAATATTTTCTCAACGTTTCTTGTGAATGGAGTTAGCTGTTAGCCTGTTACTATCATTTTCAGATATGGCTGTGTGGTAGTCAGTCGTGGTTATCAATTTCTCACACAGCCTAAATTAAAGTGAATTATTATTATGAGCTTTTGTTGGTTATCAAGATGTTATGAACGACTATATTGTTAATTTTGCAATTTAATTTCAAATATTTAAGGCTAATGATCTCTTTTTGCTCATTTCTGATATAATTGTACTCAGCCTTTGTCAATATGGTGGTGAGAATTGTCAGCCAAGAAGTTTAAACTTGGTCATTTTATCATGTTCTGTAATTGTAGAGACAGTGGTAAAGTATCTGTAAGCAAAAAGTGCAAAATCCCTTTCAAGCTCACAGTAAATTAAGCCAGGACTTTAGTTTTTATGTCAGGATTTATAGTTAATCCAACTCTGCAGCTAACATACTCCGTTGCCAGACTCAATGTTTATCCTGAGAGAACATTCAGGATAGAACCATCAGGGAAGCTTGACGCCTTGGCAGTGTTATATGATAGTTCATTCCAACAGTAAATGAAAATCAAAATTTTCTGTTTCTTTATCCTTGTTCATGTTGTAGCCTGTAGGAAGATCAGAAGTTCAAAACAACATCATTACATTTTTGTTGCTAAACAAGAAGGATAAGTTAAGAATGACAAGTTCCATCAAGCATGGAATGCCAAAGCACAATGAACTTTGTTTATGTTGGTCTTTGATAAATATTACCAACTAGGTTTTGCTAACATATTTGTTGGAGGTTTAAAACAACTGGAAACTATTTACTAGATGATTTAAGAGGTTTGGACTGTTATATACCTCAGGTTGAAGCATTCACTTGATGCTCAGCTCATTGTAACATATTGGATCCATGAAATTTTTAAGAAATTTACCACTATTTCAACAAAATGAATCAATATGCTGCAAACTTTTGATGCTAAATTCATGGAATTAATTAACATTCATGGTTTTAGGGAATAGACCCTGCCATCGGACTGGCATAATGGTTTATGGTGTTTGCCATCAACGATTTCAGTTCAAGTCCAGTCATAGAGGGTTGATCATGCATTCTTTTTGTTGCATTATTAAAGCAGTGAAGTAATATTCTTTACCAAGTTGATAGCACAGAATTCCAATTTCCTGAGCATGTGAAAGCTTTAGAATGGTCTCTCTTAGAGCTGTTGATAAGCTAAGCAGATCATAGCAAGCATTGTAATTAGTTTCCAGTTGGTAAACCATTTCTTACCATTAGGCTTTTGAGGTAAAGTTAAAATCTCAAGGATTCAACTAGGATTGAATTGCT
Source organism: Heritiera fomes (assembly GCA_032173925.1). Classification (NCBI taxonomy): domain Eukaryota; kingdom Viridiplantae; phylum Streptophyta; class Magnoliopsida; order Malvales; family Malvaceae; genus Heritiera; species Heritiera fomes. Next base: position 4,977,258 of record JAPDPM010000023.1, on the reverse strand, counting down.
TGACCGCAAAATCATGAGTTCTAACTATTTTGATAACATTGGTACCATTAAAAATGTTTAATGGTGTAAAAAATGTATTGGTTTCAATCAGTGAACTCTATTTCACTGTTAACCAACCGTATGGGAATTGTTGACTAGTCACTTGGCATCGGCAACCGAGTGGAGAAGTTGAATTTTAGTAGCACAACTACAAGAGAAGAGTAGATAGATAGATAGAGAGAGAGCAAACATGTGTCAACCCAAGAAAGTCCCCGTTTGCTATGACAATCCTCTTGGCAACTTAATCAAATCCCGGTATGAACATTTTCATTTTGGCAATGCAAATGAACAGATGCTTTTCCATAAGTTCAGGTTACCTGAAAGCTCTAGAATTACCTATCCAGCCTCTAACAGTGAGATACTTATATCATTATTCGAGGATGATTCAAGCTTGCTCAAGGAGGAATCTGTTTGAAATGATTTCTTGTCTATCAAGAAACTAGGTTCTTTGGGTTGCATCAATGCTGTCTTGCTTTCCAACATCAGAGCCACAGATGACATGCTTGGTCTATCTCCGGGATGTTGCTGCACAAACAATAGACTTGGATACAGGTAAAGAAAAACTTGCCACCAATTATTTCCATCATTAGTATCCCAAAGCTAAAGACATCTGATTTTACCGAAAATTTCCCATCAATAGCAAACTCTGGTGCCATATAACCGCTGCAAAACAGTATCAGAAGAAAAGCAATCAGTAAAAATTTAGAGTTAGATTGAGAAAAAAGATAAAAATGCATTTTTCTACTCACTGAGTTCCAACCACTATTTGTGTTCCCCTCTCTATGGTCTCCTTTAAATTTTCTAGCCAAGCCAAAGTCTTGATATTTTTGGATTCATCCTAGCATCAAGAAGAACATTACTAGTTTTAAGATCTTTGTGTATAATCCTCAGCCTAGAATTTTGATGCAGGTAGACTAGCCCCTGAGCAACTTCACAGATAATATCAAAACAATTGGACCAATCTAATAGTTTACTTCTTGTATTATCTGGTATGTATCATATCCTTGCTTAGTTCCCTACTAAACCTTTTGAAGTAAATAATATTGTTGAAAGCATAATAATATTCTGATAAATTTACACTAGTCTACAGAATTTTATTTCCGTTCTATGGATCCATACTGAAAATGAAGAAATCCGAACTTTTGTTTGGCATATGAATTAAACCAGCAGTTTCTCCTCTACTTGAATGCAGTATCCAAGAAGCTTTACAAGATTTCGATGCTGAAGTTTGGTTATCAGTGCAATTTCATTTTTGAGCTCGTATGATCCTTGTCCAGAGCTTCTTGAAGGCCTCCTCATAGCAATTTTTTGTCCATCTACCATAGTACCCTGAAAATAATGTACGTAAAGAATCTTTGCTATGTTATGTACATTTCCTTTGTGAAAGGTTAGTTTCCCAGGATGTTGCAAATTTACCTTGTACACAGACCCAAAGCCACTTCTCCAAGCTTATTGTCAAATGAGAAGACATCGGTGGCTTTAGCCATTATATCCAGGTTGAATATTTGGAAATCTGTGTCTTCCTTTTGCCCTGCATTTTTTCTGTCATTTAAACCATGATTATCTTTTCTTCTTGAAACAACTGAAAACATGCTGACATTAGCATTAGCATTTTGTATTTTTTGCCAGAGTTTTCCTCTCTCAATCACCAAATTGATGTGTTCTTTTTCAAAATAACAGTAGCAGGTAGCTAGCATTCCTTACAGTTGTGTCAGAAGTTATTAAACATAGTGGAAAATATAACTTTATGAAGGCAAATAAGCAAGTAGTGTTACCTTCTATGCTTGCAATAGGTCTGTTAATGTAGCAGTAGGCAAGCAGAACACCAGACAGAATGAAAATAAGGGTTGAAGTTTCGACTGCTATCTTCATTGCAGTCTCACCGTTTGGCACTTTATGAACATAGAAAATTCAATGAATCAAAAAAAAAAGAACAAGAACAAGTGAAGTTAGAGCTGGAAATTCCTGCACAAGCTACAACCTGGAGTGTTTTAATATCTTGACTTGAGTTAGACTAGCAGTCAAATAGAAAACAGAAATCGTAGTATCATTTGTAATGCATACTCAAATTTCGACGATGCCAAAAGTAACCTTGTTGAGGGACTTACAACAAGGTAGGTGAAGCTGTCTCCGTTGGAAAAGGCCAGGCAAGCTCTTTGAGGTGTGCTGCTACCTGAAAACAATCAAAGGGTGCTTGTTGTTGTGGTACATGTCAGGTCAGATTGGCAAAGGGGACATTCCCCTATTAACTTTGCTCCTTGTTTGGAGACCCTTGTTTTTGATGTATGATTGAAAGAAAAACTTTGTGTCAATCCGTCTTAACTTTATGCAGAGAGGCAAGTGTTACTAAAGTTGTTTCTATTCTTTACAGACACTTCCATACTATAAAACAATTGTTATGGATCCACCCAAGGAAGTGCCCCCTTGTTTGATGTCTCAAATGAAGGCTATTAAATTTCTTTTATTCCGTGGGAGAGAATCTGAAATGCAAATGGTTGAGTATTTTCTGAAGCATGGACAAGTTCTGGAGAATTTGATAATGCATCTGCTTACCATAAAGGACCGGCAACTAGAGATCACTGAGAAACTGTTGAAGTTTCCCAGAGATTCAGAGAAATGCCAAGTTGTAATTGTCTGAATGTTTTCTTAATGTTTCTTGTAAATGGAGTTAGCTGTGTGGTAGTCATGGTTATCAACTTCTAACAGTTACAGAGTAAATTAAAGTTATTAGTATTATCAGTTTTTCATGGTTATCAAGATGTTATGAACGACTATATATGGTAATTTTGCAATTTAACTTCAAAATATTATTGTATTCCTCTTGCCTTTATAATGTTTCCTGTTTATTATTTGGCCTACCATATGATGGTTCATTCCAATAAGAAGTGAACACCAAATTTCTCTGTTTCTTTGTCCTGAGCAAGAAGGATGAGTTAAAATTGACAAGTTCCATCAAACATGGAATGCTAGAGTAAGTGACTCATTAAGCACAATGGTTCAACAATTTCGTTTTCGTTGGTTCAGGCCTTCTAGGCTAAATTTTTTTTCATTTGGACAACTCATTTTAACAAGCCTGGCAACAATTTAACATTGAGGAATGGCAATTTATGGCAGCACTGGCAATGAGTTATTAGAAACAAAAAGTAAACCGACAGTGTATCAGTAAAAACAAAAGAAAATAAAATCCGAGATAGGGCTCAATCCAAGCTCAAAAAAAAATAGTCTAAAAATATTCAAACCCAAAAAAAAACTATAACTTAAAAAAGCTCAAAAACAAAAAAAAATTGGAATTAATTATATATAACCTGAGTTCATGATGAGTCAAACTCAACATCAACCCAAACTTAAATTCATAAAAAGTCAAATTTATAACTTGAAAAAACTTGAACTATAATTAATTTTATTTAAAAATTAATAATAAACTTAATGATTTTATTATTATCACTAAAATTAATGTTAAATTTGCTTGGTTCTTACTTGTAATAATATTCTAAAAATTTCAAGTTTTAGTTATTAAGATTAAAGTAATAAATATTTATATGTAAGATTTGATTTATTTGTTTTAGGAATATTATTTTATTGATTTAATTAATATAAATTACAGTCCTAGATGGACTAAAACTCCAAAACTGAAAGCTGATCAAACCCTATATAATGTCTCACAGTTTTTGCAATAAAATAAAACTTAGTTTCTCTTCATGTTCTGAGTTCAATTCTACCGTGGGAAGCTGTCCCCGTTAACAGATGAGTTCCATGAAAGTTAAAAAGCTTGACACAAAGAGAGACAGGTTAAGTGATTTACCAGATGATCTTCTTTGTCATATCCTCTCATTACTTCCCATGAAAGACACAGTTCGAACATCTATCCTATCAACAAGGTGGAAGAACCTGCACACTTTGGTCCCCACCCTTGACTTTGATGATTATAACTATTATTTAAAGAGTTTCATGAAGATTGTGGATAGAGTTTTGTTTGCTCGAAATGATATTGGTGTAGATAAGTTTGTTCTCAGGTCTGGAGACGAAGCTATTGATCCGTCGAGGGTTGAAGGATGGATACAGTATGCATTGTGGCATAATGTTAGAGAGCTAGATATATGGCTAATGTCGTTTATGGTGCCTGCAGGATTGTTTACTTGCAAGACATTAGTGTCACTTAAATTGACTGGCAAGTCTGAACTAAAAATCCCTTGCAATGTGTCTCTCCCAAACCTCAAGATTCTCTACCTAAGTGAAATTGTATTTTCTGATGATGATTCAGTTGAAAGGCTCGTTGCTACCTGCTCTGCGCTTGAGGAATTGGTTTTAGACCGTTGTTTTCACAAGAATATAACCAGACTCTATGTTTTTAACCCTATGCTCAAGAGACTGACCATAAGTCAGTATCCATATGATTATGTATATCTGAATGAGGTTCTGATTAAAGCACCAAGTCTGGTTTACTTCAAATACCACCGCATGGCGAAAGATCATTTATTGATTGATCTTCACTCTCTAGTTGAAGCCTATATTGATTTTGGACCACTTCAGACTTCTGTGTTTTATGCTTCCGGTGCAACTGATGTGATAAGAGGGCTTAGTCATGTTCAATCCCTTCATTTATGTGGTGAATTTTCAGGGGTGAGTTTTCTAATACTAGTTTCTTGTTAATACTTTCTTAAATACAGATGACATGAAATTACTAATTGCATAAACTTTTTAATGATTGATTTTTCTAGCAGAAAACATTAACTGATTAATTACAACTTCTATTGCAGGCTCTTCAACCTAGTCATGGTCCAATCCCCACCTTGGAAAACATGACTAAGCTGAGAATTGGTCAGTTGTACCCAGAAGGATGGGAAAGACTGCTTGACTTTGCTCCTTGTTTGGAGACCCTTGTTTTTGAGGTTTGAATGAAAGAAAACTTCATATCAATCCATCTAAGCCTATGCAGAGAGGCAAGTGTTACTTACTAAAGTTATTTCTCTTCTTTACAGGAACTTCCATGCTATAGAAAGTGTATTATGAATCCACCCAAGGAAGTGCCCCCTTGTTTGATATCTCGAATCAGGACTATTGAATTTCTGTTACTTGGAGGGAGGAAATCTGGAATGCAAATGGTTGAGTATTTTCTGAAGCATGGACAAGTTCTGGAGAATTTGACAATACATCTTGTTACCCGGAAGGCCCGGCTATTAAAGATCACTGAGAAATTGTTGAAGATTCCCAGAGTTTCAGAGAAATGCCAAGTTGTAATTGTCTAAATATTTTCTCAATGTTTCTTGTAATGCCTGTTACTATCATCCCACTGATATTGCTGTGTGTTATCATGGTTATCAATTTCTGCCATTAAATTAAAGTTATTAGTATTATCATTTTTTCATCACCTGCTCAAGGGCCGGGCTACCCGCCCAAGCCCGAAAGCTCATTTGAAATTTGGTCGAACTTGGACAAAAAATTTTGATGAAAAAACGGGCTTGGGCAAAATTTGTAGGCCCGTTTAAAAATCGGGTCGGGCCTTGGGCTTGACTCTCAAAGCCCGAGTCCGGCCCAACTCGGTCGAATTAAATATATTATATTATTTTTTATATATTTATTTAGCAAATATAATTTTTTATATATAAAAAAATTATTGATTAATAAAACATGATTATAAATATTTAATATGAAAATTGACATATAAATTTTGACAAATTAGATTAAAATTTAATGGAAATAAATAATTAAAAATTTTAAAAAATAAAAAAAATTATATTTGAGCGGGCTCGGACTTATGGCACAAAAACGGGATCGGGCTTGGGTAAAAAAATCTGCCCAAATTACAGGCCGAGCCGGGCTTGGGTATGGCTTTCTATTTTTATTACCTGTCATAAGCTCGACCCGAACACGACCCGAGCCCGCCCATGACCAGGTACTTATCACGATGTTATTAACTATCATATTTGGTTAATTTTCCAGTTTAACTTCAAAATTTTTAAGGCTAATGATCTTTTTCTTGGTGGACTGGTTTCAGAAGTAGAATCTCATCAAATTTTCCTGTTTCTTTATTTTTCTTTTCCATGCTGTAACCTGTAGGAAGATCAGAAGTCAGAAACATCACTACATTTTTGTTCCTGAGCAAGAAGGGTGAGTTAAAAATGACGAGTTCCATCAAACATGGAATGCTAGAGCAGGTGACTCATTAAGCACAATGGTTCAACAACTTTGTTTTTGTTGGTTCTTGTCTTCAGGACTAGATTTTTTTTTTTTTCATTTGGAGAACTCCTTTTAATAAGTCTGGCAAGGATTTTAGTGAGGGTCACAGTTCACACTTGACAGTTACCATTAAGGATTGGCATCGGTAGTAAGTTATTAGAAATCCAAAGCTCTGGTGCGGTGGCTTCCAACAAATAAGATAAAAAAAAATAATAGAGTATTTCTAAATACATTCATCTTTTTCCGCTTTACATCCATTTTTCTCTTTAGATGAACAGTATCACACTAAGGGAAATAGGTGTGATGAGAAAAAAAGTAGGTGCATTTTTTATTTTGGCCAAAGAAAGTAGGTGCATTTAGAAATCCTCAAAATAATAAAAGATAAAACAAAAATGTATGTAAAATTATTTTTATACCCTTTTTTAATATTTTATTATATTATTAAAATTATTTTTACTTAATAATCATTTTATCTTTTTCAATCTCACATAAATCAATTTCACCACCTAACCAAACTAATCCTTAAACACAACATTTTTGACCCAATGAGCTTTGCTCCTTCCTTACTTTGCTACTAACCCTATCCAAGTGATATTCACATTACCAATGTTAAGAATCAGTGTTCAACATGACAGCTAGAGAAACCAATTTTCCTTCCTACTAAACAAAGTCTAGTTGTGATACAGTTTGAGACAAAACAGGAGATAGCCTTTTGCCTTCATGATACAAAGCTAAATGATGAAAAACAACTATCCATGAGAAAAGCAGAAAGAATTTGAGATTAATGGCTTACGTAAGAGTATTCTTGCATACAATTCCATCTACAGGATTAAATGACTTACGTAAGAGTTTTTTTTATTTTTTTTATTTTTAGCAAAAATGCTATCCAATTAAGATGTTTGTGTTGTTTATATAAACGTTATATAAAGGCATTGTTCCATAAAAATACTTTTCTATGAATTATTCTTAAAGCCGGCAAAATAGGTCTAAACCCAATAATTTGTCAAAATTGATCTTTGATCAAATTTGAATGGACCCAATTGATTTAAAAAGTCAAAGACCGAAATTGGACTCAAATCCAAAAAAAAAATTGAAACTCGAAAAATATTCGAATCTCAAAAAATCTAAACTTAAAAAAACCTGCAAACAAAAGGACCCGATATAACCCAAGTAAATGATCTCTCAAATCCAAGATCAACTTGATATTAAAAAAACTGAATTTATAACTTAAAAAATTGCAAGTATAATTATATGATTTTATTTAAAAATAAATAGAAATACATAAAATAAAATAAAAATTAAACTTAATGATTTGATTCTTATATCAATAATGTATTATTACTAAAATTGATGTTGAATTCGAGTGTGAAACTAATTTTTACACTTCATAATTTCTTAAAATCTCACATAAATTATTATCCAAAGAATAAATCAATAATTATTTATATAAAATTTGATTTATTTCTTTTAAGAATATTATTTTATTAATTTAATTAATAAAAGTGACATGCCTAGATATCCCAAACTCCCAAACTGAAATGTCATCAAACGTACAAACTCTAATACGCTATACAACGTCAAAATGATTTTGCAATAAAGAAAATCTAGGTTTTTGTTTATGTTCTGAGTTCAATTCTACGGTGAGAATCTCTCTTCATTTGCAGTTGAGTTCCATGGAAGTTAAAAAGCTTGACAAGGAGAGAGACAGGTTAAGTGATTTACCAGATTATCTTCTTTGTCATATCCTCTCATTTGTTCCAATAACAGACACAGTTCGAACATTCATCCTATCAAAAAGGTGGAAGAACCTTTACACTTTGGTCTCCACTCTTAACCTTAATTATTTTAACCACCGTGGAAAGAATTTCATGAATATTGTGGATAGGGTTTTGTTTGTTCGGAAAGGGATTGATGTAGATAAGTTTGTTCTCACATGTGGAGAAGCAGTTGATCCTTCGAGGACTGAAGGATGGGTACAGTATGCATTGTGGCATAATGTCAGAGAGCTGGAGCTTGATTTATGGGGCCTGCAGCTTAGGCTGCCTGCGGGATTATTTACTTGCGGGACATTGGTGTCATTGAAATTGTATATGGATGCAAGGACTGAACTGAAAATCCCTTCTAAGGTTTCTCTTTCAAGTCTCAAGATTCTGTGGATAATGGCAACTGTATTTTCGGATGATGATTCAGTTGAAAGGCTCTTTTCTAGCTGCTCTGTGCTTGAGGAATTGGTTTTACACAGTTGTTTTTGCGATGATATAACCAAATTCAATATTTCAAACTCTACTCTCAAGAGACTAACTATAAGTCATAATGGAAATTACTATTGTCAAAATGAGATTCTGATTAATGCACCAAGTCTTGTTTTTTTAAAATTCGATCGCTTTAGAGCAAAAAAGTATTTGTGTATCGATATTCACTCTCTGGTTGAAGCCTATATTCATCTTGGACCTCCTTACACTTCTGTGTTTTATGATTCTGGTCCAACTGATCTGATAAGAGGGCTTATGCATGTTCAATCTCTTTATTTGTCTGGTCCATTTTCAGGGGTATGTTTTCTAATACTAGTTTCTTGTTAATTTTTTCATAATCACAGATGATATAAATTGTTAATTGCGTACACTTTTTAATGATTGATTTTTCTAGCAGAAAAGTATAATTAATTAAGAACAACTCTTATTGTATTTTGAAGGCTTTTCTACCTGGTCGGGGTCCAATCCCCACCCTGGAAAACCTGACTAATTTGAGGATTGGTAAGTTCTACCTTGAAGGTTGGCAAATAGTGCTTAACTTCACTCCTTGTTTGGAGACCCTTGTCTTGGAGGTATGAATGAAAGAAAAACTTTATGTCAATCCATCTTAGCCTATGTAGAGAGGCAAATGTGTTACTAAATTTATTTCTCTTCTTTACAGGAACTTCCAGACTACGAAAGAAATATTATGAATTCTCCAAAGGAAGTGCCCCCTTGTTTGATATCTCAACTGAAGGCTATTAAGTTTCTGTCATTCCGAGGGAAGCAATCTGAAATGCAAATGGTTGAGTATTTTCTTGAACATGGACAAGTTCTGGAGAATTTGATAATACATATGAATCTCCCGCAATTAAAGATCACTAAGAAATTGTTGAAGTTTCCCAGAGTTTCAGAGAAATGTCAAGTTGTTATTGTCTAAATATCTTCTCAATGTTTCTTGTAAATGGAGTTAGCTGTAACCTGTTACTGTCATATCTCAGATATTGCTATGTGGTAGTCATGGTCATGAGTTTGCTACATAGACTAAATTAAAGTTATAAGTATTATCTGTTTTTTGTGGCTATCAAGATGCTATTAACGACTATATATGGTTAATTTTCCAATTTAACTTCAAAAAATTTGTAAGGCTAATGATCTCTTTTTGGTAGTTTCTGAAGTAAAATTTTATGCACTGGATACTTTGCTGTCCACTCTTAACCTTGATGATTATGACTATGATGAAAAGAGTTTCATGAATATTGTGGATAGCGTTTTGTTTGCTTGAAAAGGGATTGATGTAGATAAGTTTTTTCTCACATGTGGAGACAAAGCTATGGATCCTTCCAGGGCTGAAGGATGGGTACAGTATGCATTGTGGCGTACTTGGGTTGTTTCTTTGTTCGATTCTGCTCATATTCAATTTACAAGCTAGATCTAATATAATCGTACTCAGCCTTCGTCAATAGGATGGTGAGAATTGTTAGCCAAGAAGTTTAAACTTGGTCATTTTTTCAGGTTCTGTAATTGTAGAGACTGATAAAGTATCTCTTGGCTAAAAGTGCAGAATCCCTTTCAATAGTTATCCAACTCTGCAGCTAACAGCTTCCATTGTCAGGAACAATATTTATCCCGATTGAACATTCAGGACAGAACCAACAGAGATGCTTATTGCCCTGGCAGTGTTAGATGATGGTTCCTTCCATTTTCTGTTTCTTTTTTGTTGCTTATGTTATAGCCTGTAGGAAGATCAGAAGTTTGTCACTGAAGCTTTAGTAAAATTACAAGTCAAAAAGAATGCCGTGTAATGATTGTCTAACCTTCTCAATCTTTTCTCTAGGTTAATCAGCTTGGAAGTATCTCTGTCCATATGCTTTCAAGGAACAACCATGAATCAAACAGGGAAAGGACTGCCCCCTTGTTTGTTATCTCACATCAAGGCAATTAAATTTCTGCTACTCCTGGGGAAGATATCGAAACTGCAACATAATTAAGGTCTTCTATTTTTATGCATGCTGAAGTTTTAGGGAATTTGGTGTTAGGTTTGTTGCATCAAAGAGCCAGCAGCTCAAGATCAGTAATGCAATGCCAAGTTATAGTTGCTCAAATTTCTCAATCTTTCTTGTCGATCAGTTATCTGTTACTATTATTCCTCTAATGTTGAGTTGTGTGGTAGTTATGGTTATCAGTTTGTCAGAAGGAACTATATTGCTGCTAATGACACTACCTAATATTCCATGGCCAGCTTAATTTCTTGCATACCTGCTAGTATGATACTTCCTGACTATCTAATACCATCGAATTAGACCAACTGCTCGTTCTGAAGTCAGAATAACCAGATGCAACATTCTCTCAATCTCAATCTCATGATGATGATAGGATTCAGGCTTTTTGCTGGTAAAAGCCTAAACTCTTCAAAAGAAGAGTCAAGTTCTAATGCCTAGTGCTTCTTCAGAACTACTATTTAGTGAATATAGTGCTTCTTATTTAGATCATGTTTTGATAAATGCCCCAAGTCTTGTCTCCTTGAAATGCTTTGGCTCGGTTGCAAAACCTGATTCGCTGATAAACCTGTACTCTCTTCTTGAATCATATCTTGATTAATGGCAATTTGCAGTACTAGCAAATTATTCCTCCTTATTATACCGCTGAAGCTGATCTGAACAGAGGGATTAGCAATGTGCAGTCACTCCATTTAAGTGGCATATGGGAGAGGTATTGTTCAATGGATTTGAAGCTGAGTTGCAACTGATTGAGTGAAGAATGTACAGGTTCTAGAGAATTTGACAGTGCATTTTAGTGTAGTAGAGAGACAACTATCAAGATCATTTTAGTGTAGCAGGCCATTTTTCCAGATTGAATTACCTTTGAGCCTTGGTGATTATCAATTTGTCACTGGAACCATAGTACCACCATGGATGACTCTAGCTAGTTTCCAAGTTCAAATTCTGATTGCAATGCTAATTTGTTTCTGGTGTAAACTCCCAGACTCAAATGGGAACATATAGTTTGGTTTGCTCCACACAAGCCTCTGATCCCTGATGAAAACAGGACTAAACCCCAAGTCTTTGGTGCAATCACCTGCCAGCTGAGGTAGCTGACATATTTGACAGTTAGATATCCAAGCATATTCTAGTCTGATGCTTCTAGAAATTTGCAATCTTCTTTTCTTACCAGACCAAATGTTTGTTAAAACAATTTGAAGTCAAAATTGGTAACAATTTTGATAAACCAGACTCAAGTTTTTGAATATCAAGGTGATCAGTAACTTTCCTCCCTTCTCTTCCTCTTTAGAAAAGTATTATTAAAAGAGTAAGCATACAATTCTACCATGAAAATCCACCCATATGTAAGATTTTTCAAAGAAAAAAAGAATTATTGTATTTGGAAAAGATATATTACATATACTATTTTAAGATTCAGCAAATTGTTCGAGAACATTGAACTTGAGTCCAACGCTAACACCATGAACAACATTAACATGCTTTTAAGATGATTTTTGTTTTTAATCTCATTAAATTAATTTTTTATGAAAATAGAATAAGCCAAAAATTTTGACAATAACGAAGTTCTTCCATTTGGGTGGGTAGTTGGCAGCTTTGAAGCACGGCATTGGATCCGACACCAACACCACCATCCCATTCTCCCAACAAACTACTAACATTTCATGATATAATTGGCTTAAATCAGTCTCAACAGAATAAGAAACCTATACTTCACCACACTCAAACCAATCCTTCCCACAAAATCCAACTTTCTTCTGCCTAAGAGCCCTTTTTCCAATAGGGAAAGTGAATCCAATCACTTTAGAACAAAAAGGGAGAAGCTGGGGGCAGTTCACATGATATGAAACCAAAGAGTTTGGTTTGATCTTCAACCAACAAAAAAAAAAGGGCTTTGGACTGAGATTTCAGAGCTTATGAAACTTTCTCCATAGCTTATTTTCAACGTTTTCACCGCCTTGTTGCCCTCTTTAACCTCCAATAAGGACTTTCTAAAAAAATCACCCAAAGAAACTCTCTTTTTATTAATTTTACTTGATTATTTTCTTCGTATATTACCTTGTCATTAGTGAAATCGGCTTTTTTGGGTTAGAGAAAAGAGAAAGAAAAGTCGTGGATTACTAGGTATTTTCGTAATTGCCGGTAGTCTTGTGTCAAACTGTTTGATTTTTATTTGTCTTTTCTTGATCCTTAATAACTTGTTCAAGTTTTTAAGAAATACCCAAGTCGAGTCTTCATTAGAATTCCAAAGTTTAGAAATTTTCTTTCAAAAGACCGATCTTTTCTTGATCCTTGATCAGCTGTTCAAGTTTTCGAAACATACCCAGTTTTGAGTTTTGATTAGAAGATTTGGAAAAAAAAATGAGTTTCAGCATTAAGCAATCAGCTTTAGCTACGTGCTTGGATGTCACAAATTCAGTTATTCACAAAAGATCACCTTCAATAATTTGTAGATCTTCATTTTCACCATCTTTGAACCTTCAGAACAACCCCAAAAGAACCAATCTTTCAGTTTCAAAGCCATTGCATATCTCATCTATTGAGAGTTTCGGTCAGGAGAAAAAACCAGTGATCCAATGCAAGGCTTATGAAGCTGACAAGTCACAGCCTATTGAGGCAGCTGGGGAGGTGAAATCAGAAGCTGCAAAAAGGGTGAAAATTGGGATTTATTTTGCAACTTGGTGGGCTTTGAATGTGGTTTTCAATATATATAACAAGAAGGTTTTGAATGCCTACCCTTACCCTTGGTTGACTTCAACTTTGTCCCTTGCTTGTGGCTCGTTGATGATGTTGATTTCATGGGCTACAAGGATTGCTGAGGCCCCAAAAACTGATTTTGAGTTCTGGAAGACTTTGTTGCCAGTGAGTTTTTTTTCCTATTTATGTTTGGTAGGTGAGGAAGTGAGGGAAAGTGAGAATAAATGATAGAAAGTCAAGTTTTTTTTTTTTTTTAAGCTTTGATGTTGCTGAATATTTTTTTTTATATAGGATCATGTATTTTTATGTCATTTGGATTGTAGGGAGGAAAAAGTTCAAAGTGCAGATAGTCTGTGTTTTAGTTTTATGAAAATTACAGTTTGTCTGATTGCAGAGAAAATGAAGGAAATGAAAGGAAAACTAAATTTTGGTGTTACGCGTCATATCTTAAATTTAAAGAAGAAAATTTGGATAGAAGAAAATAAAATGAGAATTTGGTGTATGCTGTTGTTTTTGAAAAAGTAAGATTAAGATGTCAATTCACTAATTCTCTGCCTGAGACTATGAATTACAATCTTAATGAATTTCTGATTTCTTTTTTTGTTTTCCTGTTTTCTCTTTTTCTAGGTTGCTGTGGCACATACAATTGGACATGTAGCAGCAACTGTGAGTATGTCCAAGGTTGCAGTCTCATTCACCCACATCATCAAGAGTGGTGAACCTGCTTTCAGTGTCCTAGTTTCAAGGTTCTTGCTTGGAGAGACCTTCTCTCCAGCAGTTTACCTGTCTCTTATTCCTATCATTGGTGGTTGTGCTCTTGCTGCCGTAACCGAACTCAACTTCAATATGACAGGTAAAAACTCTAATCTCTCTAATATGGATGTTGAATTGAATTGTTGCTTTTATGTTTTAATCCTCATTATAGCTGTTGTTTTTGCGGTTCATTATTATTGGTGAGAAATTGTAGGATTAGGAAAAAAAATATGGAGAGAAATTCTCGAATTAATATTTTCTTCATTTTCAGGGGTTCTGGAAAACAAAATCCCTCTCTAAGTGAATGCTCTATGAGGTGAATTTCCCCGATATTTGAAACTGAGCTGACCGAGCATGCTTTTTTTCTATAAATTCTTTTTTTGTGTTACTAATGTTTTCTTGCCAACAAAGCCATAAAGGTTCAATATGTGGCATTCATTTCCCCTTCATATGATTTTTCAAGTTTGTTTTAGTTATCATGGTCTTGTTTTCAGCTGGTAATGTGGGTTTAGTATCTTGCATATTTCTGTTGCTCGAGGATCCTAACTGATGTCAAATTTGAAATTTTAATCAATTTGCATATTTGGGTTATGATCGGGGTGCTGAACGTTGATGTTCCCTGTGTATTTCAGGTTTTATGGGAGCTATGATATCAAACTTGGCATTCGTCTTCCGTAACATATTTTCAAAGAAGGGAATGAAGGGGAAGTCTGTTAGCGGGATGAACTACTATGCTTGCCTATCTATGCTGTCTCTCCTAATTCTCACACCTTTTGCAATTGCTGTCGAAGGACCGCAGATGTGGGCAGCAGGATGGCAAAAGGCTTTATCTGAAATTGGACCACAGTTCATCTGGTAATAACATGACAATTCTAAGTCTTATATCCTTGTTCTGTTTCCTTCCACTTAATACCGTTTGGATTTATTTGTTGGACTCTGGTAGATACTTTGAAGTTATTAGATAACTTATCGGAATTTCTTGTGCTGATTAGATTTATTCAGAAAAGAATAACTTAGATGCCCCGTCACCTATTTGACTGAGAAAGAAAATATTGGAAGTATTCAAGTCACTGAATTTCGCTTCATGATGTCAATTATGACTCTTTAATCTGAACCAGAAATATATGATGGAATGCCATCTGAAAAGGATTTTAATATGTGGCTCTTGAATTCTATGTTTTTTTTCAAGAGCTGAGCCAATTTGATGACTTATTCATTCCATTTGCCTCAAGACCTACACATAGCCCAAACTGAACTGTTAATAATTACTTAGAATTCCAGTAAAGATTCAGATAGCTGCCTGTAACATGAACATTAGATGGTACTGGTGTCATCTTTTTGCCATGCAGGCTTCGGTGCTCCTCGTGCTTACCTTATATTTAGGTCTCTCTTAAGTACCACAATGTTTTAAAAGTTTGTCCTGAAAATTGAACACCACATTGCTTCTTCTATGAATTTTGAATCATTAGATACTCTTTAGGACATAAATCTAATTTTAACCATATATGTTTTTACTTCTTCCTGTTTACTAACAAAATTTATGGATTTTAACCTATTTGATAGGTGGGTGGCTGCCCAAAGTATTTTCTATCATCTCTACAATCAGGTCTCATACATGTCCCTTGATCAGATCTCTCCCTTGACATTTAGCGTCGGCAACACCATGAAACGTATATCTGTTATAGTCTCCTCCATCATCATCTTCCACACGCCTGTCCAGCCCATCAATGCTCTTGGAGCTGCCATTGCTATCCTTGGAACCTTCCTGTATTCCCAGGTGAGTGTCCTTGTAAATTATGAACGGTGCATTATTGATCTAATTTCTGTAACAACTTTATGTTCTTATCGCTATGCCCGTAGAACTGTTTTTGATCCAAATTAGCTGAGATGTTTGTACGAATATTGTTTGTCTGGTTTGTTCACACGTGACTTGTGTTGCCCGTATGCTTTTGGAGGAAGCCTTCCATAGCAATAAGGTCTATATCATATCACATAGTAAAAAGCACTGCATGTGAGATTTGGAATTCTTCCGGAGCTCCAGCCTGTGACATGTTCTAAGGTGAAAAAAAGGAACCCACACACAAAAAAGGATTGTTAATATAGCCATTAACCGTGCAATTTTCTAGGTTGGTCGCCTTGGTCTAGATTTATTAACTGTGGGTCTATGCTATTTGATCTAACTCTTGAATATTTTCGGTGTTTGGTGTCTTTGATCTGTTTGTTGAACCGTCTTCTAACACCTACCCAGTGCCTCCTACAAGATTTTGGTGGTAGATGCATCTTTCGAATCTGTGATAGTTTAATTCCTCCTTTCATAAGGAAACAAATGGCTTACTAATTCTGTGAGGGTCCAAGAGGCTGCTGTAGTTAGTGGAGAATTATAAGTTGTAACCCATAGATGTTGACACTGCGGCGGGCCAGTGGTAGTTGCCAATATGACAGTTGACATCTTCCATGGTAGGTGGTTTCAATGAACCAGTTGAACAATCTGGACCTGATTCTACCTAACCTAACTGTAGGCAAATAACAAGATTATGTAATAGTTTATTCCTCATGCCATAGTCAAAGATGCTTTCGACAGATTCCGTTTTTCATTCTAAATGATCCGAGAATATGCTTGGTTTCTCCCAAATTTTTAATTAGAGTATCTTATATGGTGAATGATTGTGTTTCCACTATTCCTAATCACGTGCGATCTTTTTTGCAGGCAAAAGCATGAGAAAACCGGGGTACGAGAATTTTGATTCATCATGTAACATAGATGATGAAAGTGAAAACGGTATCCGGAGGAATTTAGCTCAGATGAGTTTATAGTTTGCTGTCTTTTTGGATCCAAGAACACCAGATTTCAGCCAGAGAGATCGGCAGCTTGTCATGGTGTAGATATTTATAATAATAATGCTGGTGATTATAAACAATGTCATAGAGTGGATTAGGCAGGTTTTTTTTCTAAATGTTAATGCGGCTGTTAGGGAATCCGTTTGAATAAACAAGGATTAATGTTGCAAGCCTTGTCTATGTCAGCAGACATGAATAAGAACAACTTGGACAATGTTATTTGTTTAAATTTCTTGT
Organism: Heritiera fomes; assembly: GCA_032173925.1. Taxonomy (NCBI): domain Eukaryota; kingdom Viridiplantae; phylum Streptophyta; class Magnoliopsida; order Malvales; family Malvaceae; genus Heritiera; species Heritiera fomes. The sequence continues at coordinate 4,960,286 of JAPDPM010000023.1, read as the reverse complement.
TGAAGTTATGGTGTTATTTTAAAGGAGAGTGGACAGTGGGTTGGCATTGATGCTTAGCTTGTGATGCAGATTGAAAATGTGTGGTCTAAAGAGAATTTGGTAAAGCTACTTGCATTAATGTAAGCCTTCATTAACATGTGAACTTGTCCCTTCTTGCATTGAAAGATCGTTGTAGGATTGGAAAATTTTAGATTTGATAATTGCAGACATGATATGATGATAATAAGGTGATAGATATGAAGATAATATGGCGATATAAATTATGATTTTTTTTAAAAAAATAATATAGATTGAAAAAAATAATGTTTTTAAGTCCTCGACCTTGGGTCCAAAATGAATCTCGACGTTTTATTTCGTGGCAATCAGTCCATAAACTTTTATTTTAGTAGAAATAAACCCTCAACCTTCTTAAATTATGCAATTAAGTCTAAATCTGTTAAATGACACTAACTGCCGTTAGTATTGCACATGTGGCATGTCACGTGGCATCCAAGTAAGCTATCAACATCAGCTTTCACTAACGGCAGTTAGTATCATTTAACAGATTTGGACTTAATTGCATAATTTAAGAAGGTTGAGGGTTTATTTTCACTAAAATAAAAGTTTATGGACTGATTGCCATGAAATAAAACGTTGAGGGCTTAATTCCATTTTGGGCTTAAGGTCGAGGGCTTATTTGACTATTATTCCTAAGAAATAATATACATTGAAAAATGGATTTGATATTTGAAGTACTAGATATTATAGGTTTTGATATAAAATAAGCAATCATATAAATATACAGATTATCTGATTGAAAAAATCATTTGAATTAAAATTTCAAAATTTACCTACTTTTATTTAGCCAAAAAAACATGAGAGACATACAGTACAGTCAAAATTTTTGATTGTATTGTAAAGTCGATTGATATCATAGACACACTTAAAATAAAATCATAGACGTAAACACTTAATAATTTTATTATAATATATATTTATGATATTCTTAATATATTTTATATTTAATGATATTAAATTTAAGTTTAATCATACATGTTTATATTAATTTTATAATAAAATAAAAAATTTTGAAATTATCATAAAACTTCCCCTATCATGCCAATCAAGCACTGCAATGATATCTGAAAGGAAACAAAAACTCGAAAGAAATAAAAATTTGAACAAAAAAAAGAAGAAATAAATAAAAACGGGACTTTGATACAAGCCGTTCATCACAATAAAAATATCTCGAGACAAAATAATGAATCAAAAGACATCTCACATTCATGACCGTTCGTTCACTGCCAGCAAGTAGCAATTCACAATTTCTGACCAAATCCCGAGTAGGTAGGGTCCCTTAAGGCTGCAGCTTAGCCGTTGGTTGTCACTGTCTTTCTGACTACATTTTTCTCGGGTTCTGGATACCTTCTTGGGCAATGCGATGAAAACAAACGTCCTTTAGGCATCATTCACAAAACATTGAAGGAAAAGACTTCCTTGCAGTGGCCTTTGACTAAGAAGTAATTGAATCGAAAAAATTTAATATTACCGATATCTTCGAGTTCAATTAATTTTATTTTTAAATTTCGAATTTAATTTGATAAAATATTTAAATTGTTCGATTTTAATTTAATAATTTTGATTTATTATTTTTAATTAGACTCATAAATTGTTAAACCGAATATTTTAAATTTGTTTTGACTTATTACGTAGATAACTTAAACTCAATTTAACTCAAAAATCGAATTTAGTTTTCTTCAATTTTGTTTTGCCGACCTGAAGGGAAAGAATTCTCTTCCTGTCATAAGACCTTCATGCTTGACTATGAAACTCTAAATATTGAATTGCATTTTCTTTCATATATTTATGAAATATTAGCATAAGGAATTATTCTTTCTACATTTCCAAAACAAACACCTTTTCCAAAAAAGAAAGAATAACTAAACAGGAACTGTCCAAACTCTGTGCTCATACATATGTGAAACAAAGCAAGTGATGCACCTGTGGGCTGTGGTCATACTATTTGCATGGCCGCACAATACCATAAGAATTACACCTGCAAATGCTTAATCGCTGTGTGGACATCCTTGTCACCCCTGCCGCTGCAATTAACCACAACTTTGGAACCAGCTGGAAGAGTTGGACACAGCTTCTCCAGATAAGCCAGTGCATGAGATGTCTCCAAAGCCGGGATTATGCCCTCCAGTCGAGATAGCCTCTTGAAAGCTGCATATCTCGAATGATTAAGATTAAGTAAGAAATGACAAAAAAGAGAAGTATGGTCAGTAGCAAATGGTACTATCAATGACAAAGCAGACTCAAAAGTGGATATAACATTTCAAAAGCATGGAATGCAATGACACCGTCAAATGCACTCCTGGATTTTTTTTAGATCGTTTTGAGCAGGCATAAATTGAAGGAACCAAAAAGGTGGATAAAACATCCAACATCCACACAAGAGCAGCTGAGTTGGAATATTTTAGATGTGCAAAGTGTGCTCATCATTTAAAGAAAGATTCTAGAGGCAATAACTCAAATGTGCTTATCTGTATAAATCAAGAGAGATGCAAGAAATATTTCCACCCTCAAGAACATTTGTAATCAGTAAAATGTTTTCGTAGGAGAAAGTGGTAAATCAACAGCCCATGACAGAAAAATGAAAATAAACTGTTGACAAAAAAAGGTGGAGATTCTAGATGCATTTGATGATTAAAATGCCAGGGAGAAAAATAGGTAAACCAGAACTGCAAGTGACTGAATATGGTCTACTCCAAATAAAAGGAATGTTCTTGTAGTATTCATTTTTCTTCATTTGAGATTGATGAGGCTTCTGGTAGAACTAGATGCTTGGGTTTAACCCAGTTCATGCCAATGTGTGCTAACGTTCTCCTCTTGAAAGTAGCCAATGTTTATACTTTGTCTATACCATCTTCTCTTTATGGTAAATTTTGTGTTAATATTAGCCATAAGAGAAATAAGGTGAATTGTAATAATGTGCCTTTATGAACAATTATTTTCTTTTGCATTGATAAGCAACAGGCAGTAATCAATCAGATGATAGCAATGAAGCCCCGATAATAATAGGACTGTAGTTTTATACCTTCCAATGCTTCTTCATCTGTGACACTACGGTACTCAGCACGCCCTTCATCTTTCAGAAAACTGTGCTCAGGTCCAACCCCAGGATAATCCAAGCTGTATAGCCACAACAAAAAGTTTCCAAGTTATTCAAAGCACAGTAAAGCAAGCCACATAAAACGAACAAATTCATGATGAAATCTCTACCCTGCACTAATAGAATGAGGTTCAATTATTTGTCCATCTTCATCCTGTAATAAGTAGCTCATAGCTCCATGCAACACTCCCACTTCTCCCTTGGTCAAAGTAGCAGCATGCTTGCCACTATCCAAACCAAAACCTGCAGCCTCTACGCCAACCAACCTAACATCCTTGTCATTAACAAACTCATGGAAAAGTCCTATAGCATTTGAACCTCCACCAACGCATGCAACCAAAACATCTGGTTTCCCTCCCCATTTTTCCAGCGCTTGTTTTCTTGTCTCTTTACCAATCACTGCATGGAACTCTCTGACCAACATAGGATATGGATGCGGACCAGCAACAGATCCCAAAATATAATGAGTTGTCTCCACGTTAGTCACCCAATCACGAATGGCTTCTGATGTAGCATCCTTCAGTGTTGCAGTACCTGAATGAACTGCTCTAACCTATATTGTAAAAGATACAGCTTAAGATCAAATGATGCAAATTGGCCAATCCAAAGAGAAGGTGATATAGAAGCTTCATTATAACTATGCATAACAATTTGTATCTCATTATATAAACATTTACCTCTGCACCAAGAAGCCGCATTCTGAAAACATTAAGCGCCTGTCGTTCCATATCTTGAGCACCCATGTAAACAATACACTGCAAACCAAATCGAGCACACACAGTAGCTGTTGCAACTCCATGCTGACCAGCCCCAGTTTCAGCAATAATCCGGTTCTTGCCCAAACGTTTAGCAAGCAATGCTTGAGCAACTGCATTATTGATCTTGTGAGCACCAGTGTGGTTAAGATCCTCCCTTTTAAGGTATATATCTGGGCCTTCACCATTAGGACGCTTGTAATGCTGCGACAACCGCTCCGCAAAATAGAGTGGACTTTCCCTACCAACATAGTCTTTCAAAATCCCAGCTAGTTCTTCCTGCAAATCATAAATATTATTCCTAAAAATTACAACTTCCAGTACAAAAAACAAGAATTCTTGCAAAGGAGCCTGTTCTTGTTATTATTTCAAAGTTCAAATTCTTTAGAAGCTCTCTTTATTACCACTTTTCCTACGAATTTTTTTTTTAAATTTATATTATTAATCGTTTTTTTAAAATTTATGAAAATTTTTTAACTTTGTCAAAACTGAGCCGACAAGGCTAAAAAGTAATGTCAATTCAAATATAATGATTCCGCATAAACTTAAAATGATTTTTTTTAAATCGTTCATAAAAGTGAAATGCTTTTAATCTAATTCATCAAAAAATGAATTTGTAACAAAAAGCCATTTTTTGTCTTTTTTCATGAAAATAAAAGTCAAATATCAAAAGTTACAATCAAAACCAATCATTTCCAGATTTCAATTATATAGTCAACTCAAGAACAAAAGGAAAGCCAACAAATTTTCTTCTTTTAATCAAAAATCAAATTCCTTGTAAAAATAACATACATTTTTCTCAATTCCAAATTAAATTCCGATTAACAAATACACATACACACACGAAATATTCTAATCCAAACTAAACCAAATACGCATTCATTAAAGAAATATATACGAATACATATAAATATACGTTGGAGTACTTACGAAACTAACCTGAAATTTATCATCATTAGAGAGGGCATGAAAAGCCGTTTCCAGCTCAGAGAGAGCAGACATTAGGGTCTCCGGAACGTATTTCCCGCCAAATTTCCCGAACCGACCGAACGAGTCGGGTCGTAGCCATCCGGTGGGGTCAGACTCCAAGGAAACCGGAGCAGCGGGGACTGGTTCTCTAGTCAATGTACAATTAATGGAGAAGAACTTCGCAGGCGTCAGCGGAGATGTAAATTTATTGAAGTTGAATGGCAATATCGAGGAGGACGAGAGGGAAGAGGAAGAGGAAAGGTGGTTGGATAGGCGGATAGCGGCTGTGCTTGTGGCGGAGACGGCCATTCTCGAGGGAATTTCAATTTGTAGGGTTTTTTTCCTTTTTTCCGAGGGTAATATTTTTTGGAAATGGAATTTTTGTTTTTATAGTGGCAGAGTGGGGACAAAAATTAAAATGCAGTGGGGCCCATGGGGCAAGACACATAAGAGGAAAGTGTTTGGTAAGGAATGACGTGGCAAAATATTATCTGAACAAATTTATTGATAATAATTTTTGGAGTAACTGTTTTGGAAATTGTTTTCTAAATTTTGTTTTTTGCAACAGAAATGGAAGGAAGATAATTTTTTTTCTTTTTTTATTTTTAATGAATAAGAAAGTTGGCTTTGAAAAATGATCATGAAAACCAACAACTGGTTGACGTAGGTAGTAAGCAGTCTTCGTCCCTTAAGCAAAGTCAGGGTTCGAATTCTGACTTGTGTATGGAATGTCAGTGTTGGGAGGGAGACAAGCCTAACCACGCTCTGCTTCTCCCAGACTTCGGAATAATCACCGAATGTGAAAATCGTGGGGTTTCAACCAAAAAAAATGACCATGAAAAGAGTTGGTGGGAATTAATGACCAATAAATTATCTATTTTGGATAAAATTTAATAACAAGATTTAAATTGAATCCAATAATTAATATTACCGACTTTAGATATTGTAAAAAAAATAATAAAATTCAAGTATGGCGTATGAATATGTTAAAAATAACTATTATATTTTTTAAAACTATGAAAAACTTAGATACAATTTTTTGAAATATGTTAATTGAAATTAAAATTTATGACGAAAATATTCTTAATCTTGGTTTATTATGATTAAATAAGGTTTTAATATTTTTGTAAGAAAATTAAGATAGAATTTTTGAAAAGAATTTTAAATGTTTTATAATAATTTTATTTTTCATTTTAAAAAATAATAAAAATGAAGACAAAAATACAATAATAGATAAATATTAACTCATTTGAGAAATTAATAAAAGATGATATCTAATAAAAATTTACTCTATAAGTTTTAAATATTAACGAATGTTTTCTTGACACAAATTAAAATAATTTTTAAGAAAATAAATTTTAGCTCTTATGTAATGTTTTTAAAATTTAATAAGAAAATTGAATATTAAAGTCATTATTGTTAAGAAAGATTTACTATTTATCATTCTGAATCCGAATAAAATTAATTTCAAACCTTAAAATGGATGAAAAAAAAATTTGTATTTACATAAAAAATAAAAATAATAAAATGTAAAAATATACAAATAAAATTTGATATTTATCTGCAGGCCTTAGCAATCCATTGGGAATTGAAGGCCTACAATGGGTATCGTCGAGCTGAGCTAGGTAAGAATGGGGCAATGTTTGGGCGGTTGATTTCTTGATGGGCTTGCCCCTCTTTTTCTCTGTTTCTCTAAACCCTTGTCAAATCAGAAGCTCGCATTTCTCATCCTTGTTTCCTGTGTCTTTGAAATCTTACTTCAAGTCATCGCTAGTTTTCCTCGGAAGAAAGTTAACCCCTTTGCATTCCTTTTCCTATAAAAATCTCTCTCTCTCTTCTTTTCTCTTTCGTGAAGCTTAGGGTTCAAGCAGGTTTTTTTTTTTGTTCTAAAACCACTTCTCATTGCATTCTTTTTCAATAATTTTTGGTTTCTGGCAAATATTTTTAGGTTTCCTGTTCTGGGTATTCTTTATTTTTCTTCTTTTAAGTTATTACAGTTATGGTGGTTGGTGCTTCACTGTTTCTAACTTAGAAAGTTCTGTTTTGGGGTTTGAACTTTATTCATTTTGTCAACTGTCAAACTGAGTGCTTGTTATTGATGTAGCTTGCTTTGTTTTATAGTACAATGTTGTGAATTCTCAAGGTTACCTGACACTTCACTATTTTTTTAGGCTTAATGTTGTTAAATTTCTTTTATTATGCTATCTTATATTGGAATGATTGAAACTGTGTTCCAATTGTTTTCTAGTTCTTGGCCTTGGGTAATGGTACTCTTTTAATCTTAACTCAGAACTTAGCTATGGTTCCTTATTTTGTTTTCCTTAGGTGCCCCGATGAAAATAATCCACTTGGTTGAGGAAAAGGACACGGGAAACCCTATATAAGGTTTTTCTTGAATCTTTTATAGAAGCAATGGTTACAATTTTGCTCAAATTGCTAGATTTTTGTTACATACTTACATGTTTCTGACTGAACATCTAGGTAAATTTGCACTGGTAACGGATGGGACGCAATTCATCCAATCATTCAGAGTCTCCAGTTAGAAGGCGAGGGTCTCCTCATAAGAGGAGTCCATCTTATAGAGAAAGATCACCTCGGAAACACAAGAGTTCGCATAAAGGAAACTCTCCTGTAAGAGAAAAGTCTCCTTCTCGGCACAGGAGTTCTCACAGGGATCATTCTTTGGAAAGAGAGAAGCGTTCTGGCCATATTAAGTCTCCAAAGCATGCTAGTCCACGCTCTCCCATTTCGCGATCTCCCTCTCCCCGGACAAAGAGGTTGAAGAGAGCACAGGCTGAAAAGGAGGTTGAGAAAGTGAAAGAGAGGGAGTATGAGAGAAATCAAATCAGGGGTAGTGAGAAGAGTACGCACAAGGAAAGAGCATCAGGGAAGGAAAGGATTTCAGAGAGGGAAAGGAGCTTGGAGAGGGAAATGGGGGGTGATAGAAAGGAGAGACGGACGGGAAGAGATGATAGTATTAGCAAGTCTAGTAGAGGAAGACATGAGCGGCCTGTTTCTCCATCTGATCGCCACCACAGGAGCAGGCATAGATCTCGCTCACCTGCATCTAATTCAAGAGCTCGAGATGAGGTGTCTGGTGATATCTTTTTTATTTCTTGCTTGTTTAATTTTATTCTGTTTTAGTTTCTATTATTCATACAGCATGAAGAGCTACATTTTAGCATATTCTCATGCTAGCAAATACAATTGGCAGAGAGGAGGATATGCATTTTCAGTTATAACCTTCGACTAATATTTTCTGTTTTTCTTCATGTTGAATTGATGTCTATGTAAATGTCTGACAAAAATTTGTCATTTCAGGCATCTAATTCTAGAGATTCTGAACAAAGGTGAGTTCCTTCTTAAGCTTAGGCCTCTTCTTTTAATCTTCAACTAGGATATGCTTAACATATAGAAGTTATTTTATTAGCAAAGAGTGATTTATGTTATGCGTTTGACATCCTCTTGCCTCTCTTAGTCATGTTGGTATTTTTGTCATTATTTTTTTGTTTGAGGGGTCAGGTGAGGGGGGTTGTTGATGTCTAAGAATTACTCGACTAAACGTTTAAGCTGTTTCATGGGGGCCTAATCTTGGTTTTGCTTTTAATATCCATTTCTACCCTGAGCTTTTATAGTTGATGATCTCTTAATATCTCTGTTCTTTATATGATAAAAGTTGCCATGTGATTTACTTGCTCTAGATACGGGTTTTGAGAAAAATATGTTGTTGATTTTACTGACTATTTTAGGTTTCTAGGCTTTTATTGTGGATATACTTTTTCTGTTCTTGTAAGCTTTAACATAGTGTCTAACAATAGGTTGCTTTGTTTTCCTTAGAAGGGATGATGAAGATGATGCTGTTGCTAAGATGAAGGCAGCTGAGGAGGCCTTGGAAGCAAAACAAATGGTAACAAGTAACTTGGTTGCTATCTGTCTTTTCAGTTATCATATTTTATGATTGTGCCAAATTATTCTTATTATCCTCAGAGCAAATTTATAAGAAGATATCCTGTGGTTCTGTTGTTTTGTAGTCTGAGAATTATTGCATGGCTGCTGCTTCTATTGTCTTATCTAGTTAGATAAATCTTATACCTGATGTTTTAGTTATCTTTATTTACTTTAATTGTAACTTGCAGCAAAAACCTACATTTGAGTTATCCGGAAAGCTTGCAGCAGAAACCAACAGAGTTAGAGGTGTGACTCTTCTGTTCAATGAACCCCCTGATGCTCGAAAACCCGATATAAGATGGCGACTCTATGTTTTTAAAGCTGGTGAAGTACTAAATGGTTAGTCCTAATTAGCTTCCTATTTCATGTGTTCTCATGTAAGCTAAAGATGTTAATGACCGTTCAATAAAGTGTGGAACTTATTCCCCTCATTTTTGGTTCTTTTTCTAATTCATCTTGTTGGCAGAGCCCCTCTATATACATCGCCAAAGTTGTTACCTTTTTGGGAGGGAAAGACGAGTAGCGGATATACCTACAGACCATCCATCCTGCAGCAAGCAACATGCTGTCATTCAATTCCGGTATAGTTATACTTAGCTGTTCTATTCTATGCTTTTATTCTGAACATATTTTAACTAAATGTTTCTGCTTTACCAGGCAAGTAGAGAAAGAGCAGCCTGATGGTACATTAACCAAGCAAGTAAGGTATGGCTAGGCTGATTTGCAATTACTTCTGTTGGCTAAGAGCAATCCTGATGATTTCTTATCTTATTCTATTTTGCTTTTGCCCTGTAGGCCATATATAATGGACCTTGGAAGCACTAATAAAACCTCTATTAATGTAAGCAATTCATCTCAAAATCTTCTTAATTGCAAGGAAACTTGATTGGATTTCTATAACTTCATCTAGCATTTTCTTTTTGCATTTGCAGGACACTCCTATTGAACCGCAACGTTATTATGAACTTTTTGAGAAAGACACCATTAAATTTGGTAATAGTAGGTAGGGCACTAGTCAATATTCTGTTTGTACTTTTTAGTCACATAACAGGAATGAAAGTAATTTAGATAATGCATAAGAGACATTATTCTTGCATGGCATGCACGCATACATGCTCTGGACGGTCTAGTGACAGTCCCACCAAGCCAATATGATGTTGGTTGATAACGACTTTCCTGTTTTTGGCCATTGTCTGAGTATTACACGGCATTTTGCTGCTGCTATTATTGTGGTCAGCATCATTATGTTGATGGTGTTTTTGTGAGGGATTAAAGTATTCATGGTTGTTGCTTTAGCCACTGCTCTGTTGTTAATAAGGTCTGTACCAAATGAACATATCCACAGGAGAAATTAGTTCAAATCTGTTGTTTGGTTCTATGGTGAAATAAATCGTCATCTTGATTTGGTCTCTGGAACACTAGCCAAGCACTTAATGCCCTGGCCTAGTAGGGAAATTGCATATGCTTGAGCTAGTTGGTTCTTGTGCATTTCTATCTATTGGTTTTGAATCATTTGTTTTTGATTTTGCAGCCGAGAGTATGTTCTTCTGCATGAGAACTCTTCCTAGTGACAGGTACCGGCAGGCCACCACTGCTATATGAACTCGTCTCTTTGACATGCTCCGGAAATGGGAATATTTTTGTTTTCAACATGTTTTTTACAATATAAAAGGAATGTTATCACGGTATTCATTTTTCCTCATTTGAGATTGCTGAGGTTTCTTGTAGAACTAGATGCTTGGCTTTAAACCATTTCATGCCAGTTTATGCTAATTTTTTTTTCTCTTGAAAGTCATTGTACTTTGTTCATACAATCTTCTTATGGTACATTATGTGTTGTATTAGCCAAGAATAAATGAAAGGAAATAATTTGGTAGAAAGGGAAAAAATTGTCAACACTGCCAAATTTAGTTCCTCCCCCCTGGATTCTTGTGTGTGTCTAAATGGTCATGGCAGAAAAGCATATGACATTTTTACCAACATGGGGTTTTTGCCCTATGCTTAGTTATTAACTAATGACCTAATCCATATTCACGATTTCTCTCCATCGAGTGTTTAAGGAAAAATCATAGTGTCCATTGGTTAAGAAAGAATTTAACATCTATAATTTTTCAACCGAGTGATTAACGGTAAAGTTTAGATTTGAATCTAAACAATTTAAATGCCAACTTCAATTATCAAAACAAAGATTAATGACCTAATCTCAGCTAGAATGTTGTCACTGTCACCACTAGATATTTACTTGATGTGTTTTTTCAAATTTAAATTATTAATATCAACATGATGGGATCCTTCAATTTGGTTATGGTAGTCTTTGAAAATATATTAGCTAAAGGCAGTGCATGTTTACAAGTAATATTGCATTGTTAATTTATGGTACTACATTTATTCTAGACAAAGGGAGGACATCTAACAATTGAACAAGTCTTGTCTGTTTTCACCACTCATATTAGGAAACTTAATAATAATTTTCAATGATGAAGTTTCAAGTTCCTCAAAATGAACATAAATTATGAAACCATACACGGTAAAGATTTCATTTACAAACTAAAATTGTAACATTTTTGTAACTATCTACCATTACTCTTTATTTTTTTAATTTTCGTTTCTTTCTTTCATTATTTTTTATATTTTTTAATCCATGCACGTGAATGACATACTTGTTGACATATTTTCCAAGTAAATTTTTCTCGAAAACTTTTCGAAAAGTATTAATTGAAAATAGTAGTAACTATAAAATCCCATGAAATAAATGAGTTTTCCCTTTCTCTTTATTCTTTAAATACTTAATTTGGCACATAATGAAATCTTTTGAAAGCGAATTAATGAAACAAATTAATGAAAAGTTGATAGTAATCTTTATCGAAGAGTTCATATTTGATACGTTGTTATATCTTTTACGAAGGAATTTTATCTTGTATCTTTTACGAAGGAGTTTTATCTCTTTCTTTGTGCTTCCATGAAACTCAAGGCGGCCATGGCTGATAAGAAAGATTTGTTCATGGAGTTGCCCCAAAGCCTTCTCCACATCATCATCTCATTCTTGCCATTCAAGGAAGCCGCAAGAACCTCCGTATTATCCAAGCTTTGGCTCAACCTTTGGCGTGCAACAAGGAACATAGAATTCGAGGAGAGTTTCTTTGTTAAACTTGAAGAATCTGATGCAACCAAAGTGATGAAAAGAAGAGCTTTCATAGCTTTTGTCCAACAATGGATTGCGAACTATCGCGAACCCTGCATAGATAAGTTTGCACTCACACTCTCCAACCCTGGAGAATTTGTTGCTGATCTTGAAAAGTTCATAGCGTTTGCCATTGCAAAGAATGTCAAAGAGCTAAGTCTTGATTTCTGTGAACCAACATGGATGGAAGATGATCCTAAGGACCATGCACCAGTGTTTGCTTTGCCTTCACATGTTTATCAGCATGGAGTTCTTGAATCTTTGAAACTGTTTTCATGCAAAATCGACAAGTCTGCCTTCAAAAACTTCAGACTGCTTAAGGATATTTCTCTGGGTTGGATTGAACTAGAAGAGAAATTTATCAAGGCCTTGTTGCAGCAGTGCCCATTGCTAGACAGTTTGAGTCTGACCAAATGTTGGAACATAGAACATTTCTTTGTGTCTGAACCAAGTTTGATGCTAAGGAAATTGGTGATTGACAAATGCAGTTTTCATGACCCTATTTGGATATACATCGACATTGCACCAAGGCTGCGTTTCTTCAAGTATTCAGGGAGAGTAGGCAGCTTTGATCTGGATTACTTGTGCTGCTTGGAAGAGGCAGATCTGGATTTCGGGTTAGAGTCGAGTTTCATAGATGTCGGTGATTTTCTTTACAATCTCCTAGTTGATCTTTTCTCTGTTACCATTTTGACTGTTTGCAGTTTCATGCTTCAGGTATGGATTCTTTCTGCTGAGTTTCTTCTTTTTCTGATTTAATTGGTGTAGAACTTGATAAGTTACATAGATTTTGCCTCTTAATAAGATAGATTCTGTCTTCTGAAGTCAATATTTTGAATAATCTTTTATGTTTCTTGGACTTATGTCGGATAATTAACATATCTGCTTTTAATGTTTCATAAGTTTTCACTTAGTATATTTGAAGATCTATTTCAAGATATGCTTTCAACAAGCACGTATAAACGTGCGCGCCTACAGACGCACATGCTATGCATGAAACCAGCTTGAATTAATTGGTGTAGGACTTGATAATTTACATAGGCTTTGCCTCTTGATGAGAAAAATCTTTCTTCTGAAGTCAAGATTTTGAATAATCCTTCATGTTCCTTGGACTCATGTCGGAAAATTAACATGTTTGCTTTCAATGTTTCACAAGTTTTCACTTCATATTTGAAGATTTATTTCAAGATATGCCTTCAACAAGCATGGATATATGTGCGCATATACATATTCAAGCATGAAACCAGTTTGAATTAATTGGTGTAGGACTTGATAATTTACATAGATTTTGCCTCTTGATGAGAAAATTCTTTCTTCTGAAGTCAAGATTTTGAATAATCCTTTATGTTCCTTGGACTCAAGTCGGATAATTAACATGTTTGCTTTCAATGTTTCACAAGTTTTCACTTCATATTTGTAGACTTATTTCAAGATATGCCTTCAACAAGCATGCATATATGCGCGCATACATATTCAAGCATGAAACCAGCTTCAATTAATTGGTGTAGAACTTGATAAGTTACATAGATTTTGCCTCTTCATGAGACAGATTTTGTGTTCTAAAGTCAAGATTTTGAATAATCTTTTATGTTCCTTGGACTCATGTCGGATAATTAACATGTTTGCTTTCAATGTTTCACAAGTTTTCACTTCATATTTGAAGATTTATTTCAAGATATGCCTTCAACAAGCAAGCATATACGCGCGCATACATATTCAAGCATGAAATCAGCTTCAATTAATTGGTGAAGAACTTGATAAGTTACATAGATTTTGCTTCTTCATGAGACAGATTTTGTGTTCTAAAGCCAAGATTTTGAATAATCTTTTATGTTACTCATTTCGAAAAATGAAAATGTTTGTTTTCAATGTTTCAAAGTTTTCACTTTGTATGTTTGAAGATCTATTTCAAGATTGCCTGCCTTCAAAAAGCATTCATGCACGACGCACGCACACATACATACTCAAGCACTAAATCAGCTTGAATCAACATATTTATTCTTTGTGTTTTAATTTCCAGGTTATTCCAAATTCAAGAGAGAGTTACGGTACTGAATTTCCTTTGAATGTCAGGCGTCTGACATTGAAGACTGCTTTGCACAGTCAAGAATTTCACGGAGTAAAATTCTTCTTAAAGAGTTGCCCACTTCTAGAAACTCTCACAATAGAGCTATGCCCTGCAAGAGTTTTACAGGTGACTATATCCATAGCAATGTGGTAATTCGATCAATGGTATCTCTTTCCTGGCTTAATCCCTTTCCTGAAGGATCTTAACAAGGCATGTTCTCTGGGTTATAAATGAAGAGAACGTTTGATGAACATATTCGGTTTCTGTTGGTTCGTTATTAAGCTTAATAAACGATAACAAACACAATAATATTTTGTCATGTTCAATTCGTTTACACCTTTTCTTGATCATAAGGAAATCACGAGACTCTTCTTTTGTTGATCATTGATAGGATTATGAACCTCCATACAAGTTCAATCCTATAGATTTCTGGACGAAGAACTTGATCGTGTACAAATGCATGTATCATACCTTGAAAACGGTGGAAGTGAAGGGCTACAAGGGAACTGTGAATGAATTCCTGGTGATGCAATATATGATCGGCCTCGGACGTGCAATGAAGCATCTGAACCTTTACATTTCAAGGGAAGCTGATGACAATGGAGGCACTATGGAATTGTACAGAGAAAGAGCTCAGATGCTGCTGCAGCTGAGAAGGGCCTCGAAGAAACTGCAGATTTCAATCTATTGAATGAGTGTGCAAGTGTTGTAAGACTCCAATAAAAATATAAATTTGCAGATATTTTCTCTTGAATAAAATTGTGGATTGTTGCTTTGCTAGGTTCTATTTTGTTTATAATTACTGGTTTTTTTAGATTTAGCAAGGGTTGTGTGTTTTTAAGAGTGAGCTTTATTAACCATAACAGAATTTGCTGTCTTCCTTTGTTACTAAGGATTTGATCCGAGAAGTATTTGAACAGTAAAATTCTGAATGCATTGTATCGATTCAAAATCTGGCGATTCGTGTTTCGTCTTCGTGTCTTCGTATAATGTAAAATCATATTTGTATCGCGTAAAATACATAATTTTTATGTTAATATTCGTGTCCATAAAGAAAACCAAAAACTTTATTTTTAGCATTTAACTTATTCATATATGATTTTTACTTAATTTTAGCTCGTGTCATCTTCGTATCTTTTATTCGCATTATTTTCATGTTATGTAATCGTGTCGTGTTTAAAATTGTCAAGTAAGATTATTCAAAGGGATTATAAGATTCAAACAAAACCCGAAAATACTTTTAAGAGAGTTCTTTTGAGTAGTTATGATTCTAAAGGCATTTCAATACAGAGAAATACATAAACTCAACAGACATTAAATTTCTTCTAGTTTCAAAATAACAATTTTCATCTTTTTAATTATCCTTAAATTCGAAAATTATAGATCATCTACCATAAAAACAAAACCCGCACCATGTCCCGCGCGCCCCATGCCTCGTCTCGCACCTTGTCCCTGAAAAAAATTAGGAAACTCTGAACTTTGAATATTTTTACTTCTGAATACTGCTATGATTTAAAACTTGGTTCCAGCTCGAGCAACCTAAAGTCCGGCATGAATGCTTTACAAGGAAATTGAAGATTGAGAGTTACATGGTTCCATGTTTTGGTCAATGATTGTTTCCCACTTCTGAGTTATGAGAGCAAAATATGACAATGGAAACTAGGAAGTAAACTGACAGAAGCAGAGAAAGAAGTTCTGGGAAATCTGATATTAACCTATGCAATGAAAGAAATGTAAGTTCTTTACCTGGGTCACAACGGCCCATTGCAAGTCTGGTGGGAGTCTAACAAAATCATCAAATTTTGTGTCAATTAGTATCGGAATTGCTGTCCGCAGAAGATTGGGAAAAATGGCAAAAAAAAACGGATTAAAAAAAAAACCCTTGAAAAGCTGGAAACTGATATAAAGAACAGACAAGCATCATGAATTCTAAGTGCTCCACTCCATTAAATCTTTTTGAGTGTGTTCGGTTGAAAGATTTTAAGGAGAAAATTTATATCAATTAAGATATTTAAAAATTATAAAGAATTTCAAATTTTAAAAAAAATTTTGAAAGAGAATTTAAAATGCTTAAATTTTTTTTTGAAAATTTATCTAAATAGGTGATTTTTTAAAATTCTTCCAATTCTTTTTTATTTTATTAGACATGATCCACCATTAAATATAAATTTAAAAATGGAAACATGTTATTTTATTTAAATACAATATATATTTTTAACAATATTTATATATTTTTTACAAATCTAATAATACTCATATTACATATTATATTTGATATTTTTTAATATATTATATTATTTTTTTTTATAATTATTTTTTATTTAATAAAATCTAGTATCTAAAAATTCTTTTTAAAAATTATTTATCCAAACAATTCAATTATAAATACTAATACTTTAAAATAATAAATATTAAAATATTTTTAATTTAAAATATTTCAAATATTTTAAAATTTTTCATCCTGTAACTAGTACAGACCATCCATTTATTGCAGCACTAGTTCTCGGGGCCTAGTACTGAACTTGACATCAATCCTTTATTATTGTAATTATAGTTTTATTATTTATACATATACGTTTTTTTTTTAATTTTCAGTGGGAGCAAATTATGAAAGAATTAATTTTTTAGTACTTTTATAATATTTTTTAAAGGTACGTAAGATTTCAATGGGAGTAGCCTTAATCTAAATATTTTCTTGGTCTCGTTTTATTATAACATTTGTTTAATTTTTTATTTAAATATTATAAATTATTTAAGAGTCTTTCAATGCACTAATTGAACACTTAAATATTTTTCTTACTTGAAGAGTATTCATAGAATCTACTCGTTTTCACGAAGAGGCTCAGTCATCCAATTATTATATAATTTTATTATATTATTTTAATTTTATTTAAATTGTAAAAATAAATTAGAAATCCATAATGTTGAAATTATGTCTTTTTAAATTTCTCAACTCTTTGATTAAATTCAGAAAAAAAATAATTTCTCACCTAAAAATTTTTAAAATTTTGTCCACTCGCAAAATTAAGAATTTCATCATTCGTTAGACTCCATATATATCAAATTATATTTTTTATTTATTACATTTAATGTTCAATATTTACATATTTATTTTATTTTATTTATTATATTTACACTCTGATTGTAAAAAAATTTTATTATCTAAAAAATTCCAAAATCGTTGCTGCTCGCAATTTCTTAGAGTTTCATCATGGATCAAGTCTCCATTTATCCAAAATTTTATGATTGTTGGCTCTATAGGCTATACCGAGAGAGGGTAAATCGGTTTTTAACTAACCTTAAGCTCGTTTTTCAATTCTTCTAAATTCTCTAGCCTATATAAATATTTTCTAAGTTCTCTAGGCTATTCAATCATGCAATCCAAATAAGCACAAATATAATTGCAAGTAAATAAAGAGAGTAGGGAAAGAGAAACGTACGCAAGCGATTTATAAAGGTTCGGCAACCTTGCCTACGTCCTCTACCTTGAAACGCTCCCAAGGATTTTCCCCAAATTCACTATTCTTGAATTTTTGTTACACTCCCTCTTTTTGCAGGCTCAAGAGAAACCTCCCTCTTTTTCTTAGGCTAAAGAGAAACCTCTCTTTTTTTTCTTAGGATAAAGAGAAACCTCCCCTTTTACAAGGAATGAGTTGGTTTACAATTTGTGTAATCAAAGAAAGACCTCTAGGTAGGTAAATGATTACAGAGATTAAGCACAAAGAAAAGCTTATACAATATTTGTGCTAAGCAATACAAGGAATGTGAGTATGATAGAAGATGAAAACTTTGTAGCTCTTGAAATCTTGTTGAGGCTTGAGGATTTGAGGAAAATGAGTTTTGGAGTTGCTGAGTAGTTGCTCTTAGTTCCTTCAGCTTCTAAGCCTCTATTTATAGTCCCTTGGATGGATTCTAGCCATTGGGTGGAGCCAAAACTCGAATATGACTGTTATCTCACAGAAACTAGCCGTTACAAGCTATTTTCGAGCAAAGGGATCGATCCCAAGCTTCCAAATTGCTTATACTGGGCTTGAGGGTCATTCTGCCTTGAAGGGATTGATCCCTTCCCTTAGGGGATCGATCCCAAGCCTCCAGAAAGCTTTTCCTGCACCATTTTGGGTTAAAAATGATATAGCCTTTGATCCTAATTCAACCCAAAACATTTTGGCATTTTTGTGGGAGTTTTTCTTGACTTTCTCTGATGAAAACATGGTCCAAAAATTCATTAAGTAATTTTCTAAAATATTCAAAACATTTTATAAAGTATTAAGATCAATAAGAATGTATCAATAAATCATGGTCTTAATGTTTGATATGATCACTTAAAATGTATTGAGAAAATCATGTGTGGCAAAGCAAATTTACAATATGAATTAAAACATTAAAGCTTACTTAAGGTTTTGTCATTTCAAAATGCATATGTCAATTTAAAGCTAACAATCTCTCCCTTTTTGATATGACAAAACTTAATGTAAATTTGCTTTGAAAATTCTTTGATAAAATACTCTCCCTCAAATAAAGCAGGATTTTATAAAGCTCCCCCTTAATGTAAGCATGGTTTGAAGAGAATTTTTCAAAAGAAATTTTCAAACTATTTTTCCCTCATTATCTCTCTCCCTTAATACCTTAATATCTCTCTCCCTTTTTGTCATAGCAAAAAGAAGGAAAAAAAAGTATGCTCCCCTTAAAATTATGGCTATGAGAGAACAAATAAATATGCTCCATCCAACAAGAAATATGTTAGTACATGGGACTCATAGCACAAATAAATAAGTTAATATCCACAAAGAGTATGAAATATTCATGCAAAGAATATGACTTATGATCCTATACCAATTGTTTATAAATAATTTCACAAGAAGTTTCCAATTGGTAAGAAATTAAGCAAGTACCTAAGTATATCAATTGTTCTCTAAAGTCCAACTAAGGTGCATGTCAATACATCATGATTATGAGCTGAAATAAGATGACATGTCATATGCATGAGCTCATAAATCACGTTTAAGCAAGAATGTGCATAGAATTAAGACATATAGCAATTAACTACAAATTCTAGCACACAAGAGTTTCATTCAAAGATATCCTAAATGAATTCTTTTTTATTTGTCATTTCAAACTAAAGAGCACAAGAAAAATTGTCAATTTAAAGCTCATACCAATAGTCAATTTAGTTTTGGCTTACCAATTGTTGAAAATATGGTTGCCAATGCTACCAATTGTTATGTCAAGCTAAACACCAATTGTTACTAATGGTTGACTTAGACATTTTGCATGAATCCAATATTTATGTGTAGTGTGTTCATGTCAAAAAAATAATCATTCTAAATATGTAAGAACACAATCACACATCATCAAATATGCATATGGATTAATTGAACATTAGCACACTATCATAAAGTATTAATCCATATTCATATTCACAAAATTATATCATATGAAAGATTCAAAAAGTCAAGGTATTCAAGCAAACACATTTTCTTCCATGAAATTGAAGAATCCTATGCTCAATTTTCCATTCAAGATCTTAACCAATTATGAGCATGGAAAGATTACCATTTTAATCAATTCAAAGCAATATCCCTAGTTAATTTTAACATTTAAGGTTCCAAAGGATATATGCTATTTTAACTAAAATGGATTTGTCTAAATAAATCAATATCATGCTTAAGTATATTTTAACAATGAAATCCATAATCTGTGAGTGAGATTAAGCACATAATATCATGAAAGCAACTATGCTCATCTCATAGGCATGATTATTGATTTAACTTAAGCAAACATGCATGTTCACTTTCAACAATCAATTCACAAGTGAAAAATCATTCTTCTTGTTGAAAACACTCATGATTTGCATAACTCTTGAAATAATCTTGAAACATATTTTCAAAGAATGCTCAAACATAATTTTGAGAATTATTTCATTAATTTATTTCAATAAGTTGAAAATTTGATGAACATGTGCATAATAGATTATGATTTCTCTTGTTGCAAGTAAATAAAAGAGAGTAGGGAAAGAGAAATGTACGCAAGCAATTTATAGAGGTTCGACAACCTTGCTTACGTCCTTTACCTTGAGACGCTCCCAAGGATTTTCCCCAAATTCACTATTCTTGAATTTGTGTTACCCTCCCTCTTTTTGCAGGCTCAAGAGAAACCTCCCTCTTTTTCTAGGCTCAAGAGAAACCTCCCTCTTTTTCTTAGGCTAAAGAGAAACCTCCCTCTTTTACTTAGGCTAAAAATAAACCTCCCCTTTTACAAGGAATGAGTTGGTCTACAATTTGTGTAATAAAAGAAAGTGTCACATCCCGTGACCACTTAATTTCATGTTTTTCTATATATCTTATATGGTTGGGCTGTCTGTGATACTTTACTTTTCATGTTCATTAAACTATTACATTTAAAAACATATTATCGTTTACATCCCCTATCTTAATTCATAAGAAATTAGTACTGTAGATAAGTCTAAATACAGAAAATAAATGATCGTACCTCATATAATAAATCAAGCTGTCGCAGTGTCTCCAAGTGCACAGTCAAAATTCTCAGATGTCAGATCTCACAGTCACCGTAAGTCTGAAATGTTAATATTAAGGGGTGAGCAAACCACGGCTCAGTAAAGGAATTATATGCAACACTTGATATTCAGCATTCTATATGCTGAAAAACCTTTTTTTTTTCACTTTCTTTAAATTTTCCTAAAAGGGCTCTAGGCTCACATGTAGGAAGGATACTACAGTCGGCTAAGGATCTGGATGGAGTAAGGCAGGTATTTTGAAATACCTGTCCTGTTCCGGAACCTAGAAGCAACTGTAGAGAGTAATAAATTTCGTTTGAAATTTAAATCCTTTTTCCTTTTATTTCATGTCATTTTCAATTTTATGCTTTTATGATTTAAAGCATTTTGATAGAATAACTAATATTATCTATTCTTCTAGAAAAATATTAGTTTAACTTGTCATCATCCAAATCATATTACATATAAACAGTAGATAGCAACAATACCATAAAATCATTTCATTTAAAATCATTATGTACTGTCATTCACTGTAAACCTTTTCTTTCTTTTCATTTCAGTCAAATCGATATTTAAACAATTCAATAATCACTCGATGGAGACAGTCATCATTTAATAGAATCATGCACTATCACTACCCCGAAGGGACAATCACTATCATTATCCCCGAAGGGACGATCACTATAACGAATGGCCATTGTCAACACTCACAATTTGCACTGGTCAAGTGCTCATTGCGTAAACCTATGGGTTTGACCATAATTCCCACAGTCATATGCAATATAATAAACCTGTAGACTGATCAGGTCTCGCAGTTATATAACACTATGCATGATCACTAACGAACGACTGTCTCAAAACATTTTCATAAATCATTCATTTAACGGTAAAAATCAATTTCAAATAACGATTAACAGTAGAAATCATTTTCAATTAAATCATTTCATGTAAATTCTTTTCATTTAATTTAATTCATATAAATCCTTTCTTGAAATTCATCTCATGTAAATCAATGCACATAAATCATTTCATGTAAATTAAGTCATATAATTCATCTCATGTAAATCGTTTCATGAAATTCAATTCATGTAAAATAATCATGTAACAAAATAATTCTCATGCCAATTTAATCATATATCATATAAAACATTTTCATTTTATATATCATATATCACGTATCGACATGATAAAGGGGCCACTAGTCTCAAAACTATGTTTTTCATCATAAAATAACCTATATGGAATTTATAAAAATACTTAAGTTCATAATTAAAACCATAAGGTTGTATAAATTATTTAGTAAATATTTAAAAAAATATTTATAAAATATTCACTTTATGTCTTTTCATTTTCCCTCTCGTATCACTTGTAATTTACATATCAGGAGAATTTTCTGTGATTTCATTATCACTAATCTCCAAAACATGAATATTTTAAAATTAAAATTCGATATATTCATGTTTTATGAAAAATAATAATTTTCTTGTTTCTCGTGGTCAGAAATCGTTTTTCGTGTCATAAAATCATTTATTATGATTCTACGTAATTTTCTAAAATTTTTCGACAGCATAACAGCTGCCGATTGGCTAGCCTCCCTGCATAGAAAAGACAGTTTATATTTATAGCCAACCAATCACCACAAAATTTTTCATAAAATATTTCATAATTAAAAGCATGCAGACTGAATATCCTTACAGGCTGCACATGCCTCCCTTACCTGTTCCGGGTTGGCGTTTCCTCACTACGTCGCGCCCGTAGTCCACTTCTCCCTATTTCTATCATCCCGTTCGCCGAGAATAATTTTTGGAAACCAAATTCTAACATATTAGGATTTTCACAAATAATTTATTTAATTAAATAATCAGAATAATTTTCGTAATTTCCTATCGAATTTTCGAGATCTCTAAATTTTCGAAATTTTCGAATTCCGAAAATTTCCTTTTCTCTCTTTTTCTTTTTCTTTTTTCCTTTTCTTTTCTTTCTTCTTTTTCTTTTCCTTTTTCTTTTTTTTTCTGGTCTGAATCGGTTCGGCCCGATTCGACCTTCCTCTACCGGTTCGGCCACCGTCAGTCCTCCTTCCTGTCGGTTCATGCCTCCCATAGCTGGCCGGAGTTGCAGGGACGCCGGATCTGGTCTCTGTTTCTCTCCATCATCGGCAACGACACCGGATCTGGAGGCAGCGGCGACGGCTCCTTCTCCTCCTCCTCCTCCTCTTTTCTCCCTCTTTCCTCTTTCTCCTTCGCCGCCGGTGGTCTCCATTCCTTCCCTTGGCCTCCGCCGGTGTCATGGGGGGAGTGGCAGTGCCCGGATCGACCGGCATCGTCGTGTCTCTTCTTTTCTTTTCCTCTTTTTTTCCTTCGGTTTCTGCCTCCCGATTTCTTCTCTCTTTTCCGTTTTGGGCCGACGCCGATCACTTCCCTCTTCCCTCTCATCTCACCGGCAACGCCCCCTCTCTCCTCTTCCCTTTCGGTGGCCGGCATTGGCCGACTTCTCTGCTTTTGTTTCTTCAGTTTTTTAGACAGAAACGGGGTCCCGATCCCGTTTCTGTTTTTACCCCCCGCCCCTTTTTTTCTAATATATATAATTATATTTATATAATTATATATAATATTAGATATTACATATATATATATATATTATATATTTAAATCATTTATATATATATCTATACAATTTGGTTTAAAATATTATATATATTTTTCATATATATATACTTATTATTTCATATATATATATACTTATTATATATATATACATATGTATTTATTTATGATATATATACATTTAAATAGTATATATCATTATATAATAATCATATATATACTATTTTTTTTCATATATATACATATGTAATCATGTAAAACATATAAAGATATATTCAAAAATATATTTATACAACAAAATTATATAAATATATAAATACTTGCATTTTTATTTTCTTTATTTTGGATTTTCATTTATCCAAATTAAATTTCCTCAATCTCATCATTTCATCAACTTCCGAATTTCCAAATATTTCTATCTCTTAAATAAATTCATTTATTACTTTAATTTATCCCTTGCATTAAATTAAATTTTCAAATACTTATTATCAAAATTCTAAAATTCGCAGTTATCACAGAAAGACCTCTAGGTAGGCAAATGATTACAGAGATTAAGCACAAAGAAAAGCTTATACAATATTTGTACTAAGCAATACAAGGAATGTGAGTATGATAGAAGATGAAGACTTTATAGCTCTTGAAATCTTGTTGAGGCTTGAGGATTTGAGGAAAATGAGTTTTGGAGTTGCTGAGTAGTTCCTTCAGCTTCTAAGCCTATATTTATAGTCCCTTGGATGGATTCTAGCTGTTAGGTGGAGCCAAAACTCGAATATGACCGTTGTTTGACAGAAACTAGCCGTTACAGGCTATTTTCGAGCAAAGGGATCAATCCCTTTCTGTAACATCCAGAATTTTGAAATTTAGACTAACTTTTTACTTTTAATTACTATCTTTCCCATTCAATTAGTCGGTATCAATCGGTTTGCATTCAGTGTCAGTGTAAGTTCATTTTACAATTTTCATTACAATTCATAAACATGCTCTAACTTAATATCACACTATTTACATCCCATCGCAAACACATCTATTGTGCATTTATAAATCCGAATATAAATATAAAATTCTAGACATATACCTGTTCACTTGATACCTTAAACTTCTAGTGAATTCTTCAACTAACTCGAAGGCAGCGGATATCCTGTACACTGATGGGCTATCTGGGATGGTGAGTAAGGGAGTGAGCTTTGGGGAAAGCCCAGTAAGAAACATATATAAAAGCGCATATAAAATACAGTTAAATAAAAATAACTTATTTTACTAATTAAGAGAAAAGCATGTTAAATACAGGCTTAACATTTTATGCAACGCAATTTCAATTCATTAATCAATATAAAACAATTAATAATCCATGTGATGCTATTTCAAATCAATAGTCCGTATAAAACATTTTATAATTTATGCGATGCACTTTTAAATCATTAATCAATATATAAGCCATTTATGTAGGCGATGTTATAAAACAAATTTCAGTATGCAACTTCGGTAACAATTTAAAATGTCAATATAAGCAAGATTTTCATCTTATACAGTAAAGCTATTTATTTAAGTTTATCACTTTCAATCATTTAATTTCAAACCTTTCTTTCTTTCTGTCAAATCAATATTCAAATCATTCAGAATTCAAATCATTCGGTATTCAAATCGTTTAGAAATCAATTCATTCAGTATTCAAAGTATTTAGTATTTATTGTGAGGGCCCGAAGTACCTTACGGGTCATTCATCACCTCACTCAATTCGGTATTCAAACCATTCAAATATAATTCAGTGGAGACAGTCACATCTAATAGAATCATGCATAAAACAATATCGATATCCCCGAAGGGACGATCGGTAACGAATGGCCATCGTCGGTCGGTCACAGTTCGCACTGGTCAGGTGCTAGCTGTGTAAATCTGTGGGTTTGACCATAATAATCCCATAGCCGGTAATCAATATGTCGGTAACCTGCGGACTTGATCAAGGTCTCGCAGTCGGTAACAGTATGCATGATCACTAAGGAACGACCGTCTCAAAACATTTCCTTAAATCATATAATTCAATAGTAGAAATCATTATAAATAGTAATTATCTTCAATCAGTTCAAAATCATATAAAGAGTAATTATCATAATTGAGCAATAATAGAATTCATTTAAAACTCAATGCAAAACTTTAATTACACAGTAATGTATCTGAACATAAATGGTAAATCATGAGAAATTACAATTTATGTAATTTGAAACCTTTCATGTAAATCAATTCATATAATGTTATTCATATAAATCATTTCATGCAATTAAATCCATGTATATCGATTCATGTAATTCGATTCATGTAAATCATTTCATGTAAGGCAATATTTAAATTGTAAGTATTTAAGATAAATTTCTAGCTTTCATTTGGGAGGATTAAGCGAATAAACGGTTATGATTTGGTATCCGAAAATTTCTAAATGCAAGTAAAGGTTATTTTATGCAACTTCTATACATGTTCCTTACCTAATCGCAGTGTGAAATAATACTCCGAATTGTACCACTGAACCGCCTACGTCTCGGGATTTATGGCTGCACGATAATATTAAAACAATCAACATTCATTGCTCTAATTTAGGAAATTCTCTTTTATTTCCTATACTTTCATTTAATCATTTTCATTTTGAAACACAATTAAAGTTCCCATGAATTCTCAATTTTTTACAAATGTGATCATCACCACTACACCACATATTGTCATTTTATATCATGTGATTTTAAAAATCAGCATTCATCACCTTACAATTTTTCATGGCCAAATGGCCTTATATAACTAGGCCAATTTATTCTTTTAAGATATGCCAACAGCCAAGTCAATCCAAGTCAGCCCAATCTTCTCCTTTTTGTTTTCCTAATGATTGGCTATCTAAAACAGCCAAATTTTCCTTTTGTTTCTCTTTTCAGCCCACGTTTTTAACTAACTAAATTTTATAAATATTTACCTGTTATGGCCAGCTTTCTTTCTTCCTAATTCATGCCATTAGTCAATATTGTTATACTCTAAAATCACCATAGTCAACCTACCATCAGCCCATCAAATCCATGTTTAACAAATTCCATTTTTTTTTCTTTCTTTTCTGTTTCTGTTTTCGTTCATGTTCAACAGCCTCTAATTTCTATCCAAATCGTGAGCCTCCATCAGTCCAATTTTGCATGAATTCAATCTTCATTAAATTCTTAAATTATGACTATCTCTTACTCACTTAGAATTTTCTTCAAACATCTTAAAGTCATAAAACACCATCACCATCGTTCAGTCCTAAACAACACTATCTTCACGCCATTTTCTGTTTGCAAAATCAGCTCCATTCGTTCAACCCATCCTCATGCTAATCCTCTATTTTGCAAATTATCAACATGATTACACTCATCTCATTATTTACTTCCATTTCAATCCATCATACATAAAAATCAGTATGAATTTCCATGTTTTCTTCTCATGAACGAACCTACAGGGGACATCTATGTATGATTTTTATTTCATTTTTAAAGCAACAAACATACTACTCATGTTTTAAACTATCAAAATAATCAACTAGAATTGCATAAAAATTATTTACTGCTCACCTCCCTCATTAGCCGATCAGAATAGCTGCTCAAAGACCCATTCCGTTTCCTTCCCTCCAGCCCTCTAATTCCAGATCTAAGGTCATCTTAATGTGGAGATGATGTCTTGTGAAGGAGGGTAGATGGATTAATGCAAAAAAGTTGAGGTTTGGGAAGGTGAACGTGAGGGAAACGGGAAGAAATACAGGGGAACGATGCAACAGAAAGAAATAATAGCAGGGGACGGGAAAAACATCTGCTGTAGCCAACCCCTTCTCAGCTAATTAAACCATATTTTAACTTTATTTAATAAAATTTTGGTGTACAAAAATCTCACATGTGCTAATTGACTTCTTTGTCCCATTTAAAAGTCAATATTTACCATTATATCATTAATTTTATTTTATTCTTTTTTTTTTCAGATTTTTATTTATTTATTTATTTATTCACAATATCATCAATATATCACTAATATATTTTCTATTAACAATTACATATATATATACACACACACACACATGTTTCTATATGTTTAAAATTTATATTTTACAATATAATTATTTTATATTAGAAACATATGTAAATAAAATTTATATATATTATATATAATCCTTAAAACATATATTATTCATCTTGTCATTTAATAATATACATCTACTTTAATTCAAAATAACATTTATTATTTATATATATATACTTTTATATTTGTACATATATATATAATCACATATATATATACACACTTTTTTTTTCTTCAGTTGATCAAGTATTATAATTTCGAAATATTCCAATCCTTTAATAAATTTATTTATTTCAACCAGTCTATTAACATCAAAAATTAAATTTTACAGATACCTAACTCCAAAAATAGAAGAATTTGCGGTTATCACATTTTTCGGTCCAATGGTTAGTCGTTACTCGACTCTTGAGGAAGTCAAGGGTTCGAGTAGCGGCGGACGCGAATTGGGATTTATCCCGATAAAACCTTGAGGGGGCCCCCCCGGCGGAGTCCGGTAAATCCAGGGCGTCACACTTTCCATAAGGGATTGATCCCAAGCTTCCAGATTGCTTATTCTGGGCTTGAGGATCATTCTGCCTTGAAGGGATCGATCCCTTCCCTTAGGGGATTGATCCCATGCCTCCAGAAAGCTTTTCCTGCACCATTTGGGTTAGAAATGATATAGCCTTTGATCCTAATTCAACCCAAAACATTTTGGCATTTTTGTAGGAGTTTTTCTTGACTTTCTCTGATGAAAACATGATCCAAAAATTCATTAAGTAATTTTCTAAAATATTCAAAACATTTTATAAAGTATTAAGACCAATAAGAATGTATCAATAAATCATGGTCTTAATGTTTGATATGATCACTTAAAATGTATTGAGAAAATCATGTGTGGCAAAGCAAATTTACAATATGAATTAAAACATTAAAGCTTACTTAAGGTTTTGTCATTTCAGAATGCATATGTCAATTTAAAGCTAACAATGATTAATATAATAATATACATATAAAATTTCATTCTTAAACAATTTACTTTTTCTAATAATTTTAACTGGGATATAATTTATTAAAAAAAATTTACCAAAGAAGAAAAGTATAATTTTACTTTCCTAATCTATAATTTATTTCTATATTTCATGATAGAATATTTAAATGTTATCAAATCCCCAAGGTTGGGCAATGATTAAATCGATAAGGCATATCCAATAAGGCCTTGGCTTAGTGGCAAGGAGGAGGCCCTGAGACTTTGAGATTTCAGGTTCGAGTCTCATCAAGTGTGAGTTTGAGTTAATCTAGTTATTTATTAGTTTGTTATAGTTATTTACTAGTTTACCTAGTTTGAGTAATGTGATTTTCATAGTTACTTGTTTATGGAATGTAATATGCTGATTGTGATTGTAACTTCTAATGAAAATGTACTACTCAACAAAAAATCAGTAAGGCATAAATAAGTTGAATTGTTATAAATTGGATTTTGATCCTACATCTCATTATACAATAATTAAATAAAGTGCCATCCAAAATTGACAATGGAAGTAAATTAATGAAATAATAAACTAATAAGCCAATTAAACCAAAGAATGAAAGACACGAGAATTTCTATAGTAAGGTCACAAATTTTGACCTTATTATAAGGTCAATGTAAAAAATATATGATTAAGCGTAAATTTAAAGTCATTAAGCATAAAAAATGTTAGATGTATCGTAAAAATGTGATTATCAATATAAAGATTAGTGTTAATAGATTTAAACACATGATAATTTTGCTATAATGTATGTTTATGTTAATTATCATGTGTTTACATACTTCTAACATATTTTATACCTAATAACTTTAGATTTATGTTAAATCATGTGTTGTTTACATTAATTTTAAGTTAATTATAAAGTATTTACGATATGTCTAATATTTTTTATGCCTAATGACTTTAAATTTACATTTAATCATATGTTTTTTACGTTGACCTTATAATAAGGTTAAAATTTATGACCTTACTATAGAATTTCCTGACACACGATTGCTATTAATGTTTTTTTTTCCTTAGCCAAATAGATTGTATTAGTAGCTATTACTGTAATTATGCTATGGACATGATAATTAGACCTGCTCATTGGGCGGGCCGGGCCAGGTTTGGGCGGGTCGAGCCGGGTTCGGGCCGAGCCGAAGGTCTATAACAATATATTTTGGCTATGTCCAAGCCCAGTCGGGCCCGTTAATTCGGGCCTAGATTTTAGTCCATGCCCGTTTTTAATTTTACTACATAAGCCTGAAGCCCGACCCGACCCTCCAGTATTTTTTTTTATTTTTGTATTTTATTTTTTATTTATTTGTCCTTTATTCTTTTATTTCTTTTAAAATTTAATTTGATTTGTCAAAATTTTCATATTAAATATATAATCATGTTTATTAATCAATAATATTTTATATACATATAATTATATTATACTTAATAGATATATTTTAAAAAAAAAGCTTAATTAACAATATGTTCAGGCCGGGCCGGGCTTAGGCTTTGGACAGTCAAGCTCGGGCCCGGGCCCATTTTTGATCGGGCCTGATAATTTTGTCCATGCCCGATAAATATGTCTAATATTTTTGTCTAAGCCCAATCAAATTTTGAAAGGGCCATCAGGCTTGGGCAGGTAGCCCAGCCCTTGAGCAGGTCTAATGATAATCTCATGCCATGGACAATGCACATGCGTTACCTACTTTTTTTCTTGTCATTTTCCTAAAAGTGTTTGTTTACGTTGATAGGAAAGAGTCCAATTTTAGATGTAGCCTAACTTAGACGTTGTTTGATAAAATGAAGTGCTGAAAAATTGAATACTAAAGTTAACAATCAAGATTTGTCCTAGTAACTATCATCCCTCCTTAAGAATCAAGTTTGAATCCTTTTTTCTTTGTATTTCTCTATGAAAAAAAAATTAAATATTGATTTTGATAAGTATTGAATTTTGAATTATAAAAACTATTAAATATTTATAGAAATTTAAGTGCAAAATATAAATATATTGTTTGATAACAACAAATGTTAAATTCTAATTTTTTTATTTTTTATTTTTACTTTTATTTCATATTAAAATAAAAATATCATAAAATAATATATATATATATATATATATATATATATATATATATATATATAAAAGCAATATCCAAGGATAATAAATGTAATTAAATTTCATGATTATATAATCCTTTTGCTATTTGTTTTTAAATTAATCATATAAAAATACTAATAGTCTGAATTATCAAAAAAAATTGTTATAACCAGTTTTATTATCAACTTGTAATTAAAAAAAAAATCACATTTTTAAAACATTGTCCTATACCTTATAGTCTCTTCCACTTTCTTCCTCTCCCATTCTCTTTTTTTTTTTTTGACTTTTGTCTTCTCTTCCTCTTAATCTTGTTTCTTTGGTTCAAATTTTACTTTGATAGTTGACTTTGAGATTGAATAATTTGGAGATTGAATTTAAAAAAGACGAATCTAATTTGAGAATTGAGATTTGTAAAAAAAAAAGCAAGTTAGATTCGTTTGTAGATTCAAACTACTAGCTCTGGTACAAGAGTTTTAATTCGGGATTACAAGAATTAAGTTTCAGATTGAAGTTTGCATTAAAAAAAAAGAAGAATTATATTTTTTGGATTGAGATTAATTTATTAGAATGAAGAAATAATTTAGTAAAATTACAAATAATGAAGTAGCTTTTTTAGATAATATAGTCTAATTTTTTAAAATTAATTTTTTCTACATTAAGTAATAAGTATGTCTTCAACTATTTATTTTATTCAATACTTTTTTTTTGAAAAAAATTCTTTTAAACAAATTTTACAATATTTTATTAAACTCATTGACAAAATAAACTGTTAAAAATTTTAATTTTCAGTAGATTTGAAAATTCTTAATGCATTACCAAACAGGGCTTAATCTTCTTATTTTTTATCAACAAGGATTAATCCATTCGGACGTAATTAAAAGAATTCTTTTTTTTTTGTCGATCAAATCCTTTTGAACATTTTTAATATAATGAAAATTTTAATTTATGCCATTTGCCTCTTATTTCTTCCTTAAAATTAAGAAAATGCTCGTGAATTTGGAAAGCAATGTGATTGCTTGAGCCTCAGTAACTGAAGCAGATAAAACTATAAAGGGGAGGACTCTGAACCCTAGCACTCGATACATCAAACCCTCAATCGCTCCTTAATTGCTCCGCTCAATGGATAAGAACATTACGGATAAACTGAATGCGATAATGGTGTTTAAATAGATTTGGAAAAATTTACAATTGGCTAATAGCGTCGTATAAATTGAATCGGAAAGATCCAAAAATTTTTCATCATTATTCGTAAAATCTCATTATTATTTCAGTTTTGTTACAGATAAATTTTTGATATAATAAGTTTTCCGTCTAAAAGATTTTAATTTTTGATGGAAAAATCTTATTAGTAAAATCTCATTTTCAGTTCACTTCACACACAGTTGTGATACGATTTTAATCTAGGATAAGTTCACTGTTGTTACCAATAAATTGCTGACCTGTAAATTATTTCTATCTAGTTTTTAATTTAAATGATTTCATCAAAGATCTCATTCATAAAATCTAATTTCATAGATTTCACATTTGTGATCGTGATTTGATTTAATGTATTATCACTTTAGTGTTGTATAAATCAAGCTTATATATAGTTTTTACTCTAAAATATATAATCTAACGGAAATTAGGTGGGCATGTTAAAGATTGTCATCAAATATATATTTTGGAGGGATAGCTGGCTGTTAGGGGCACTCCTATGGAGATTTATAACTTTTATTTTCTCTACTATATGTATGACTCGATTTAATATTAATTTATTTCATGCATAACCACGACTAGGATTGACTTGTACCAAGTGTAATAAGTCTATAACAAGACATTTCATGCCACTGTACCTGCAAATCCAAACAAGAAGAAAAGTTTCCATTCGCATAAGTCAGTTATGCGCAAGCCTTATACAACTTGTGCACCTGCATAGGGATGTAAACGGGTTTACTCTAAACGGGTACCCGAGACTATCCACCTCATTTAGATCGGGTTTGGGTACCCGTTAATCTGGTTATAATCGGATTAGGATAGTTTATTTACTACCCGTGACGGACTCGGGTAATACCCTTAGGGTACCCGAAACCCGAACCCGATTAGCATAATCGGAGTAGGGTACCCGAACCCGATTACTGTTTATAATTTTAGCAAAATGTGTTAATGTGAAGACTTGAACCCTCAAGGGTTCAAGCCATAGCACTTACCACGTGAGCCACATGTTGTGTTCGACATAATATGTTAAAAAAATACTTATACAATAAAATTTTATTTTGCCTTAAAAAAATTAAAAAGCATAATAAAAATAATTATGAAATTAAATTAATTCTTAATTTAATCAACGATCGACTGATCTTCCAACTTGATGGACCCATCAAATAATTGGTACACATGCAACAATAATTTGACTAAAAATAATTAGAAAATACTGGTAGTATTGAGAGTTAAATTTTAAATTTGTAAAAATTTATATAATCATTTAAAATAGTACCAAACATCAAATATTTGTTGTTAAAAATTAAAACAGGTTTCAAATTAAAGGTGAATAATAGGCTAATAATTAGATCAAATAATGTAATTTGATTGAAAAATCAAATTAATTAAATTCTTTTGAAAATATGAAAATAAGTGAGTGATTTAATTGGAAAATCCAATTTTTCCACAAGAGAACAATAGATCAATCATGTTTTAGAGGGAACAACCATTTTATATTGTAATTTAATTGTTTTAAAATGCTAGAAGACAAGAAAAAATCAATTTTTTCTAACTGTGCAAGTCTAAAGGATCATATTTAAAAAATATATTCTTCTTTATTTTTCAAACAAAATTGACTATTTTAGTTGATTCAATTATTAATTATAAATACAAGAAATTAATCGAATCAATGGAATAAATTATTTGTTTTAATCAATCATAATTGAAATTAAACAAACCAAATCAATTTGATTGATTTCGATCAAATTCAATGATTAAAATGATTAAAGTTTCTTTTCATAAGAGGTATAAGAGAAGAGTGCAATTCTTACACATTCACCATTTGCATATATGATATCATAGTATACTTATATATGAGAAATTATACTTAAAATTGTAATTTTCAACTTTAATAAATTATTGTTGACTAAAAAATTTAATGAAAGATGATGATGATGATGATAATCATAATAATAAATTAAGTGTGGAATTAAATTAGTTAATTATGCTAAAGATAACATGGCAATCTAATTGACCGTTGACATATATTATACTATTGTATATGTATATGATACAAATTATATTTAAATTGTATATATGTATGATACATATAGTGGTTAATTAATATATGTGTATGATACAAATTGTAATTAAAATTGTAATTATCAATTTATGATCTGTGACTACATCCATTCATTCTTTTAATATTATGATAATTGATCAAATTAATCTAAATTACACGAATATATCCTAAGAAATCAAATGGTTGAAATTAGATATACAATATTATATTCTAATACATGATAATAGATTAAAATTGAAAACATTTTATTTTGTTATTTTGTTCAAATTTGTCAACTTAGAAATGCACTAATGAAGTGGATGTTTTCTGATGATAATGTTGTTAGTGCAACGGCCAAGAAAATGTTTGGCAAGTTTGAAATTTTCTAATCTCCTAATATTATGATAATAGATTGAATTGAAAACATTTTATATTAAACTAAAAGTTGAATTTTATATGTTTTTTAATTAGTTAATTATCTTTTGTAAATATAAGGTATTGATATTTAACTTATAAAAATTTTATGATAAGTTAATCTATTATTCTTGTACACTTATTATAAGTTAATTAAACTCAAATTAAAAAACAGATGAAAATAATTTATTAAAAAAATAAGCTCATAATATAAAAAAAATATTTATGTGTATACTACAAACTAATAGTATATAGATTATAATATTTTATTTTTCATAAAATAATTAAAAGTAAAAAAAAAACAAAAACGGTGAGTTTTCCTTCTCTGCACAGTAACCGATCCTCTCTTTCTCTTGTCTCTAGCTTTACGTTTCTGTTTCATTTCCCTCTTTACTTTAGTCTACTAACCCTAATTCCTAATCCTAACCCCAAAAGCCAAAATACCTATTCCCCATTTCCCCTAACTTCGACGGCCAAGTGACCATCTCTCACGTGCGGCGGCGGCGATTACAGCTCTTTCCAACGGCGGCAGTAGTGTTCATTTCTCCAGCAGCGACGAACTCCAGATCTAGCGGTGGCAGCGACTTGTTCTCCCTCCAGCAATGGCGCATCTACAGATCCGATGGCGGCTCTTCTTTAAATCCAGCAACGGTTGCAACTTCTTCTCCCTCGAGCGACGGTAGCGCTTATTCTCCCTCCAGCAGTGGTGCATCTTCAGATCCACCGGCGGCTGTAGCTTGTTCTCCCTCCAGCAGCGGCGCATCTTCAGATCCGGCGATGACAACAGCTTGTTCTCCCACCAGTGGCAGCTCCTCTTCAGATCCAACAACATAGCACTTGCGCTGTAAGTGAATGTGCCAAATCTGAGAGTTTTAGTCAACTTGTTGAAAATATTTGCTATTAGATGAGCTTTCATTGTGTTGAATATACTTGCTGCTAAATGAACTGTCATTGTGTTGCATATACTTGCTGCTAAATGAACTGTAATGTGTTGAAGATATTTACTATTAAATGAATTTTTTTTTAAAAAAAGCAAGAATGAAAAACATATTTGTAACAACTAGGAAATGCAGTAGAAATATGCAATTCACCTTCCGACTAGTCTTGCTCTGCGAATTAATATGCATATGCTAGAGCCTAGACATATTGTTAGTGTAACTAAATGAGAACCAATAATCACAAAAGTTGAAGCAAAAATCCAACTCTCCTGCAAGAAAATTATCGAATCTGCTACAAAGATCATCCTTGAACTTGGAAAACTGTATGTTGAACTATTAAGGTGAGTTGAATTGTAATGATACTTGTATGTTTATTAATTTTGTTTTTTTAATTAAAAAATAAATTAATTTAGAAATGTTTTTGCGTTTGGGTTCGGGTTTGGATTCAGTTTTGGATTAATAATCGGGTTTAGGAAAAAAGTTTGAAAGTGTAAATAGGTATTTAAACGAGTTCGAGTAATAAACGGATAGTATGAAAATTAATAGGGTAAAATTTGGGTAGTACATTTAAAAATTAATCAAGTTTTTATAAGGTTCGAGTTTTTTCATTCTTAAACGGGATCAAGGTCGGATACCTCAAAATTGACGGGTATCCGCCCCGTTTACATTCCTACACCTGCACCATGTCCCGCACGCTGTTACATACTCAAGGCTTAAGCTGAGCAAACTTACAGCGTTAGGTGATCTCTTGCTATCAAAATCGACCTAAATCAACTTACTTCGATGTGGTAGAGGTGCGTGTGCCAACTAAATGCTTTAAGTCCCTTAAAATGGACAAACCCGACAGCACAGCCTTAGGTGATCTCTTGCGATCAAAATCAGCCTAAATCAACCTACTTCGATGTGGTAAAGGTGCGTGTGCTAACTAAATGCTCTAAGTCTCTTAAAATGGGCAAACCAACAGCACAAATAAAAAGCACTAAGAAAGCAACAAACAACAGACGATGAAAATAAGCTAACTATATTGCTTAAAGAGTGTCCATACATCTGTTAAAAAAGCAGGAGAATGCACCCCTATATATATATACAAGTTCCCTTGAGAATGTGTGGTTAGTGTGCAGCCAAGTGAGTGGTTCTTAAGCTGCATCTAAAATTATCTCTGCCAGCACAGTATACAAGTACAAATATTTTCTAGTGATATTTTCTGGAGCCAGTGTCTAGAGGCTTCTGGGCTGAGCCTGCTGGGCCAGATGGTGTCTGGAAGTTCCTGGCGTCTGGGCTGGCCTTTATCCCTGCTGGCGGGTGCTCCTCATTTCCAGCCCAGGACCTCATGCGCGGGGATGGCTCGATGGCAGAAACCAGTACTACTGGGCGCGCGAATGGCTCGATGGCAGAAACCAAATACTAGGACCAAAGATCAAGACTTTTCTGTAGTTCAAAGCTTAGAAGATGAATCATTATACATCTAAAATACATCAGAAAAAGCGCAAAAACTGACCAGCAGTTGCGTTCGAAGCAACTTAGGACCAAAGATCAAGACTTTTCTGTAGATCAAGGCTTAGAAGATGACTGATTATAGATCTAAAACACATCAAAAAAAGCACAAAAACTTACCACGACAGTTTCTTTCCCATGTGTGATGGAGGCTGTGGGACCAAAACCAGGCCAAAAATATGCTCTGGATAGGAAAGGATGCAGGAGAAAGGATGGGAGAGGATGAAGCCATGGAGAGAGAAAGAACAGAAGAGAACGGACAAGAAGAAACTTAACTTTGTCAAACAGATCAGTTCTAGATTAGATCTCTTAAATCGAAGTCCAAAAATCTGCTCTGGGTCGGAAAAGATGTAGAGAAAGAATGGGAGAGGATGAAGGCAGGGAGAAACAATGAAGCTCGCATTTCTCTTCCTTGTTTCCTTTGTCTCTGAAATCTTACTACGGATTATCTTCAAGTCTTCAACCAGTTTTCCCGGTAAGAAAGTTTGCCCCCATCCATTCCTTTGCCTTAAGAAATCTCTCTCTCTTCTTTTCTCTTTAGTGAAGCCTAGGGTTCGAGCAGGTTTTTTTTTGTTCTGAAACCACTTCTCATTACATTCTTTTTCAACAATTTTTTGTTTTTGGCTAATATGGGTTTCCCGCACTGGGTATTCTTTATTTTTCTTCTTTTAAGTTACTTCAGTTATGCTGATTGGTGCTTCATTTTTTCTAACTTACGAAGTTGTGTTGCCGGGTTTGAACTTTATTCATTTTGTCAGCTTTCAAACTGAGTGCTTGTTATTTATGTTGTTTGCTCTGTGCTTTTTAGTACAATGTGAATTCTCAAGGTTAGCTGACACTTCATTATTTTTGTAGGCTTATGTTCTAATGTTGTTAAATTTCTTCTATTTTGCTATGTTTTATTGGAATGATTGAAACTGTGTTCCAGTTGTTTTCTAGTTCTTAGCCTTAGGTAATGGTACTCCTTTAATCCTAACTCAGAACTTAGCTATGGTTCCTTATGTGCCCCGATGAAAGTAATCCACTTGGTTGAGGAAAAGGACATGGGAAACCTTATATGAGTTTTTTCTTGAATCTTTTATAGAAGCAATGGTTACAATTTTGCTCAAATTGCTAGATTTATGTCTCCAGTTAGAAGGTGACGGTCTCCTCATAAGAGGAGTCCATCTTATAGAGAAAGATCACCTCGGAAACACAAGAGTTCGCATAAAGGAAACTCTCCTGTAAGAGAAAAGTCTCCTTCTCAGCACAGGAGTTTTCACGGGGATCATTCTTTGGAAAGAGAGAGGCGTTCTGGCCATATTAAGTCTCCAAAACATGCTAGTCCATGCTCTCCCATTTTGCGCTCTCCCTCTCCCCGGACAAAAAGGTTGAGGACAGCAC
Source organism: Heritiera fomes (assembly GCA_032173925.1). Lineage (NCBI taxonomy): Eukaryota > Viridiplantae > Streptophyta > Magnoliopsida > Malvales > Malvaceae > Heritiera > Heritiera fomes. The sequence continues at coordinate 4,922,466 of JAPDPM010000023.1, read as the reverse complement.
AGGCTGAAAAGGAGGTTGAGAAAGCGAAAGAGAGGGAGTATGACAGAAATCATAGCAGGGGTAGTGAGAAGAGTACACACAAGGAAAGAGCATCAGGGAAAGGATTTCAGAGAGGGAAAGGAGCTTGAAGAGGGAAATGGGGGGTGAGTGATAGAAAGGAGAGATGGTCGGGAAGAGACGATAGTAATAGCAAGTCTAGTAAAGGAAGACATGAGCGACCTGTTTCTCCATCTGATCGCCACCACAGGAGCAGGCATAGATCTCGCTCACCTGCATCAAATTCAAGAGCTCGAGATGAGGTGTCTGGTGATATCCTTTTTATTTCTTGCTTGTCTAATTTTATTCTGTTTTAGTTTCTATTATTCGTTCAAGCATGAAGAGCTACATTTTAGTATATTCTCATGCTAGCAAATACAATAGGCAGAGATGAGGATATGCATTTTCAGTTGTAACCTTTGACTAATATTTTCTGTTTTTCTTCATGTTGAATTGATGTCTATATAAATGTCTGACAAAAATTTGTCGTTTCAGGTGTCTAATTCTAGAGATTCTGAACAAATGTTAGCTCCTTCTTAAGCTTAAGCCTCTTCTTTTAATCTTCAAGCAGGATATGCTTAACATATAGAATTTCTTTTATTACCAAAGAGTGATTTATGTTATGCGCTTGACACCCTCTTGCCTTTCTTAGTCATGTTGGTATTTTTGCCATTATTTTTTTGTTTGAGGGGTGAGGTGAGGGGGTTTGTTGATGTCTAAGAATTACTAGAGTAAAAGTTTAAGCCGTTTTATGGGGGCCTAATCTTGGTTTTGCTTTTAATATCCATTTCTACCCTGAGCTTTTGTTATAGTTTGATGATCTGTTAATATCTCTATTCTTTATATGATAAAAGTTGCCATGTGATATACTTGCTCTAGATATGGGTTTTGAGAAAAATACGTTGTTGATTTTACTTACTGTTTTAGGTTTCTAGGTTTTTATTGTGGATATAATTTTTCTATTCTTGCAAGCTTTAACATAGTGTCTAACAATAGGTTTCTTTGTTTTCCTTAGAAGGGATGATGAAGATGAGGAGGACTTGGAAGCAAAACAAAAGGTAACAAATAACTTGGTTGCTAGCTTTCTTTTCGGTTATCATGTTTTATAATTGTCCTAAATTATTCTTATTATCCTCAGAGCAAATTTTTAAGGAGATATCCTGTGGTTCTGTTGTTTTGTAGTCTGAGAATTATTGCATGGCTGCTGTTTATATTGTCTTATCTAGTTAGATAAATCTTATGCCTGATGTTTATCTTTATTCACTTTAATTGTGTAAATTAATGGAGAAAAGAAGTAATTCACTCTTCTATATTGATTGAAAAGGTGTTACATATTTATATACACTCTAATCTATCTATTTTAGGAATGTATTTAATACAGGAAAACCTCTACAATTAGATCTCCTATAATCAAGCTAGATCTCCTATAATCAAGCTAGATCTCCTATAATCAGGTTAACTAATATAGGAAATACAGCTATTTACATCTGTTACTTCTATAACACTCCCCCTCAAGCTGGAGCATAGATATCTATCATGCCCAGCTTGTTACAGATGTAAGTAACCCGAGCTCCATTAAGAGCTTTTGTGAAGATGTCCCCTAGTTGTTCCCCAGTCTTTACATAAGCTGTAGAAATCAAGTTTTGTTGAATCTTTTCACGAACAAAGTGACAATCTATCTCAATGTGCTTAGTTCGTTCATGAAAGACAGGGTTTGAGGCAATATGAATTGCAGCTTGATTATCACACCATAGCTTTGCTGGAATTGTCATCTTAAAACCCATTTCGGTCAAAAATTGGGAGACCCACATCAATTCACTCGAAGCTTGTGCCATTGCTCGATACTCAGATTCTGCACTAGATCGTGACACCACACTCTGTTTCTTACTCTTCCATGAGACCAAATTACCACCAACAAAAACACAGTACCCGGTAGTGGATCTTCGATCAATCTTGGAACTTGCCCAATCTGCATCTGTTACTTCTATAACAAATTGTAACTTGCAGCAAAAACCTACATTTGAGTTATCCGGAAAGTTGCAGCAGAAACCAACAGAGTTAGAGGTCCAATATAAGATGGCGACATTATGTTTTCAAAGCTGGTGAAGTTCTAAATGGTTAGCCCAAATTAGCTTCCTATTTCATGTGTTCTCATGTTGGCTAAAGAAGTTAATGACCGTTCAATAAAGTGTGGAACTTATTCCCCTCATTTTTGGTTCTTTTTCTAATTCATCTTGTTGGCAGAGCCCCTTTATATACATCGCCAAAGTTGTTACCTTTCTGGGAGGGAAAGACGAGTAGCAGACATACCTACAGACCATCCATCCTGCAGCAAGCAACATGCTGTCATTTGATTCCTTTATATTTACACTTAGCAGTTCTATTCTCTGCTTTTATTGTGAACATTTTTTAACTAGATGTTTCTGCTTTATCAGGCAAGTAGAGAAAGAGCGACCTGATGGTACATTAACCAACCAAGGTATGGCTAGGCTGATGTGGAATTACTTCCGTTCGCTGAGAGCAATCCTGATGAATTCTTATTCTATTTTGCTTTTGCCTTGCAGGCCTTATATAATGGACCTTGGAAGCACTAATAAAACTTTTATTAATGTAAGCAATTCATCTCAAAATCTTCTTAAATTGCATGGAAACTTGACTATAACTTCATCTAACATTTTCTATTTGCATTTGCAGGACAATCCTATTGAACCACAACGTTATTATGAACTTTTTGAGAAAGACACCATTAAATTTGGTAATAGTAGGTAGGGCACTAGTCAATATTCTGTTTGTACTATTTAGCTACATAACAGGAATGAAAGTAATTTAGATAATGCGTGAGAGACATTGTGCTTGCATGGCATGCACGCATACATGCTTTGGAGAGTCTAGTGACAGTTCCACCAAGCTAATATGATGTTGGTTGATAACGACTTTCCTGTTTTTGGCCATTGTCAGTATTACATGGCATTTTGCTGCTGCTATTATTGTGTTCATCATCATTATGTTGTTGATGTTTTTGTGAGGAATTAATCAATTCATTGTTGTCGCTTTAGCCACTGCTCTGTTGTTAATAAAGTCTGTACCAGATGAACCTATCCACAGGAGAAATTAGTTCAAATCTGCTTGGTTCTGTGGTGAAATAATTTGATTGTCATCTTGATTTGGTCTCTAGAATACTAGCCAAGCATTTAATAGCCTGGCTGCTTGAAATAGTTGGTTCTTGTGCATTTCTATCGATTCGTTTTAAATCATTTGATTTGGATTTTGCTGCCGAGAGTGTTCTACTGCACGAAAACTCTTCCCTGTGACAGGTACTGGCAGGCCACCATTGCCATATGAACTCGTTTCTTCGACATGCTCCGTAAATGGGAATAGTTGTGTTTTCAACATGTTCATTACAATATACAAGGAATGTTATCACAATATTCATTTTTCCTCATTTGAGATTGCCGAGGTTTCTTGTAGAACTAGATGCTTGGGTTTAATCCAGTTCATGCCAGTGTATGCTAATCTTCTTCTCTTGAAAGTCAGTGTCTGTACTTTGTTTATACGTTCTTCTTATGGTAATTATGTGTTAGTATAAGCCAAGAATAAGTTAAAGGAAATGATTTGGTAGAAAGTTAAAAAATTGTCAACACTGCCAAATTTAGTGGCTCCTTCCCTCCTGGATTCTTGTGTCTAAACGGTCATGCCAGCCAAGCATACGACATTTTTACTAACATGGGGTTTTTGCCCTGTGCTTAGTAATTAATTAATGACCTAATCCATATTCAAGATTTCTCTCCATCTAATGTTTTAGAAATATTTATAGTGTCCCTTGGTGAAGAAAGTATTTAACGTTTACAATTTTTTTAACCGACTGATTAATGGTAAAGTTTAGATTTAAATAATTTCAATGCCAACTTCAATTATCAAAACAAAAATTAATGATCTAACCTCAGCTAGCATGTTTGTCACTGTCACAACTAGGTATTTACTTGATGTGTTTTTACAAGTTTAAATGATTAATATCAACATGAAGGGATCCTTAAATTTGGTTTTGGTAGTCTTTGAAAATATATTAGGTAAGGGCACTGCATATTTACTAGTATTGCATTGTTAATTTATGGTACTACATATATTCTAGACAAAGGGAGGACATCTAACAATTGAACAAGTCTCGTCTGTTTTCACCACTCATCTTAGGAAACTTAATAACAATTTTCAATGATAAAGTTTCAAGTTCGTGAAAATCAACATAAAATATGAAACTGAACAAGGTAAAGATTTCATTTACAAACTAAAATTCAAACATCTTGGTAACTATCTACCTTTACTCTTTATCTTTTTTTAATTTTCGTTTCTTTCTCTCATTATTTTTCATATTTTTTTTTAATCCATGCATGTAAATGACATATTCATTGACATATTTTAAGTAAATTTTCCTCGAAAACTTTTCAAAAAGTATCATCTTAATATAGTAATAACTATAAAATCCATGAAATAAGTGAGTTTTTCCTTTCTCTTTTCTTTTTAAATACTTAATTTGACACATAATGAAATCTTTTGAAAATGAATAAATGAAAAGTCGATAGTAATCTTTATCAAAAAATTCATATTTGATACATTGTTATATCTTTTATGAAAGAGTTTGATCTCTTTAATATATTGTTGTATCTTTCATGAAGCAGTTGTATCTCTTTCTTTGTGCTTCCATGAAACTCAAGGCGGCCATGGCTGATAAGAAAGATTTGTTCATGGAGTTGCCCCAATGCCTTCTCCACATCATCATCTCATTCTTGCCATTCAAAGAAGCCGCAAGGACCTCCGTATTATCCAAGCTTTGGCTCAACCTTTGGCGTGCAACAAGGAACATAGAATTCGAGGAGAGTTTCTTTGTTAAACCTGAAGAATCTGATGCAACCAAAGTGATGAAAAGAAGAGCTTTCATAGCTTTTGTCCAACAATGGATTGCAAACCTGCGAACACTGCATAGATAAGTTTGCACTTACACTCTCCAACCCTCGAGAATCTGTTGCTGATCTTGAAAAGTTCATAGCATTTGCCATTGCAAAGAATGTTAAAGGGCTAAGTCTTGATTTCTCTGATCCAACAAGGATGGAAGATGATTCTAAAGACCATGCACCAGTGTTTGCTTTGCCTTCACGTATTTATCAGCATGGACTTCTTGAATCTTTGAAACTGTTTTCGTGCAAAATCGATAAGTCTGCCTTCAAAAACTTCAGACTGCTTAAGGATCTTTCTCTGGGTTGGATTGAACTAGAAGAGAAATTTATCAAGGCCTGAGTGCCCATTGCTAGACAGTTTGAGTCTAAACAAATGTTGGAAGATAGAACATTTCTTTGTGTCTGAACCAAGTTTGATGTTAAGGAAATTGGTGATTAACAAGTGCAGTTTTCATGACCCTATTTGGATATACATCGACATTGCACCAAGGCTGTGTTTCTTCAAGTATTCAGGGAGGGTGGGCAGCTTTGATCTGGACTACTTGTGCTGCTTGGAAGAGGCGGATCTGGATTTTGGGTTAGAGTCATGTTTCATGGATGTTGGTGATTTTCTTTACAATCTCCTAGTTGATCTTTTCTCTGTCACCATTTTGACTGTCTGCAGTTTCATGCTTCAGGTATGTATTCTTTCTGCTGAGTTTCTTCTTTTTCTGATTTCATGGGTGTAGAACTTGATAAGTTACATAGATTTTGCCCCTTGAGGAGACAGATTTTGTCTTCTGAACCCAAGGTCTTGAAAGTCTTTTATGTTTATTGGACTCCTGTGGATGATAAACATGTCTGCTTTAAATGTTTCTTAGGTTTTCACTTCGGATATTTGAGGATTAATTTCAAGATATGCCTTCGATAAGCACGCATGCACGTGCACACACGCATACACACATAAATACTAAAGCATGAAACCAGCTTGAATTGATTGACGTAGAACATTATAAGTTACATAGATTTCGTCTCTTGATGAGACAGATTCTGTGTTCTAAAGTCAAGACTTTGAATAATATTTTTTGTTTCTTGGACTTATATTGGATAGTGAAAATGTTTGCTCTCGATGTTTCATAAGTTTTCATTTCGTATGTTTGAAGATTTATTTCAAAATATGCCTCTAACAAACATGCATGCATGTGCGCGTACACATACATACTCAAGCATGAAACCAGCTTGAATCAATTGATGTAGAACTTGTTAAGTTACATAGATTTTGCCTCTTGACAACACAGATTCTGTCTTCTAAAGTCAAGATTTTGAATGATGTTTCAATGTTTCATAAGTTTTCACTTTGTAACTGGGAGAATTATTTCAGGATATGCGTTTAACAATCATGCATACACACGCAAGCATACAAATATACTCAAGCATGAAACCAGCTTGAATTAACATATTTGTTCTTTGTATTTTAAATTCCAGGCTATTCCAAATTCAAGAGAGAGTTACGGTACTGAATTTCCTTTGAATGTCAGGCGTCTGACATTGAAGACTGCCTTGCATAGTCAAGAATTTCACGGAGTGAAATTCTTCTTGAAGAGTTGCCCCCTTTTAGAAACTCTTACAATTGAGCTATGCCCTGCAAGAGTTCTACAGGTGACTATATCCAAAGCAATGTGTTAATACGATCAATGGTATCTCTTTCCTGGCCTAATCCCTTTCCTGAAGTATCTTAAAAAGGCATGTTCTCTGGGTTATAAACGAACAAAACGTTTGATGAACATGTTCAGTTTCTGTTGGTTCGTTTATCAAGCTCAATAAACGATAACAAACACAAACATAATAATACTTTTTTCATGTTCAATTCGTTTACACCTTTTCTTGATCATAAGGAAATCACGAGAATCTTCTTTTGTCGATCATTGATGGGATTACGAACCTCCATACGAATTCAATTTTATTGATTTCTGGACGAAGAACTTGATCGTCTACAAATGCATGTATCATACCTTGAAAACGGTGGAGGTGAAGGGCAAGGGCCACAAGGGAACTGTGAATGAATTCCTGGTGCTGCAATACCTGATCGGCCTTGGACGAGCAATGGAACACCTGAACCTTTACATTTCAAGGGAAGCTGATGACAATGGAGGCACTCTGGAATTATATGGAGAAAGAGCTCAGATGCTGCTGCAGCTGAGAAGGGCCTCAACGAAACTGTAGATATCAATCTATTGAATGAGAATATGCAAGTGTTGTAAGACTTCAATAAAAATATAAATTTGCAGATATTTTCTCTTGAATAAAATAGTGGATTGTTGCTTTGCTAGGCTCTATTTTGTTTATAATTACTGGTGTTTTTACTTTTAGCAAGGGTTGTGTTTTTAAGAGTAAGCATTATAAACCATAACAGAATTTGCTCTCTTCCTTTGCTAACAAGGATTTGATCCGTGAAGTATTTGAACGGAACAATTTTGAATGCATCATACCGATACACACAACATGCTATTAAGATTACTCAAAAGGATTACAAGATTCAAACAAAACCTGAAAATACTTTTAAGAGAGTTCTTTTGAGTAGCCATGATTCTAAAGGTTTACATAAAACCCGTGTTTAAACCGAACGTACATTAAAATTTTTGTAGTTTCAAAATAGCAATTTTCATCTTTTTAATTATCTTTAAATCAAAAAATCATAAACCCTAAAACCATAAATCATAAATACTAAACCTGAAACCCCTAAAACTTAAACCCTAAACCATAATCAAATAAGGAAATTTCAGTATTTTAAAGCTTTAAGATGTTAGTGTCCTTTTGATATAAGCACAAAGATTTATATATTAAACCCGTATTTCATTGCTATTGAACCTTTCTTTGGGTAGGTTTGATGCTTATGTTAGATCCAATATTTTATAGCTATAACAGAATAAATTTGTACCCATACCCTTTATGAAAGCCTATAATTTAATCCCATTGTCGTATTCTTTAAGTTGCTTCAAAACCAAGTGGAATTATTTTATTCCAACACCAGTAAGCAACATCATTCTCCTTGTACATTTTTATTTTATATCTGCACTAGTCCACAAAGCTAAAAGCAGATTCTCCTTTCTCTGATTATATAAAATTAGAAGGAAAAAGAAAAAGGAAACTTGCAAGATGTTGGCTTTGATCAATAACGTTTGACGATTTTATTCTACAAAAAAGTATCGTAAGTATATATTCAAGTCTTTGCTTGTATCATAATAGATTCTTTCAATACCCGAAAATTGTGGCATTACAAGTTAACTTTGAATTCATTGTAAAATTGCATGTTACAAGGAAAAGTAAAGCGATGAAAAGAAAAGAACCAAACAATCAAAGACCAAGTTTGGTGCTTGTGGGGTCAATGTTGCTGCTAGGATTGAAGAAACTTTGTTTTTTTCTTCTTTCCCATGTTCTTATTTTCCTTCTCTTTCTGATATGTACATAAAAATCAGTGAAAAAAAAAGCAGGTTCTAGAAGTCAATAATCGGCTCTCCAATGGTCAAGTTTCTCTCTAACGTCCATGGCAAGTTAAAGAGCTTAGCCATGATGAACTTGAAGATCTTGTTCACATTGATGTTATGTGTAGCACTTGAAAAGAAAAGGGTTGCTTTCATTGCCCTGGCATATGCTCTTGCCTGTTCCAGCAAACACAAATTCAACTTTGGTTACTGTTAAAAGTGAAAAAAGCTTAGAAAGATCAACAAGTGGCCTCGTGTTTAATCTAACGCGGTTTGGGAAAGAAAGAGAAAGGTTTGTCACATCTGTCAATGGCTGACAAGTGACAAACATCTGTCAATGGCTGACAAGTGACAAAGGAAGACTCCTCAGTCATCCATGGACTTTCCTCTTATTCAAATCTGTCACTGTTAAAAATAAAAATTAAATACTTGATGCTAAGATATAGGACACACTAGTGATTTAGGTATTTAATGCTATATAATTTTGGACTCGAGTACGGGATACGTATTTAAGGAGAGTAAGAGATATGTATCTGATTAAAAAAAATTATGATAGGATTTAAAACCGGGGTTCGAGCTCGAGCAACCTAAAATCCGGTGTGAATGCTTTACAAGGAAATTGAAGATTGGGAGTTACATGGTTCCATGTTTTGGTCAATGATTGTGAGTGTTTCTTACTTCTGACTTCTGAGAGCAGCATATGACAAAGGAAACTAGGAAGTAAATTGACAGAAGCAGAGAAAAAAGTTCTGGGAAATCTGATATTAACATAAGCAAAGGAAAAAATCTAAGTTCTTTACCTGGGTCACAATGGTCCATTGCAAGTCTGGTGGGAGTCTAACAAAATCATCAAACTTTGTTCCTATTAGTATCGGAATTGCTGTCTGCAGAAGATTGGGAAAAATGGCAGAAAAAGCAGATTAAAAAGAAAACCCTTGAAAAGCTGGAAACTGATATAAAGAATAGACAAGCATCATGAATTCTAAGTGCTCCACTCCATAAAATCCTTTATTGATCCATTTATTGCAGCTCTAATTCTGGGGGGGCCTAGTACTGAACTTGACATCAATCCTTTATTATTTGCCAGAAAGGCCTGAGTTTGACACCAATCTAATAATTTCTTCAGATTTGACGATTCTAAACGCAACACAAACGCAACAAACATGAATGACCAAGTCTAATTAATTTAGCCATTCCCCACATTCATTTAGAATAGCATAGTTATTTCCTAAATTGCCAATTATTGGCTTAAAATTGAAACTAATTATACATCAAAACTCCATTTCTGAGGTGTGGAAAACATTATCTAAACCAGCTGTGTTAACTACTCATTTGACAATTGACAGAAAAATGCCATGAAAGTTGAGTACCTGATTCCATTTTCTTGCTTGACTGTACCATCCAACAACACTGCAGAATCCAACAAAACTTGCAGATATCAGAAAACAAGCAATTCAGTACTTTTTCCCAGTTAAAATTCCGGTTTTAAACTAACCTGTTAAGAGTACATCGGCTAGTTAGATCAAACATAAACAAAATTGCTACGGCATCTTTACAAGCAACAGGAAGATGATCAAGTGAGCTACTGTCACCTGCAACCAAACAGCAGAAAAGGAAAATGAATGAGAAAAACAAATCTGTTTACATCAGATTAAAGCAGAAATAATAAAGCTGAAAGTTCAAACATCAAAATCAAATTTAAGCAAGAAACTAAATTCTTTTTTTGTGAACAAACCTCCTACATCCCATATGCTGAAAGCAATCCTGGCACCTTGAACAAATAATGTTTTGTTTACTAAATTTAATCCTGTCATTTGTAAGCTTTTCTCTTGCTCATCCCCAACATATTTGATCTTCAAAAAGAAAAGAGATTAACAGAAGAGTCAACACTCAATACTATTTAAAACTCCTTAGCAGACATCAACGAGAAAAGAACCAGTATTGTTTTCTTACCAGAAAGCTTGATTTTCCAATTTGGCAGTCACCTAACAAACTGATCTTCAGACTAACCAAATCCGAATCCGACTCATACCCGTTGTGTATCATCTGGGGGTCCTCCGGTAAGGCCTCATCGTCGCCCACCACGACCACTTCCACCGGAGAAGAATCTCGGCGAGTCAATCTCCTATAGTGAACAGACCTTCCCATAGAACAAACAAGAATTCTATCCCAAATGAACCTAAAAAATCTTCTAAAAATCGATACCCTTTCCAGTATACTCAACTTGATATCGAAACGAACAACTTTCCTACACAGTTGTGTCATTTTTCCGGTGGCTTCATGAATGGTTTCGGACATGGGAATGGAAGATCGCTTGTTGTTTTGGCATAGGATTTTGTGTTCTTTAGCTTACGTTTTGGTCTCGTCTCTTCGACTAACCAAAAAAAGGCTTAGTATATGTGCAATGTGCGAGGAACAACGGTTGACCGGTGTTTTTTTTCCGAGTGCATGCCCAAGTAGTCCAAAATGCCGGCTTCTTGGGGTCGACGTACTATGGGCATTTGGGTCAAGCTAGTTAAGCCAAGACTAATATATAAAGACAATAAGGGTAATTTGGTACTTTTGACAAAAAGATAATTTTGAGATGGTAAAATTATCTTATTTTAATTTTTCTAAGGGATAAATTTTGTTTTCATACCCAACTTTTTAGAGCAAAAAGAAGAGTACAGTGTTTTTCCAAAACAAAAAAAAGTATAAAGTGTTAAGTTCGATATTTTGAATATTGATTCAAATAATTATATTTTTATTTTAAAAGAAATTTATAAATTTGAAATTCAAAAATTTTTTATTTCTTAGAGTCAAATATTTTCATTTTATCAAAAAAAATGCTAGGTTCATGACTAAAAAAGTTGATATACTCAAATGAGTGGATATAATTTTATTTAATTTTTTTAATATAGATAAGAGTCTTTTTAAGTGCTACTTAAATTTAATGTTTTTCGAATGATTTTAAGATGCACTCCCTCAAATCGGTTTACCGAAATTTATTAATAGGTTTGATGTTAATGTAAATAATGCTTATTCTTTTACCAATTAAAATGAATTTTTAAAAAAAAAATTAAAAACATAACATGGTGGACAAGATAAAAAGGTTTATTAAAAATGGGGTTTTTTCAAATTTTACCTTTCAATCATCAACGATTTCATAAGTTTTTCTTAACATGGCTTAAGTTTTAACCCTATGCTCAAGAAAAAAAAAAGTTAAAAAAAATTGGATAATCATGGAATTTTGTTTTTCTTAGAAGTGACAAATATGAAGGACAAAATTGTGGAAAATGAAGACAAAAAAACCAATTAAAACAAGCCACTTGTATAGTTATCTACTTCTCTATTGCCTGTTAGATAAAATAGAATGGCATGGATGCAGTTGTTGGCAGGTTAAATGGAAAAAACAACTGATATGAGCATCATCAATGCCATAGCAAAACCATAAACTTTTTTGCCTTTTGATTGGTGGATCTAGATCAACTCAACCAATATTAACCTTTTGGAATAAAGCTAAAGCTGCAAACACCAACACAATTACTCGTATAAACACCACCATTTACTTTTTTTTTTCTATACTTTGTAAAGCAATAGTTTTTATATATATATAACGGAAAATTATCACATCACAATTTTATTAGTGGGATTAGAGGATCATCGTATATTCTATTAAATTATATTTTAAAATTTTATATAATAAATAATAAAATGTGTCAAATTATAAAATTTTATATAATAAATAATAAAATATGTGATAATATTATGATATTCTATGGAGTTTTTTAATTTCATCGATGATGTGTTAAAAAACAACTCATATAATTATATCATTTTCTTTTTATTATATATGTGAAATTAAAAAAGTTGGGAAATATGTTTTAAAACGAAAACAAGAGTTAAACTTTTAATAACTTAGCTTGTTGGCATTTGTTGTTGTACAAAACAACAATAAAGATATGCTGACGTAAATGGTCGTAATCTGTCTCCACGTGTCCTCCAGAAGCTTCTGTAAAATAGTAAAAAGTCAGAGGGACGCAGGGGTGGTTCCCTGCGTAGACACTCCGATGCTTAAGTCAGCCCTCAGTTCTTAGGTATTGGGAAACGTAAAAGCCAGTCGTCAGCAAAAGTTAAGAATAGAATTATACCTGGGGCCTATTTATAGGCGAATATTCAAGATTTGATACCAAGAGTTTGTTTCCCAATAGGATGCATCTTCCGTGGATCTCGGAGTTGACACGAGCCTGTCGCCGGCGAGAGACCCTATGGCGCGACACCTTTTCGGGCAGCAGAGGCCTCTCACCAGGCGAGAGGCGAGTGGCCACGTACCGCCTTCGCGATAGAAGGAGTCTGTCGCCTGCGACAGATACTCTGTCGCAGACTAGCTTCTCTCGCCGTAGGCCGCGTGTCTCAATGACCGTGTGCCGCGTGGGGCCTCCAATGATCTTTGGGCTTGGCCCAGTGTAGATGGACTTTTGCCATATCAATTGCTCCCCAGTCTCTTGTTGGATTATTCCAATCAAGAGAGTATAAATATGTGTCCTTGGGCCTTTATCCACTATGAATAGTTTTTCTGGTTTTTGTGATTTTTCTTTGGTATATACTTTTTTCTTTTCTTGTAGGTGAAAAGCTTTATTCTGCGGGAGGCGTGATCTACCGAGACGTTTGGCCTTCTCTGTCGCAACTATATAAAGCCGCTGGGGGCCACCGAAAAGGGCTAAGAGAAAACCTCTGAAACAGCAGTCTGTCGCCGATTTCCGACTCTCTCGCTAAAACAGTCTATCGCCAGCAGAAGTCTTTCGCTCCTCGAAGTGTCAGTAAGTATTCATCTGTCGTTTATCTTGTCTCCCGCGCGGTCTTTATGTCTGTCGCAGGTGTTTCACCTATAGGTCTGTCGTATTTGGTCTGTCGCCAATAAGTCTGCCGCAGGTCCCTATTAGTAGGTCTGCCGCAGGTCCATTGCCAATAGGTTTGCCGTAGGTCCTTTGCCAATAAGTCTGCCGCAGGTCCCTTGCCAATAGGTCTGCCGCAGGTTGTCTGCCGCCCCTCTTTATTATTTATCCTTTCTTTTACTATGTCTTCACAGCGTCCGGGTAAATTTCTTAGGAAAGGCGGTGTTGAATGCACACTGACGAATGCGGACTTAGAAGATTTCAATACTCGTTTTCCTCTTCCCTCTGGTTACAGTTATAGACTTCCAGCTAGTGGGGAATTTTCACCTGATCTAGTTAGGGATGGAGTAGCGGTGCATAAAGCGTCTTTATTTTTCGGTTTCTGTTTTTCGTTGCCCGAGTTTGGTATAGCGTTCCTTAGATACAAAGATATAGTTCCTTGCCAACTTCATCCTCATGCATGGGCTCAGATAGTAGGATTTTCGGTGGTTTGCCATAGCTTAGGTATTATTCCTACTGTCCCCCTTTTGAGTGCTTTTTTCAGAGTCCGTGGTCTGCAAGGACTAATAACTTTTTCCCTCCAACGGTTAACGGTTGACGATTTTCCCGATAACAAGATCTTTTCTGACCTTCCTAATAAGTTGCGAAATTTTGAAAGTGAGTGGGTCGTCGTCCAAATTCCAAACGATCTGCGAATCCGCACTGCATGGAACCGTGATACTAGCGACCACTTGAGGCGCTCAGAAAGGTTTAAAGTAGAGATCCTAAAAGACCAGTTTAGTGAACCTATACGACGAATTTGTTCTATCGGGGAACGTAATTTATTTTCCCTTTTGACCTCAGAGAACATTATAGCGGCTGGTTGGGGAGTAAGCCGAGCTGTTTCCGGGACTTCGACTGTCCCCTCTAGCCTTCCAATTGGGTTGTGTGCGCCCGATGCCGGTCCTAGTCAACCGACCAGTATTCCTACAGCTGAGACCTCTAACCTTTTAGGTCGCCCTGTGGATGAGTCTTCTCCGGATTCAAGAGACGAAACACCTGAGGTTGAGGGTACCAGTGGTCCATTAGAGGAGGATCTTGAATGGGCTCAGGGCAACGTTTTTGGGAGCCCTTTTGTTGATTTCCCGGCGGATCCTAATTTGGATAACTTAGAGGATCTTGGTGATCTTATAGGTTTTCTTTTTTCTATACTTTATATATCCATGTGTGTGGTATTTTGGGTTTTAGGTTCGTTAATTGTTTCTCCTGGTATTATGCAGGTATGGACTTTCGTGGTGCTATGCGCAGAAGGGAAGCCAATGCTTCTGCTGGAATGGCTCCTCCTTCTCAGCAACAGCCACAGGTCGGGGCTTCAGCTTCCAGACATCCTCGTATGTCTACCCCTCCTCCTCCTACCGGCGGACCTAGCCACACTGTGCAAGAGGCTGGGAGGAACAAGCGAAAGAGGCCCCTTGTCCGCGACCGTAGCTCAGACGATCAAGGGAGCTCTGGGTCACAGAGGAGCGAGTCGGCCCGACGAGAAGGTGCTTCTCATGCCAGCGAGGATCGGCCGGCCCCTCGTCAGCCTAGGCGCAAATTTAGGAAGAAGTTGATTATTGAGGCCTCGATGCCCTCAAGACCGATATTGCCCAAGGTAGCTAATCCCACTTTGAAGCGCTACGTGGTCGATAGTGGAGTTGTCGTAGATGGCGAGGACTTCCAGACCTATCCCGGGGTAAATGATAATGACAGCATTGAGGAGCCTGGGATAGCGTCTCGTCTGGCATGGAGCACCATTCTTCCTCGTGACGAGGCAGCGCTGTTTCCTAATTTGACGGAAGCCGAGAACAACTCTGACTATCTTGCGATGAAGGTGATAGCATCGTGTTTATATGTTAGTTATATTTTTCTTTTTCCTTTGTCGGGTTTTTAAGTTATTTTTGTTCTCCTGTTTTTTCAGTCGGCTCAGCAAACCGCGGCTGTTAATGCTCGTCATAGGGCTCTCAGGAAGAAGGCTGAAAAAGAAATTGGTGAGCTCCGAGAGACGAAGATGGTGCTTCAGAACGAGTTCGTTCAATTGCGTCCTTATGTTGGTAAGGTTGAGGGGTTGGAGAGGAAGAATGCGGAACTTGAGCTCAGGTTGAAAGAGGAACAGGCTAAGGTGGCCTCCCTTCAGGGATTTCAAGACGCCTACGACAAGGCAATGGAGGATCGGGACGCCATGAGGAGGGAACGGGATGAGACCGCCGATGAGCTGCACGATTTGTTGGACCGACAAAAAGAGGTTCGGGCCGAGGCTGTTCGCGAATACCGCCTGTCTCAGCACTGCTATGAAAAGAAAGAAATGCTTGCGGCGGGGTTCATCAAGTACGGCTTCTACTTAGCCCGTTCTTGGTTAGAGAAGAACCGTCCTAATGAGTCTTTTCCCGAACTTCTTTTTACTGAAGAGGCCCAGTATTATGAAGCTCCCTCCTGGACCAAATACGAACCCGACTCATTAAGTCCGGAGGATTATATAGAAATGGGAGCTACAGACAACCTGGACAATCTTGAGGGTCCATGGCCTCCTCGACGGCCACGTAGCCATCCTGAGCCTACTGGGCTACGCGACCAATCCGGGCCGTCAGTGACGCATGACGAGCCCGAACCGATCGAGGCGGGCGACCAGCCTGAGTCCATCGAAGCATTGGTAGGGCTGGACGGCGACGACTTCCAAATTTTAGACTCTGCAGCCGCTGATCCCGTGTCAGATAGTGTGGCTGTGATTGATCCTTTAAGTAGTGCCCCCTCTCTCGGGATGGCCTCTTCAGTTCCTCAAGAGCTTGATTCCTCGATTCTTCACACTTCTGATCCTCCGGTTGTTGGAGACTCTTAGCTGGACGACCTTGTCCTTAACCTAGATTAGGGTGTTTTGTATTTCCTTTTGTTTGTTTTACTCAATGTAAAGATTCGTTCTTCAATGAAAAGTACAGTTGCTTTCTGTGGTTTTTTTTATATATATATATCACAAAACTTGACAGAACAACATTAAGGTGTCAGTAATTAGTAAGCGTTATTTTACACCATACTGCTCCCCAAGTTTTGTTTTGAGACGGTGTTATAGTCCAAGGTTGAACTTTGTCTTGGGCATTTTGCGCACCCTTAAATTTGATCAGCAAATAAGCAAAAATATACATATTTAATTATAGAACAGATGTATTGTAACATACCTCTTAACGGCATTTTCGCGTGTCCATTTTGTCTTATCGTTCAAGGACTTATTTCTGCCGCTTTCGCGTTTTTGCCGCTTATGGTTTTATTTGTGCTTTTTTTGCGTATTCTTCTCGCTCAGGGACTTATTTCTGCCGGGTTTACGGTCTTATTTATGCCCATTTCGCGTATTCTTCTCGCTCAGGGACTTATTTCTGCCGGGTTTACGGTCTTATTTATGCCCATGTCGCGTATTCTTCTCGCTCAGGGAGTTATTTCTGTCGGGTTTACGGTCTTATTTATGCCCATGTCGCGTATTCTTCTCGCTCAGGGACTTATTTCTGCCGCTTTCGCGTTTTTGCAGCTTATGGTTTTATTTGTGCTTTTTTCGCGTATTCTTCTCGCTCATGGACTTATTTCTGTCGGGTTTACGGTCTTATTTATGCCCATTTCGCGTCTTCTTCTCGCTCAGGGACTTATTTCTGCCGGGTTTACGGTCTTATTTATGCCCATTTCGCGTATTCTTCTCGCTCAGGGACTTATTTCTGCCGGGTTTACGGTCTTATTTATGCCCATGTCGCGTATTCTTCTCGC